>CM033270.1:34477005-35677005 GCA_019343175.1 Oedothorax gibbosus
GAGCAAACTTTGGCTGCGTATATTTGCAGATAAATGTCGATTAGAATCAAAACTCTTATGTTCCAAAATAAAAAGAATAAGCATACAATTAATTCTAAAAACACAGTTTTCAATTTACTTTCTGAACTATCAAATGTCGTATTCATGAAAATAAAATATATTGCTGACTTGATGTCCCAGAACAAAAAATCAATATCAACGAACAATTTAATTTTTTTGAAGAGTATTTGTAGAACCAATAAAATTATCAAAAGGAAATCCAACCAAAATGAAACAACAATTACAGTACAGAACTTTGAATGTTCATTTAAATGCATATGAAAAATTCACATAAAAGAATATAGAATTTATAAAATATACATAGGGTATAGGGTATATAGCTATAGGGTATATATAGCTATAGGGTATCTTTGATTGACCCATTGAATCATTGAGTATCCTGAGTATCATTGAGTCTCAAGATTCGAATGAGAAAAGTAAAAAAAGAGAAAAGCGGAACGTTTTACGAGTAACACGGACTATGAACAAGTATTTTATGCCTCTCAGGTTCAACTACAAGCTGAGGGAGAGAAACTGCATTTAATATTTTGAAGGAACAGATTAGCTTACCATCTCCGACACAAAAAACTGTGATTACTAAAAAATCATAAACAAAAATTCCTGGGAGCAATTATTCATTAAAAAAACGCAAATTTTGCAAACATTTTCTATGTTCATATAAGCTGATCTTTCGATAAAGCAGTAGTATAAAGTTCTAGACAAGCAAACATATACTCATCCATACATCCACTATATCCAATATCCAAACTAACCAGCACTGCTAAAAACAAATTGAAGTGCTACGTAAATTCCTCAACATACCTAATACATACTGTGATTACTAAACAATTGTTTAGCTAATACATACTGTGATTAGATATACATACTGTGATAGACTAATTCATAAGATTTGCTAGGTAATACGTTTGCTAGTCTCGAAAACATGTTACTATGTTGGAGACGAGAGATTAGCAAGAAGACAAAACGAGACGGGGAAGATTATAAAAAAATGGTTTTACTTTATTAGTGGAGTTGTGATGGTTTGCAGTAATCACAATTTCACCAAACCTGTAAAAATGTAGCAAAACAAACAAATTTTGAAGGAACCTATTCAGATGTTCACTTTTTCCAAAAGTTCGAGTTCTACTTAAATTCGTTTATCGAACCTCATATACGAAAAAAATATCGAAAATTTTTTATGTTCCTCAGATTCATGAACATTTTGAGACACCAGTGGCAAAGGTATATAATAGACACAATGACCTCTTTAACACCCTTAAGTTAGTAATCCCAGTATACGGTATTGAACTTGAGACTCCAAAAAAAGAATTTTTGGTTTTAAAAATAATAGGGTTGAATTCTTCAAAATAAATATAATTTCTACCCAAATCTTTCTTATTTAACTTAAAATAAATTTACTATAGGTGAATTTTTTTTACCGTTGTAAAACTCTATTACTGTGTAAACTAAAATTCACATAGTAATTTTTAGAAAATATAAATTTATCTATCCTATTACCAATTTTATTTTATGATATTATTATAAGAGGTATTTTGTCGACTAAGTTCCAAATAACGTTTAATAAATGTTTTCAACATTAATAAATTAACAAAAAAATGTTTGGGGCTTTCAGTCTTTGCGTATAAGTGTATTAAACTTTCGTATGAACAACAGTTACTGTTATAATATCATTAACTGTTTATTTCCATAGTTGGCAAAACTTGGACGATCTGTTGATAGCTTGAATCTGGATGTTAATAAAAATTCATAGCCAATTTAATAAATTAAAATTTGCAATACTGAAAATCTTAGCTTATAAAATAAAACAAGTAAGTTTGTAACAGAATCTGTCACTTCACCCGCTTCCACACAACAGTTGTATTCAACAGGTAAAAAGGCGCCAAACACACCATTAATTCTATATTAGACATTTACATGCTAAATTTGGCTAGTTTCTTTTATTTTATTTCAAAAATTCAATAATTATTACTTATCGTTTGCAAAAATTAACTTATATTTCAAAGAATAAATATGTAATATTCCTCGCTTTTAAATAGAATTAAAACATTTCATATCAACATACAAAGAATCTCGTAGTGAAATATATTTGACGTCATTTCAAACTGATCGATGTCGCAAAAATAAAATTATTTTAATTTATTTTCTAAAAAAACTAAAGTTTCTCGAGCGATTTTTGCGAATGGCAATGGTGATTTGATTCTAATAAAAATGGCTTCTTATGCTTTTTAAATGAGCATTAAATTTTGCAGTTTTTTAAATAATTGAAGTACTTCGAATTCGAATTCTTCTCTGAAATTTTTAATGTATTCTAATTTCGATGCGCTGAATTTTTTGACGTATCACACTTGTCTGTAGCATTTGTAGTTTGGGCTATGAAAGTGGGTGACGGACAGACAGACGGACTGAACGATTATAATACCTTCCACTTTTTACGTTATAAACGTAGTGTGGAAGCTAATAACGGGTAAAGTTTTATCTTATAGTAGGGAAAACTCGCGACGCATGAGCCAATTTGTAGTTTTGTGCTTGTAACTTTTGGAAAATAATATTTATGAATTCGTAAATGCATTCAATTTATACTTTATAAAGCATTACACAATATAGATTATTATTTTTCTGAAATATTAACTGCAATAGTAGTAAAATATAAATTGTTTAAAACTTTATTTTTGGGTCGTGTATACCAATGTATAAGGATACATTACCCATCCATTTGGGATACTTGACCCAACCCATACATTTGGTAGTATGACTTAAAATTATCAAATACTTTTACATGATAAAAAAAACTAATATCGTATAAAGCTTATATACATTTTTTTTTTATTTTTGTCAGAAAAAATATTACTTCTAATTTTAATCACATTAATTATTCCTATATTAACGTACTATTCCAAACATTTTCCAATACTGAGAAAAAACATGAGGTCATGTATCCTTATGGGTCAAATGTCCCTAGTTTTCCCTACTTAAGGAAAAATTGGCCCAAACAGTAAATTTATTTCAGACTTATTTCAACAGTAGCTTCAGAGTGATGTTCCATCCAAACTTCTTAATATCATATTTATTCCATAAAACTTGATTCACTACATAATATATTTATTATTTCACAACGCATTATGTACGTTTTTCAAGTTATCCATTAAAATTATCTAATTATGCTGCTTCACTCAATATTCAATGCATTATCATTAAACTACCATTCACAAGTAAAAATATTGCCAATTATTTTATGGACTAGGTTCTTTAAATTGTATCTGATTTAAAAATAATTCAACTGCCAACAATGATGTAAAATTTCATAGAGTGCAGTATTTTACATAGTTACAAAGCGAAGGTCTAATGAATATTTCTAAATCATACAAGGTTGTCTCATAATTAAACAAATTGCCTGTGTACTTTATGAGACTGCTTTAATAATGTTATCTTCTTTTATAACTGTTTTTATATTATGCTGTACATAATGAATTGCACTCAGTTTGGAGCTTTATTGATAAATGCCGAAAACGATAAATGCGATAAAACTTTCGTACTTTGAATCTCCGTTCCATCTTAATAAATACACTTGACATATAGTAAATTGTAAATTTGCAAACATATGTTAAATTAAAAGTTAAGTTTCTACGGCATATTGCTAATTTTCCTTACCAACGTATTTTAAACTTACTGCTAAACACTGACAAATATTTTTTAATGTCGACCAATCGCTCCTTTACAAAATTACAAATCTAAACTTTTTTTCATCATAGTTCCAATGAACAAAATTGAAAATTAATTAACTTCAGATTAAAAATACACACTTGACGGGCACTTCTTTAAATCTCAAAGTAGGATGGTCATGGGAAAAAAGATAGCATTTTCTACCAACTGTTTTACGGAGTAAACTTTTTATTTGTGTAACGCTCCACCAACTTTTAATTTTGCTTCTTTGCTTAGTATTTTTTCATAAGAGTTGCATAAATATGTATTAACTATATTATTATGAATATGTAAACTAATTATTTAAATAAGTCGTAACACAATTTTCTTATTTTTAAACATTTAATAAATCCCTAAAAAATACTAGATAACAGATTTAACATAAAAAATAATGTATTTTTGCATTTACTGCTATATTATGAAACAATTGACGCGAATTAAAAATGCAAAAACAATTGACCAAACTTTCATGTGGTTGAAGATTTAAACTTAAGATAAGAAAAAAATACAAGAAAAAATCTATTATTCATTAACCAGATCGAAGGATACGTAATTATGAAAAGTTTTGATTTTGTCCAGCAGAAAACAATTTTATCTAATTTCAAATTATATAATGTATTCTCCGTCTTTTTCGAACGTAATTTTTCTGTAGGATATGGTTTTAAGGCATTCCAAATCATTGAAAGTTAAACTTTTTTACTATAGAGGATTTCATATAAATAAGGAATAACAAGTTCTATAAAAACATTGACAGTCCTTGCACTGTTTTTGCATCAATGTACCTCAGGTCGCCTACTAATAGTGTAATAAATATAGAAATAAACTTTGATTTTTAGATATAATAAACTATCTAATAAGTACAAGAAATGGATACATACTGTTAGAAATTTATCTATTTTTCCTTATTTTTAGAAAATAATATTTTTAGTTATTGGTAGGATTAATTTTAGCATTTATCACCAAACTTGTTTAACCCTCAATTGAATTAGTTAGAGTTTTGCTTTAATATAAAATTTACTCAAACACATACACTTTTTTTATTTAATAAATTATTACGGTCCTAATTTTTTTTTAAACTTAACTTTATTAACTTTAATTTTTTTTTATTGAAAAAGTATTTGCTCACAACTAAAATATCATTTTAGCCCAAAACTTTTTTTAAATTAGCCTAACAGTAATGAGATAGTAGAAAAAGAAATATTCAAATTATGTGGAAAGATACCAGTAGATCTCTTCGTTTTATTTAAATGTTTTACAGTTTATTTTCAATCTAAAGAAGAGTTGTTATTGATTCCCAATGGAATTCAGCAAATCTGATTACACTTTCCCCAAACTTCTTCGAAACATTACAGAAATGGCTTTTCCGCTAACTGTCCAACTTGAAATTCAAATCTTAAGGAGTACTTTCTTTCCATGTACCAGGGAAGGGTGCGCATATTATTAAGACGTCTCCATCCGTAGAGAATGCATTAGATGCACATGTAGCAGAAGACTGCATCCACCGAAGAAGAATACATTTAAGAAAAGTTTGAAATTCCATTTGCCCAGAATCCCAAAGGTAAAGTATACAAATGACCCTGCACCAAGATAATGGGATGCACCAAAAAAGGAAAACAAGGAACGGATTCTTATATGGAGAGAAATAATGTATTCTCCGTCTTCTTCCTGAATCACCTAAATAACTAAAAAACAATAATAACAAAAACAAAAAAAATTTAAAAGTGCACTGCATTGATTCATTGTTATCCATTTAAAGTCTTCCCTGTTTCTACTGGGACTAATAAAACTAAAAAAGTTCCCCACGGAGTAAAGCGAAACAATATGCACGCGATTTTTCCTCATTAGCCAGGGAAGGAATAAAAAAAAGTAGTCCTGCTGAATAATTTATCCCAGGTAGCACTGGCTGAAAAAAGGGGGCAGTCACTGCTAAGTTGGTATGCAAATTTCTGCCTTGCTCTGCCAATCAGTGGGCGTGGCCACCCCCGCCCCCATGGCAGTGTCAGCCTATCACTGCGCCATCATCCCGACCACAGAGACTATTGATCGGGGCTCTCCTTGCATAGGAGGAACTCTTATGCATCTCCTCTGCTCTCCATCCTCTCTCTCTCTCTAACAAGAACTTCTCTCTTTTCTTTAAGCATCCCCTCCACAATCCGCGACAATGGCGGATTTTTGCTCCTGCGCTTCTTTATTGCGGCATCCTTCTCTCTTGAAATCACGGGCGCTGTGGAGTTTTGGGAGGTGTTTAAAAACGTATCGACTTTACTCTGTAGGTTTAATGGGTTTAATTACCATGATCAAGGATTAATAAAGTTGAATAATTTTTGGATGCTGTTTTTAAAGGGGATAATAGTTTAAACAAAAAGTTTAGTTAACTGTTAAACTTTGTTAATTAAAATATTTACTTTTCATCTATTCTCCGCTCTTATTTTAATTATTTATTATGAATTTAAAATTACTATAATGATGAATGTTTGTTGTTCTCGTGCTCTTCTCTAATGCGGTATAATTCTTTAATATCAAATTCAATACGGATGTTTAAGCAATTTCCTAATTAAAAACGTATTTCCCATTCGGTTGGCTTCATTATCGTTGTTAAGGATTATGCAAATTACGTGTCTTTTTCATTTGAATTGCGTCTAAAAAGAATGTAGAATCCATTGCATTAGTATAATTAAAAACGTATGCATCTTGTTTGCTTCCTGTCATCTCTGGTCTAGAAAAAACTCTTTTCTCCAGCTTCTTCTCTACAATCTTCAACAATGGCGAATTTGCTCCTGCCCTTCTTTGTTACAGCATCCTTGTCTTTTTCAATATTATTTACCATTCTTTGGTTTAATTTTTTAAAGTAATACTTCCTTAAAATCATATACGTATTTTAATAAATAATGATATTTAGTTTGGTTTGAGTGGGAATATTTTGAGCAATATTGTTTGTTAAGGAATCAATGTAATAATTTAATTAAATTTTTTTAAAAAAGCTGTTTTCAAGCATACATTACTTACTTTTATTTAAATATTTTGAATAATTCCAATAATCCTTGAAATGTATGATATTTTTAGAGTTACATTATTATTAATATTTCAAACACAAAATTTTGATCGAATTGTAGGTTTCTAAAGTTTTTTTAAGTGACAGTCATCTGTCAAAAAGCAGTTGTTAAATTTTGTAGCTTTTTAAGTATATTTTTATTCAAGCAATTAATTTTAATTTTTGTTTGAAAACAATTTAATTTAAAAAATATTATTATAATATACACGTACAAAACGGCATGATTTAGAAGTTTAAAAAATTGAAATTTTCACCCGTCTCATAAAATAAAACTATGGCAAAATTTTACAATAAAATTCTGGAAAATGAATATTGGGTCAGCAATCTTAAATTCCATGCATCTTTTTTTAAATAAAAATTTTAATCAGATATTTTACTAATTGCTAATTTGTTTTTACATTAAAATTTATTACAATTTAATATAATTTGAATTATTTTTTAAATAGTAATTAATAGTAATAGTAATAGTATTACTTTTTTTATTCAAAGCGTCAGTATAAAGCTCTGATTAACGCCGTAATGATATTTCGCAAAGTTATAACCTAAAATATAAGTTACTAATGTTAAGTTGATTTTAATTACATTAAAATGTATATAAATCTAATCCTAAGCTTTATTTTATAATTTAACTTCGTAATTCATTCGTTTTTGTAATAAACTCTCATCGAATTTAGCAAAAGATTTTTTTTTAATTCATATACCCTGGGAAAATTAATTCTTTATAAATTATAAAATTTACGGCTATTGCTATAATGACTGAAACGCTAATTAAGAAAATATCCTGGTCTGACTTTCAGAAAGTTAACAAAGCATTTTGTAATCAAAATTTATCCCTTTAATGATAAATAGATAGACAAAAATGTTATCCGGAATAATTCTCTACAATCATAAAGATATCGTTAAAAAATTGTTGAAAATTTCTAATAAATTCATTTAAAAAAATTAATTAATCACAAACTTTAATACATTCTTGTTTTTATTGAACAGAAGATTCCTAGAGTATTTTGATAAAATAGATATAGCGACGAGTCATGGAATAAATAATTTTTGAAAAACTTAAAAATGATATTCTGAATACATTGCTCAGAACTGAATGTAGGTTCAGTTGAAAATGGCTCAGTAATTAATTGGTATAAAATGTAACTTAAAGTCTAATATAACTTTATATTCATAGGCCTCTACCAAATGCCCTTCAATGGTACTTTCATTACAAATTAATAAATTGAATTTCGACATTAGCGGCTATTTTCTCTAAGAACATGCGACCACCTGAGAACTTATTTTTTAATAAATTCAATGAAAATTTTTTACATGAAATTAAGGGGACGCGGTACCCAAAAAACTAAATCCAGTACTTTTATTGCTAGCATTCAAATTAAACTATTTTTACAAAGAACTAACTTTCAATAAACATATACGAAAAAATAATAAATATTAAAACGTAAGTTTTTTTAAAAAATTAAAAAATTTAAAAATTTTAACGTTTTTTCAAAATGCTACTCTTCCTACAATTTAAAGAATTTTGCAATGGATTTTTTTTTCCAAAATGTTCCCACAACATTTATTAATAAAAGTTGGTATGGATATTGAGCTATCAGTTAAACAAAAAAAGTTATGTAGCTTTATGTATAAAAATGCTAAAAAATAAGATTTTTTGTAAATTTTCACCTCCAGCATTTAAAAAATATATATATTCACACTAGACCTTATCCCATACCAACTTTTGTTAAACGCACATGTTTCAACACAGGGAAAAAATTTTGGAGCTCTACATTATTTTACCTAAAAGCCTTAGGGTTTTAACCATTCACAAGCTGAAAAAATTAAAATTTAAAAAATCAACATAAAATTTCAAAAACCATTTTACCAAACCACTATATCATTTTCAATAAACCTCCACCATTATAATAGAATCCTTCTTTTTTTTGCAATATCCTTAGCTCACAACATTCGAGCATGTTTAATTATTTTCTGGGCAGCCCTAAATTTTGGGTAATGCGTCCCCTTAAACACAACTGAAATGCTAGGTATTAGAAAATTTTCTCATTTTTATTAGATAATATTTGATTTTTACTCTTTTATTACTTTTGTTGAAATTCGTATTAAATTTATTAAAAATATTCTTGTATATTTTAAAGAATACACAGGATTGATATTTTAAGGAAAACACACATTCCATGTATCAAATTAGTTGTTTAAATAATCAATTTTGTAGCATTGGCAAGTATTTATTACGATAATTTCAAGTGAATAAATGAGTCAATAGCATTCAATATTTTTGTTTAAACGTCTAAAAAAATTTAATTGTTTTATAAAAAAAACAGTACTTTTGTTGATATTAAATTTTGATATTATTGTGATATGATTTCATGTATGTTGGTGTACGCTGTACCAGCAAAATGAAACAAATTAAACTACGTAGAATGATGTATATTTTTCCCCCGAAATTGATGGAAACATAAAAATTTAGAAAAAAACTAATGTTAACTAGATGAATAGTTAATCCCTGAAGTTACCGGTTAAGTTTTATATTGAAATATTTATGAAATTTTATTAATGTTTCCATTAATACTGAAAAAAATTTCATCAGCGAAACTATCATAAAAGGGTTTAGTCACACAACAAAATACAGTCTTACTTTTAATGATCCTGAAAATTTATACTGGTTGAATGATGTAGATTTAAAAAATAAGTTAGAATTACCTTATAATTTATATATAAATATATAAAGTTAAGTTGCTTTTTGTGACGAATAGGCTTATAAACAAGACAACAAATTGGAAAAAAATTTAGTTTTATTTTATATTTTAAATTTTGTTTCAAAAAACATTTTTTTCATGTGATTGATATCGGCTGCCAGTAAGAAGCCATTTTGTAGTTAACCTTAAAGGTCTATTTTTTTTAATTAATAATTATTATTCTTCAGCGTAATCAATAAGTTATTTCTTTTCAAACTTTTTTATATATATTCAAAGGACACGTAAACATTTTAAAATAATGGAGAGAGTAATGATTAGATAAAAATGTATTGAATAGTTCAAATAATATTGTTCAAAACATTTTAGTATGAATTTTATATATTTCTGGGTTACCTTTAATGGGGATAATTTTTATCAGGGTTCAAATAGTTTTTACAACGAATTTTTAATATTTTTTAGATCGTTTTCTGGAGTTGGGTTGTACGATATTCAGCTGTAGTGGGTTGCAAAGAAGATTTTCTATGGGTTTTTGTTGGTTCGTTGTTCGGGGTTCATCTTTTTATAGATATGTAATGAGCATTTTTGGCGATTTTAATGTTGTCACCATACCTGTCACCAAGCTCAACAAAGTCACCTAAAAATTGCGAAGAATGAGTAAAATATTTGTTTGCATACTAATTGAGATTCTGCCCTACAATAACATTATTTAACAATATTATTCATTTGGATTAATTTGTATTACGTGGGAAAATAATTGAAGCGTTATCTAATAGCAGAAATGGTAATTAATTACTTCGATACAATTTGATTTAAGTTCGAGTGAAGAACGGTGTTTAATGTGCAAGTTGGTAATTTAGATAATACAAAATTTTAAAAAATATATAATTGGAGTTTGTACAAAGAAAATTTAATTTACGAGTACGTAAACAAACTTCACAACTCATAATTTGTACTAATTTTTTTGAGATGTAACTTACAGTTACTTATTATGTGTGTAAATTTATTACTTTAAAGTTTAAAAAAACGAATAATATTTTAAAAATTAATCACCTTTAGAAAATTGAATAAAGATTATTATGCTTATAAAATCATTACAACAACTAAAATAATAATTTTAATAAAATAAATTTCACTGCTTTTTAATCTTCTAATTGAACTTTGTCTACAAAAATATTAATGGGTAAAAATTTTAATCTAAAAGACAGAAGTAATTAAAATTTAATATGTATAAATAATTAAAATCGTGCAGATGATAATTTAAAAAATTATTGACATCAGTTTTATAAATAATCTAGTATTTTTTTTATCTTTATTACCGTTGATTTTATAAAACAAAAAAATAAATTCAAATTAAACCTTTTAAACAAGTAATTGTATTGAAAACTTTAGTTTATTTACTAATATTTTTATCTTTGATTTTAGAAATAAAAATAATTTTGATGCTATAATTAAACTATAAAAAATTAAATTACCTGCCTACAAAAATTTTAATTTTTTCAAATCAAAAGTTAAATCTAAAAATAATTAAAATTATAATTAATTTTACAAGTGATTGCTCACTGTTTTCGAAAAACCTTTTTTCCTTTTCATTAAATTTATTCAAAACAAAAAATGCAATTCAAATAAACATATTTAAAAAAAATAATTAATCTGTTTTATCTTTGAAATCTCAACGACCTTCTATTTCACAAACAAAAAATTCCAATTTAAGCAAACATATTTAACAAAGAAACGTAACTTGCGTAACTTGTTTCCGGAAAAAACCTATAAATCGCCATCTTGTTTTGTCATCTGATTGCAGGTCACAGCAAACTATTCCATTGGGTAATATAATAAAAGAAAAGGCGCTACCTCAGCCCAGTATTACCAACAAATCCAAACGACGTCTAGGCCCGCTATGTTATGGCCTTTCGCCAACCTAGAGCCGTTAGAGGTAGCCCATCCCCCCACCCTTACCTATTAAAGTCACTCTCTTCTAGCTACGGTGAGGTCATTTCGACTCTAAGTTGTCGAAAACCGGCCGATTCAATCAGTTTGAGTATTTTTTTTTTATAGTTTACGTTTTTTCATTCCATTTTGTAGTCAATTTTTCACCCCCACTCTTGAAAAAAAAATTAACAAAAAAGTGTGGCGCGTGCCAGGACATCTGGTAACTAAATAGCGAAGATGCATAAAAATAGTTGTACCAATAAAAAAATCGTTAGCCCAAAATGGGTTAGTAGAGGATAAAGACCCAAGATGTATAAGGTATACAACGAATTTCCATACCTGAGAGCAATGAACCCAGAGGGTGGTAGGCCTCTGGGGTTGGGGAGCCAAGACATCACCCCACAGGTTGAGGGGTCCCCAGGAGTAAAAAAAGGGGGCATAAAAGAAATTGGGGTAGTAAATGCATTGTAAAAAATAAGGCAGTTCGCATAAAAAAGCGTCAATGACCTCCCTAGGAATACTTCCGTTGCGTAATATCCGTTTCTAAATCCAACCCGGAAAGTAATCTTCGAAAATTCTTAAGGTACAGAAGGCCACCAAGTTTGAAAAGTTCTGGAGTCTTGGTATCTCCCCTGAGATACGTTGTATACAAATGTGTTTCTGGTTTCCATGTTTGAGATACTATATTTTGCAAACCCCTTTGTAGTTAATTCGAGATGGATTACTTTATTAAGGACGTAAGGTATTTTTATATTAGTTGTAATTGTTTAATTAGTTAAAATATGCCTACGCTATGTGTATAAATATTTATTTGATATAATGTATGCAGTTTCATTAATTTTTATAATTAAAATTTTGTATAGATTTTATCTATTTCGTATATTTTATTGATGCATAAGAACATAGAACTAAAATTGTTTTATACAGTAAACAAAATTAATGTGGAAATAATTTTTACTTACTCTATAAGGTCAAGTATTGCAAGGTCAAGTATTTTTAATTAAAAATAATTGTTTACTTATGACGTAATTTGGGCAAAAACATATTAATTTATGCAAAAGAATTTTTCTTCTCTGAAAAGGTTTTATAGATTCGTTGTTACATTTAAGTAAATAAAAATACATTTGATGTGAAGGTTTGAACAACCGAAAATTCAAATTACTTAGTAATTGTGTTTACTTAAAAAAATTTTTTTATGAAACTCATTTATATACGTGTTAAAAATTTTAAAAATTATTAATTTTGAAGCCTTTAATTAATAAAAATATCACAGAAAACTCAATTTTAATCATGCAAATATTATATTAAACATTTTACATTATTAATATTTGAATATTTCACTTACCAAATGTCACCTTAAAAACTTCTTGCACTTGGTATTAAATTTATATGTTATGAATATTATATTTTTAAATTATAATATATTGAATTACGTTAATTTAAGTTATTTTTTCATTTATCTTAAAAATTACACAAACAATTTAGTTAAATTTTTTAAAAAAATATTTACGAATTAAAACGATTCGAAAATGATAATTATATATTTTAATTAAATAAAAGAGTTTAAATATTTTATTGATTTTAATTTGCATTATATATAAATATATTTTAAATAATTTTTTGTAAAAGAAAAATTTATAAAATTCTAAAACTCTTTCCATTTGAATGTAAATCTAATATATGCCTTCATACTTTTTTACTATGCGTTTTAACAATAATGAAGTTTTTTTAAAAATATATTTTTAACAACCTCATATGTAGCCACATAATAAAAAAAATTTAATAAAAATTAAAAACTTGTACATTTAAGACAAATATACAAATTCTTATGCAATTGTTTATAAAGTAAAAAAATACATAAAAACTAGTACCCTCTGAGGGATAAGCAAATTGGATGAAGTGTAAACTTGTTTTCATTTTATGAGATTTAAATTAAAATTCTAATTTCTTAATTTTTTTTAATATATATTTCTGTAGTAGATAGTTGTAAATGGCTCCTACATGCTTTAATTTTTTCAATTTAATAAAATTATTACATTTATAAATAAAAAAATGTGTGTTGCTGGAAAACTTGACAGTTAGGTGACGCGTTTATAAGTCTGTATCTCTCAGAGGGTTAACATTAAAAGATTAGATGCAAATTTTTAAATACACTGCTCAAAACAATTAGGGGAATGCATGGTTTAAACCCTTTCACCCCTAATGATCCCATTTGGAATCATCAGATTGCGTCTCACTTACTTGAGCTCGCACTTATTTATCGTTAGATGGAAGAATCGTGTCTTTTGAAAAATTAAAAAATGTTTGTCATAATAAAATAAAAATATGAAAAACATGGTAAAATAAAATTCACTCCCAAAAACTTTTAAGAAATAAATTGACCCCAAATTCTTCACTCTTGCATTCTTAGATGATTAAAAATTTATTTTAACTTTTTTAATACATAAAAATTTGAAAAAAAATATTGTTAAATCTTATTCAAAAGTTATGATTCCAATTTTTTACCCCTTAAATTTTAGTTAAAAAATTTAAAAAATTCTCGGTTTTTTACCATTTCATTCTGGATGAATAATAAATCTATTGCACAAATTTTAGATTTTTAAAATAAAAACTAAAAAGTTGGAACTGAAAGGGTTAGCAAAAGTACGCAAAGTGCTCCCCTAATTGTTTTGAGCAGTATAGTTATAATTTATTAAATCTTAATAATAAATCGAATATATCAATAAAGACTGATAAAAAATTAACTTTATTTTTGAGAATTTTGTTAGTATATACAGATCTGAAACCAAATATGAATCACAAATATTTGTTTTTGTTTATTTATAAATATTAATCTAAGAAAGAAATTGAAAATGAAAATCCTATGTTTTGAATTATAAAATGTTTATATTATAAAAGAAATAAACTTATTTCATTACGTATAGTTTTCCAAACCTTAACGACTTTACAGAACTCAAAAGCAATTCTATACAAAGTTCCTTAAAACTTTAAACAGGTTCTTGGCCTTTAGATTTATTACTGGTCTAACGGTTCGAGAAAAAAAGTTCTCCAAATTGCTTTTAGGCATAAGAACAAAACACTGGAAATCGCAAGATTCGCTAAAAATTCTTAACATATCTCCAATAGCTGAGTCTGATGAATAGACCAAAACAATCTACTACTTTTACTTGCACGGAGTTAGGGAAAAGGGGCTGGGGAAAACAGAAAGAGGTTTTCCCTACGGTTTTTAGGTTTTGCTTTTTTGGAATTCTTCCAAATTCTTCTCATTTCTTATTACAAGACCAAATCCAATTTCAGCTCCTTTTACTTTGCTCTGGGATAGCAAATTTTTACTTTCTACTTGTTTGGCTCCCTTCATTTTAAATAAAAGTAGTTTTTGGAAATAAGGGCTGTGCGCGAGGCTTTTAGTAGTTGCGAGGCTTCGGGGAATAGGAAGTGCCAGGAAGTGAACGGGTTTTATTATAAAAACAGATTCAATTATACTGTGTTGTATGAGAAAATCCAATAAGCCATCACCAAGTTTTTATTATAAACTTTAAAATGAATAATTTTGAATCTTTATGTATTATTAAAGAAATCAAAAATTCAGATAAGTTATTTGGTTTATAATTGCTTATTTTATTTGTCGATTTCAATGGTACATACAATAAATATGAAAATATTATCCTAAGCAGGTTGGAAATTATAAAGTTATCATGGAAAAAAACTGACATTAAAATTTTTTAAAACTAATATTACTTAAATAATACCGATGAAAAGTAAAATGTTCATGTAATTATACATTAGTAAAAACTGTTAATAATAAACAGTTATAACAAATAATATGTTAACTTCCGAACAAATTTATCGTCTAGCAAAAAGTTTTTTTTTTTTATAAATTATATGAAATAAAATTAACAGAGAAAGCTTTTGGTATAAAGCTTAGAAAATACAAAAAGAAAATGATTTGTATAAGTCTGAATTACATTACTAGTTAGAAAAAACAAGTTTATGACTTTTCTTGTACATTAAATAATACGCTTTGCAATTACTATAACTAACAAAAATAATACATTATTATTGTAACATTAGTTAAATGAAAGTTTAAATCATTTTTGTGATAATTATAAAATAACTTTAAAATGTTGTGTATACCTAAAGTTAAGATATTCAAAAAAGAAAATGATAAGTAGTAAAATCATAGAAACTGAATTTTTCGTTACAACGTAGTGGGTAGAACAAATTTAATTTCTATGTGAGATTAGTAAACAAAGTTAACAATTAGTAAAAGTCTTTAATTATACAAAATTTTATAAGAATATATTTAAATTAAATTATTAAAAAAGTTATAAGATTAATTATTTGAGTAACTTTTTTTCCAACTCAAACGTATCCATACATATAAATTATAAATATAAGTTATAAACTAGTTAAATATTAAAAGTAATATTTAACTTACAACTTCATGTTAACTTACAACTTTAACTTATAACTTACAATCGTCAAGAATTCAACATAGAGTTTTCTTAACACTTTAAGAAATGTATGACATTTTCTGGTTTTTTTAACATATTATTGGGTTTTATTTAGAATTTGGGATTTTTTCGTTTATTTTTTTATTATTAACCAAGAGAAGGGGTCCAACTATCGCTATTTCAAAAGCACTACTTATTCCAAACTAAATTCTAAAAGAAAGGAGATTTCTGTTTTCCATAGCAGAATATCTCTCCTTGCTTCCAAAGACTCAAAATCATAAATTCGGCACCTTGGGAAAATCATCTAAACGTATGTATTGAAATTTTATCACATTTACGAAAGCGCTTCAACTCTGCTTAAGAGTCAGAATCCAAGTTCGAAATACGTTAACGTACAAGGGGAAAAGACTACCACACCACAATTTTCGTAAGAAATAGAAATGTATATGTCTATAAAAATTCCTGTTTTTTGAATTCTACTTATATGTAGGGGTTCAGTCGCTAAAGTCCTCTGGGAATTTGTAATGTTGACTCTAAAATTCGGTTTTTTTTTTAAAGAAGGGGGGAAAGCATAGTAAGGAAAAAACTGAGAATCAAGAAAAGGACAAGAAAAAGCAGCGAATTTCTATCCTATAGTTACCATTCGGTCTTCGTTGCCTATTATTGGATTTGTTCTGTGCTGACGAAAGTGTTTTTGAAATTTAATATTTTTAAACTTTCATATCGTCAGCGTTTTCTATTATTATTTTGTTTTTGCACGGTTTTTATCCATAAGACCTTTGCGTTTCTCAGAAACCGAAAACGAGTTGTACCCTACTTAAAATAAAAGTCATAAAAAATTCATTACTCAACATTCGATTGCCAAAAAGACAAGACCAAATTGAAAGTTCCAAATACAATCAAATTGTAGAGTAGCCTTTGTCGGTGCAATTTTTTTTCATTGACATGTATCGCCGTCAAAAAAATGTTAAAAAATCTGAAATATATATATCTAAAATATTATGAAAATTCATTGAAAAACAGTTTATGTCTTTATATTATTATTAATTTTAAAACAAAACAAGTAACATTATTGTCTTAGGTACATTATATGTCTTTAAATAATTTAATAATCCAACTTTAAGATAATCATAATATTTTTACATAATGACATCATAATTCGGAATTCTTGTTTTCCAAGTGAGAGTTATAAATGTTAAATTTACTTTTATTCAGATCTATTAGAAAAAATAATTAAGTCTTATGTATAAGTTTTTATTTAAGTGAAGGAAAAACATCTATTTACACAATATATTTGACTCATAACCCTAAATTTCTGAAGTTTCATTTGTCTTTTAATGCTTTTCAAAATTGGAAATGCAAATCCTTAAAAATCAGATACCAAAGTATTGGGATAAAAATTAACCATTTTGTCGATTTGAAAACAATTTTGGTGGAACAGATTAGAACTTTGTAATTATAGGTTGCATTATGAATTATCTGAACTAAATTAATTTTTAAAAATTAAGTCTAGTTTCACCATTGAAAAATCATAAAATACTATTATATTTAAAGTTTAAAGTTCTATGAAATGAAGACATGACTATAATTAAACATTACAAAACCGTCATTGCTTTTTATTGTTCTTATACATTTTAATAAATTCTTCCAATTATTAAATTGGACCTGAGTATTTTTAATGTACTTTTTACCTAAAGAATTTTCAACAAATTAAGATTTGGATTTTATTTTATTTAAATTAATCATAAAAAAAATCACACTATTGGTTTTAAATGCCCAGCAAAGAAGATTAGTTTTAACATAAAATGTTATGACATAAATCTAAAAATACAAACCCCTTTTTCGTTTTAACTACAAATATTAATTATTAGAAGTTTTTGCTTGTAAAATCGTTCAGAGAGCCCCGGGCTCTAGTTCTTGGGTTAATTTTAATTTTATAAAAATTACAACTGCGTTAAAAATCGTGTAAAAATTAAAAGTTTAGAATATACGAATATAAATAATGTATGAGGGATTTTTTAAAAAAATATTATAATCATTCTATTATTTTATATTTTATGCTTGATTTTTTTTTTAAATTTTAATTTTAAAAACTTTAAACTCTTTCTTGGGATTAGACAAATATTCAAGCATGAGCTTTCGTTTTAGTATTCTTTAAATCATACTAATTTATAGTAAAATCAAGATTTTTATGAAAAAAAATTTTATTGCATACAATGTGCATGACGTTAATTTTTTTTAAACAAAAATATTGACATTTAATTAATTACGATATTTGAAATATCTATTTATTTATTGTAAAATTATTTAATCACATTATTCCATTTCCGTCACAGAAGCCAGTTATCAAATTATTGTGTTGTAATTTAAATAAAAATTTATAAATTGAAATATTAAATAAAATATTTTTCATTTAATTTGCAAATTTAATCAAAATTTATTTATTTAGTAAGGTTTTTAAAATGCGCAATTTTGGTTCAGATAAAGGAACTTTTGAATATTAGAATTATAGGAAATATTTTTTATATTTTTTGTTTTAAAGTATAAACCGTAGAAAATAAAGTAAATAAAATGCATCAAATATTAAATAATATAACGAAGATAATGATTTTAAAAAAGCAAATAAAATTTCAAAGATACTAAAAGTATATAACAATTGTATAACTTGTTTTTAATTGATAAAATAGCTATATATTTTCAACATCTTTACATTTTGTTTGTGATTTAGAACATTTTGAATTATTTGAACTACTCACGTTTTTTCATTGGTGTTTTTGCATTATCTTACTTTAAATTAAGTTATATACGTATTTGGATTTAAAAGAACTATGTATGTGCTCTCCTTTCTATTCGGACAGAAAATCAAAATGAAATTTTTTTTTAGAAATTTTAAGTGAGTCTCTGCGATTATATTTAAATAAAAAAACACAAAGCATTTGTACTGTATAAGAAGAATGTGTTTGAAAAATGTGGCAATGTTTTTATTTTGATCACCACTAATTTTGTTCTTGATTTCATACTTGGAAAGTAGTTCAGTACATTCTATATATTTCTGGAGGGTGGGTAATTTTAAAGACCTGGACTAAGATTTGAATTAAGGGGATTTAGTAACAGCAACACCTATTATAATAATGGAACTTATAGCATTTGTAAATGCAATTAATGGTTAGTTGTTTGGATGTTCATCGCGTTACAAAGCTGTGTAATAAGCATTTTGAGAATCTCGTCAAAATGACGGAATCGGAATTGGGTTTTTGTCCTCATTTTAGAGTTTGGTACTCCAACTAAAGGTCATCTAAATTTTTTTCTCAAATTTTATGTATATCTACCAAGGTCTACAACTGAAATAATTTTTATTTTTGTTTTATATGCTATTTCGGAAGTCATCAAGGCTATAAAGCTGCATAATAGAACATTTGAAGCAATTTAAATGTTTTCTCCAAATATGTTCGGAAACTCACCAAACTATGCAAATATGTTAAATGAGATTTTTTGCAAAAAAGTTAAGATTTTAACATGAACTTGCGCCGAGATGAATTTTCTCACCAAATATTTCGACACTTTCACCCGAAACCGCCAAATGAGCAAAATGTGGCTTCTTTAAGGCAGTTCAGTACCATGCAATTATCAAAAATGGATTTTTTGATTTTAGTATTTGTGTAAAGTACGTTTTATAAGCTTTCGAACGATTCCCTTTGTATGTCATTCGGACAACTTTAACCTAGTTAAATGTTAATTTGGATATGGATCAGCAGTATTTTCATAATGTAAGTTTTCAACTTTAAATCTCATTTTTCTCAGAATGGTATTTTTTCAGGTTTATGTACCTTTTTCTTAAAAACTATTTTATGTATAGACCTAAAATTTTTACAGGATAACTGTTTCAGGTTGTTTTGCTTACAGAAATGAGATTTTATCAATATATAAAGTGGTTTTTTTTAAATATTATTTAAGTAAATGTGTTAGGTTTTTTAAAAAAAAGCATTTTTACATCACAAAATTACCCATATTTTTTTTCTCCTTCAAATTTTGAGTAATGCTTATTCCAGTAAGCAAAACAACCTGAAACAGTTATCCTGTAAAAAATTTAGGTCTATACACGAAATAGTTTTTAAGAAAAAGGTACATAAACCTGAAAAAACACAATTCTGAGAAAAATGAGATTTAAAGTTGAAAACTTACATTACGAAAATACTGCTGATCCATATCCAAATTAAAATTTAACTAGGTTAAAATTGTCTGAATGACATACAAAAGGCATCGTTGGAAAGATCTTGAAACTTATTTTACACAAATTCTAAAATCAAAAAATCGAGAGATTTTTTTGAGAAAATTGCATGGTACTGAACTGCCTTAAAGATTTGTATAATCATTGCGGTTGTTCGGAATTCATCACTCTATAGAGATAATATTATTTGCCTTTTGTGTCGATCTTCATTTTATTTTCAAATTTGTTATCAATCTAGCCAAATTATTATCATATAACGAGCCAAATGCGTTAAATATGTTTTTTACAACATGATTAAGATTTTTACTTAAAATAACAGTATTATACAATTATGGTTTACTGGGATTTATGAGGGAAATTATCATGAGTGTAAACTCAAATTGAGGTGGGTTTGTGTTTATGTGTGCATTATATATAATTTATTTTGGATTTTGGAATCATAGTTATTTGCATTATATAAATAAGATCGGAATCAATTAAAAACCACATGTTTATTTTCTTTTAAAGCGACATTTTTTTATTTTAAAATTACTTGCACTCAAATAAGCTCCCTTCAAGTCATCGTAACTTTTCAATTCCGAAATTTATATGTAAACAAGAAAAACCCACAATTTCCCTTATTGGAACCAAAAGTGATTGAAATGTTTAAAAATGACATAACTCTGTACCTACCCTAAACGCGTAGTAAAAGGGAAAAGAAAACAAATAGTGTTGTTTGACTTTCAACGATGACAAAATAACATTTTCTTATAAACTTCTTAATATAAGCGACTTAATTTCTACTCAAGGACTTACTAAAGAAGGATGAACAAAAAATTTATTCATTTTAAAACTCGTCATTGGGACGAATTGCTTTCAGCCATGGTCAAATATTAATGTTCATACACGATTTTTATGCTGAAGTTAACAGATTTTGCTTAGAAGTGACACAAATCCCCGCTACCTTGCATAAAGGAAACACAAGTGTCCCGTTACCATAAGGTGCTACTTCCACGTAACGGAAGCGTTCATATAAAAAAAGGATCCAGGAAGCACTCAACTTCCGGTAGGCAGGAAACGCAAGTGTTCTCTTTACAATATCCCTACCCGATCCTTAAGCCTAACAGGTGAAAACACCTCCAAGGCCCCGGCTTTCTCAGGCGGCCTCGACCTTCGTTTTTGTCGGCACAGTTTTTCTTGCATACCGTCTTGCGATAGCGTGTCAGGGTTAACTAGTTGTGATCTTGTTAGAATGTATGTTTGGTTTGCTTACGTGATAAAAAAAAAATGATTTTTTTTTATTTCGTAATAACTGGTAAAATACTTTGCTGCTTTTTAATGTTTTTTAGTTTTGAAAAGTATTTCGTTATGTTTGCTAAGACGATATGGATATTTTATGTTGCTATAAAATTCGTTTAAATACTTTTTTGTCAGATAAATCAATGTTAATTTCTTAATACAAATTTGAAATAATTTGTTTAAAAACTCCATAAACAAATTTATTTTAATATTGTTATGATTAACGGGTTTTGGTTTTGATTTTTTTCAAAACTGTAATATCTTTTTATTATTCTTAAAAAAGATTACAATAATATTTTTATTCTTTAACTTTCAATCAATTTTTTTAACAAAAATATGAGTATTACTTGGATGTACTATAATAAACGTTAAAAAATTAAAGAACTATAATTATTTAAATTTACTTGCTAAATCTAAATTACAAAAATTGTAAACTGGTAAAGTACTTAAAATATTAACTAAAAACTGGACATGAAATGCGTTGTAAAATATTTCATTTTTTTATTCATTAAAACGCTTGAAGTACAGGCCTTTTAGTTATTAATTATTTACGTACGTCAATTTCTAATAAGTAATGCAAATACTTTTAAGAGAAATTAATTCTTAGATTAATATTATTTTAAAGCATTTTTTTTCAATTTTATTATAAAAAATTGGATTGAACAAGAAAGTATTAAAAATTTAAAAGACTTTAAAATACTACAAAAAATAATTATAATAAAAAATAATAATAAAAATATAATATAATATGCACTTAAAAATTATTTCAAATATGTAAATTATGTAAAAAGTTTGTTTTTACATTTTTAACGAAGTTAGTTACTAAAAATTTAATCAAAACTTTATTTATGATAATATAGCTGCAGAACTTAATATTGCACATGATTATTAGTTTCTTTAACTTGTAGTAGGTATTGGTTTGAAAGAAATAAAAGTTTAAAAAAATACTACTAAAATCTTAATATGCATGTTCTTTTTCAATGGAAAATCATGTCAACACCTTTACATAATCTTATTTGGAATGGTTTTAGATTTTCAAAATTAAAAAAAAAATCAGCCAAAAGCAATTGAACACAATTAAAATGCTATATAATGCTCTCATTGTAAATGTGATTTTTCATCTTTATCTGCAATTAATTACTATACTTATACGATAAAAATAAAATATATTTTACATTAGTTTACACACGATGGAAGAGTTTCAGCATTAAAAATCCCTACGATGGTAAATAACACAAAATAAACAATAAAAATCCGCACATGAATGACTTTAAAATTCTCAAACGTACAAATCTCGAATAATGAAAGGAACCAAACGCATATAATCTTACATCTTTCAGCACAAAATAATATTACAAAAACATCCTCTACCATGCAGGCATGATTAAATTTTTCCTAGCTAAACATTAATAAGAACATGAGTTTTTCAACCCACGGAGCACCTGCCATGCGTTATCTGGTATACCTCCGGCGGATTTGCCCAATTTCAAGGGTCGACATCAATAACCTATTACAATACGCAGAAATATCATTCTTCAATATTATTGTACATGTCCTTAGGTAGGATTTGCGTTTCTTATTATCCATATTTGTTTCCAGGGAGAACTGTAGGATAATAATTTTTCCACTACCCATACCTAGAGATGAGTGGTATACGGCATACGTAGGCACACGAAAATATTCAATCAATTTTTAGTAATTCTTTGTTTTTGTCTTCTTTTTTTCTCGAAATAACTGGGATTTTCCGGTAGATCCATGTAGGTAAGAGAAGGAATGTATCTACCTTTATTAAAACTGTTTCGGATCTATCTGAATATTTCAATTTTATCAGTTTTATTATCTACAAATATTGGATAGCATTTCTAGAATTTGTATGCAAGATAAATATTGCCCTGCATACAAAACAATCATTTATTCTGTGGAAAAGTCTAAGATGATTGTGTTTTGACAAAACCGTATAAACTGATAAGAAAAATTTAATCTATCCGTCTAAATACAATAAATATTTCAATTTTCTGAAAATAAAGTATACTTGAAAACGGAAAAACGTAAACAATCTACCTAAAAAGAAATGCAAAGGGCATCTATTTTTAATTTTATGTTGTGCGAGATATCTGCACATATATTTTGGAAAAGAGTAAGATTATATTTTGTGTTTAAATTAATAGCATAATTGAAATATCAACTAATTATTTTATAAGAACTACAAAAAAATGCGAGGAAAAAAGAAATACAATTGTGATTCTAAAAGAAACTGGGTAGTTACATTTTTCTCGTGTCAACTTCAAATGTAGTTTAAAAAATTTAATTTCTAAGTTTTTTTTGTAATTTGTTTACTATTTTATCATAAACGTCAATAGAAGGAAATAAGAAGAAATAAAATTGAATTTTTTAATAAGTACTTAGACATTCAAACCTTAGAACTATTCATTATCATCTGTTCTATGTGCATATAAGAAACCTTTCAGATCTAAATACTCATTTTAAAAATTATATTATCATATGTCCTTAATATTTTACTACTAATCAATTATCATTAATATTTTTAAATCACATAATTACAATATGTTTTAATTTGTTTTTTTAAAAATAAAACATATAGTAAGTGGTATAATGTAAATATAAGCAAATGAGGATAAAGAAAATAGTTTTTCTTGATAGTTAGAAATAATTTTTATTTTTAAAAATTGTGTGTTTATAGTATCTTAATCAAAAGCATTTTTTAAGGATTTTAAATAAAATTTCTTCTAAAAAATTTGCAAAGTATCTGAAAATCTTTTTGTAACTGACACAAGATTGCTAAAATAATTTAAATCATTTTAATATATAAACAAATTGTGTTAACTTTTTATCAAAAGCTTTTATGCAAATTATAATAAAAATTTACATTTATTATTCGAATATTTTATTTTGTTAAAACTTTGCAAAATAAATGAATTCATAATAAGAGGAGTTAGGGTGCATTGATATCGGGTTTTTTTTCGAAGAATTTTTTCGGTGCCAAAAAAAAGAGAATTTTTAGGTTATTCTTACAAATGAAATTAAGAAAACATGATTAGTTTTTTTTATATATAACCAAGAATTGTTGTTTTATTACATATTATTGTATGCAATTCAATTAAAAAATACTAAAAATGTCACCCGTATCACTGTGCACCACGTTTGGAGCTGATTCATACATTATATGGCACACTTTGGTACAATTAGCAAAAGGGAGTAAATAATAGACACTGCATCATGTTTTTCAAATAAAATGACAAACCATTTTATATACAAGTAAAAAATTATCAACTATTTAAAAAAATATCTGTGTTTTTTCCATAGAAGGTTACTTTGATTCAAATCATCATATATTTAGTCGCACAATTGATTAAATTATGTTGTTGAATTATGTGTTTTTATTTATGTAATCTGTATTTCCTTAAAAGAGAGTTTTGTGCCCATGAAATTCTGCCATAAATACATAGGGGTAACAAGGAGCCCCGAGTAAAAATGTGCCCAAATTACCCTCATTATTTTCTAAGACAGTTGTTGTGCCATATCTGCAGGTGGCTTTCATTCCACTCATTTAATTCATTTTATCACGCTGGGTTAACCAAATCACCATAAATTTGAATTTAACATTTAAATAAAAAATATCTAAATACCAGAGATCTTGACGGGCTTTGATATCAAATAGCTTTGACTTTAAGATTGGGTAAAAACGTCAGTTTTCTAAAGATTTTGTATTCTAAAGCTTTCTGTGCTTTTTAAGGGGCATCATCTTTTTTTAAAAGATGCAAAGTCTCTAGTTTGGGGGATTTTTGACATTGACATAGTTTAATTCAATGTATTCCTAAATATTAACAAAAAGCATCATAAAATTTTAAGAATTTATCTATTTTATATGCGATTGCGATACTGCAAAAATGAACCTCTTATTTAAAAAAAAATTTATTAAATTATTTTTAAGTCTGTGAGGAGTAAATATATATTTAGTTCAATCAATTACTTGAAATATATAAAAGAATCAGGTTTATCGATGACTATATTGAATGAAGTAATGAATTTATAATATTTTTTAAATGCACAAAAACTTCTTTAATTTTATATTTATAAAGAAATTAACCTTTCCCATTTAGCCTAACCAACAATATTTGAATTTATCAACAAAAACAAATTACACTATATTAATTAATAGAAGAAGAAAGCAAAAAAAAATTAGAGATCTTAACCACTTAATGTTTTAAAAGCTGAATTTTTGTTTAACGCAAATTCACCCAATATATTTTTTTGCTGAGTATAATAAAATGCTTGGTAACAAAACCATGATTCAAAATATCGAATTTTTGTTTTTATTTTTTTGTCTCCACATTATCTTATAAAAAATGTATGTATTATGTATTTAAATATGAAGTTGGAGACAACAGTGATAGCAGTTAATTTCAAAAACCTGTGTTTCTGTGTCATTATATCAAAGCAAGATTTTTCAATATTTAGACATCCCTTCTTTTTCGATTTTAATTAGAAGCTTTTTATTTTTGTCTGTTTGTATTTATGTTTTTTTTAGAAAAAACTGAAAGTAAAAAATTATATCAAACAATTGAAATTAAAAAAAATACGATGTTTTTAGTAAATAAACATTAACTGGTTCTTTTATATTATAAATATTTTCCATATACGCACAAAAATAGTCTAGAAAAATGAATCTATACATTAAAAAAAGTTAGTTTTGAAATAATGATTATTAAAGATAGCAACAAAGTTATACAGAAACTAAACAATTAATCATTAACCAACTTCAACTCCTCATTTTAATTAGTATGAAACCACTTTTTCCTAAATGAACAATCGGGTGGTTAAAGTTAAAATCAAATTTAATATTTTGAAGAGTCATTTTGTTCCCTAGCTACTTTAGCCATTTGATAAAAATTCCTCAATTGAAACTATTTTTTTAGTTAGACATTTATAACTTCAAAATTTGGTTTGGAATATCTTTTATATTTATTTCGGAAATAAATTTAATAAAATAATGGCATAGAATTGTTTTAGTTTTTAACCATGTATATTTCTGTAAATACTGCAAATAAATGCAATTATTTTTTTGTATCTGCTTAGAAGTTTAAAATTTTATTTATTTAAATTCATGAATCAACTAAATAGTAAACTACTTTTTAAATAGTTTAATATTCCTCAATATTTCAACTAAACAAATTTACGCTTGTGACTTACAAGTAATAATTAATGTAAATCTTGTGGTAACAAGCAGTAAAGAGTAGGGATTTTAAAACTTAGAATTAGTGTTCAAAAATTCGTATACCTTTAAACAACTTATCTCATAGTAAGACTTTTTATCTATTCATTTAAAATTACAATGAAATATTACGATACAATTATAACTTCAAAAGTAATTAGTTCTTATTATTTATATTCTAATATTGAATATAAACTAACTTTTAAATAATAATTATTTCATGTTCTTTAGATAATAAATTTTCTAAAAAATGTTAAAAAATCTATTAGAAATTTGTAGTAAATTCAATTTAATTTTTAATTAAATAGTTTCTTTTGCTTTTGTTTATCCAGATAATTGACTAATAATTTATGATCTCAAGAAACCTCACAAAAAATCCTATACACACATTTTTAATTAAATATATTCGAAACAAACTATATTTATGGTATGTTCCTGAAAGAATTTTTTTGAAATAAAAGTCTATTGCTTAAGGAAGTTAAATGCATGTTGAGGTCTTAAACACACAAAAAATACACATTTTTAATGTGCTATAAATTCATAAACAAGCCTTTTTCAATGGCTTGTTAATTTTTTGTAATTAATAGTCCATTCCTACGTATTTTGTCTCATCTACTACTACTACTGATAAAAAAAATTTGCTGCTTTTTCAAGATTCTAAAATCATGCCTACCGTCTGTCTTGGTACGTCATTTTACTGTACAAATCAAAGACTAGTACCTGCAATCAAGGGTTGAAAAGCGATTTTCAAATTCTTTTCTATATCAAACCATTTCAGATCATAAAGATTTAATATTTTCTGTAGTTGACAGTAATACAAAACAAAACATCCGTTTAAATGGATGTCAAGTCTCAGAAGAATCTAGCAATGCAAATTAAAGGTGTTTTCCATACTTTCATAAAAAAAAGTATATGATTGTAAGAAAATTAATTGTGTTCTTTGATGAATAAAAATAAGTTAATTATATAGAAATCATATATTTGTAAGCAATACATTACATTTTGATTTTAAGTATATTATTACAAATTTTGATTAATTTTTTATTTACATTTTTGATATTTTGATTCTCAAAAATGAATTGGGCTACCACCAAACAATATTACATCCTTAGTACACCTCTAAAATATATATTTAAATTTTAGAAACATTTATACAATACCAATTTAGAGAAAAAAAACATATATTTATTTGTTAAAAAAATAACCAAACATTATCTTTGTCACATTTTGAAAAATACTATAATCAATAGTAAATTTATTGACACTAATAAGTAAATATTACGTATCACAAAAATTTTCAGTTTAAATTTATTAGTAATGGTGGTATTATTTACCTATATTTTTATAAATAAAACAATATAAAAATATATAAGTAGAAAATTTGGTTGACTGTATGATACATTTTTACAATTGATATTATTTTTTTTAATTTGGTAAGGAGGGGGGGGGGGGGTGAAAAGAAATTATTAAATTATAAATATTTATTCGTCCTACTGTTAAAAAAATGTATGGTCATACATTTTTTTCATTATTAATATATTTTTTTAAATATCAAAACATATTAATTATAATATTTTTGGGGGGATACCAAAAATTAAACAATTGAGAACTTACTTTTAAATAAAAAGCTTTTTGAAAAAAAATCTTTTACAAAATCTAGCCATTTACACGTTAAAGTATAATATCGCTGAATAAAATATACAGAATAAACCCCTGAAACGGAAGTTTAAAAAAAATTGATGTGCCATTTTATGTTTCAATATTACTACGTTTATTAAATCAGCTCACGATTAATAAACTACAAATTTGTTTCTAGTCGGATTTAAAAGATAGAAGAAATGAAATCTATGGAAACAATTAATTGTTACTAAAATAAATTTTAAAAGTTTTGAAAATTAATTTTACCAATTGCTGTTAAAGATTTGTGTTACTTTGGCAGTAATAAAGTTTAGATTTGTTATTATTGGTAAGGTTGCACTGTGATGCTAATTACAAGTGAACTTAGGTTTAATTTTAATAATTTTTCGGAAGAATTGTTAAATTCAGCAGAATAATGAATTTATCAAGCCTACCATTTATTTAGATAAAGTCGTTATTATTATTTTATTATATCCATGTTTCGGCTCGAAATAAATTTTAGATAATCAAGTCTTTAATTAAGTAGAAAGAATGAGTAACTGTGAAATTAAATCTTTTATTAATTTACCAATTATTTTTTATGTTTAAGGTTCAACACAATACCTTTAAAAGATATTTTGAAAACTAAATTAATATTTAATTTGCAAGTGTTAAATTTTAAACTAAAGATTGTTTCATTTAACCAGTCATAAAGTAAATTATATTAGCACTTATCAAAAACTTTCTTTGCTTAGATGAATTAAATATCTTTTTAAAATCGTTCTTCAATCGATAAGTTTACGAATGCACGTACATAACTCATTTTTTATGTTTTTCTAAAGGTCTCATCAATTTTACTCTAAAATTAGTATTAAGTCAAAAACCTAATGTATATTTCGTTAACTCATAACTAACTTCTCGAAATGTTTGGTTTTAAAATATTTAAAATCCAGAAGCACTATTTTAAAAAAATCAAAACAAATAATATTAAAAAACATTTAAATATACATGTATGTAAGAGTCTAAAATAGCGCAGTGTTATGAATTATATATAAAAGTTTTTTTTTATTTTAAATATTGCACGCATGTACTAAAATTTTATTCAATGAATTATTAATCATTTTTCCCACATTTGCAACACTGGTTTACAGATAATCTGTTCATGTTAATCTTCTATTTCTTCTAGCAAGTTTAAATGTTCCGAGTTGTCTAAAAATCTGATTAAATGTCAGAGAAGTATAAAGTTGCATCCTCAAACATCAACAAGCAGAATTTTTTTTTGCAACAATTGAAATTTATACACATTGTAAGTATAATGGTTGTTTGATACGAGGTTTACTTTGGCAGCACAAAAAGTATTTTTTATAAATATATAAAGTTGATCACATTCAAATATTTTATGATAACTTCATTGCCACTATTCTTTTGCAAATGTGTTAATATTTTAAAATTTTCAAAAAAATTAATATATTTCTCAAAAGCATTTGTTATTTAGGTATCCATATATCTTAGCAAACGGAAAATTTGGTCAAAATATATGTTTTGATATTTTTTCATTAAAATATTATTTGATTCTTTATCTTTCAAATGGTACAAGTAGATTTCTTGTACTGTAAATAGTTTTTGATTTACAGGCAGTCTTGTGAAGGCAATTCTATTGTCATTAATCCTATAATGAAAACCTTGAACTCATTTTCTGACGAACGAATTTTTTTAATAATATGCTTGTACTCCGAACAAGACATCTCAAATTAATATGCTTCAATTTATAAACTTTTAAGTGCATTTTAAAGAGTATGAACTAGGGCATATGGCCATGTACTTTTTAACAATTCTAACAAATAGTAAATTGTTACAGACATTTAAAATATTAAATTATTAAAAAAATTCATATTTTAAAGCTTTTCATTTCAAACTATCATGTTTAAATAACTACTTTACTTAGAGCTTAAATTTTACATGGTGACATTCATGGATACTTGCTGTTTTCTTTTCTTAAAAATATATGTAAAACAAATAATTAGGAATGTCGTTATGTTGCTCACAATTTGATTTGCTCAATTATAATAATCACCACCCGTAAAACAACGAAATTATTAATTAATAATCCCGTTTAAAATCCCTTAAAAAACTAACTACCTTTTCTGAGGTCAATGCCTTATCTGAATGTTTCTCTCACTTTTTACATTCATTTGTTCTCATTCATACAGCCCCCCATGTTACAAAAAAAAGTCTTAAGAACCTTCTAGAGAGGGACCATCTTGAAAAGGGCGGAAGGCAACGCCCCCTGGCACGCGTTCCATTGTTGCCACCGGCCGTCATTAAAGGTTCCTGCAAAAAAAGGACAAAAATGAACTCCGAGATTTATAAGTCATTCGAAAGAGTCTTAAAAAAATCTCTTTGTGTTTTTATTGGTTAATAAAAATATTTTAGTTTGGCGCGAAGCATAGATTTCCTTCCTGCATCTGTTTAGCTATGTTATTTATATCAGGATGTTGTTTAGCAGGTGTGAGAAATATAAATAAAATCAACAAGATCTGGGGAGGGGGCTTAAATGTGATTAATGCATGTTTTTGAGAATTTTATTGGGATCGTTAAACAGTTGTACTTTATTTTTTAACATATTACAACCCCCTGTTTCAGAAAGGCAAAAATATAAAAATAAAATTTGCATTTAATACTCTCATAATACTAATTTTTCTAGAAATTAATTCTTTCAATAATCTATAACATTTTAAGTAAGCTTGTAATGATAAAAAATAATCACATTTAGAATATTTTTTTTAACAATGCATTATTTTTTTTTAAATTCCGATAAGTAACGAACATTGATACTATCTGCCTATTTAAAAAGGCTAACACCATTTAAAATTTTAATTTCAAATAAATATAAACTAAATACTATTATACATAATAATTTTTGATGATAATGTTAATAATACTGATTGTAAATTTCTATTTTATACCTTTGTTTACGATAAGTATATGTCAAACATAACTAGCGGTCATAAAGTCAAAAATAAGTACCTATTCCATATTAACAGATTTAATCTATGACTGTATTTCTCTTCTTACATTACAAATATAAAAATATCTGCAATTTTTTTTTTAATTTATCCAAGATTTCGTTTAAACATTTGGGAAACAGAAAAAAATCTTTATTTTCCCTCTTTAATTAGAAGAAAATTTCTAGGTTTTTAAAGGAAAAACATTCTGAAAACATATTGAATACAGAAAATCTGTACGCAATGTTATGCTACTTTTCTTGAAACATTCTTTAGATTTTTCTAGACAAATGATATCTGCATTACTTTTTCAAATTAAAAATTGCGTCAGTAATTATTATTTCTGTTGGATATTATCCAAACATTTCAATAATTGATTAAAACAACAATGAACTGCAATTACTTCTAAATTTAATGTGTATTTAAATATTTTTGTCGACTTTAAATAAAATGTTTTTTTTATGTGATGCAACTTATAGTAATTTAGTAAATATTTAGGCCTGACTAATGAGAAATAATCTGTTGCTCTTTTAAAGGTTGAGATAGAATTGAAATTTAATAATTTCGTATTTCTCTAAACATAACATATACTATATAACTATAGATATCTCTAATTTGAAATAATTTCCTATTTTTATGGGATATTTTTTTTATGGCGATCTTTCTTACAGTCCATTTGCAGCTTTGAAATGTATATTAGTACACCAAATTGTTTTATTTGATGTTGACTGGAATATTACATTTTACTGAAATACCAACAAAATTCTTTTTAATTTCTTTTTAGACATCAATAAAAAAATAAATCAGCACATACAAATATTGGCTACATTGTTTCTTTACATATGTAATATATTTTTAGCATTTTATTGTAACTACAATCAAAGAAAAATACAATATTTTTTTAAAAATTGGTTTGGATACGTGCTATTGAATTTTATGTTTAGAAAAATTATTAATCATTGTCATTTTATTTGACCTTCAATTTCAAATTAGTATTATTCGCGACTTTCAACGTAACAAACTAAAGGAATAATTAATTATATTTAAGCAATTTAATTATGTATAATGTTTGATAAAATCTTATAAATGAATGGTACACTCTTAAAACAAACGAGCGGTTTTAACTCAGTCTGAGTTAATTTCCACTCCTTTTCGCGCCGAAAATGCACTTCCCCTATAGAAGTGGATTTCACTATTTTTTCGGAGTGGGTAAAATAAATAAAAGAAAACAATCTACGTCCTACACTCTTAAAACGAGCGGTTCTAACTCAGTCTGAGTTAATTTCCACTCCTTTCCGGTGCCGAAAATGCACTTCCCCTATGGGAGTGGATTTCACTCTTTTGTTTTAAGAGTGTATATCCCTTAATACGCATGGATATATCCCTTAAATTAATATTATAACGCTTTAAATGGAGTACACACTTCTTTTTCAGAATAAACATAATTTGAAACTTGGTAAAATATATTTGAACTGTACAATGTTTTTTTTTTACAATTCTATACGTGCAAGGTCAAATATAAAAAAAAATAACTTCTCAAAAACAAAACATTGAAATTTATATAAATCAATACCAAGTATAAGGAAGTTTGTTGTTAAATAATTCATGCAATCAAAAGTTTCTACGGCTTCAAAAATTCTCAAATAATTAAAAAATTCATTTTTTAAACATAATAAGATATAAATGTCTAAATTTTTAAATTTAAAAACGCAGATTTCCCATGCAATATAGTTTGAGTTTAGAACACCTCACAAAAATGGCGCTGCATGACGGGGCACCGATATCGGTTTAAAAACTTGATTTCTTACGTGAAGTTGTCATGTGATAACAGCAACCTTTTACTCAATCCTAACATAAAAGTTCTTTTTTAGTTTTATTAATTATGTGGTATTTTTGTAGATTTGAAGAAGTCAAAGCTAAAACCTATCTACATATATTTCTTTCAAAAAAAATAAAATTTAGGTTCTTGCAGAAAACCAAAAAATTTTGAAAACAGGTTGTATTGTACAAAAAAAAATGCATAAACATTGCGTGATTTTAACTTTCATAATATTATTATATACACAAATAATTAAAAGAATGCGAATTAATTTTGAACAACTATTTTATAGCATCAATGTTTTTTTAATAGTAATATGAAAAGTTTAAGCTGTTAATGGATCCCTTAAAGATTTCATTGAAACTACAATTGCATTTTAATATGACCAATAGTTGTTTAATTTTTTTAATTGCATTTTTACGTGGCAAAACTAGTCTAAAGGAGAAGTTACAAATAGTTGTTTTATTTTGTACTTAACGAAAACTGCATTTTTGGTTGACTAAAGGTAGATTTATCGTAGATTACTTATTAATTCATATTTGGTTCTCTTGTTTTTTCTTACCTGAAAAAAAAACCCATAATGCTTCTTATAAACAATAAATTAGTAATTGCTTTCAGAACAGGTTATACTTATTATCTAGTTTTCTTAAAATGAACGTGGTCAAAAATATTGTTTTTTGTGCATACTTTATATACTTGTATGCGAAGATGCGTAAGTGTAACGTTAACCTAAAACGAAGTTCCAATTATCAGATAATTGATTTCAGTCCAATGCAAAGCAACAAGTTACTAAAATGTGCACTTTTCATTTTTAAAAACGTTTTAATTTTCCTTAGTTTTTTTATCCTTTTACATTGTGAATTTTACTAGCCCCTATTTTTTGAGAATCACATTTTTACTTCTAAATTGTTATAGTTTTGTGTGCTGTACATTGAAAATATTTATTACAAAATCAGCAAATGTAACAAAATAATAAAACATTAATTAATATAGTATCAATGCATAATATCTTCACAAAAAATGAAAAAAAAATATTTTCGTATCGAGAAAAAATATTTTTGTTAATATTGTAATACTTTTCCAATACTTTTATAACAGAACCAGTAAATGTTGTGTTTAGTATAATTTTCATATTAGTTTTACATGTTTGCTAAAACTATTGATCAAGTTTTGAAGAGTTTTTCAAATCTACAGTTTTTCATGCCTGATGTATGCTGCTATAATTTTGTTTTAATATTGGAAAACAAAGCTTAGTTTAAAGCATTATTTGCCCAACTCTAATGTAAATGCAATAATTATGCATTATTGGCAACGTTATTTCGAATAGAAGAAATAGTCATAATCGCGTGTGTTTTGCCTTTAAAAGTTAAAATTCGTGACTTTTAAAAATTTGCTTATAATTTACTTATCTACAATAACATCGAAAAAAGTAATAAATATGTCTCTAAATTTTATTCCAGACAATAAATATACCTGATTATCAATATTTACACCTCAATCACCGACATCACGCGACATTATTACAATTTCATACAAGACTTAATACTTCTAAACGACGAAAGGGCTTACTATAATTATCAACAAAACTTTTATCTTGTCAAACTCTATCAGCTACGTAATTACCGAGACATTCCAAAATATCATTACAACTAACGTTCCACTCTCTGAATTTTTTTGTTCCACCCAGCTACAACTAAATACCGATTCGGCCGGCGTCAATTTGGGACAAAAATCTGTCTCCGAAGTTAGAAAACCTCATTACAGCATAAAAACCGATAGAGAACTGGAAAAGGCCGCGCATATTGATATCCAATATTGAAGGGAGGAGAAAAAGGCCTTTTTTTAATGTGCTACGCAAACGAAGGTACCCGCCAATCAGACGGCTACCTCCCTAAAAACTAACGTTAGAAATAATAAAATAAAACTGAAGTGAAGAGGTGGGGGGAGGGGGTCCCGGAATCGACCCCCCCCCCTCCCCTGGGGTCGAAAGGAGCACGTTGATTGGCCGAAAGCGAGGCTTGATTTCCTCTAGCCAACCAGTGTTACCGAAAGGGGCCTCGCTCCTTTTTAGCTGCGAGGCACTAAGTGAAATCGGATTGTAAATTGGGTGGGGTTGGCTCATTTAGGTGTTCATCGCCAATTGAGGAATGCGTGGCGAGATTTACGATGAACGATTGCTTTGACCGACGCAATGAAATGTCCCTGCAAATGACTTCAGCAAGAAACATTTATTTGAACAATGTCGTTAATTAATATTCCCCTCTTTTTCTAGGATATTTTGCAAATGTAATTTTTTAAAAATAAAAGATTAATTATCATAAAATGTTTTATTTTATTTGCGTTTTACGATGCTAATTGATTATAATCATGTTAAAACAGCTTAATGTTCAATTAATATTAAATTTGCAATTCTTTAATGTGTGTAATGTATTTAATTTTGACGATAATTGACTTCAATCAGATTTAAATTTATAAACTTAAAAATTTAATTTAAAAAGAACTAAACCACTTCGTGGTAGCTTTTCTACTGCATTGCAATTTCTTAATTAAAATTACAACAAACAATTTTGTTTTTAAAATTTATATACTTTAATAATATTTCAATATAAATAATTGAGAAAAATTTAATTTCATTATATCAAATAGGACATTATATCAAACTTAATTAAATTTTTTAAACCTTCTGATTTATTTTTTCTGTTTATTTTATATAATATCATCATAAACAGTAAAGGAAAATAGAATATTTTTAAAGTTAAAGACGAATAAATTTTAGAGGATAAGTAGAGATGAACGCCAATGGTCCATAATAAATATTTCTGTTTTATTTAATTTGAAAGCCAAATATATTTAATGAAAGTAAAATTTAATAGTTTTAAATAGCCTATGCATTCCGGTTTTGATTATTAATTTGTTTTAAATTTTATAGTATAAATTAAAATTGTAAATTTAAATTTAAATAAATTAAATACTGCAATTTTAATGAGTTGTTAACTAACTTAAATTATAACGTTAGCATGTTTACAGGTTAAATTTTTGTTTACCATCATTTTCTTTAATTTATAGTTTTAAAATAAAAAAACTTGAACATACCTTTTAAAGTTTCCGACACCTGTCAAAAGAGGGCGCTACCTTTCCAAGAATCGGATTTCGTTCAAGTAACACCAAAACTACGGGATACAAGAGAAAAATGAAAAAGTCATAAAATGTGTGAAATTTAAATGAATTTTACAATATTAATTTTATTTTCCTGATACGACCAATGCATATAATATAGTACTATGAAATCAAAAACTGTTTTTATAACTTTTTTATAGAAATTTACAGTTTAAAAATTAAGTTTTCTAATATACTATAACGAAGTTTAAAACTTCTAATTTTAGCATCGTATTTCCTCCAGAAATAAAAAAAAATGAAATGAGTGTTCAAATTACTTCATTAGTGCATTTAAAAAATTACAGGAAGTAATTTTAATATGTGTTACAAAAATAATTTAATTTTCTCAAACATAAACAAAAAGTAGTACTTTGTTTTTTTATACACATTCAAGAAGTGTAGTATTTTTTTATTATTTTATTAAAAGTATTTAATTAAATTTTAATTAATTTTTGTTTGTTTGGCAGACTATACTTGGTTTAATACAGATATGTTTTGCTTTGATTTAAAAATAATTTGAAACTATCAAAATGAATTTCGAATTTCAGACGAAGCCAAAAAAGAAATTCATAAATATATTACAAAAAATAAATTAAGTATAAAAGAATCACACTAAATACTTGTATTTAAAACAATGGAAAACCAAGCTTAAAATTTCCGATCAATTTATTGTGTAGTTGCTTTTTTTATGTTTTAGAACTTGCAACTTGCAATGACGTATTGCTAATCTTTCAGTTCTTAAAGCCAAATAACAAGTATATCATTATTTATAAAGCAATTTTTCAAATTTTAATAGATCAAATATTTTATATTTAAATCTATGTACATTTTAAAATGAAATTTAAAAAAAAATTAAATGTCTGTAGAAAAATATTGAGAGATTTTTTTATCTTAACTACTATATTCATAAATTGACTGTGTGCATTTTACTATTACATACTAAATTAAACTAAATCGTTTTATAAATTTAATAAACATTATAAAATTTAAGACGTCTTTAATTGGTATGAAAATGTAACGAAGGCTTTTTCTATAAAAGATTTTTTTTGTTGTTAGTTTTCCATAAAGTATTAGTTATTTACTTAATTTTTTATTTTTCTTTATATAGTTAATAACAGAACATTTATTTTAAAATTGGTCTCATATAGTGTCTTCTTCTCATAATTACAAGTCTATAGTTGTTTAAAATTTGTAACGTTAACTTAAAGCTTTACAGCGCTTCTACATAAAAATGTATTATTTTATTAATTCAAAAAATTTTCATTTTATTTATCAAAAAAAAATACAACTAGATTTTACACAATCTAAAACCTTTATATCGCCTTTACTAAAAATATATATTAAAAAACATTACCAAATACTATTCCAATCAAATCCATCCTTGGCGACATTAGTAACCAATTTGGCGATCATCCATTAACCCTCCGATCTCCCTTCATCGATAAGTCTAGTTAATTACAGATGTCTCTTTTTCCCCTACTCTTTTAAACTCCTCCCCATTCCGCGCCCATTGGCGGCCTAGTAACGGGCCTACTGGGGCCCATTCGAATCGGGCCCCGCATTATCGAAAGAGATAATGGCCCAGCACAGGTGAAACCTGGAGAAATCCGATACCTAATGGCCCCGCATATCATTTAAAAGCAGTTAGATTTTTTTTCAGATACTTACACGCTATTGACTAATGGATAAGAATTGTAAATGGCGATATCTGTGATAGAAGTTTTTTTTATATGAAATGTAAATTAATGAAGTTTTTTTGCGATATAAACAAGGTAATTTTGCGGTTTGGATTGATGGTGCTTGTTAATGGTGCAAGGTACTTGGAAAAGTTGTTTAATAATATCTCGTGGGAATTATATGATTTTGTAAAAGATTTCTTTTTATGAATATCATTATTGCAAATTGCTCTTAAATTTACTAGTATGAAATCTTTGTTTAAAATTGTTCTAATTTTTTTTTAACATTCTTGTTTCATAAAAGCTAAGAATACTTTTAAGAACTAGAGAACATCTTAGTATTCAGTTTTTAAAGTTTCACTTTTAACAATGATCGTACACTAAATTGATTTTAAGAAAAACTTTAATGTTAACTATAAATTAATACTTAGACTAAATAGATTTTCTTGCATATAGTGAGTAAAATTTATTTGGAAAAAAAGAATGCATTAAATGATTGTTATTAAAATTTTAAAAGGCATTGTCTACAGAAAAAGTAGATGGGTATTAAAAGTTTGTTTTAATTTGAAGTACATTTATTCCAACCTATTCATTTAAAAATAATATTTATGCGGTATTTTTGGGGGGAAGGTTCATTTGAAACTGGAAAAGCTATTTTTATCTGTGAAATTTCATAAAATAACCGATTGTTATCTTTATTCCACATCAACTAATACAAACAAATTTCAAACTAGTTTAACTAGTAATATTTAAACTAGATTATTACTGTATCAATTTATTTCAAAACAGAATAGTAAATGCTGATGAGATTTTTTAACTACTTCCTAGTTCTTCATTTATTTAAAAAAAAACATTGATTTATTACCTAGTTCTACTAACTTATAACATTTATATTTTCCCATGGCTTTGCTACATTTCATAAAAGTTTAAATTGATATAAACTAATATATGCGAATATAAGAGAGTAATTTCTAAATAAAGAGCTATTTTTCTAAATAATGTACAGATTTTATAAGCTAGTGAGCTAATGATTTTAGAATAATCATTTATAAACACTACTTCTTACGAAAAATAATTAACAATTGAACTGAATATTTTTATCATAAGATTCTTGAATTGGTGCCTATGCAACAAAAATACTGATAATTTGCGATACAAGTCTTAAGAAGGACAATAATATTTGGTTCCAATTTAAAGGACAAAAGTGCCAAAGCACATTATTCAAAGTACCTTAAGTAGCAAAAAGGAAAGTACTTGAGCGAATATGATAAAAAACATGGATATTTTTTAATTAAATACTTTTAAAATTAACTAAATACTTTTAATCCAGATGTGTTCAATAACTTTTACTCTTATGTAAGTTTTTTTTAATAAACATCTTAATACAGTTACTCCAGATATTGCACAAAACATAAAAACATAACGCATTACTTAACTTTGACTAATACAGCACCTGTTACGAACGTTAAATTACCCATACTTATTTAACCCCATTAGCGAACAATTTACATACGGTTGACTAACATACGATTCCAGCATTATTTGATGGTCGTGGGAAAACATTTGTTTCTTTTGTGATATATTCTTCGCAAAGTATATCGTGCATGCGTGACGTAGCGTGTCCACTGCTTTCTAAAACTGACATTACATATGACTGTAGTGCTTTGTTGCTGGAGCCACGCAAATCTTGACTGTAGCAGTTGTTACTTTTACAATTGACATAATGTAATAGGTTAATGGAAATACGTTGTACGATAAGAATTAACGAAACAATTTGAAAAGTTAATGTGGATAAACGTTTAGTAATTTTCCCAGGTGAATGTCGTCTAGATTTTTCGTTAATGGACGTCAAGTACTTATTTGACTTTTTGATGTTAATTTGATAAATGAATTCTTTGACCAATTACGTTTGAGTCATAAATAATTGTTTTCTAAATGCATAAGTATTATTCGTCTTTTAAAGAATTATACACATGGGAAACGAGCAAATAAAAGCGTTTTTAACTACGTAAAAGTCTAAGGATTTTAGTATACATATTTTAAATAATCATCACAATCATCACAAGAAGACAAGTATTACGATTATTTTACTTTCCTTTTAAAATAACGTACGTTTTCCTCTTTTGCACAACAATAGGTATTTTACTAGGTATATGTTTATATTAAAGTTACAGTTTACATATTTAAATTTTTTTAATAATCTTGATAACAAAAAATAATGCTATCCTTTATTTTAGTTTCTGTTTAAAATGTACTTTTGTTTTCCTCTTTTTCACTAAAAGAAGGTATTTTTGTTTCTGAATTTTCCTTAACAATCTTACAAAATTTAAAAAATAATAATAACAAATCTAAAACTTTATTTTTAAGAACGAAATATAATCGTTAAAATAGGCCACAGGGGCGGCAAACTAAAAATAACACTGAGCATTCGTTTTCTTTGAATAGATAAAATATTTTCTCAGCTCTTACAGATAGATACAAAGCAAGATAATTTTTATAAAAAATTTTTTGGCTGCGTGAAAACCTAACGGCCAATTTTCCCTATAAAATGTATATATCTGCTTTAAAATAAGCGAGAGAGTAAAAAACTTCGCCCATTTGAGGTTCCCAAACTGATATCTTTTAGATAACGAGTACAACCTACGCATTGCTGATAACACTTTTTTGTGTGAAACTTATTATCGTAACACTTATCACGAAGCCTGGATTTCTAAACATTTTGGCAGAAACTAGTAGAAATGGAATAATAAACATTATGTATTTTTGTTATAAATTTTATGTTGCCTAAGGAATTCAAATGATCAGTGAGAAAGATTTGCTTGCATATAAGAAAGAAGAGAATTAAGTATTTTAAGAAAGAGTTGTTTACATTTCTAAGTTTTAAACAAGCTTTTTTAAGGAATTTTGTAGATTAATAGGTCGTATTTTTCAAAGAAAATAGCATATATTCAAACATAATTTATCTAAAGAATATATTTCAATGCAAAAAAATTGTATCAAAGGGATTTTTTTTAAAAAAATGATTTTTTAGTAGAGTAACTAAATGACATGGAATAATTGCAACAAATATCCCAAATCCTAATAAGATGCTTAATATTTTTTTAAATTGTATCTAACCACATAATACATATTTTAAAATTTATATTAAAGATAAAGTCACTTTTAAACAAGTATAAAATAAATAAAATTTATTAAAATGGTTTTTAATAAACGTGTATCTAGATTCTTTTATAAACTTATTTCACACTTCACACCATTTTACAATTGCTTTCCTACATATAACTTCTTCAAAATATACACTCTGGAAAATGATTCCTTCATTTAACGTAAATATGACTGGAAGTTTTACTGCTTCAGTATTTTCGCTAATTTAAACCATTTTGTTTATTTTTCTTCGCTCCACAGAGGAGAAAATTTCCATTAAATTTAATTATTTATTTATTTTTATACAAGAAGGAATATAAAAATAGTCCTTTTAAAAACCCTTATTCATGAAAATAAAAAGAAAATGACATGAATAAATAGATAGAAATCATACAAAGAAACGAAGCCTACTTTGAAATTGAGGGGAGAATTATAGTTATACAATTAACATATTGTAACCGGATAGATGACAACCTAATTACTAAAATTTTGTTAGAATTCAACACAAAATTGAAGTTATTCCCCTACATATACCCTGCCTTTGAAAACATCCTTCTCAAGTCCGAAATCGAACGAATCCATTCTAATTCTTATTTTTATACACGTTTGGATTCGAAAAAAAAGATTTTTTTTAAACCCCTCATTCTTTAAAAATAAAAAAAAATGAAAAAAGTGGGAAATAGAGAAAAAGGGCACGAATAAATCGATAGCAATAATAAGAAACGACCAATACGACTTCAAAAGAGGAGGAGGGGGGGGGGGGTCTGAAGAAATCCCCTGTATCCAAACATTTTAACTGATGCCATCCCACTCCGAAGAAATCCTGAACGCAAAACACGCATTTTACGCGAAATTGCCATTGCCACTGATAGCGGGCCTTGCCTATTTTTTTATAATGATTTGCTAGATGGACCGGGAATTTAAAAGCCTTATTTTCTACATGTTTAAGCTTTTTTCTTTCTTTTGTAGATTGTAAATCTGGGGAGCAGTGGCTCATGGTGTGTGTAGAGGGGGTGGAAGATTTTTTTTTTGAAAATGGTATTCGTTTGAACCGTGACATTCTAAAGTATATGGAACTGTAATTTAAATGACTTTTTTGAAATGGAATGCATTTGGAAGCCCATTTTGTTATAAGAATGTGTTTAATAAGGTGACCGATAGAAATTTGAATTATACAAATTCACTAAAATATTCGGGTGGAAGTTCCGAAAAAATGAGGTAAGATAGTGTTAGATTGAATTGAGATTAATTCTTGGTCCCTTTTTTTGCTCTTGCTAGTTATTGGTTACTTATTCCTTAGAATTTAAAATGGTTTTACCAAAGCGTATTCATATAAAATGCAGCAAAATACTTCAACATTTTTAAGAAAAGTATTTTAGTTTAATGAAATTTGGGAAAAGGTTGAATACATAACTTTTTTCATTCAATTAACAAATTAGTCATTTGTTAGACATCTACACCTATAATTTTATCTATATCTATGAATTAAATTATCTTAAATTATTAAATTATTTGAAGTTTCGATTGACTAAAAAAAAAAGTCCATACTTGAAAGAATTCCAAGGAATTGCATAGAGATTCGTTTAAAATTATACAAGACTCCTAATTTTAAAATAAAAAAAAATTGCAAGACATTTTATTTATTGATTGAGTATCATCAACGGTTAATTTTTTAATGAAAAAATATGAAATATATTTTAACATTACTTAAATGCTAACTTCCTGAAGCATTATTTTATACTACTAAATTTAAACTCTTTAGCTTTTAACATAATTTTTAAGCTAATTTCATGTTAAATGTCTTCTTATTTAAAGAATTAATAATATTTGCAATACTTCGTAATATTTCAAAAAAATATAAACCACTTTACATCAAAAAAAAAACTCAAAACATTTACACAAGAAAATAAGCCACTGAATATTCCCTCTTCTTTACCTTGCCATCGTAAACACACCGAGAATTACTCTCATCCACAGAGGAAAAAATCTCACAATCCTCTTTCAAAAACTTTGATTCTGATTACAAAAATACCGGGACTTCGATAATCGGCGTATTCCGGAATTCCCGTACCCACTTTCCCATTCCGTGGCATTCCAATACCGAAAATACACATTAGAGTAGAAAAGACCCTAAGCTGAGGTTTTTAGAGGGAGAAATTTCGATAGAGAGGCGATATTTACTTTATGAAAAGCAAGCAAGCCCGGGAATTTAAGGACGTACGGCGATTTGTATGCTAATAGAATTTCTATGCCGCCACTCAGAAAACGTTTTCGGATTGGCAAACATTCCCACTCTTAATGACCCATATGATTTGGGAGAGGAAAATTCGGGATCCACCACCGCTGGGTATTAGTGAGATTACCAACATAACTATAGAGTGGTTTGGAAAAGATGTAAGGGACATCTCTATCCAATAAACTTCTAAGCTTTTACGTGATAAATCGGACATGACATCTTATAGAGTTTTGATCCAGCGGTATAGTTGGGACGACAGAACTTTGTTTACAATGTTTCCAGCTGCCCCATAAAAGAGTTTTAACACTGGTATATAGTTATCGTTTATAATCCCCGTTACGAAGAGGTTAAACACCTTTAAATGTCTCAATACCTGGAAACATTAATTTTCATCTTCATTCAATATGAAAGGTAATTTACTCGATTCGCTTATAGCATGGTAGATGAGGACCTAAATAATAAAATTATAAAATATTGCATCAATTCATGTTTTCTCCGAATCAGAACAATATCATTTCATTTGGTTTGGTTGAATTAACGTCTCACTAGAGTTAAGCAAAAGCTATTGGCGATTGGGCTCAAACTATTGAACGTGAGGTACTAGGACGAACACTGAACTGGCATCCTACAGAACCTTATAGCGACATAGTATGGCCTCAGATTTCCAACCACAAAGATTGCAAGTAAAAGCAAAAACGTCAGTATGAACTTTGCCAACCCAATACAGTTTATAGGTATAGGCAACACAAAGATGGGTATCTGTATATGATGGTATTTTTCGGGAATCATTCGTACAGATTGAGACGTTTTTACTTCCATGCCTAATGGAGGATATGCTTTTTTAGAAAACGTTTAAAGCTTAAAAACGGTGAACGTTTTATTATCATAGGCGGGTTTTCCGATCGCTAAGGGGTGGGGTATGTTTATTGTGGGTCTAAGTGAACTCTGGCGGATAAATTTGAATGTTCATACAGATGGTGGGAAACGCATCGTGTAATGAAAATATGTAGGAGTTTTAATGGTGGGTTTCTCTTGAGAAAGATGGGATGTTGGTCTGATTTATGTTTGTACAAATACAAAATGGATTCTTGAAATACATGGTTTTAACCTTTTTTTCTAATGGTGGGTAATGCTTGAGTAAATTTTAATCATTAAAAAAAGTTTCAGCTCATGTAAGGTGAAGTAAATGATGCCAAAAATTTTTTGTTATTTTAAATTTATATTTAAATATTACAATTGTACAAAAAAGGTTAATTTTTCATAGTTACAAATTTGTGACTTCTTATTAGAAATTTTAATGTTTGAATGTTTTATAATTTTTGTGATGGTTTTAAATAAAAGTATTTATTTAGTATTGACTTTTTCTGTCAAACATAATTTTAAAAAATACAAATTTTAATTACAATTTAAGGCACGTTTTAGTAGTTATTTATTGATCAATGGAAGTAATGTATAAAAGAATGCCCTTGTAGGATGGGATTATGTGTATGCAAAATTTGTAACTTGTCAAAATATGCTAATAATATAATTTCCAATGTCAAATAGATTTTTCTACAGCCTCGAATCTAAAAAACAATAATAATTATAAATGTTTTTATTATGAATCCCTCTTTCAAAGTGTTTATTATTTCATGTAAACTACACCTTTATTTGAGACATCTACAAAACTTAAGATTAACATTTCATGTTAGCGAAAATTCCTTAATTGAACAATAAAACTTCATTCAAGTAAAGCATTTCATGCATACAAAAAAAATATTTTTTCTCATTTTAACATTTTTACCCTGCAGAATACTCTATTCAACACCACGGCTCCAAATTAGCTAAATTCCTCTTCCCAGCAGACACCCCAAAGAGCCAATTTCTCTGTAAATGTCTATTCACCACAAGCGGAGTCTTTCAAAGGAGAAAACAACTTTCGGGGGTCCCACAATGAAGGAGCATGCATCAAAGTCACGCGTCTTTTAAAGAAGGGAGAAGCCACTTCTCCTTTAAGGATGGTAAAGCAAAACTGTCTTTTATTTGTACTCGTTATTTTAATTTGATTTGTACTTGTGTATTACTAAAGTACTATGCTTTGAAAAACATAACATTCGTGCTTATAAAAAAGTGTGTGTATTTTGTATTTTTTTAAATATGATTTAATTTCTAGTGTTGATGCATTTTCGGATTCAAAATTAACAAGTTTAATTTTTCCGACTATTTCTCGTGAAAATTGTTTTTTGCTTATTTTCTATAAAATTATGTAGAAATACAAATTCAAATTTCCCATCATTAAATTACGAACTTAAACTTTTTAACCGAACTTAAACTTTAAAAATAAAATAAGTTCCTTTTTTAATGGACATAATATTTAAAAAATTTAAAATCAGTTTTTTATTGCGAAACATTGTTTTTAGTTAAAACAATCATTATTTATATATACATGGTATTATTAATATATATCTTAATATACTCTTTCAGGTCGGTGAATTATTTTGGAAGAATTTATAAGTTGTTTATTAAAAATTCCAATACAGTTTTGAAATAAAAAAAAAACGATTTAAAAAATCAACAACAAAAACAAGTTATTCTCTAAGAAAACCACAAATATCCCATTCCTCTATTCTTTATAATCTCCGTCACTCCTTGACATCCTAAATTGTGCTAATGACATGTAGCGACGGTGGCGCCCCCTTTCCCGGACAGCATGTCTCTCCACGGAACACCTATTTGTCGCTTCTTTTTTTTTCTTTGTTATTTTCTGGAAAAGTTTTGCATTTTGTTCTTCGGCGTGAGAAGATTCGGTCATTACCATGAGATGCATATTTTTGGCTTCGAAACGAGGTTCTTTTGCACCATTTCTTCTCTTTTTTTTAAAGGCTTTTCAATCTTTGAGGGGATCTGTTTAAAAATAAGGGGAATTTTTTCAGGTCGGGGGAAAATTTAGGGAAGGATTTGTAAGTTTTGGGGATTTTTTGGCTTTTTTTTCGGTTGGACGAGTCACCGAAATTGCGTTTTAATAGCGTCCATGAAAAAAGTTGCGAAATGTCATGCATAAGTTTTTTGTTCTCTGGGCCAACTTTCTTGAATTTACATTTTTTTTATTTTTTAGAAATAAAAATGATACCTTTCAAAACTTGTTTTATAAATACATTATTTCTTAAGGAATGTAATTTTCAACAAAATTTATTAGCTGTGCAATTAAACTTTTTATATGTACTTTTCAAGCATTTTGCATTGTTTATCCTATTACATCTTAGTTGAAATTAGGTACGTTTTTTACTTTTAAAATGATGATTTTTCATATTTATGCAATTATCAAAACTAGTAATATTGTTAACCAAAAATTTGAAGAAATTTTAAAATGTAGCTGCATAAATAAACTAACAATAACGAACAAGGTAAAATACAATATACATGAAAATTATTTATAACTTTATTAACTAAAACATTATATTAATAAAAGTGATATTTTATTTTTTATCTAAAAATATAATATTTTATTTCTTATCTAAAAATATATTATTGTTTTCATTTTTAAAAAAAATATTTTTTTATTATCTTAAAATACAGCGCCTTATCTTTCTCCTTGCTTTCGGTTGCTATTTCCCTTTAAATCGTCACATCAGAAATAGTATGAAAAATTCATTGAACTTTAGTTACATAAAAGAAACCCAACAGTGTGTCAAGGCACACGCCTCACATACAATAGCCACGCGTCTGTTCGTTTTTTTTCTTATTTGGGGATTTAAGATTAGGGAGTTGAACAGGGGCACTGACTCCCTTCAATGGAGCTAAGTGTGTCATAGGTCTGTGGCAGTGGGTTAAAATTGGTTGTGTTTTTTGCACTAGTTGAATGCACTCATGCGTATGTTAAGATGTTGAGGATATTTTTTTTCATTTTCACTAATATTTTGTACTTCAAGAATAATGTAATTGCAAAGAATTCCTATATTTCTGTGGTTTAAAACTTTAACTAATATTTATTGTCATACGTTTTGTATTTTTGAAATGTATAACTGATTTTTTTTTTCAAGGGTGGACTATGATTTGATTAAAATGTTTGAAGCAGAACATTTAATTACTTTTTTTTTCATTTTCAGTTGTTACATTTTTGCACTAATTTGCAAAGTAATATAAATTACTGGGAATTCCTACCCTTCTATGGTTTAAAATATAACTAGTATAATGTAACTAATATGCATTTTTTTATACCTTTGATATTTTTAAATTTATACATAACTATTTTTTTTCTACAAAACCTATGGACAAAACTTAAATGTTTAAATGATTTATTTGATTTCAATGTTTGCACACAGAACAATGCTTTAAATAATGATTATCAAATAGTTTATAAAAATACCTAAAATATCTAAGTGCACAGTTAAAACTTATTCATAAAAATCGTAAAATGCGTTTGAAAATAACAATTTTTTTGTTACTGGAAATTTAGTTATTGTTTTTTTGCAGATATGGTTTGCACCAATATAGTTCAAAACTAGATTTTATCGGGACTAATTTGAAAAATTTCCAAAATAATATTTTGTGTAAGGAAAAAATATTTTCACACAATTAATGCACACCAAAAATATGTTTAATAATTTTCTTCTAACTACGTGAAACAATTTTAGTAGGGACCGAGCCAGGTTGAATACATAAACAAACGGCTTAAACAGTTATGCCTTAGCCGAAGAAATAGCAAAAATACTATTATCTTTTAATTCCGAATAATTCACATTAATTATTGAAACACATGCATAACTGTATAGGTTAATAGTTTAGAGTAATATGAGAAAATGAAAAAAACACTCACGGTTTATTTTATATTTTAGGGTATAAGGGAAATTTTACTTTCATTTATGGACTTTAATATATCCGTTAATTATTTATTTTTTACCTTTATTGGTCTTTTTCTGTTACATTTTTTAAACTGTTTATTGATCTTTTAACCATTAATAAAGCTTATTCGTTAAAGTTTTAAGAATACGACAAAATTTTAAGGAAAGATTTTCACAGTGTGTAAATTTTCTAACTGTTTCCTAAAATCCAATGCCAAAGGTCTTTAGAACCCTTACGACCAATGCCTACTGGCCATAAGCCTATTTTGGGGGAAATATAAAACAAAATGCTGAACTAAATTTTATTTCTACTATAGGTAGTGGGAAACTAGGGGCACACATTGTGGAAATCATAATAGATAATATTAATTTATGTAACATTTAATTGTGCTTAAAAAAATTAAACATATTTTAAATAAATTTCAATTACTTTTTGTAATAATATTTATATTACAGATTAATGTGGTGGTAAAATGTGCATAATCAATGCTACTGTGCATTCAAACAATTTTAATTTTTCTTTTTAAACTTAAGCAGAAAAATATGTATATATCGTAATAATTTACATTTTTAAGGTAAGTAATATAAAGAAGTAACAATTACAAATACTTAGTATTCAAAATTTAATTCATTAACCCCATTTATTTAAAAAATTGTTTAGACTATTTTATTTCTTCAAACAAAACAAGTAACTTAATGAGGAAATCTAATTACAACGGAATAAAAAAAATATTCAAAATGCAATACGTTCGAAAACATAATATTCTCACCATTTTGAGAATACAATTAAATAACTTATACTTGTTATCGTATTTTCATCAATAAGATTAAAAATTTTAATATCATCAACCTGTTTCATACATTATATTCTTAGGAATAGCTCTTTGTTTATAAAGAGTATGCATTAGTAAGAAGTTCAAACAAAGAATAGAAATAATTATATTGTTTCATTTATGGTGATTAAATAATAAAAAAATTAGCCTTTTTTGAATGATGGAGATACATATTTTCTAAACTTTTATTTAAACAATTCTTATATTCTGAATATTTTAAAGATACGAAAAGCACAGAAAACGATCTTTTTCCATGATTATCTAACGTACCAACATGTCCACAATTAAGATTTTATATTTTGCATTTGTAAAATAAAACTGTCTACATTGGTTTAGACACTTCGGACTCGTTATTAAATATTCTACATCTTAATTATTTTCGAAACAAAATCCCACAAACTCGAAAAAAAATTCTCCCTGCATAAACAGATCCCCACCTCCAGGCTCAAAGGTCTTCAAACAGCAATTTTTACCCTTTCCAATCTGCCCCTTTAGGCAAACTCTACATCTCGCCTTGTCTATTTCACGTCTCTCTGCATCCCCCCATGACATCTTACGCCTCCCACCACGGTAACGGCTTGTTTTTTTAATCCTCTATCTTCCCCCTAAAAAGCAAAAAAGTGCCCCCAACCCCTTCTAGGCTGAATTTGCAGAAGAGAAGCAACATTAGCATAGCCGCATGTTCATTGGTGTAGTGGGGGGTAAAGTCAAACCCTGCAAGAAAATTTGGCTCTCCCCTTCAGCTTTAATGTTGGATTTTTTTTAGATGTGTTTGAGTATTTTGTTTATATTTGCTGGCGTCTTCTGCTTTCTGCGGGTCTCAATTCAGATGGGAATTGGGTGCCTCTGGGTGGATGTGCGAAATGTGCGGATTTCGGAGGGGGAATTGGAATAAGACAAAAACTGCTGGGTCTTAAGAATTTATATTCTTATTTTCCTCTTTTTTTATTGATATGTTGGCAATCTTATGGGTTGTGTGGTTGAATAACTTTATATTTTAAAGTACAAAAAAAATTCATACATTTTTATAACAGAATTTGAAGATACAATTATTTGCGAAAAAAATTGAAATTAGAAATGGGAGATTATAATACCAAAACACAGCTTTGGGGAGTGATAGATGCCAAAATTAACAAATAAAAGAGAAGAATTTGTCAAAATTTTCATTTTTTATTGATATCTTGGCAATATTACGGCGTTTTGTGCTATCGATTGTTAAGTCGAATGTCGCTATTGATTGTTTTGAGTCGAATGTTAGTAAGTAAAAACTCTTTTAGAATTTAAGTTACAAAGTAATAAAATGTATATCAAGTGAAAGAAAACTTTTTTTTATATTTACCTAAAGTCAATCCCAAAAGTTTTTATTATTATTTTAATAAAATGAAATTTTAGGTCTTATGATAGGTCTTATGATATTGGGATCCTCAATTTAATGAAGAATTGTGAAGGTGTGCAGAATTATAGAGTGTAAAAGAAGTTCTATTATATTAGTAAAAGTAAAATGAAACCTCGTTATTTTGTTATTCTTTAAACAATTAAAGATACATTTGGAATCTCATTAATCCCTTTATTACCTATTAAAAACAATATATTTTAGTTTTTATTTTGCTTATTGTGCAACTAAGCTGCTCCTACTTAAAATATAGTATCTTATATTGTTAATTTCGATAAACTTAAAGAGAAGGCTTGTTTCCGTAAGGTAAATTTTCTTGCCATAGTCGTTAAGGAGTTAAGGTTTGACATTTTTATAAAAAATATCTTCAGTGTACGTTTTAAAAATGTATAAACTGCTATTGAATGCAATGTATAAAATTAAACATTTTGGAAGACATTTAAATACTTTGAATTTTTATAAAAGTAACCAAGAACCATAGAACTAGAACCAGTAAACCAGAAGCTATAAAATCTATTAATCCATTACCTCGAACTATGACCATTCATCAACATAGATTTCTGTGTGTCTGAATTAAAATTATATTTACACCATCTTCTGAATCATTTATATTTTGCCCATTTTAAATGGATAAGCTGTGATGAAATAGTTTTGAAACTTGGAGACATCCCATAGATTTACAAGAAATTTTTTGTCAATACAATAATAAAAGGCATAAAAATAAGTAATAGCACATGTACAATACAGATTAAACATGTTTAAAAAAATTTAACTCAAATCATACAGCCACAATATTTCCTGTAAATCCATTTTATCAATGTTTTTAAGCAATTTTACAATGAAAATCCTCAAAGAAAAACAAGGTACTTCCTACAAACTCATCCTGTCAATGCTTCTAAACAATTTTAAGTTTAAACCACACAAAAGCACAATATTTCTTACAAATTCATCCTATCAATGTTCCCAAACAATTTTAAATTGAAATCTTTTCCACAACATTTCTTACCAATTCATCTCCCCCAACGTTTTTTTCTAAAAAAAAAAACACTCATGCATTTACGACAACACTTACATCACAAAAAAAACCTCACATAAACCCCAATGATGTCCCTTCACTCAACAAATTATACCAAAATACAACGACAATTTATCACGCGGCCCTAAACAACAAATCCTAGGCACATCTATCAAAAAAACCTTATTTCTCCTTCCACCCTATCTCTTCGCTTATCTTAGCAACAAACTCATATTCACACCTATAGTCAAAGTCAAAGTCATTTTTCTTTGGACGACGTCCTATTCAACTGTCGCTCATTACCGATTATTGTTGCGACCACCCCACAGAAGCCTAGGGGCAGACAGTCACCCAACGTTCTTCTTCATTAGAACATTGTGTAAAGGGGTTTGTAGAAAAGCAGTTGTGATTTGTTTCTGCTTGTTGTTAGATTGATGAACAATGAGAAAGCCGAGGGTTCACAACTGATAGTATTTTCGTCAAAAGTGTTCAAACCCTCTTTCAAGAGTTTGATTCGAAACGAGAACGTTTGGTTTGGCTATTCATTTTTTTAAAGTATTTTAAATGCAATCCGATAAATGTATAACTAGATAGTTTTATTTTTATGTAAGAAATTACTTACATTAGCAAATGCTTAATGCTTATTAATTCGTCGTTAATGTACTACATTAACTATCAATAAACGAAAACTCGGCAACAAATAAAATAAAGAAGACTTGACAATGAAAAATGGAAACTATTATGTTTATTAAAATAAATTCTATGAAACTCAAAAAAACTTTAAAAAAATAAATCGTCATTCAAATTATATTATTTTACTTGTTTATGCATAAATGTACTATTTCTCATGGATACAACTTGATACATTTTAAATTCTTACAAGGATTTTAATAACCATGCAACTAAATGAAGTATGCGTCTTAATAAGTAAAAAACGAGCTCATTTTATGTCAAAAACATATCAAAATAAACAAAATATTATTTTCTTTCAGATTCCTGGAAGATGCTTCTCCATTGTGTGCGGTTTCTGAATAATCTTGTCAATGCTTAAAATATTGTTATTTCTTAACAAAGACGGCCAATGCAAGAGATAAGGCATAGCAGGGAGCTCTTGTAAGCAGGTTTGGAGGAGAGACCAAATAAATGTTTTTATTTGTATGTTGTTTATTTTGCTTTTGGCATTTCGTTTATAAGCTTAGGTTACAGAATATTTTGTTATTCATGATTACATTTTATATAGAAGTGAAATTTACTTATTTGTTAAAATTCTTAACAGTTATTTTACTTATTTGAATTTTAAATATTTGTTAAATTGTTTTTAAAATTTATTTTGTAAAATTTTTGATACTATTTAATAATTTTATCTGTTTAATATTATATGAACCTTTTGTAAATTAAAGATTTATCATTTTAAAATGTTAAAGAATTATTGCAATTTTTTTGCACTATATTTATTACCAGCTATTCAGGTTCAGTAAAAAATCTCTCTCAAGCGAAAAATAGGTAAAACGGGTGGGAAGTAGACACTTATTCGTTTACTATTCAGCTGAGAGAGCAATCTTACATGAGAACATTACATTATTATTCAGCACATTACAGAATTATAGGTCAGTGAACAGTCTTTTATAGATTTGATGAAGCCTAATTAAAAACTTTTACTATGGTAGAAATTGTCAATTTAGCTATAAAACTCATGTAATTTTTTCAAAGTAGTTACTTCTTAATATTTAATATCAAAAAAGAAAATTAAAAAATTACTTTTTAAAACTAAAAATATTAAAACTAAAAATTTTATTTTAACTGGATAAAAAAATTAAGAAATACGACCTTTTATATTTTGACAAAAACAATTAATTTTATAACATTGGGGTACTTTGCTTACATTACTTACAACTAAAAAATTTATGTTTAGATTTATTACACATACATAATGCATGAAAATATATTGCTGCGTGTATGTATTCATTGAATGCCTTCTTAAAAATATTTACATAATTTCTACATTTTATATTCCACCAAAAAAAAAATTATCATTTCAATTAATATTAATTGAAGTTCTTTATACCGAATTGGAAATATAAATAGAAGAAATGTCCATATTTCAAAATATATATAAAATATCCATTTCAATATCTTCACACAATCCATCTTTTTTACATGAAGTAGTTATTTACTCAGATGGAGGAAAAATACTCTCTAAATCACAATAACGGGAGCAAAACGCCGTTTTTCGAAGACAAGTGTTACATAAATGATGTTCACAGATAGGCAGAAATAAGACACAAAAAGAGTACCCACTTTTTTCTGAAATGAAGAAAGAAAAGGATTCCAAAACGCAGAGGAATATATACCAGGATAGAATAAAAAAAGGAACCTCCTCTCTCATTTTGTACGAGATTGCGTTACGCATCTCAAAATGCTTCCAGAAATTTCCCCGTTTCCTCACTCCGCATGCAAAACAATACCCATTTTAAAAGTAGATGAAAATTTGCAGACTTTCTCGTGCAATATTATTTTTCAATATGCAGGAAAAAGCAGGAGTTTGGTTACCCTGCCTTGTCGCGCATGCAAGTGTATATACCAAGCAGGAGTTACAGTCACATATACATATTCGACTTGCTATACGTTTCGGTGGGAGACGATTCAATATCCTTAAGGTATAGTTTTACATTTTTTGTTCTATTTCTGTGAACTTTTTTACTTTTCGAGGTATAGTTTATTTCTTTCAGAGGTTCTCATTATTCATAGTGCGTAGATCACTGATGGTAAAAAAAAAGTAAGAATCAAAGTAAAACAAAAAATGGGGGTGTTTTTTTAAAAGATTTTTGTTCTTTGTGTGATGGAAGGAATTTTTTTTGGTGTTTTATTTTACTCGAAGAAGAATAAGAAAAAGGACCAAGTTCGTAATTTAAGATATCGGTTTCTTCAGAAGACGGCAGGAAACAGAGCATTGATTGCGCTGGAGACTAAGAAAGGCACCGTATAGTTGTTGCAGGTGCCTTCTTCCTTTTTTGCGCCTGCTTTACTTTGTAACGAGTCTCAAAGACTATCGCTCCCGAAGAAAAGCATCGTCTTCTTTATTTTCTTAGTTCTCTGTCTTTTATTTCCTGCTCCTTCTATTTTTTTTGGGGTGAAGTGGTCTTTTGTTCTTTTTCTTTTCGAAAACAAGTTCAAGTGGGAAGCTTTAATGAAGATCTTAGTTGCGAGGATAGTGGTTTGAGATATGCTTTAGTAAACAATCTATTTCGGTCTTTATTTTAGAAGAAATTCTTTTGATTAAGGGTGGAAAAAGAGGAAGTCCGCGGCGACGGTCGCGTTCTTTTTGAAATTAAATAAATCAATGTTATCTTTTATTTCTCCTCTTTCGCTTTTTCAAGACTTTAGAAAGATGTACCTATTTTCTGATTGTATAGAAGAGGCTATGGAATTTTCTGAATTTCAAAAAAGAGGAGAATAGAATTACATTTAATAGGTTTTTTGAAATGTATATTTAAAAAATCTATCGAAGAACTTTACTTCAAAAGAGAACTTTAAAACTTTAAAAGTTTAGTGTAACTTGGTGTAACGTTACTCCCTAATACTGGTGGAGACTATTTTAATAGAAATAGTGACATATAGTACTCTTTTTTTTGTGAAAAGAATAAATTCGAATAATTATTGACTAGCGGGTTGGTTCATAGATGCTCACACGTAACATATTAACTACTTAATATATCGCTTTATTGTAAAGTATGTTGTGCAAGCTGTGAAATTTGGAGGAAAATGATCAAACAACCGTTGTTCGTACAACCGGTGACCGTTTTTATAGAGTATACCTTCCACCAAAGTTTTACAGTGAAAATGTGTTATGTATTTTCGAATTTTAGGACCTGGTCTCTGGAAAGTGTCACTAACTGTTAGGTAATTAAAGGTTATAAAACTATATATCTTATCTTTCTAAATGGTTTATTAAAAAACGGCCTATGGTTGCAAAATATTAGCAACCTCTAATGCAAATATATAAAGATTCGTATTATAAAATGTAAATTATGTAAAACCAAGAATATTTTTATGTTATCTCTTGTAATTTTGAAAAAAAGCATTTAAAATATTGATATTGAAAAATCATATAAAAAAGCATTTGAACAGTGCATTTTAAACATTAATATTTTAATTACTAAACTGAAGTTGTTTCTACCAAGGATTAGATATGCATTTTTTATTCTTCCAAATATCAAACTTCCCCAACATTTTTTTTTATCCTAAGCTATTTTTTAAATACTTTAATTTGCAATATTTAAAGAATGAATTGTCATTAATTCAAATGCATGATTATGCGGCATAATTTTAAAATTTTATATTTGAAGAAAGGATGCATGAACACATACTTTTTCGAAATTATATGCATTTTAAACTGTCGTTCACCATCCTAAATACTTTAAAACAAGAAAACGCATTATCTAACAGTTTGAAATATACTTATTTGAAATATTCCAGCATGATAAGGATTTCGTGAACTTAAAACGTAACTTTTGTGTTGCATGCATCTAGTTTCAAAATAGGATACACAAAATATCAGACTAATAAGAGAAAAAAGGTAAACTAAAAACATTTTTGTACTTATTTTTATTTAAATTATCTTGTTTTCCAACAAGTTCAAATAAAAGTATTGCTTTCTTTGCATTATGGGCTAGTATATCGGTATCATCCTATTTTTCGACACACCAAAACCGAATTCAATTTGCAGCAATTTTCGGAAACCCCAGTTAACGCTTTCCCTAGCTCCGCGTTATTATAAAATTCGGAAAAATAGGCTTCGTTTATTCCACGTGTAGTACGAACCAAAATTCCTTCTAAAATGATATCAATAAAACAGTAAAACAGTTTTTGCAGATCAGAAATATACTTATCTAAAAACAACGCACCGAAAATGGATAGTAGAAACGTCAAAATATTCGCGGAAAACTGGCGCCTCTTACATTGGTTTAACATTGATGATACGCCATTATTCCACATTCGGTTGGATATAGTACAGTTACCAATTCACATAGGACCTGCGATGCAAAGTTTCAGTAGAAAAATATACGTTAAACAGAATGTAGCTTAAATGGATGTAGAAACGATACGGTATAAAATGTTGTTAAGGCAAAAACAAGGGATGTTGTACATTATTGTATTTTATAAAGGCTAAGTTGGGGATTATAAGGTCGAGTTTAGGTGGTATTTTCCCAAATGTATTTGTAAAGTCTCTATAATCTTGCAATTTAAAGGTTTTGCGAATAGTTACAATGTATTTGTATTAATTCACTAGTCTTTATTACCATTGAGTGAAAAAAATTATTTGGATAAATTATGCTCGAATTAGTGCTTAAAAATCTTAAATGTCATAAGTATTTGCATATTTAAAAAGTTATTCTAATAAAAATCAATGTTAAAATGCTATTTTTATTTTACAATTATGTAACTAAAGATTTGTTTTTAACAGATATCTGGAGTTATGTTTTCAAGAATGAAAATGGTTTTTCCATAAAATTAAAGCCTAAATGGTACTTGCTTTTGAATGAACTTCAATGTCATCAATAGAAATTACTTTTTAGACAAGCTGGCATTTTGGGTAATTCGAAGAAGTAGGAGAGAGAAGGTGACAATATATTTGAGGTACAATTTAAATATTGGATCTCCTCGAATAACTTTTAAACCAATGTAAGCAAAAGGTTAAAAATGCACATCAAAGTTGACGCCCAAATGTTCCTTAAGTACATGTATTAGGAAACTGTTTGAAACATTAAAGTAGAAGAAAATAAAAAAAAATCATGGTGATATGTAAACTTATGCTTTTGTATTTGTAAGCAAGTAATAAGTTATTAAATAAAGTTATGACTAAAATTTACGTGTATATTCTTTAATTTATGATACATAGTTTAACCTTAGAGTATCACATGTAACAACAACAAACATTTAAGATTAAACATTCAGTTAATCGATATAAATCCTTTTTGTTATCTAGTAGTATTTTGTCTTTTAAATACGCACTAGTCAACACATTTAAAGCAACAAATATACTATTCTATATGTATGCTCTACAGCAGCAATAAATTAACATCATTTATTCAAAACACATGTAAACTGAAAGTTTTTAACAACCAAGAAACACTAGTCAACTGCGCAATATTTTGGCCATATTCAAATCAACTTCGCTCTTTTGCATGACAAATGAGCCATAGCACGCAGTAAAGCTACGTGGATCACAAACTTTGGAGAGTCTTGCGTCACATAAACTACAGAAAAAATACCAAGCACCTTGGATTTGTAAAAACTTGTTCGTGCTTTTTTTAATATAAACCAAACACATGAAAAATAGAGCGAGATAGAAATAGTCCGCTAAATTTATCTCTTCTATAACTTTTTGTGATGAAATTAATTCAATGTAAAAAACAATTGTTGACCATTCTATAACATTTTGTTAACTTTTTAAGAGTCACTATAAAACTAGCTGTCACTATATAGGCTGTTTATAGTGAGACGCAGGATATGATTAAGTCTATAACATCTTACAGAAAACATAAGATGATAGGGGCACATACCTCAAAATAAGAAACATCATTTATTAAAAAATAACATAATACTTATAGTTATATATTCCAACAACATTGTGTGTTTACACATTAATTTAGTGTCGTTTTATTGTATTTTAACATTACCCTTGCATTTTTCACAAATAGAAAAATTTAATAAACTTGAATATATCTTTTTTATTAATTGAGTACCTAGTTTTTTATGTATAGTCCCTTGTTTCCAACATTATAACAACTACTTTTTTTTTAATGAAATCCAGTTTAAAGTAACTATTTATCGTATTCTTACAACCTAAAAAAACTGGATCTCCACAAATGCCCCCTTCCTGTATCAAATTGAAAAAAAATATTTCTTATTACATATATCGGATACTCTCTGTGCTCAAAAAACCTTATTTTGTGAGTAAGAATGTCCATATTTTATGTTCTTATGTTTATCAAAAAAAATTCTGATTCAAGATTTTAAACCTCCACATTAAAATTCAATTTTATTGCATCAAAATTCTATTGTTTCCCATTTTATCATAATGTATGTGTTTCAATATTCACATAAAATTTATAAAATCATATATTTGAATGAAGTGGAGTATTAAAAAATAATTATTCAAACAACTGTACATAATAATAACCATAAAACTTTGCAATTAACGCGATATTTTTTCGATACCAAATTGGTTGTAGTTCAACATTTTATCACTTATTTAAAAAAAACAGCGTATTCCAATCTTTTATTAAATTTAAAATTCCCCAAAAATATATTCACATATTTTTAAGAACTACAATCAAACTGCGGATTCCTACATTCAAATCCGTTTCAACTTTCATACGTTAAACGGTTTGTGACACAAATACTGCAGCTCCGATCAGTGACCTACCTAATGCATACCTTCGAGCCATCACCCCTACTCTAAAGACGCAGAAAAAAATCCATTTAAAAAAGAGAGGGTCGCGTGGCATATCCTATTCCAGACGCGTGGAGCAACACCCTCTTCCAGATTTCATTTTTTATATATAAAAAAATCATTTATTTTATACACATAAGATATTGAATTCACGCAAAGATAATACAGTTTTAGGATTTTAATTGGGCTCAGTAAACGAGATTTTTCCAATTAATTATTTTTGTAATACCATTTTATAATTTTTTAAAAAAATATCCTTTCAGTTATTTTTTCTTTTATACTTTACCATATCGAAAACAATAATCATAAGAAAATGAATAAAATTTAAAAACATGAAAATGTTTCGACGATGGAAAATATATTAAAATTAATAATTCAACTGTACTATATCATTTGCAACTCGGTAAACTTTTGAAAACTATTTATAAGGAGAGAGATTTTGAAAATGAAACATAAAATTTTTAAATCTGCAAAAAGTTATTTTATAAAATTACCGAAAACTGAAGATCAGTATTGAAAGAAATTATCGAATTCTATCAACGAAAAACTTAAAAGTTATCGCCTATACATCAAATAAATATTTTTCACTTTCTAACGTAAAGCAGTCTGTGACACATATACGGTAACTCAGATCACTGACCTAACAACGCGTAAGCTTACCTTTGAAAAAAACTACCCTTACCCTTAAAATGAAGAAAAAATTCAACAGAAAGCGAAACAGTCACGTGACAGATCATACTTCTAACGTGTGGAGTAACACCCCCTTAGCACTTTTTTATACATAAGATACTAACAGTAGTTTTTTTAGATAGCAATGCTTGGGGAAACTTAGCTCGTACGAGTAACTTATTGAAACAATCATAAAATCCTTTTAAAAACTTTCAAGTTAAATAATTTTTGTCATTAATTGAAAATAAGTCCAAAGTCTATTTAGTGGTTAATTTTTTGATTAAGCAAAGCTTTGGCGAAGTTAGTAGTTAGAATCCTGAATGAATTTAAATAAGAGAAGATATAAAAAAAAAGAAATAATAAATTTAAATAAGATAAGAAATAATTTTAAGAACAGTTTAATTCAATTTTTATTGTGTAATATAAGTTTTCAATCTTAGGAATTCGATAAAGAAATTTTTATTTATTACATTTAATCCATTTTTTTCCAACAAATAAAATATTAATCGTTCTTGAATGTGACGATTTAAAAAAGTGGGACCAAATTTTTTTTCATACAAATAAAAATGGAAATTGATATCTTTTTTTTTTCATAAATGCTAAAGTTCATCTGGCTTTTCTTTTTTATGGATATATATTTTTATTATATTTAAAATAACTACATAGGATTTTTCCATCATACCGATTTCAGATTAATACTTTTCAAAATCCAACTATCATACGTTAAACCGTTTGTGACATAAATACTGCAACTCAGATCAGTGACCTACTCAATACATACCTTCAAACCATCACCCCTACCCTGAAGACGAAGAAATGAATACTATAAAAAACGAGTCAGTCGCGTGGCGGATCCCTTTCCAGACACCTCCTTAGTATTTTTTTTACGTAAAAAATAAATTTGTGAACTCAGGGAATTTTAACAAAGACGACGTGTTACAAGACTCGCAATGTAAGTTAGTCCTGGGGTTCTGTAGATAGGATTAACAAAAATGAAGGCGGAGTAGAGGATACAGGGATTAAGGTGAGGTTAAAGTCCTAAGGAAAAACGTTTGTTCATATTAGTTGAAATTTTTTGTTTAATTTATGTGGCAGCTTCTTTTAGTTATTTAGGTTCTGCATATAAATATACTAATGCCAGAAATCAATTAAACTGAAACTAGCACATTCAATCGAAAACATGATTTTAAGAAATGATATAGGTTGAAAATTTCTTTTCTCCATTACTAAAACTTATTAATTATAATAATGTTTATATCTATAAATGTTCATTAAAAGTACAAGTATGTTTTTAGTTATTATAATTCATTTTGTTGATAAAAGATTTTACGATTATATTTTTATTAAACAAAATTCTGGATAAATATGGAAAAAATCTCCATTCACATTATAAGTTTAAAAAGACTTTTAAAAACTGCGTCAAATCAATTGTACCACAGAGAAATAGTTTTCGTTTTTAAATTTCAATCGTTCTCTATCATAACTATAGCAAAATATTTAAAATAATTTAATTTCAAAAATATCAAACAACGTAAAAAATGGGAAATATGCCTATCTGTAGGCGCAAAATGTAGCAACACCTGTTTATTTTTGAGTAATATATTCAAACCATCTTATTCTTAAAGCTCTTATGAGAAAAAAATAGTTATGCATTTATCCCTGGATGTAAAAAGAAACCACAAAACCTTCGTTGTTTAGCATAACAAATAAAATCTGACACATATAACTGAAGTATTACAGTTCACCGAACTATACCTAACTCTAACTCTTAAACCCCTCCGACCCCAAGAAAAAAATATTTAAAAAAAACTAACCACGCGCCCAACGCACGCTCACAGAACGAAAAAAAATCCCTAACTGATAAATACTCTGGATATTTTGACAAAAGCAGCCCCCTAAGATAGCAAACATACGCATTTCTGCTATTATCTGCGAGTTCACAAACCAATGAACTTAGAAAAACTTTTTTTTGTTAAGCGGGAGTAAGAAGGATGTAAAGATACGGAGGAGGGCGGGCGGTTAAAAAAAACTATATCTCAGAGTAAGTAATTCTTGAGGGGTGAAGATACGGCTGAGATGGTATACTACCCTAGTTTGGGGGATTAAAGGTTCAATGGCTGGGTTTGTAGGATTCATTTCTAGAAATGTCCTACATGGAGGGGAGATGGTGACGTGTGTCCTTACAGGGTTAATGTGACAGATCTGTAAATGAAGCAGGCGAATTGAAATACTTTTAAATAATTCATAAATAATAATGACGTTCTTTTTTTAAATACCGTTGAATGGGTAACTATGGTGCAAACTTTTCAAGCTAAAAACTTCTCATTTAATACATCTTTAAAAATAAACTCGCATTTTTTTAATTAGTGGCAACTCTTGCTTAACTTACGATTTAAAAAAATGTCACGAAGAAATTTAGTACTTGGGGTTTTATGCTTGGGCCTAAATTATCCTCCAAGGAAAAAGTTACTCCATTTCACGATAACTAACTTATTTTTGTTGTTGTTACAAAACCTTCATGACCTAGCAACAGCTAGATCTTGTCCATTGGTATATTTTGAACTGAAAAAAGTTAACATTACTAAACTTATTTTTAGTAATGTTAACTTTTTTTCGGTTCAAAATATACGATTCCGAATAGATTTCATTCCTCCCATATTACCAGCCAAAGCCCAATTAAACCCAATAAAGCTAAATTTCAAAAGAGATTTCAGCAACCGTACATCTCCCACGCTTCCCTTGTTATCATTCGTTTAGTCGATGCCCCATTCAGCTCCGACTTCTTCTTCCTTTAGATTTTAAAGCCCGAAACTTCTTTTGAGCAAGAACCTTTCTTTTCTACTTCGCGTTTGAGACATATGGCACTAATAATGCGCAAGCACCGAAAATAAGGCAACAATTCGGAGATTTCGGTCAATGAGAAAAGACCAACTTTATTGCTGCTAACATCTTGGTCTTAGTGCTTTATCTTTCCTGCACTTTTATCTTTTTTTCTTCTGGTAAGGAGTTTTTCGAAGAGTTATTGCGGTCAATAATCGATTTGGACAATTATAAGTCGCAAGTATCGTTTTCTTGCCGAAGATTTTTCTCGAAGGTCCTCTTATCCTTCACGCTGCCCCGACCCGACCCCCTCCTTCAGTTCTTATCTCGCGCAACTTTTTAGAAAAGGCATGGGTAATCTGCGAAGTTGGAAGTTTTTAGAAACTTCTCGGTTTGTATGAAGTAACAGATGGGTTTCGGAGTTAGTTGCCATTATTTTCATTTTTCTGCCTCGCAACGCCGAGGATGCACTTGTTTCAAATGATGTGGTCTCTAGCTCAGATAAAGGGTGATAAATGTCGGTTAAAAATTGCTTTGAAAACGCTTGAAATAGTTTTTAAAAAGTTTCTACACTATAAAATTGTATTATGGGGTAGTATCCTTAACTGTAAATGTCCTGTCACAATGTAGTTATACCTATAATCTTACTAATGGCAAATAGTTAATAATTAATAGGATATGAATTTATATCATTGGATTAGGTTTTGAAAATTTAAAGCTCAATTTTCAAAACTATTAAGGGGGAATGGTCGCGCTGGACCGCGGGTCTCCAAACTCAAGTGCCTTAGTGTTAATCCAATGGCGAAAAATATTTTCTCTGCCATATTTCTCCGGCTGTATTGAATATTTTTACAAACGGTTATTTTTAAATAATAAATGTAGATAACTTACAGGTCTCTATCTTCCCAATTTTTGAAATTACTTCGAATATTTTGTGTAAAATAATTTATTGAAATTTTTTTTTAAAATATTCGAACCAATTTCAAAAAGTGGGAAGGTCGGGACCTGTAAGTCAGCTGCATTTATCACATAAAAAATCCGCTTGTAAAAATATTTAATACAGCCGGAGAAATGTGGCGGATAAAATATTTTTTTCTCCATGGGATTAACATTGATGTACTTTGCTGTGGAGACCCCCGGTCCAGCGCTCCATTCCCCCTTAAGGTATCCGTACAAGTTGAAAATGACATTTTCAAAAAAAAAAATGATAATTGTTTTTACTTGTTTATATTATTACCCAGGTTTTCTTGTTTCTAAAACTGTCATCATTTTAACTGTGCCGCAATTATAACGAACGTAGTGATTAGGTCAGTAGCACTAGAATCAACCAGATGTTGAAACTTTAAATGCGTTTTTCATCATTTTAGTTTCTCAATAAATAGCTTCAGTTGGTAAAAGATAACTCAAAAAGTTATTGAGGAATTTTAAAAATTCTTTTTTCTACTAATTTAAGAAATTGTTGTCTAGGGGAAATATACCTAAAAACGTGGAAGAAATATGTTTTTTGATTTTATTTTGACCTATTAATCATTTTAACACACCGTAAAAATTTTGAAAATCAGACTGCCTTTGTTCGACTACTAATAAAATTTGTGTTTTTAAATAAAATATTTTGGTTTTAGATATGTTCCCTAGACATAAGTTTACAGTTTAACTTGGTGCTTTTGATTTCTTAATAGGTCGAACGGGTTTTTTTCTAGCCTCATTGAAGTTTTTGACGAAAACCTGCAAAAAACATGCATAAAATGACCATATTTAAAAAAATTTGGTATGTATGCCAAATTTTACTTACTATAAATAATTATTTCTTTCACATTCACACAAAAATACTACCAAAGTTTTCTAGTTCATATTTTTTAAAAAGTGCTCCGAACGTGTTCGGATACCTTAATATAAATACTATAAATTTCATTAAAACTCACATAAAGTTTTACCAAAAACAGAGTGTTTAATATTATATACTCTGAAGATATGGGGCTCTAAGATATGGGGAAGTCTTTTCGCGTCATTACTTCATCCTATCATTGACACAAAGTTACAAGATTTTGTTCGAAATGTTTTCAATCTTTTATTATAATTGATCTTAAGCAGCCATTAACAGCACGTAAACTTTATTACATTTTGATAGAATTTAAATAATTCATAACTTCTATATACAATAGTAGCTTTGATAGAATTTAAACAATTCATAACTTCTATATACAATAGTAGCTATTGTATGTAATGTTAATTCAATTTAATGATCAATAAAATTGAGCAAATTCAAGTCTATAAAGCTTTCGAAACTAAATCAAAATATTTGTTTTAACTCAAATATGATTGATTTATGATTTTTGAAAAGGTAATTTAAGGATTGAACTTATCAAATTCCTTAATTTACATTTTGAATGATTGTTTGCAAAGTCCTTTTACATATGCTTAGTTTCAAAGAAAGGAAATTTGTATTTTTTTAAAAAATTCATTGTCAAACATATATTTAAATCAGTTAAATCATCAATAATATTGAGAAAACTCAAAGTTAAAAAAGTTTTTGAAAATAAATTAAAGATATATGTTTCAACTAAAATCACCAACTAACTCGCCAACCAACTTTTCATCCCCGTTAAAATCAAAGACAGACACCACTCACAACAGACTAAGGACTTAACATCATAAAAACATGAAAATCTCTGCTAATGGGAACAGAAAATATCAAAACTGTGGCAACCGTCCCGACGTAGAACTTACACCTTATCTCGTTTTTGACTATCCTGCATTCACTGCACAGGCCTTAATCTCTTAAACTACCCTATAGTGGAAGATCTACATTCAGATAATGCCATTGAGATGGCAAAGTCTATTCAAGCACAATATAAGTTATAACTCAATGGAGGATATACGACACCAACCAAAATCTGAATGATTGCTTACAAACTCGTTTATATATGCTTTGTTTAAGAGACATATTTGCATTTTTTTAAATATTTTAAAACTTATTTTTATTTTTCAAAATAATATTCAAACATTCTAAAGCAGCATAAAATAGTTTAGATATATGAAGACAACGTTAATTCTTGGCGCAAATAGTTTTATTGTGTAATCATTGACATGTTTCCAAGAATGGAGATCCTGCTTCATCCGAATAATACACACCAAAGCACTATCATTTGTTAAATAAATGTTAAAATGTGGAACTTTGTCTTTTTATTTCGATCAATTTTACCATTACATTTTTCTACTTTTATGGCGGAGATCGAATTAACTGGACACAGTATTGACGTGAAAGGTCCGTACTTCTTGAAAGAAAATACCACATAAATGGAAGGCGTTTGTGTGTGTATTTTTTAAATACCATGTAACTTTTTATCATTAACACTTTGACTGCTAATGACGCGCCAGCACATCGCGTGGTTCCGATTCACCGATAACAGCACATTCTGATGAAATCCATAGTACCATTTCGCCAACCGTTCTTATGAGTTCAAGTTCGTTTGAAAACTTGATAAACATGATGGTTTAGTGGTTACACAAACTACACGATATAGCTCTTTCATCTACCCTTTTGTATGATATTTAATTGACACCTAGTAATCCCAGACGTGACTGATGAATTTCCATACATAGATTTTAAAGCTTATGCAGTTTTTGTGTTATTGCGAAGTGTATCTTTCGCCTATTGACGACAAATATAATACAGCCATAATTATGTAGGGATGTTAACACCTGTATTTGAATTATGTTAACACCGCAAGCAAATTTAAGGTTACTTGGTGGTCAATTTGAGGATATAGAACGTAGATTATTATATTTTACTTTTGCAACCGATCCTGCTGTGCTTGGAATAATACTTGATGATTTGAAAGAGTATATTCTATTTCAAATTACGAAGAAATTAAATATTTCGTCTCAAGTGTAGGGCGACCAGAAACCAGACATACTGCATTTCGCAGTGCGGTTTAGTTTGTTATTCAACTATCTAGCTATAAAAAAATTGCAAATAGTCTCTGTTTTATTTTTTTGTAGATTTTTCAAACAAAAAAATATGAATTATGAAAATTTAATGATGATTTCATAGTCGAAAAGTTAATCACTGAAACAGATCTGGTTATAGGCTTTCAATTCAATAATTAGTGACAGATGATGAGTTATCCGGTTGGAAAAGGCCAGGAAGATTTCCTTGTATTTTTACGACTAGCTGTCGTGTAGCTTTAGTTAGCGACAATTCAACCTAACCTTGTAATTTTACAACCTCGAACTAAGATTTTTACTTTTTCGAAAATGAAGAAGAGTTAGTTCATTTCCATTGTAACGAACTGGTTTAAAAAACAGAATGTTCTTCTACTTCACATCAGCCTCTATCGATAAAAAATTTCCATCAGTATCGTCGCAGTCAACGTGTTAAAATATGTGTCAAAAATTCTATACGAGGAATCCCTGTTCTAAAATTTATTTATTACATCCATTTAATATTATCAAATTCTGAATTGAAACATTGATTCAGTATCTGCACCTCATTACTGGCACATGTATTAATGCGATGCAGACAAGAGAGAAAAAACTACTCAATTTTTTAGTGCTAAATTAATTGTGCCAGTTCACAAATTAATTCATTACCATCATTAAGGTTGTTTCAAATGATGTAAGGTCTCCTGTTTTCATTTTCGCACTGCTTACGATTTTATTGGTTGTTTTGATTTCACTCTCAAATTGAGTTTTTATCATCTGATGTTTTTCTACTTTAGAGTTTTTTACGTGCAATTTTGTTTTCATTTCTGCTATTTATTAAACTTCATAGGTTTTAATTCGGTAATAAATTTCAAGTATGCAGATCATTATCAAAACGTCAATGTTGTTGGAAAACTTCTGTTTAGATTACATTTTAGCTTCCACACTACGTTTATAACGCAAAAAGTGGAAGGTATTATAATCGTTCAGTCCGTTCGTCTGTCCGTCACCCACTTTCACAGAACGAACCGCAAGTCACACAAACGAGTGGAATACGTCATTTCGAAACAAAAACTCAGGCTAGGTTACATCCCAAATTTCATTAAAAATTTTTAATTAGAAGAATATTTAAAATTTTAAAAAACTAAAATTTAACCTACATTGAAATAACATGCAAATTCCATTTTCATTCAATATTTTCACTGTTGCCATTTTGTCAAACGTACGAGAAACTTTATTTAAAATAAAAATAAACTCTTGAAAAAATATTTATTTATGTGATATAATTCAGTTTGGATTGTTGTAATATCACAATAGAGTTCTTTTGATAGTTCATTATATATGTATGAGGAAAGATGCATAGCGAATTCTAACTTTGAATAAAAAATATGCAAAAGTTCGCTTTTATTTTTAAAGCATCAATTTTACTAATTATTTATTATTCTCTTTTTCGAAAGAAAGTTAATGAACATGGGAAATTGTGGCAACTAAAAGATATTTATTAAAAAAAATTGCAGCATTATTCTTCGAATTTCAAACAAATTTAGCAAACGATAATGAGTAATTATTAATTTGCGAATGAAGAGTAATGAAAATAGTTAATGTTGGCGTTTAAAAGTTTGAATTAGAAATAAATTATTAGCTAAAGGCCCTGTTTGGCGAATTTCTTTTTGAAATGTATAAATAGTGAATTTTTTGTTGAGCACAAATATTGTGTGGAAGCGGTTTAAGTGACAGATTCTGTAACAAACCAACTTGTTACCTTACGCTGAGTATGATAAAAAAAATTATGGGGCAGCAATTTAACTTGAACAGAGAAAAGCTTTGTTCTACTAAAGAAAAGTTTGTACACAACATTCATTTCAGTAAGGTAAGAAAATATTGAATTGTTAAAAACAAATGAAATTTCAGAAGGATCAAAAATGACCACTTTAACTGTTGCCAGTCACGACGTGAAACATGCCCGCACAAAAAATTGTTTAGGGCTTAAAATCTCAAAGAAATTTGCACTAAATGGAAAATTTATAAAGTTAATGCTAATGAGTAAATTTTAAAGGATGCAGGATTACAAAAATGTCAATCCTATGGTTTTAATTAACCTTTGAGTCTGATTCTATTCAAGAGTTGTAATAAGACTTACCAAATTCAACTCTGGAAATATTGGGTTATTACAAATTCAAAAGAATAAGAAACTCGCATTATCGTTAGAAACATTTTCCGGAAGTACCAAATGTTGGCGTATTGAATACCATGATTGGACCCAAGCAATTTTATACAAGTATTTTTCGAACTTGCAAATGACAAAGAATATTAATAGAATTCGCGAAAGAAAATTAATGAAAGTAGATAATTTGGCATTTAAAAGTTTCAATTGCAACTAACCTATGTTTGACAATTTTTTGTCTAAGGTGTATTAAATCTTGTGTGAAAACTGTTCTAGATGACAGTCACTGTTACAAATATAATTGCTTTCGAAAAGAATTTTAGTGAGTATTTGTGTAAAAAGAAATGTGAGACTGTGTTAATTCTTTTAAAACTTCTTGTTATCTATTTATTATTTTCTGTCCCTATTTAAAATTCGGTGCATTTACACATCATCAATCGTATGAGACACTTTATTTATTTTAAATAATATTTTTAATAATTTTTTCATATAAATCAGTTTAGAATGACTTCAGAACATATATAACTGTGATTCTTTGATAGTTTATTATCTACATATTAAGAAAGCGGCACACACCTTTCATTTTTTACATAAAAATCTGGTTAGTTTTAATTTACATTTCTTCGTTTATTAATGTGTAATTCTATAGGTGCGTCTAATTACAACTTATTCTCTGAGCTATTTATTTGTATGGGTTTTTTTGCATTTTCGAAAATATGGGAAAATCACACCATTGAGAATTAATTTGAAGCTGATAGAATTATACAAATCATTGTTTCAAAAGTAAAAACATAAATTAAAATGATGTCGTGATAAGTTTTATATTCATTTTTAGAGCAAACAATGGTCATGTCCTTGTATCCAGTTCGGTGACATTTATAGCATTTTGAAATTGTCATAAATGCTAATAACACGATTTTCTTATTCAAAAATAATCATCAATTAAAAAAGTCCTAAAAATTTGATATTTTCTAAAGGGGTTGTTGGTTTTTTAGCAACAGAAAAACCCAAACTGTTGCGAATTTCAAACCTTATATATTTTTGTAATGTGGCCAGTAGAGATACTAGGATTTGACCCAAGCAATTTTACATAATTATTCTTCGAACTGTAAATAAATTTACCAAGAATAAAATTTATTAATTTAATTTTCGAAAGAAAATTTATGAAAATAGTTAATTTTGGCTGTTAAAAGTTTAAATTACACAACTTAATGCTGAATTTGGCCATTTTTTCTAAGGTGTAAAGATGTTGTGTGGAATCAATTGTTGGCAACAGTTACTGTTGCAAATACTTGTTTTTGTAAGAATTTTAATGAGTATTAAAGTAGCAGGGATACATAAATTTTAGCACTTTTAGAACGTCTTACTTCCATTGCGAATCCATTTAATTTGCGGGAAAATGAAGTCTTTTTTTTGTAGTTCAACTGTCGAATCAATCAATTTGAAACTTGAAGCAATCCGTTTAAGACCTACGAAATCAATATATCTTGAAGTTTTATATGGTTTTTTTTTAAGGAAATTCAACTTTAAAAGTAAAACTTGAGAGATACGTCTTGTTTGAAGTACGGTGCAAAATACTAGGGAGACTGAATCGACTTTTAGTTAATCTTAATTGAACATGAACGCAGTAATTTTCTTACTTAAATTAAATAATTTGAATGAATATTTTTGAATATTTGTCTCGTTAAATTATAAAAACGAGATTATAATAAATGAAACTATTTCGTTCAAATACTCTGGTGAAATTTACTATATTTAACACATAGGAAGTTATATGTTTAATCCGAATATGTCTGGTGATTCCGAATTGAAATTAATGTTGTCGTATTTGAAACAAAATGGGTGTTTTTGGTAAAATTCATAATAAACATAAATTTACTCAGATTTGAAAGTGTTATCTTTCTCTCTCAACAAAAATCTGGCCTCAGTCTTATAAGACAATATAAATAATAAAAAATAATACTTTAAACTGATGATTCCTAACACCCTTCTATATTTCATTTTGAGAAATAATTTTCTTTTAATATTGGTATTTGATAATAGTGTTGTGACAAATGTTATGTAATTGCAGAAACTTTATTATCGTGTAATCAAGTTTCACATTTGATTGGTAAAAATTTTCTTTGAATAAAAAACTTAATAATTTAACAGTAACAAGCATTTAAAATTATTTTAGATGCAAATATATTCATGAAAACTACTCAATTATTTTGAAGTCCCTCCCTCACAATTTAATTCACAAGCAAGAGTCCCCTAATAACTTAATATTATCAGTCATTTCAAAATTGTGATGCAAATATATATACGAAAAATACCTACCATTTTCTATTTATAAATAGCATTTTTCTACACATTCAAACCAACAAAGAACCACCTGCAAATGTCATTCAGACAAAACATTAAAACATTTCAAAGCTCCCCCATCTAATTAAATTCATACTAAAAGTCCCTTGACTCCTTGGCCGTTCACACCACGAGCGGAAGATCCTGGGGGAGGCTCTTAAAGAGCTCTTATGAGGCTAGAGCTGACAATGGGCACAATGCGGCAGCCGTGCCTAGCACCCGTCGTTTAAGAAAGGATGTGCTAACTAAATAAAGGCTGGGTGGCTCGTGCCCGTTTTTATGAGGAGCTATTGATATCTGGGTTCAGTGCTCCTGTTTAGGGTATTTTGTCGATGTGCCCCCACGCAAAGTACTCTAACCTCGATTTAAAGGCGATAATTCCTAATTTCCGCTTTTTGGGGTTCAGAGGAGATCGCAGTCATTTGGGTGTCTGAGACGTTGGGTGTCGTGTTGCTTGGTTAGTTGGACATCTTGTAGATTTCAGTATCGTGTGGCTTAGTTAGTTGGACATCTTGGAGATTTCAGTATCGTGTGGCTTAGTTAGTTGGACATCTTGGAGATTTCAGTAGTGGGTTTCATTTCGTAAGTAGAACGCTTATTATTGAATTGTTTGACAGTGACGTAATATTTATATGTGACATTATTATTAACAATATTGATTTGAGTTGCATGTTATGTGCCAGTTTATATTCCTTTAAAAAAGTATATATTATTTATAGCAATTCGTGATTTCTTAATGAAATAACCCATTCCACAGTTTTAGTAATTAAAATAAGTGGGAATTATAAAATTATTTGGTAATTAGTGGAACTGGCAATTACACTAATTACCAAACTATTGATACCTAGGTTCAGTGCTCATGTTTAGTGTATTTTCTCAATGCGCCCCCACGTAAAGTACTCTAACCTCGATTTAAAGGCGATAATTAATAATTTCAGCTATTTGGGTTCAGAGGAAATATTCGTCATTTGATTGTCTGGGTCGTTGTGTGTCGCTTATAGTTAGTTGGAAATCTTGGAGATTTCGGTAGTGAGTTTCGTTTCGTAAGTAAATATTTTTTATTGTGATTGAAAATGAATTGTTTGACAGGGAGGGAATATTTATGAGTGATATCATCATTAACATATCAATCTGATTATTATGTCGCATGTTATGTATCGGTTTGTATTCCTTTAAAAAGTATATATTATTCATAGCAATTTGGGATTTATTGTTGGAAGATGACGTTCTACAGTTACGGTAATTAAAATGGGTGGAATTATGAAAACATTTGGCTAATTAGTAATATTTTATTAGTGGGTTTGACAATGCGGGAATATTTATGTATGATGTTATTATTAACAATATTGATTTGACTATTGTGTTGCATGTTATGTATTAGATTATTTTCCTTTAATAAAACATATAATATTTATAGCGATTCGTGCCTTATTATGCCGTGGGCAGGTAGACTGCAGCAACCACAACAATGAATTGAACTATTTTTACCACGAAATAATATTTTAATATACTTTCTTACAAGTTAGAGTTATTGAGTGCTTACAAACAAGGTCCAAGTCATTAGTCCATATACGGCAGGTTTTCTGCCTATGGCAATATTATTGAAATAAACTTTTCTATTGGTTAGTTAAAAATTGGTGGAATTATGAAAATATTTGATAATTAGTGGAAATGACCTTTTTAATAAAGTAACCTACAATAATACTACACAATATTTATTTTAAGCAGCTACGTCCTTTTATTAAATTTTATATAAAACACTGATTGAAAGCATAGAGGAGAAAACTTCTAAAAGATTTAGTTTATTTTACTTAAAAGGTGGATGGTATGGTTTCATTAATTTTTTATACATAAGTTAATATTTATTAATGTACTATAAGTAACTGGAGTATTGTTATTTTTGTGTCCTTCATTCATTAATAATTTTCTGTGTCTTTTTTTTAAATCATCACAGCATTCATAGCTATTGTTTTTTAAAATGTTTCTTAATAATTGCATTTTGTTTTTAAGTTTTTTTTTTTATAAATCTATCCACATAACACTGATTGAATGAACTTGATATTATTATTTAAAAAAAATATACAACAAGCTCTTTTAACGTTTAAGGGCTTTTTGTAGCACAAAATGAACTTTTTAAGGAAATCGTTGTCATTTGTAAAATTTTATCATAGCTTAGCATTTTAACAAATTTATGAAATACAAATGTTTAAAACGTACAAAAATGCTATTTTTATTAAAAGTGCTTGAAATTGTCGTTTATTCACGAAACATCGACATTTTTCTCACAGTTCTTTGTTATTTAAACATATTTTGATATTAATTTTTACTATTTTTATCATATTTTTATTTAAGTATTTCATTCATATATTAACTTGGAGCATTATATAATTTTTATTACAATATACTACAATACTGATAATATAACACTTTACTCTTCTTCATAATGTAAACAAACATTGCTTTTTGCAATTAAATTTCACCATTATTTACCATCGTAAAATTTCTTTTCACATTTAACGCAAGTAAAAATTGAACAGTTTGAGTTTACTCTATTCATTATTATTTTTATACTGTGAAGAAATGTTTATAAACAACATCAACAGAGTTTTACAAACCTTTTTAAAATAGCATAAAGGCATGATTAGTAAGAATACTTTTACTGCAATTTTTTTTAAAGATCCTCATAGAATATGTCATAAATTTTCCAGTTGGAAGCTTATAATTTCTTATCTTTAAAAAAGTCTTTTTTTAGGTTATATCTAAGCAAACTTGATTGATTTAACGTTTACCATTGTAAAAATATTGAATTGCATTGCGTAAACATAAAACTAACTACTTTTTTATCTGTCATTCAGACTTTAAATTTGAAATGTACGTTAACATTAATAGATTAATTACAGTAACACTTTTAAACGCACCAAGTACTGGTTTGTAAACAGTACACAAACGACCAATACATTTTCAAGTCATGCATAATAATTTTTTAAGTAGTATAAAATGCTAAGTTGAGTATTTTTTATATATTCATCATTCTTCGCTTAAAAATAAATTTTTTATGGATATTTGGTATATTTATACTATAGGCTAATTCCATGTAACTGTAGTGTAAGTCACGATTTAAGAGGAGATTAAAAGCTTTTTAAATTTAAAAAATAAACCAAATTAAATTAAATACATTACATTATTTAGTTATAATAAGTGTAGATCAACTATTCCACAAATTTTTTTTTATTTAATGTTAAAAATTGTAGTGATAATCACTTTTTACAAACGTGACTTACACTACAGACAGGATAATTTTGCATGGAATTACCCTATATCTAATAAAGTCAGAACCGAAAAAACTAAACTATCAACACACACAAAAATTATAATTTTTACCATTATAAATAAATAACTTTATACTTAAATATTGAAAGTTATAAAAATTGTTGATAAAACAACACAATTTACTAATTATTTTAATTTTCAACATTTATAAAGTTTTTATTTTTCATACATCCACTTTTTTTTAACGAGCAAAAATCGGTTGCAAAACCTTCCGAATCAAATTGAAACTAATAATTTCGCTTATTTTTAGTAATGAACTTTTTTTTTTAAAATCTAAAAAATAGAGAAACAAAAAAGTGGTAATCTCGAAACCGATCTTATAATAAAGCTATTACGCAATCTAAAAATGCGCAGTTCGAGCCTCATTTAAAAGCGGCACCTTTGCGCATACGCCGAAAGACAAGCTCTCATTGCCCATTTGCAGGGGTGCCATGTTTAAAATGGAGATCGTTACCTTTTCTTTCTTCATCTTCTTAAAGAGCACTCTGCATCTTCCCAACCTCCATGGAAGCCAGCATCCCAATCGATGACGTCACGAGGTGACGTCACACGTGGCGCGAACTCTGTGCTGCCATCTATTGGCTCCCGCGCTCATTGATCCACAATCCAAACCACGCCAGGTAATCAACATAATGGCGTTATTAAACTCGTTCGACCCTACCCCAATATTCAAAAACAAGCGGGTTGATATTACGGAGAGTCGCTAAGCGATGCAGATGTCTCGCATTTAATCGTTATCGTTTCTAAGTAATTTCTAACGACAGCTATTTATCGATTGAGGAATTCGTATCTTCGTGTGTTTGGAATGGTGATTTCCATACTTGTTGACAATTTTAAAATGTTCTAGCTTTTTTTAATGTATGCAATCCGTTTTGGTTTTTTAGAAGTAGGGGGAATGGATGAACATTAATCTTTTTGTAGATAGGATTATGTGTGTAGCTAATGTCTCGTGTAATTTGTAGTTGTTTTTATCTATGTAGAGCAGACACTGTTGGGGCCGTTCGTTTTGCGCTTTAATTTGACGTCAAAAAAATCCGATACATTATACTCGGCTGAATCGATATTTCGCTCAGCGTGGCTCCTCCCCTTCTCGCATCTTTCAAATATTTGAGAAACGCAAGGCTGGTTTTCGCTTAGAAAGGCGCTTTCGCTGTTTCACACATAGGAATTCTGATTTTTATTTTTTTTACTTATATTTTATATCTCTTTGTGTATTATGTATTTTTCGCTCGTTACAGCATCTCTTCTTTGCAAAAACTTTTAAAAGTGTAGAAGATGAATAATTTTTTTTGTTTGGGTCTTTCATAGTTTAAAGGGCGATTCTTACTTTTTTTCATAAAAAAAATTTGAGAAATAAGATATGTATTTTTTTTACTATTGTCCTTTTTTCTTTCATATAAAAATTGTGACTTTTCATAAGTTTGATGGAAGTGGGATTCATGATATGATGACTCAACACTAAAATAAAATGGATGAGCGAAGATTGTAAGAAATATGAGAAGAAACTGAACCAGCTTTTTTCAGTGTTTTCAAGTAATAACATTTGGCACTTTATTGCGTTTCCTAGCATAAAGCTGTTTTTTGAATAAACAATAAAATCCAATTCATGCATTCGTACAGAATATATGTTACGAAAATATCTAACAAATAAATAATAACCTTACTTCCATTTTATAAATATGTTTCTAACAATAGTAAATTAAAATTTTGTTTTTCTCACGATACAAAAAAATTGTCAAATGCGTTCAAGTATCTTCTAGCAAAATTTTTAAGAGTTACATCTCTGTTTAAGTATATATTAATCTAATTAAAACTTTTAGGAGTTTTTTTATCCGTAACTTTTAAAGCTAATTTCGCATTAAAAGCAATGTTTGAATGAACTGATAATTACAAAAAACTTTTATATATTGCATTTATGGCACTAAAAATTGTACATTTGTCTCATAAGGGCTGCAATCTCAAATTTCACAAAATTGATGTACCCATTAGCAAATAGAAAACATTACTTTATCCAAAATCCTTGATATTTTTATGCATTTTTAGAATAATAATTTCATAGCTTTAATAACTTCGATAACCCCTTGCCTTCTTTATTGAAAATAATTAAAAGTAAATAAATTTTTTTAAAGTTTTCTTATTCAACTTTATGTATATAACTATTCCCTTAAATATACATAATTGTTTACACTGATAAAATCTAATAATTTTTTTAATAAAAATGTAGTTATAATAGTGTAGAAATATTGTTAATAAGTTCATTTAACACATATTTATGCATGAAAAGTACATCTAAAATAATTTATTTGAAATTTCATTTGTGACGGATTAATGTTGAAAAGTTTATAAAAAAAAACTCAATTTGCAATGCTGCACGTAACTAAAGATTCGTATACTGATGGTTAATTTATAATTGTCTGAAAGAACTTGAGATGCCCTAAATATGCAGTTATCCTTGTAAGACTTGAATATAAAAAATAATTTTGATAGTTTTCAAAATAATTCATCATAGACAAGAAAAGAGTGGCTTGTTTCAGGTAACGTAGTTCTTTCCAGCTGTTATTCTTGAACTTCCTTCGATCAGTTCTCATGCGAAATTGATTCACCAATCGAGTCTTGAGAATAAATCCATTTTCATTAAGTTAATCATAAGTTAAAAATATACTCTCATTTGAGAAAAAAAGATTTCATATTTTTTCTTTAAATATTTAAAGTTATTTTTAAAAAAACATTATGTCATAAAAATTTATTAAATTTTTTAATTAAAATTTTAAATTACTTTACAATAATTAAATTTTATTGAATTTCAATTGAAAATTAATTTAATTTAATTATAAGAAGGATAGTTGAACGACTTTGTATGTTACATTTAACAAAAAAATTAGATTGCATGAAAAAAGGTTTCTGTAAATCCTTCATTTCTAAATTAAAATCTTGTAACAAAACTGACAAATGGTGAATTCAATTTTCAAAACTTTTATTTTTAAAATAAAGATTATCAGAAACCCTTGATAATATTTTTCCAATAAAGTGCAAGAAGAAAGATTTTTCTACATTAAAAAAAATATTTAATATACCTTTGGCAATTATTTATAAGATTTTAATTGTTATGCTTTAAATTTGATACTTGAAAAGTATTAAATAAATTGTTGCAACACATTTTTTCAATTCAGAAATATACTAAATAATACATGCCAAAAATGTACTCGAAATGTTTACAAGACGAAAGTATTTATGTAAAACATTTACAAAATAGACACAAATTGGTTGTTTTAGTTTACTTAGAGAGTAAGACTGGTTGAAAAATTGTAAAACATTTAATTGTATAAATACTTCGTTATAAAGATATACATATATTTATTATATATCTTTTATATCTTAACAACTCCTTTGACAAGAAACTTTTAGTTTGCATTTCAAATAATCTGCTTTACCAAAATATTTAAACAATTAATAACTTCGGAGTATGTAAAACGCAAAATTAAGCAAAAAAAAAGTGAGCAGGAGTTATATAAAAATACCTCTGTTAAAGAAAACCGCATTTGCTGACAATTCCTAGAAATATTCTTCTTTTTAAAAGAAGTTGCCATAGTCTTATAAAAAGCTATCCTTGCATCATTGAAATAACTTTTTTGTATATTTATAACAAATGTATTATTATCATTATTTTATGTTATGAAAGATATAGCATGTTTACCCCATGAAATTTTAATGACAAAATGAATGCAAATTCATTTTTTATATGAAAAAAATAGCAACGAAAGAAAAATTGCTAGTCATTAAAATGAAACAGCAACTGAACCAAAAGTTCAATAGAGGGAGAACAAAACTAAACAAATTAACAAAATAAAAAGGGCAAAATTTAAACGAAAAACATTCCAAGAAATGAAATGAAAAAAAAATGGACGGCCAGAAATGAAAGGGCACAAAAAATGCAATTTTCAAACTCACTCTCATTTGTCCTTTAAAAATGAAAAAATGAAAATAAGAAAATCGGTCTGGTAAGGGCCGTAGATGAAGGAAGGGGGTGGAGGCACGACTGAGATTGGAAGGGAAGATGAAACGCCGTTATTTAGAGAAAAGCCGGTGGCAGCACTAAAGCACTAAAAAAGATTAATCCTACCAAGTAGCATAATGGGATCACGTTATTTGTGAAACTGTAAATTAATGTCATAAGAGATACTCCAAAATTATCGAAAAAAAGTTAACTTTATAATTTTACGCCTACAACTATTTTTATGGAATAAAGTAACCTGTCAAAAACTGGTGATTTTGCCAGTAGTCTTTCGGAAACCGTGAACTTCGGCAAGCAAAAAGAATAACTGAAGGGATCTTTATAACCATTTTATATTGCTGATTTCTCTATATTTCATTTAGAGACATTACTGTTTGCAAAAATACACTATTTCGGTTTGTTTCAAAATCTAATTGTTTTCTAAAAATGCAAATAATATGAACTAACATAGTAAAATTTTCATACTGTTAAGTATAAATATGAAAAGTAAACTTATATTTTAAAATTTTATAAGTGAAATGCATCTTATCAAACATTTTAAAAACAATCATTTAAAGAAACATTCATTTAAAAAACATTAATTAAAATAGAATTAAGTATTAATATACGTTATTTCAGTTGTACTGCAGTTGTACTGGTTTTATATTGATTTGGTATTAAAAGTGTATATTGGTTTAATAAAATTAAGGGTCAATTTTGTTTCCACACTATGTTTATAAAGTAAAAAGTGGAAGATATTATAATCAGTTCGTCTGCCCATCTGTCTGCCGTCACCCCCATTCACAGAACTAAGTCTCACAGATAAGTGGGATACCTCAAATTGAAGCAATAAAATATCGGGCAATGCTATAACTCAAATTTTATTTAAAAAATATATTAAGAGTACATTTAAAATTTAAAAAATAAATAAATTTAATCTCCTAACTAACAAGAAAACTCTTTTTTTAATTAAAAATTCCACTGTTGCTACTTTTTCAAATTCGCGAAAAACTGAACTGAGGAATATTTGTTTTTGTGATATAAATCAGTTCGGAAAAGTCGTCAAAAAAAACTACAAAAAAATTTCTTTTAACATTTCGTTATATCTGTATTAAGTAAACGGCAGAGAAAGTTCTAATTTTTCAGAATCTAATTATCATATTTTTTTTATGAATTATTGCATATAAAGACAACAAAATACAAATTTTAAATTGTTTGCTCGAAAATTGTAAATCCTTACTCGAAAAAATATATAGAAAATATACGTATACATACTGTTCTGATCAGTTTAACTTATTTTTTGAGAAAGCAATGGTACTAAATAATTATTTTTGGAACTTCAAATTATTTTTGCAAATGACATAGAATATTAATTGAATTTTAAAAAAATCATAAATTAAAAAGGCTATTCTGGCGTTTAAAAGTTAAAATTCGAACCAAATGCTGTGTTTGGTAATTCTGTTTCTAAGGTATATATTGTGTGTAGAAGCGGTTCTATTAAACATTTACTCTCAAAAACCATTTTACTTAGTCTTACATGTGACAAATACAATTCATGTGACCATGTTCCTACCCCTATCGGTTACACAACCATGCTACCATTTGATTTCACTTACCCATTGACATATCTATGTTTTTAATTTCTTTTCAATATTTAACTATGACTACCAGAAACTTTTATTTTATTTTCCACACTACTTTTATAAAGTAAAAAGTGTCCATCCGTTCATTTGTCAGTCACCCACTTTCATATCCCAAACTACAAATGCTACAGACAAGTGTGATACGTCAAAAACAAATCAGCGCATCAAAACTAGAAGTCGTTCAAATTTTTTTAAAAAAATTATATGGTTTATACCTGGTTTTTTGAAGATGATAAATTGTTTTAATGTTGTTGTATGTTAATACAAAATGTTTTGTTTCTATTTAAAAGCGAAGAATAGTATTATATGTATTCGTCAAAATATAAACAAGTTTAGCAAACAATAAGGAATACTTATTTGGTTTCGAAAGAAAATAAATGAAACTACCAAATTTATTGTATAAATGTTTAAATGCTGCTTTTGGGGTATTTTCATACTAAGGACAAATATTGTTATGAAGTGAAAAATTTGGTTGCAAATCTACTTGTTTATTTTCGAGCTGAAATGGTCATAAATTAAAAAGTGAACTTCCACCATGTTACAAGTGCTTAGTAAGCTTGACTTTGTGGAAGTGGAATTGAATGATATTAACTTGAATCTACGCAACTGAAAATGCACGGATCCAGCTTCTAGAAGTGGAACAAATTTACTAAATGACCTTAAAATCGTAAATTAATTGTTACTGCAATTTTCTAAAATAATCGCATTTTAAAATAAAGGAATTTTTTAAGCCAGTGATACCTGGTATTTTTAAGGATTTTTATCATGACCAGTACACAATCTAAAGAGTTTATGAGTAGTGCTAAGAATATTTTTTGTAATTTCTCTTTTTAGTTCTTCTGCGCGCAATATCCAAGAAAGAAAACAAACATATGTATCATAATTTTACATACAAGACATTTCATAAAATCCTATTTTTCTCATTATCCAATTGGTGTTAATTCTAAAACAACTGGACCCTATAGTCCGACTAACAGTTACACTGGCAGCGTGGACTTCAAATGGGGACCTTCAGAAATGTAAAAAAGAGAGAAATGGTAAAAAGGGGGAGGGGAGACAAAAAAAAGTGAGGGAAACTTCAATGGCCTTCCCCAGATGTCGCGAGAGTAGTACCACTCAAGACTGTTGCCATCGATTGACCAGTAATTGTTCTTCTTCAGGGTAAAAGGGGGTCCTGGAGATTAAAGAACATGCAAAATAAGCCCCGGGGTAGAGTCGTCTGAAATCTGCTTCCATCTAGAAAATTCTGGAAATTCCCTCTCCCCCTTAGTACTCTGAAGGAAGGAAAGACCATTAGACCTTATCGTGTTTCATAATGGTTTCTGGTGCTCTGTGCACTAAATCATCTTAGGTTCTAACTTGACATCTGCATTTTTTTTAACTTTCCGTGTCTCTTTCTCTTCGCCATTTTTATTTATTTATCCCGAAGGATTTCGTTTCGCTTACTTTTGATCAAATGCCTTTTAAAAAAGTGGATGTTTATTTCCGAGGTTAAAAGTAACTTGTTTCTTTACGTGCAATACCTAAGATTTTTTGGAGAGCTTTGGGGCACATAAAACATAGCGATAAAATAAGGTAATTTAAAAATAAAAGATACACAGCAGTTTTCTAGTGATTGATGTTTATACAAAAACGAATAATTTCTCAATTTTATTTTTAAGCAAACACCTAATTATTTAAAGAATTTATTAAACATTTAAAGTAAGTAATTTTAACATAATACAACTTTAATTACATATAATTCATTAAAATATTGAAAATATGAAATAAATTGTTAGCTATATATAATGCGTTGAGACTATTTTAAAGTTAAAGAATTTTTTCAAAATTTAACTTTTGTATATAATAGCTAATTAAGTTAAAACTCTTTTTAAAATTTCATTTTTTTAAACTTTAAATAAGTTTAAACCAAATTTTTAAAAAATTAAGTAAAATAATTCATTATGCATGTAGTCAAATCAATAATCAGTACGTTAGAAAATTAATTCAGCATCTATGTCCTATTAAGATTAAGTACGACCTTTTTAACACTTCCTTAGTCATTGTATCTTTTAAAAGGTGAAAAATAAAACTTTCTTTTGTACTTAATCACATTTTACCATCTTTTATATCGCATTATGTTTTTCTTTATATTCCGAACATGCTTTATATAAAAAAAAGTTTTAAAAAAAGATAGACTTATTCAGATGCAATAGGCTTACTCTTATAAAACGTTGTGTAGCTCTTTGCCCACAATTGTGCGGCATTTCGGAGATTCTCCTATGGATAGTTCAAGTAGCTGGAAATCGCAACTTCGTTTAGTTCCTTTTTATGACCAGATACAATTCATATGTAAAAGCATTCCTTTTTTGAACCTTTCCCGCCTTTATCGCCGCGCCATCTACCGTCAAAGCCGTGCGACATGTCTGTTTGAGACATCGCGGGTTAAAGGCCCAATCCCCATCAATCACTGGAAGGTTTTGCTTCAAGACCCCGTGGCTTGCATATGCTCAACCACATGCAAATCAGCACTGGCTGGTACTCTATCAAAGTGAAACGCGCACTGACAGAACATCTTGTTTAACCTGACTTTCAAAAGCTTTACGGAGATAGAACACTTTTTTATTGCTCTGAGTCCGCCATTGTGTCTAAAGTAGAAGTAGAAGTGTATTTTTTTCAGTGAAGTAGAAGTCCTTTTTTTTCATCATATTTATTTAAACTTTATTTTTCTTCGCGATATCAATTTTGTTCCGTCGACAGGAGGGCTCGATAAAAGTGTAGTGGAGTGGTTTAAAATGGCGAAAGTTTATCGGCATTTCGGGCGCGTTTAACTGTGACTGAATGCGGAAATAAATTCCGATACATTGAGTTTGCTATCGGCCATTCAAAAACGTATTTATATTTGGCTATGATCCCTACTTCCGTTGGGAGTCACCGTGCATAGGGAATAACGTAGAGTCAATGCCGTGTAAAAAAGGGCACAGCGTTGAATGCAGTTTAATATGACAGCCTCTTAGAACAAAGTGCTGCAAAAAATAGCATGTAAAGTAGATAGTGACATATCTGAGTTTGTTGATATTTTGTTAAAACAGCCCACTATTTTCGTTGATCGTCATCCAAAGCAAAAATTGTTCATGCTTGAAATAATCTATCACGTGAAATACATAGAAAACCATTGTCGAATAAAGTGCATTATTTTGTAAATTTTCATATGAAAGTATAAAGTAGAATTTGATGACGCATATGATAATGTCAAATTTTCATAAATCTCATACACTGGTGTAAAATTTACATTACATGGTCTAGAATTCGTTTTCACACAATAATTTATAGATAAAAAATCATTATTATGCAAAGTTTTAAAAATATATTTCTCTCAAAATAGGGAAACTGCGCATTACTTTTTGGCCATTAATTGCTTAAAACTTTTAATTAAAGTTTGACGTAACTAAAGTTTGTAAAACATAATTTCGGAAATCCAACAACTAATGAAAATGCAACATACAAGTAATACAAGCATACATTTTTTCTTATAATTTCAAGTTCATTAAGATGGTGAACTAGAAAAACGATGAAAAAATTTATGGTAAGAAAAACTTAAACTTTTTTACGAACACTTTAGACATAAATTTTTTTAGTATTTTGGGGATTTTACATAACGAAAAAGTAATTTAATTTCTTGTTCTTTTCTCGTGTTTTTTTCTGGACTGAAATTTTCTTGTGAGTTCCTCCCTCTTAGCATTTTAAGGTAAATTTTCTTATTGTGCAAGCTCTTCCCAATAAAATAATTAACTTCTAACGCTCTTTTCTTGACTGACTGTAGATGCTTTGGTTCTTGTATTCTTGGTATTCGGAAGTGAATTTTCATATTGGGCAAGCTCTTCCCATAAAGAAAATTCACTTCTCTGGCTTTTTCTTGACTAAATACTGATGTTTTCTTTCTTGTATTTTTCGTATTCGGAAGTGAATTTTCTCGGTATGCAAGCTCTTTTTAATAATATAATTCACATCTTCTCCGGTTCTTTTCTTTGCCGTAGATGCTTTCTTTCTTGTGTATTCTTCGTATTCGAAATGAATTTCCTTATTTTTATGTATGCCCTTCAAAAAATGAAAATTCACTTCCTATGTTGATTCTTTTCTTGACTGAAAATGTGTGAATTCTAGTATTATTGATGTTTGGAAGTGAATTTTCTTATTATGCACGCCATTCACAATAACAAAATTTACTTCCTTTAAAGTTCTTATTCTGATTGAAGTTACCTTGGTTCTTGTATTGGTAAGTTAATATATTTACAATACACATTGCCAAACATTCCCACTGCAAAACGTAAATTATTTTTCTGAACTACGGATTCACTCTTGTCTTTTTCTTGGTCTCTGAAAATGAACTTCCTTTAAAAAAAAGTGTGGTACAGTTTAGTTTATCTAAAACATTCAAACGGAAAGAGACGATAATGCTTGAATAACAAATTAAATTCTTTGCTTACATATTAACAAACAAATTTGTTATTGGAGGTTTTCTATGCTCAAGAATATACAAATTTTTTAAAAATAGCATGATAGAAAAAAAGACAAATTTCTGGTAGTAACAGTACGAAAAACAAAGTTTCTGATATCATTAAAATAACCTAATATATTTTAATCAGAATGAGGTGAATATTTTTTCGATTAAAAATGATCATTTTTGAAGTCCAAAATATTGTAATTTCCCAACAATAAAGGTAAAAGTATTATTTAGGGAAACATCTTCTCAAAGAATCAAAGTATGTTTTAAAAGTTGTCAAAATGGCACAAATTCCTACCACTGAAATGAATTTATAAAATTTTTAGGAAAACAAAACTGTTTTGCAATGATGCATTTAATTAGAATACAATAGAAATTCATAAAATCATCAATTAAAAGACCACTAACTAAACATAACTACATCATTCGCTTAAAAAACAGTACTTAGTGTTATAAAAATACAAAAAAAAATTTCAATTACATTAAAAAGTTAGATGCAAAAAATACAATTTAATAGATACTTTGGTTTACATCAGTTTAAAAATTCGGATTAGAAATCTGAACTTAAAAATAGTGTTCGTCAAGTAATCCATTAAATAATAAATTGTGGCCAAAATATATACAATTGTGCTGCTTAAACAAATTTCAACAGAATGCTTAAAAGTACCCAATTAGTTTTGTTTAAATTTCCTTTTTAAACCGTCATGACAAAATTTTGTAATCTAATAAGTACTTCAAAATTGTTTCAAGCAAAAATTTAAGGAATCGTTTTACTGAGATTCGACTAAAACAATGCAATTGAAAAATCATACAAAAGAAGAAAATAATCATATAAAGAAAGAATATAATCATATAAAAAATCCTCACCACTGCTAAGAAAGTATAATCCTTTCAAGACAAAAAAAAATTGCATTACGAACCATATCAGTAGTTATAATCAAAAATCTGTTTTTGCTAATATGAGTACTACTTAACGCAAAGAATTTGAAGCTAGACTGAGAGAGGTAAAAAAAATACTGATACTGAAAGAACTTTAAACAATGAATTTGAAAGAATGTTTTGTTTTCTCAGTTTAAAAGAAACTATTTAATAATGTTTTACAAATATATTCTATAACAGAACAAGAACTAAAACAATCCTTATTTTTTTACAGATTTCTATTCCATACAATAAAAATGTTTAATAATAGGTTCATATAAGTTAAATAAAACTATCACTTTTTAAGATAGAAGTTAGTTGCTAACTTTTAGAAATATAAAGGTAAATTTACTACTTTAATAGTTATTTAAGCAACTAGTGCCGAATATAATACTTTATTAAGCGAGTGGCTTTTATTTCACGAGACCGTAGGTCGAGTGAAATAATGACAATAGCTTAATAAAGTATTATTTGGCACGTGCTTGCTTCATTATTTACACTTTTCTTTTAATACTGTGCATCCCGAAATATCGCATGGAAACCAAATGATTCATGAAAATCACTCATTGGTAGAATACTTTTTTGCAGTTTGTTATAAAATATTGTATGTAGTACAATATTATTAATCGATGCAAGACATAAAATTGTATTCAGTTTTACTCACAATGTTTAATAATAAGAATAATCTATATCTGTAATGTGAAGATTATTAATTTTATAAAAGGTGCATTTCTCTATAAGTTCTTTTATTGCTACTTTCTTTTTATCCTTGACAATTTAAGATGAAGTTTTAAACTGAATTTATACAGACCCAAAAAGAATATAATACGTTATTGTATTTGAAATATTTTTTTTAGAGACAGACCACTTTCTTTTCTTCTATAATGAAGAACATTTCAGGAATGTAATATTAAAACGTACTATAGATATATTTTTCCAGTCAAAAGATTAATCTTGAAACCTAATATAAAAACATGCCAAAATAAAATGGCAGTGTCTTTTAAAAACAAGATTAAAGAAGCAAAAAAAAAATGCTTTTCTTAACAAAAACCTAACGTACACTGGAATGCGTCTCCAAACCATTAGTGGGGCAGAATTTCTAAGAAATCCATTCTAGGATCAAGACGCCAAAGAATCCAATTTAGATTTAGATGCGGTTATTTGATTTCAGATTTCATTTTCCTTTAATATAGTTCTCCGCATCCAATCCCACACTGACGTAAATAGCTTCGACTCCCGAATAAATTGAACCGCTGGAGTATTAATAAGAACTAAGCATAACCTATGTTGGTTCTCCGTAGATGAAAAACCTCATTACTTATTGAAATGGAACGAAATTTTCCTTCTTCCTGTGCAAATGCACTACGACACATCTCGGCGTCTGTGTCGAGCTCTGATGCATAAACAATGCATCAGGGGATCAAGTCCTTAACAAGATGTCGTCTGTGTCTTCGCTTTTTTTCTGAATTTTACGCTGCGCATTACTTGCATTAGTCATGTCCCCCTTTTTCCATGTCCCATGTCAATTTAAGGCGAGATTTTAGATGGGCGTAATGTATAAATAGGGCCGCGTTCTCTTCTCGTTGTTAGAAAGGCAGCCGAGACAAAAGATAGGCAAGTCAAATGAAAGACGGTTATGAGCGCCCGCGCATGCAAATTCAGAGTCTACCCCTCTCCCCCGAACTCTCCACCCTACGTCCGATTTGTATAAAAATAAGTACTCGAACTCAGAGTCACATTGGTTCATCTTCATATTGTGGAATTTATAAAAGATTATAAAATTGTAACTGTGCGGCGGTTATCCGTTCTACAAAAAAAGTGTCTTAGAAAGTAAAATTCATTAAATAAATTATCCTTTAACAGTATATATACATTGTTGTTATTCACAAGTTTAAAGAGAACTGAGCTTTTTTGAAATCTGGTTTATTCTATTTTTTTTATGAAATAATCAAAATGGATACAGTTGCAAATTAACAATTTAGTGACTTCAGGTATCATTTACTTTTTAGAGTTAGTCCTTAGCATTGAATTAGTTTTTTTTTTCATTTTTTTATTGAACCGCTTTTAACAACCATTTATGAAACCATAAAAGGATACAGGTTGGTTCTAAGTAGTATACAAATCATTTGATTTGTTTGTTAAGTATCATAGTCCAATATTTAAAGTTGTTTATAAATAAGTGATTATTTTTTAAAAAATAAATGCTTATTACTACCAAATACTACATCCCGAGAATGCAAACCTTTTTTTCATTTATTTATTTTTTTCTTGACTTAAACCCTTTCTGCTCCGAATCACAACAAGGTGGAAAATAAAAAAAGTACACGAGAAAGTAAAAGCGAATGCAGAAGAGGCAGGAAGAAAAGGTGAATAATAAGGCCGAGAAAAGTCGGAGAGCGTTGTCAGGACTGAGACTCATTCCATTTGCAAATACAAATGGGGTTGCGCCTGTCGCGTCGTGCGTCCTGGCACAACCACTTTGGAACATTCTCCCCACCTTGGATTCTGCTGCACCCTCCCACCTTTTCACTCGGGCTCTTCGACTTTTCTTTCAGGGACGAAATGGGTAGAAATGAGATAAAAGGCGTTGTTTTCAAAATACGGTTGTTGTCTGTTAGGGTAATTCAGTCAGGCCCTGACCATCGCTTAGGCCCACGATTTTTTGGGGCCTCAAAATTGACTATAAACCTATACATTTTGTTTCCCACCTCACAAATGTTTTTGCTTTTATGACAAACTCAATTTAAAATGAGTTTATTGAAGCAATATTTAAATTGAGTTTATTGAATTAATATTAAATAAGTTTTCTACAATTATAACCTCCCTTACTTTCAAAGGTCATAACTTTGCAGTATGTATATTAAAAATGTACCAATATCGGGCCCCAAATGTCTCCTGGCCTAGGGCCCCAACTTGGCCAAGCACTGGATACAGTATAGGCTCCCTCTTAACCGGACTCCGCCTAATATCAGATCTTCGCTTCAACCGGCAGAGCTTTTTTGATCCTTAAAATGTAAAAATTAGCTTAAAAGTATTTGTTTCGTTATCGATCCCCCATCATATGATGCTGATAAGAAAAGAAAATTATGTGGCAAATTTTCTATTTTCTAAGCCTTAAAAAATTGATTTTTTTAAGGACATGTTACTTGTAACACTTGAATAAAATGTAGCATTGTTTTAATTGTGTATTTGTTTATTCAGTAAATATCGTCAATGTATAAACTTGCAAACAATGCATAAACATAAGGTATAAACTTGCAATAAAATCTATATCTAACCCTAATTAATTTTCACTTCTCTGGTTTAAGTCGGATTTTCGCTCGCATTTTTCAATCTTAAGAGGCACTTCGATAAAATTCCTTTTTGTAGCTCTTAATTTAACAACGAAAGTGCCCTAATCAAATTCAAAGATGACATACTATAACAAAATACAGTATCCAACAAAGCAGTATCCAAGACAGTATAACAAAATACAAATATCCAACAAAAAGATATTGAAGCAAAAGATACAAAAAATCCGATTTTATTTTGATTTGTTATAATTAATAATAGAATAATTCTATGCATTATGTTACACATACACTGCAACAAAAAATAGAATGAGAAAATAATGTTTCAATTAAAATTATGAACGATATCGTTAATTTTGAGTATAGTAAAGCAACATTTGGATAAGAACATTCCGTTATTGTTATTTACATCCTAAGAAGAAGTATTGTAAGATAGGGTAAAAGTAAAAATAAGGGGAGGGGGGAGAATTCGACAAAATGGTTGCTTGGGAAATGCATGCCCCGAAAACGCACCCTGAGTGAAAAATCAGGGACGTAGAAAACTAAAACTAAAAAAAAAAATGAGACACAGAAATAAATGCAATAATTTTTTCTATTTCGTTTCGCGTGACCATGGCAACTGCAGATCTCTTTAGTGTCATTTTTTAACGTGACAAATTTGATGTTAGATGAAAATTTGACTTTTTTTTTGGGGGGGGGGGGGAGAAAGTCCGTTCTTTGGGATGAAATAAATCCAATTGAAATTCTGTGACGGCTTCGGAATTCGATGGCTCCACCCATAAAGCGGAAAATGTTCCCTGGACAGAAATTTGCACTTTATGGGAGAGAACAAGCTGAAGATTCATTTTTAAAAATCGTTTGTTTTCTTTTAGAAAAGAATGGAAATGGAAATTTCTTATATCTGAAATATTTCGATTGAAAAAAAAACATATATTATAATAAGATATTTAAATCGATTTGCACATCAACAGAACCTGAGAATAATTCAGTTTCTTTATTGACAAAAAGTATACATTATATATTTTATCGCTATTTTAATTATTAATAACCTGAGTCGAAGTTCCATGCTACTTGTAGTGTGCAGTTTTCCACTTTAAAAAATATGTCTTAGAAAATTTTAAAAAATAGTCTTCTTCAATTTATTAAAATTTTAAACCTAATAAAATTATAAAAATTAAAATTTTAATCAGCACATAGCTATTTCTGAAGTAGGAAGTCATTGAAAATATATGAAAGAACTTATTTGTTAACTACCATTTAAAATAGTTTGAGAATTTTTTAAAGCATGTGTAGTCGTTACTTATTGCATTAATTTTCTAATCAGGTAAATTTAAATAATGTATATTAATATCTTTCCAAAATTTAATATTATTTGTAATGATTTTTCCGATAAACAGCCAGATATTTTCATACGATTCATTTTACGTGTCATTAAAATTCGATTTAAGTCACCTGCTTTAACTTGTATTTTATTTCTTTTTTTTAAACTAATTCCTATAATTATTTTTTATTTTACTATTACTTTCTTAAATGTTGTAATTGAAAATCTCACCATAACTAATGAGAAGCACTTGCGCGATACACTAGTTCAAAGTTATTGATAGGCAGCACTAAACAATAAAAATATGATGTTGTTATTATCCATGTGTAAATGTTCAATTTTTTGTTAATTTTGATGTAATTTAGTTACTGAGCTTATTTACTGTACTTATTAGGTTTGTGAAAGTCATGTGAAACTCTGAAATCTAAAACTAATTCTACTGTAAAGTAAAATGGAAGATTCGTTGCATCTAAGTAAGATACTACAAATAAATACATTCCTTCGCTCACTTGAAATACAATGTATCTCCTAATCCCTTTTCATCTCCATTTCCATGGCACTGCAAAAGACAGGACAAACCACTTCATTTATCAAGACATCAAGATTATATCGAAAATCGGCAGTATAAAAACGATGGATCTTGGAAGAAAGCGTCGATCATTGTCATCCACTGAAGACGAAGGGCATTTGTGAGACTTGATGACTGAGGGATCTCCCCAGGGGTCTCCAAGCAAGTGGGTCCTTTTCTCTTCAGTATAAATGATCGTTGAAGATCGGCTGAAGTGGAAGGGTTGTCTTGAGAAATGGACTGGAATGCATTGGTGTGTTAGGGGATACAGGAAATGATAATGCAATTTGAAGGGAATTTTGGGTTTTGATTTTGATATTAAAATATGCGAATTCGTGAAGGCTTTTGTAGCGTGATGTGGCATGGGAGTGTAGAAAAGTTATGAAAATAAAGTTATATAAAAGAGACGGTAATCAAACTAAACTTCATGTTTAGGTGAAGGAAATTACTTTAAAGATAATCGAACAATTTATGTCAAGTAATAAAATAACGTGTGGAATAACTGTTGTAATAAAAAGCGTCGTTTGTGATCTTGTCACCCACTGAAGACGAAGGGCATTTGTGCAGACATTCAGAATGTGGGTCTCCCAGGTCTCAAGATGGCTAGTAAGACTTAAGTGCTGAAGTGGAAGGTTGGCTGAGAAATGGACTGGAATGCATTGAGGTTTTGGGATCAGGAAGTAATGCAATTAAAATTTTTGGGTTTTGATGTGTTCTATTGAAATTCTGATCTGGTTTTTTAAGCAATTAAGTTACTTAGGAGTGTAGAAATTTTATAAAAAGAAACTAATTTAAATTTAAGTCTCAAGAAAGTTGATTTTGAATTACGAAGTTATGCTACGGTTAAATGCTCTAGGGAAATTCTAGCGAGATCATAATTAAACAAAAAAAAAACTGAAAACAACTCATCCTTCGTCTATCCGCTTACGTGTTACCTAAAAACGGGTAATCCAGCCACAATCAAAAGTGTGGTCAATTAGTTGGCTACTTTCTGAAAGGCATGTTAACAAATATCGCTAGCGCATTTAGCGTCTAATTAGAATATGCGAACCATTAAAGATCTATTTTAGGGTTTCTGGATGTGTTGCACGTAAATCTTGTTACAGTGGAAAAGGAAACGAAGGTGGAGCAAACTATATTAGTTAAATAATAATCAACCTGTTTGTGTAAAAAGTAATGTATTCATTTTTAAGTCACTCGGCACATTTAGTATGAAAACAATTAAAAAATTTCGTATGTAGACTACGTTTAAATTATTTTAGGCACACTTAGCTGTTGAACCTGTAGGCCTGTGGTGGTTTGGCTGAAAAATACACAAGCATAAAAAATAATGGGTAAAATCATTAAAATAATAACAATCATACCTAGAAATCTTAACAAGACCTTCTTAAAATCTTAACAAGAAGATGCTGAAATGGGAATATGTAATGCAAAGCAATAGCAGTTCCTGAAATGGGTTTTATTATTAAAATATTCAAATGATTGACAAATGTGTTTTGTAGCTAACTGAAACATAAATTTTCAATTACAGTACACATTTTTTGCACAAAAAATTTGCAGGCATCTTAATAAAATGTTACATTAATAAATATAACACAGATAACAACATTTCTTCCTTTTGTTTATCAACTGCAAACAACAACAAAAATGAAAATGTAAAAAAAGTAAACAAGGTTTACTTTTGAGGCTTGTGTAAAATTTGATATAAAAATCAGAGTACTAAATTGAAAAATAGAGAACTTAAGAAAAGAAATTCTCTTTTTTTTAACTGCCTACCAACACACATTACTCTAATATTTTGATACATTACCAAACTTAACTCATAACAACCTCCTCCTGAAAAAAAAATGAACAAATATTAGCATCCTCTACTAAATTACCCTTCCTACCCAAAACCTTTTGTTTATCAACGAAAAAAAAGGATGCTTGCATTAAAAAAGCAAACTATGTTCCCTTCTTAAGCTTGAGTTATGAACGGATTATCAGAAGCCATCAGGATGCTGCATTTCCAGACCCCCTCCGCCCTCGTTCTGAAGTGGAAAGATGGCACCGTGGGGGGTCATAAGACACACCAAGACCCCCATTGATTTACAACCAACCCAAGGATCTCCGCATTGATCCTAGGGCCTTGCATACGCGGAGATTACAATAAGCTTTTTGCCCTTTATGCGGTTGAGGTTACGTTACACCTGCGCGCTTGAATTTAAGATTTTAGAGGGGGAGGGAGGTGGCAGCTTTAGTCTCCACTTTGCACCCTCAACCAACCCATTGGAAGGGGGGGTGAGCCAGCCCCAAAATCGTTTGCTACTGCTTCTGGATGCAAGTATTTCGGAATGTTTGATGCTTCTGCGGGGATGGGAACATTAAACAAAAACTTGATGGCCGGCAAAGTTGGGGGGAAGGGGTATAAGACTGGCTTCTAGGGATATAAAGGCTGTATAATGTTGGAGGAGTAAAGGGGGCTAAGTGAAAAATCGGACGGTGTATAATGGTTTTCGGGTTATTTTTCTTATGTCTCGCTGATATTGTATCGGATGTGGGGTTGAATCCTGAACAAATGGGCCTTTACTTCTTGCGCGTAAGATATGCTCCTGCATATAATGCTTGTGAAAAAATAATGATGCAATTTTAATGTGTGTGGGGGGAATTACTGTATAACATTGAAATATTTATATACATCATTCTCTATGAAAATCCCGTGAAGCATTATTTTTCTTTATATGGTTGTCCTTTTGAATGTGCTTTTACTTACCATACTTAATGCTTTAGCATAAATTTAGTAAATATTTAATAATTTTTGTTTTTACATTTATGGCCTTTTAAATTATTTTATTTGTGTTATTAAGTGAGGGCAAATTTTATGTTTATAGACAAATTATTATTACTAATTAAATCTTTCCGTGTAATTTTTCTCTACTAATATAAAAGTTATTATAATTGTTCCAAATATAGGAAGAATGAAGCCAGTGATAATAAAGAAATCATCCGATTGTTTTTTTGGTTTGATGGGTGTTAGTTCAAATAATTCATGGTAATTCAAGACATATCTATAATAATAAAATCAAGCATGTGTTTGTTTCTGGTGGTGTAACTTTTATTTGTATTTGTTTGCCATTATCATATAAAAAATTATTGTATTTAGAAATTATTTGAATAATATATAATACTTATTTGCTAGCTTAATTTTATATAAATTGAATGTTCAAACTTTCAAATATTACAACCTGCACCGCATTTGCATAACCTAGCATATTTAATTAAAACCACTCAACTTTTACAAAATAAATAACATCAAACAGATATATAAATTATCCCGACCTAAAAATCAGAATTGCTATTTGCATTCCTAAAACCCCTCATTTCTTTCATCCCTACAAGCTTCAAAAACCAAAGCGGAGCACGAAAACCAACAACGCATCACAAGAATAAAAGCACTGTCATTTCTAATAGGACTAAGCATACACACAACTGGGCACCTTAGCAACTACAAAAATAAAGGAGGGGGGCTGAAAATAACTGGGGGGGGGGGGAAAAGAAAACTGCTTCAGGGTGGGGTGCTGTGACTGTAGTGTTTTATAGTTCAATTTTGTACATCGGAGCATTTTTACGCGCTTCTGCTATTGCCTCCCATATATTTCCTCTATCAATTGGTTCTCCTTTGTTATTGGAATTCCCCTTGTTTTAGGCCGTTAGTGAGAGAGGCCCTTTAGAATAAAGCCTGGCACGAATTGCTAAGAAGCACAGCATAAGGAGGCGGGGGTGATTTTTTTTCTTGATTTTTTCGTTTTGTTTTTCTTTAATTTTTGTCAATTTTTGCTTCTTTTATGTCAGGGAATATGCTGGATTTAGTGAGATTTTTCTTTTTTGATGGTTTTGTTTTTGGACGGGGCCGGTGGCTATTAAGCAGTCGTTGGCGATTTATGTTTCTTCTCCCTCTGGTTTTGGGTGCGAAAAAGAAAGCTGTATTGGGGAAGGGGGCTGTTCATTAATAACTTTATTGTATGGAAAGGGGACCTGATATTAAAGAGTAGATACGCATATGCTTGAAAGCTTTTTGTAATTTAATGGTACCGTAAATAACATTGGAACAAGATTTATATATTTAAAAAAAAATTGTAGCTTTGAAGAGTCTAAATTTGAGTAACCATAAGAGAAAAAAAATGTTCGAGAGCGTTTTTATAAATCATTTTTAATACAATTTTGAAAGGGCGAAACTTTTTTATACAATTTCAAGATAAAAACGTAGTCACTAATTCAAAAATAACTTTCAATTTGTTTTTAATATAATATTATTGTTTTATTTTAAAAATCTACTACAATTTTCTGTAGTTCAATGGAGAGATTTAAAATTTTGTTTACCAAAATATTTTTAATACTCCTAACAAAAGTCTTGTATAGGAAATAAATTCACAAATAGTTTTTAATTCTACTGTTCATAATGAGTGATGAGTTTTTATCGAAACGAAAATAATTAATTCAATTTATTGTTACTTGAAATAATTTCGAGTAAGTTTCCTCGTTATAAAAAAATTATAAAGTGTGTTTAAGATTTTACTTAGTTTAGTTTAGCTTGGTTTAGTTTAGCTTGAATTATCGTCGCACTAGAGCTACATAAGGGCTATTGGCGACGGGCGTCGTATTTTAGAACCACAGTCAAGTGACGAGCCGACACCTGAGTTGGCACCCAACGCAACCGTTAAGGGCGACATCGTACGCGATTTTACTTAGTGTTGGTGTAAATTGGTAAAAAAATGGCGTAAAAAATGTTAACATTTACCAAAATATCAAGCATAATGGGAAATTTTTTGCAGAGGAATTCGAATATTAAATACGAATGACTATTCAGAAATATTGTTATTAAAAAATATATTTATCTCTTACTAACTTTAAACTCCATCATGACTAGAAATATTTATATTTTCAAACTTTATTTCTTGAATATGTATGCACAATTGTCAGAGCTAGGTTTAAAGATTTAATTTTTAAAGAATTTGTTATTTAACTTTTTTCTGCAAGGCATTTTAAATGTCAGCAAATTCATAATAATATAGAACTAGCTTAACAAATACCTCACCTCAGAATAATGCAATAATATCAAAGAAAACAATGAAAAGTTCCTATAACAATTTTTAAAAAATAATAATAGAGAAAACATATTTACTTGAAACAACACACCAAATGAAGTGTCTAAAATATAAAATAACTACGGATTACTATACATATAACACATGGATAAAACAAAGAAATTACGTAGCAATAACAGTATTAAAAATGAAATGAAACAAAACCTTTAAAGAGAAGTGGGCAAGTCCAAAAAATTAATTAAATTTATTTTATTCTACAATATTAATGTAGAGTTTTTCTTAAGATTCGTATATAATTTTGCCAAACTTTTAGGATACATATAGTATTTGAATTAACTATTAACTATAGGTATTGTTTTTGATAAAATGCTCATGAAGCCTATTGATAAGAATGAAGATCCTATATTTATACACTGGCACATATCATTGCAAAGTAAAATATATTCAAAAATAACAAAGAAGTATACACACGTAATACAATAAAGAATACAGAAAATAATACGTAACACAGAAAACTTAAACTCTACCACACCAAATTCGCGAATGAAGATGATCCCATGTAACCGAAGAACAGACAGAACCGAACTGGCACTAGAAAAAAAAACTTTAAACTGATTTGTGAAAATGACAACAGGATAAAAGAAAATTGCTGTTCAAAATTTATTGTTGATAATCAAAAATTATAAAGCAACACATAACAATTAGATTTTTTATCAGTATTGAATGCCTAAGAATAAAATTGAAATGATAATGCGACAACTGCCATTCGTACAGATTTAAAATAACAATGAAAAAATTTCAAAAATTTGATTTTTTTTATCTATATCATTCGATATAATAAACAAAAAATACTTATTAAATTATAAATAATTATTCTAATCGATCTCTAATTCTCCAATCACTATCTGAAAACAACTCATTTTCCATATTTTTTATTTGTTATAAAAAATAACTTTAGATAAATATTAAATAATAATAATAAAGCTGCAACCTATCCCCCATTCCAGCCTCTAACCATCTCCACTCCAACATCTATACCACCCCCCAAATCGAACCCAAAAGGTCCAGCTGCGTCAGAGACATTTCCATAGATTCAGAAATAGTATGTATCTCTAAAACTCAGGGGGTTAGGTGGTTGGGCTACCGGAGCCTATAAAAACTAAATGCCTTTGGTGACCACGGCTCGCATATTGAACTTAGGCTGCAGTTTTTGTTTTATCTGATATGGTCATAGAGGCTAGAATAAGGGTGATGAATAAGGGGAGGAAACGTCAATCCGAAGATGTCGCTGTTAGGTTGGTTGAGTACCAGCTCAGATGTAGGCCTTACCACTTTACAGTGGTTCAAAATTTATTATGCCAGTTGTTTATAGTCTTTGTGTAGCTCTAGTGAGACTTTGTTCAATCAAACCTATCCGCCTAAAAGTCGTCTAACTTTTTCGCCAAATTGTTGTGATCCGCCCAAACAGCCCGTACTGCGCACACTCAATGAGATTTTAATACGAAATCCCTCAACTTAGCTCCCACAAAACGTTTACAATATAAAAAGTAGAAGCTTTTAGAAAATATATGTCCATCCTTACCGACTGGTCATTTTCAATATACTTTTCAATTTACAAATAACATTTTGTCTTAAACGTATAACGAAGACATAGGGCCCGGCTCGTTCATTCGCGACTTTGTCGAATTCAATTTACGATTTTCAAAAGTCATCAATGAACGGACCGCACCCTATATCTTAGTACACTTTGAAGAATGCGAGTTTCGCGACTATTCTCTTTAACTGATATTTATTAATTTTGCATTGCATGCAACTTGCTAGATAATTAGCACACATTTATTTGGGCGTACCTCTTCAACTACCATTGATCACTTGACAAAGCGATTTTTTCATTGGTTTTGACTCGGCAGCATCACTACGCTATTCTAACCTTCGTTGATATGACAGAGGGGTGAGGGCGGTCTACATTTTTAGTGAACAGTTAGTCCGGCCTTTGAAGTATGCACGAGAGTACTGTAAGGATTTTTGGGAGGAGGGTTCCTTGGTCTCTGGGGGACCAATGCGACATCAGAACGAAACAATCAGGATCGAACACTGATGCCATCTGTAGAGGAATTTATGGCCCCCGAGTGGATAGGAGAGTTTAATGGGAAGATGTGAGATTGGGGGGATTTTTTTTGTTTCGTTTTTTAGATTGAAAGAATATATTTTTAATTTGGGGTTGTTTTAAAGAGAATACTGGATGGTTTGTTCTAAAAACTTATGTTATTTTAAAACATTTTTAAATGTGTATCCATTACAAAAGCAAAATTGCAGGATTATGTTAAAAATAAAACTAATTACATTAATTAAATTAACTACAATTAACCTAACTTTATTCAAACGAAAATTATGGTATCTAAAATGCGATTAGTTAATAATATTAAATTTATTTTTATGGAAAACAAGTCAAATATGTCATTGAATTTTAATTCGTGAAAGAACTAATTATTTAATCGAGTTTTTCTTAAAAATTATATAACTATTTATTTTAAAAAAATAGAAACAAAACAAATTACCAAACGAACAGCAATTTAAAGTTTTTTTTTTATTTAAAGTATCTAGACACTAAACTATAAATTTAAAAGATAAAAAGAAAGTGAAGACTGCTTTTATAACTAACATTTAAGAATTCGGTTTTTTAATACTGTTTTCGAAGACCGTATAATTTACTAACAACTATCAGTTACATAACCATGCTATATTTGCAAATATGTTTTAAATATTTTTAATTTGAATCTTTTGGTAAGGCTGAAGTAGTTAAACAAATAAAAAAAAGACAGGCTTTGTTTACAAAACTGAAAATTATGAAAACCAATACAATCAATTACTCATGTTCGGAATATTCTGCTACATAAGCTTTACATAATGTCATTGACTAACATTTAAAATGTATAAAATTTAATGCTGGAAAAATAGTTATATGCTATGGATATATTTCTTGATATGTAGTATATACATACGTATCTAAAAAAACTGAAGTATTTTGCAGTATTTTAATAACATTTTAACTAAACTGTTCAACTAATTGAAATTCGTTAGGGAGAAACAAGATATATATGTGCTTTTTAATGCGTTTTCTAATAGTTTGTCTTTTTTTTCTTTTCGAAAAAACATCAGATTATTAACAGGACTTTGTTTTTTTAATTTTAAAGTAAATTCTAGATATTTTTGTTCCGTATTAAATCTCAAATGAGTTTGCAGCGCCATCTCCTGTTAAAATATAAACTATGGAATGTTGAAAAAGTTGCGGAGCAAGAATTGCGTCTAATTTCCATTAAAAGTTGTAGGCAATTTAATATCTTAATTTTTTTAATAACATACTATTAAGATCTTGGAAAAGAAGGAAATTAATTTTTTATTTTGAGCATTAATTAATATATATTTAGTCACCATTGAAGAGTCAGTTTTTTTTTTTAAATCCAATCTTCTTAAAGCCTTTTGATATTGGTTAATTATTGAAGGTACAATTTCATAATATTTTGAAACTTCATAAATTTTTCAACTGTCAAACGCTATGCGTAGTTTACATTGTATACTTGAATTTGCAACATAGTTTACAATTTTTAATTAAGAATAATATTTGTAAATTTTTTATACATAAATTTTCTTAAACCAATATTTAAAAATAAAATCCTATTTTTAGTTTATCAAAAGTTACTTTTTTCAATAATTAATTTTAAATATAGTTTTTTGTACATTGAATGCTGTTTAGCAATGGATTCTAACTTGATATAACTTCATGAATCATATCCTTCATCGACAAAAAAAACTATGCGAATTTCGTGTTTGAATAATTAATCATATAATTTCATTTATATCGATTCAAGAAAATTAAAATAGAAATAAAATTAATTACAAACTTATAAGTTCGTATTTCGCGATACCAGCTCCATCTAGGAACTTAGAATCATACTACTTTCCTCCCTTCTGTCAAAGAAGATTTGATCATTTAAAAATAATCGAATGAACTTAATTATTTCCATTTAGTTCAGAATGTTAGATATATTTGTTGATTAGATTAAATGGGCTGAAAAAAATTTAAAACAAAACGTACGTGTTGCCGTGTTTTGCACATAACTATTAAATAAATGAAATACGTCATAACTAATTGAAAACACTTTTTAAAATATTTTAGTTCCCGAAGAGTTTCATAAAATCATTTAAAGTTCACACATTTCCGATTCTGAAAAAAAGTCTTATGATTTTGTGTTCATTTGGTAAACTAAAACTATTTTTTATAAATTTAATTTGTCAGCTGAAATGAGATTGTTAATTAGAGTTCCAAATTGTTCTTTAGTGAGTTAGAGTTCTAAAAGATTTCATTTGTGACATCATAAATATTTAATTTTATTTCTTTAAATATTTTCTTTAAATTTCTGTATCTTTCATTCTTTTTAATTTTATTTGACTTAACATTTTATTTTAAGCAACCAAAATGCTTTTACTAACCTTTGTTAATGCATATATTTTGTCTTTTTTTAATTGATTTCTATTTCATTTCATTAGGTTCATTTATTGTCAATTTTTAAGTGAAACACACAACATTTTCCGAGATCCCGATTTGTGGAATTTAGGAGAAAAAAGTTTGGATTTATAAGAAACGTTTTGCTGTTGAAGCGCCATCTGTTAACCTTATTCCTAACTATATAACATATTATATAAAAAAATATTAGCTTTATTTTTCTAACCAATATATTTAAACTTTATTGCAACAAATTTCCTTATATATTTGTCAAAAATAAATACAACTAGCAAATAAATTGTTAAATAAAATATAAAAAATTAACAAAATTAGCATATGAAGGTTAATATTTCATTCTAATAAATATTTCTATAAAATTATTTAAAACATTGAAATTTTTAAACTTTTTTATGCTGAATAACTTATTATCTTTCACTGTTCGTTTGTCATAATTTTCAATGTTCATTTTATTTCTTCTTATTTTATTCATTATTCATTGTAGTTAAATTGAAAAATCAAACATAGATGACGCCACCACTCAAAGGTTTACATTTGGATTTTTTTTTTGTATAAAAAAAAATGTTTATAATTTCATCGAACTTTTAAATATTTTTGTTTGAAAAACAATTTGCTGAAAATCATTTTAAAAAGAGAGAATTTTTTAGTTGTAGGTGAATTACCTATGCATCATATGTATTTTAAAAAAAGTTAAATTTTTATTTATCTTTGTACTTTCAAAATTGAAATGTTCAAAAAAAATGTAGAACATAGTTCATGTGTATGTCTGATCCACAGAAGCTCCGCGGCTACAGAAAGTAGAGCTTTGAAATTTGCACAAAAAATAGTCCCAAAAATCACCAAAAAAATTGACCAGTTACAACTTTCCGCGTTCATTCGTCACAAGGGTATGATTTTGATATTAAACCGTTGTTCTTTCTTTTGTAAATAGCTATGATATTAGGGCATGTATGTTTATTGGTTACATTTTGCAATTGTGAAAAATTAACGTAAGCTTGCTACATACCTATCAAGTTGTGTTCAGGTGGAATGTTTATCGAATGTATCCAGCCTTATTGCTGGGCAATGAAAAGCAAATCGACGAATTAAGAACGGTTTCTTTGTCATAGCTGTTCCCCCTTTATGAATTCAGCTTTTATTGAAATTAAACTAGTTTTCTATGCCTGGTCATGTCGTAAGATGCATTTACTCTAAATAAGCATTCAATGAACGGGGGAAAATAATAAATCTAGTAACTGGTTGGAATAGGATTAAAACACAAAGAGACCCCTCGAAGAGAGTGTACTTTTATCTAGTTATTTGTTATTAAAAATATTTTATATAAATGTGATACACAAAATTTCCCTTATTAAAATTAAATTTTAAATGTTTTCCGTGCATTTGAAATTATTTACAATGATTTAAAATTGTAACGTTATAATTTAAATTTAATAGTTTTAATTTTAATTTTGTAAGCAAAAGGTGATATTTTTATCTACTAAGGCAGCATAATATTTTTTTGCCTATGGATGTATTGAAATTTACTAAAATGTAATACAATAAAATATAGATTGCCATTTTTGCTTGATAATTAAATAATAAATATTTGATGGGGGAGTTCATTACATCGTGTATGTATCAATAACAAACCAAGGAAACCATGTACAACCATGTTTGTTTAGCAAATACTACATGAAGATATTTATAATATATGATGGTAAAACTGAAAAAAAACTTAAACCACATAGTTTAGATGTATAGATATTACTTAGATGTAAGCACACATATATGTAATAAATTGTTTTTACCTTAGCATGTAACAGCAAACTGATATAAAAAAACGCAGTATTTTTTCTTTAAGTAATCCCCCCCCCAAAAAAAATAATAATAATAATAATAAAATTCATTTAAAATATAAATTCACTAACTACTATCTTCATCTATACAATATATTTTTTTAATTTAATAAATGACATATTCAGATTAAATTTATCTTCAATCAATACGACCACTTCTGTGGATAAACCCGACCCAAAGGGAGGACATATATAAAATATCTGCCGTTGTAACAGATGTACCGAATGTCCGGACTAATCGCATAATTTGAACTGTCAGCAGTTATGGCCCCTACTTCTTTGGTCTATGGACCTGAAACTGGTCTAGAAATTAGCGCCCACTGCTCATTGGTCCGTTCGTGTGGCTTTCTGTACTATTCACACCCCATTGGTCAATGAAGTGTGGGGGGTGAAGTAAAATTTAGGGGGGGGGGGCTGTCATCTAGCGATACTTAATATCAAGAGCATCCAGTTATGTTACGATCGTAAGGGATGTAGGTCAGAGGGAGCAGATAGAAATCTAGAAATTGGTTTGGTCGTTATTTCTATCCAGTAAAAACTAAAACAGTAGACCCTTAATTTAGCGATAGAACACTATAAGGACCATTTTGGAAAGTCCCAATCAAAAACTAACTAGCTTAGCTAACTACTATCTCTCTATCTCTCACTTTCCTTCTCTCTCTCTCTCTCTTTGTTTGCATCTCCCTATATCTATATAGCAATTTTTCAGTTAACTAAGCCGATTATGTATAACTTATGGACAAAAAGGTATTGTATTATTAAGAAAACAATTAAGAATAATTAATTATCAGATAGTCATCACCAACTAATTATAGGTCTTGAACAGAACAGAAAAAATTCCTGATCACAGAATTATAAGTTAAAAATTATTGGTTAGGCATTGAACAAATAATATCCTTTACATTTAAATGCAATGCTGAAAAGGAGTGCTCAAAAACGATCATAATGTACTTATTTTTTTTCGAGTCTCATGGACGTTCCAAGAAAAACAAATAATTTTCGTGGAACGAAAATCTTTTAATATTTTCATATTCAAATTAGAATGTACACAAAAAAGCAGTGAAAGTACTTGTTCTCATGGTTGAAAAGATATTTTTCCAAACACCAAACTAGAATCTAATAAGATTGCAACTACTCTAATATCCGCCAAGAAACTTGCACATCTAAATTTTAGAAATGCACTCAGTGCGTCAAATGCTCTTTTATTCCTTTTAAATAATATTTAAAACTTTTCAGATATTTAGCCACACACCAAACTAGCTTCTAATACCTTCGTAACTCCAATATATGCCCCGGAACAATTTATGACATCTTCTGTAATTGCTGATTACACCGAAAGAGGAGAAGGGGGGAGGGGAGAGAAAATTTGCTCCTTTTCGTTTGACTCGCTGAGTTAGAAGTTATAGGTTTAGGGGCTGTACGCTTGTAACAGCTCGGTTGGGGATTTTTTTTTCATTCGCTCACGTTTTATTATTATGATTATTTCCGAAATGAATTGGGATTTTTTATGGCCTGTGTTAATTCCCTGTGGTAGTGGTGGGGTTTTTTGGTTTTAATATATATTTTATGTGCTTTTGTAGGTTTAATCTAATATTTGGTTTTATAAAGATAGTGTTCATATATACATAAACAAAAAAATAATAAGGATTTTAAAAAAATGTAAGATGTTTAATGACCTTAAAGATAATTTTGTATCAATTAATAAATTTATTTTTTAAAAATTGAGAAGCGTGGTACGAAATGAAAGAAATTATTTTGTATTAACTTTTTAATATGTTGCAATGAAAAAAAACTACTTGAATTTCTTATCCACATTTGCACATAACATTTTTTTCAAATAAAAGTCCAAACTTGGAGTTTATGCTTTCAAAACTTAAATCGGAATTTCTAACCGTACTTTAAAGATGGGTGAAAGGCTTACGTCATAAAATATTCACGAGCCAATTTAGCATATACCAATTAAAGAATAGGCAGCACAAAATCCAACAAAAAATACTCCGTTTATAGAGGGGTCGTGCAAATTAAATTGGACGTGGTCCGCCGTGACATTGCCTTGAATGTTCAGTCAGGAGTCAGCCTCGTCCATTGACCGTGGCTTGAAATTATGATGCATGTCACCAAAAGGCCTTACGTAGTTCTAATGCAATGTTATATACAAAACCCCCCACCGCGCCAATTTAAATGTAAGTCTTGCCTAAATTTGATGAGTCATTTCGTATCAACTTTTTTTTTTCTTTTTTTTTACTATACTCAGTTTTATGACACATTAGTAATAACTCATATCTTAATGGTTTAAATGACAAAAATAATTTCTTATTTATAATTTTATGGGAAATAAACAATTAATAAGTCCGAATTATAATTTTCAAACTCTTTTTCAAAAACATTACTAGGAATGGCTATAACTACTGCTGAAAAAAAAATATTTCATTTGGATTTTGTAGGGTTTTAGTGCTATCTATTTTTCAAAAAATACAATATTAAAATATTATATTTTAATTTAATTTTTCTCAAATATGTCATTTTTTGTTTCAAGCTAAACATTTACATAATGAAATTTGTGCTTTTAAGTAAATCTATAAAGACTTTTTCTGTTCTTCATATTCTTAATTTTAATAGATAAAATGCTCCTTTGATGATTTTCTATAATTACAAAATGCTTTCCATGTGTTTTTTCAATTAGTGAAACTGTTAAAGATTTTAGATATTTAAAAATTTTCTGACACATTTCTCTATTAAATTAGAAAAAATCACGCTTCTATAATAAAACTATTTAACATTTTTTCTACTCTTATGTAGATTTAAATTTCATTGCAATTTTAAATATATGTTAAGCTCGTTATTCATTTTGAAAATTTGTAAAATTATTTTTATTTAAATGAAATGTTTTGAATATGCATTTTATTTGCTTTAATTTCATTTATTATATGGGGAAAAGAAAAACTGCTCCTGGAAAGAAGTTCCTCTGCCGACATTATACAGTAGTAGAAAAACCCGTTTGACAGGGTTGATATTTTTTTATATCTCGGCCAAAAACATCTTTCAAATACTTCATTCCGTACATGCTTTCTAATGTCTGAGTGTTTTTATTGTAGATTACTGAAATAAATTTATTAAAAAAAGATTTTACCTTTTTAATTGTAATAAAAGTCCAAACATAAAACTAAAAAAATAAAGCAAAGCATAAAATAAAACAAATCTGTAAGCAATAAATAAAAAAGAAAGAAAAAGAAAATTTAAAGTTGAAAGTGCCTTTTCTGCTTTAAAAGGGGTTTTAAAATAAAATTATCCCTAAACTTTTCCTTTCTCAAACTCCTCCATAAACTGATGCATAATTCATGGAATGCTCAACCTTTTTCAACCAAAGTATCCCATAAACAACTGATTTCCAATAGCCCGCTGTTACCACCTATAGATCAATCCGAAACCCTTCGGAACTAAGCGATAAAAATAGCGCACAAAATGCAGATATAAATCTTCACATTTGCTCTAAAACAGGAATTAATGAAGGTGTATGAAAACTTCAAGTAGAGCATATCGACCCAACTGCTAATGTGGTGGAGAAATTTTGTTTTTTTTTATTGATTGAATTGGCTAAAAAGTAAAAGTTTTTTTGTATAACCAGGCTAACACAACGACGTAAGTATAAATAAAAGCCAATCCAATTATAAAAAGTCAGTTGTGGAGGGGGGCCAGGATTATTGTTGCTAAATCATTAGTTTGGCGAGAAGGGTTGCTACATTTAGCACCTTTTCGATGCCGTTTGAATTAATATTCACAAAAATAATTTATTTTTTGTAATACAGTTGCATTATATTTAGTACACATGTTGTCGTGTTAAAATAATATGTTACTTTCATTTTAGAATATTTAAAGTTAGTTTTTTTTAATTATTTAAAATTATGCAATTTATTTCTAATGTAAATAGCGAGTTGTGCTAAGTCAAGGGACTAATGTTAGTCACCTTTTAGCTCTGGAAATGCAGTGTCTATGTAAAGTGTCTCTAAGTTGAACGAGCCATTACTGATACACAGCATTGTGAATTGGTTAGTTGAATCACAGGAGGTCGACAAGTGTGTTTTATGAATCTCCGATTTATTGATGTATCGAAATATTAATTCTGAAAGTCGAAAAAGTCGTTTGCGTAAGAGCAAAGATAATTATCTTAAAGCGGTTACCTTCAGTGCAAATATTCATTTACTTTCCAATTATATTTTATATCTGAGATATTTAGATTCTAGAATTTAAAAAAAATCCTATTTTACTTGAACTAATCAAACTGACTCTAAAATTCTTCTTAAACTAATAAAACTGACTCTAAAAGAAAATTCGTTAACAACTGCTTTCAAAACAGTTTAATCAAAGCCTAAATAATATAACCTTGAATCCTATAACAAAATTAAAATTCTAAATAGATTAAAAATATCTTCAAAAATTTTCTTGATCTGTATACAGAGTCTCTACTTCACAGACCGCAATTAAAGTTAACAGAAATATATTTACAACAAATAATCAAAAACTAAACTCTACAACAGGTTTTAAAAAAAGAACTTCTTATGTTACGACTAAAAACAAAAAAGGAAAACAAAGGAAAAAAATTCAAAATTAAAATATCTCTGAATTACCGTAATAAGAAATAAATGTGGTAACATATAAAAAAAATCGGAAATCTGAAAATTTTATTAAGAAATATAATATACTAGCTGTTATACCCGACGTTGCACGGGTAGAGGTGGAAAAATAATTTAACAGTCAAATTAACTATTTTTTTTCTTTCATTTTAGTTACATAAGATATGAAGTTTACCCAGTAATTTTCCATTTATAGTAATGATTAATATTAATTTCAAAAATACCTTTGATAAGAAGCTCAAATTAAAAATACATATTTAAGTAAAAAATAATCAGTAAGAATTAAAACTGGAAAAACAGCTAAATCTTGAAAGGGTGTCAAACATTTATTTTAACGCAATTCAAATCTTAACTAACTGAGAACTGGACATCTGGGAATGAAAATCCAGCCAGACGTCTCAGAAAGTACCCCACCTGCAAAATCTGCTCGACATAGAACTAAGTCCTCAGACATTTTCTCATGTCCAGCATCCTTGCAAAAAGTGCAACAGATTATGACTCTCCGCTAGATGACCTTTATTCCCAAACTGCTTCAGATTGCTGAGGCTGTGTGGAACACACACGGTCACATCTAATACCTCAACCTATCCATAGACAAGACAACAACAACGCAATTCAAGGGAGTTCTATAATAAATTAAGTAACTTTTTTTTGACACTTCGTAGATATAAATACAATATTATCAATAATAGATTAAAATGGCGGAAAAAAATGCGTTCAGGACAAAGATTGGTATAATCTGTTCTTCCAAAGTAGTTAAAATTTAAATCTCACTTTAAACTGATCACTCTTGGTCTGCGTGCAGAAAATTAAATATTCTTAATGAAAGTGAATTACATGATCTAATTGTTTAGATGTTATAAAGCTACTCCAGCAAACAGCAAACGATTTGCATTTTTTATATTTATTTGTATTTTTTTTAACTGTGATAAAGATACTAAAGCAAACGATTTTTATTTTTAATATTAAATATTTTTCTAACTGCTAAAAAGCTAGCAAACGATTTTTGTTTTAGATGTTTATTTCTAATTTTTTAGCTGTAATTAAACTAATTATACTTAAAAATCGTTTCTAAAAAAAATGTGTAAAATAAAACTAAATAAACAATCCGTGAAAACGTGCTGTTGAAGGAGCAATAAACCTCTAAGGTCTTCAATGCATTGAATGGGAAACATAAAAACGTTCGAAAACGATAGAAGGATGGTCTGATTTGAAAAATTCTTAGCCTATGTTTGTTCGGGAGATGAGATGAATTTGTGTGCCAAATTTCGTGACGGTCTGTTGCGTGGTTCTTTAGATCTCGTGTCTTATACAAACAAATGGAAGTTGCCTTTTATGTATATAGATTTACAAATAAGTTAAGCAGTAATCGCCGTTTTCAGATTATTTTTAAATTTTAAAGTAAGATACGGAAAAGTTTGTTTCTTTTTTATTACAAATGTTTCATACGTTTTGTCAGACTTTACAAAATATTAAACAAAAAGCTAAATAGCTAACAAAAATATTCCAAAACTTTCACTTAAAAAGAATCAAGACTTGAAAAGATCAAATTACTTATTTAAATTTAGTTGTTTATACAAAAACAGGTAAAATGTAAAAAGTATTTTTAAATAAAACTATCTAAGTAATTAGCTATTAAAAATTCAGACAATGAATAAAGCTAACGAAATTATGTATTGAATGATATTTATGCCTCAAATAAGATACTACCAACCCTGTCACACGGGTTTTCTACTGCGTATAATGTCAGCAGAGGAACTTTTTTGCAGGGGCGGTTTTTCTTCGCTCCATTACATAAAAAATATAAATACTAGCAAAATACGTGAAATGTTATAGTTTTAGATTGTATTGATAAATTATAAAATAAAAGTAATATTATTTGAAAAATACTTTAAATAAAAAATGTATATTACATAAAAATGTATTGTCTGTATTGCATAGTCTGTATGTAACAATTATTTAATTATTACTACGCAAAAGTAATAAAAAAGATTTTTTCCTAAAATCACAAATCAAACTATAATTATACAATATTTTAAAAGATGTACGATTCGATAAAAATTTACTTTTTTTTTGTTCCTATCAATTTCAAATTTAACTTTAAGCAGTTAAAATAATTTAAATAAAGTAAAGCAAAACCAAGAACTAAACAAACTCAACTTATTTCACTGCTTGACAAACATTTTTTAAAAAAAATTGCTAAAAACACATTTAAAAAACACAGCTCTATCACAACAAACTAACCCACCCTTTTCAAACCCCACTAGGCCTAACTGTGTTTACTGTTTTCCCCCTGTAATTCGGCTTTCCACGCCAAGCGCGGATCGAAAAGCAAAGAGCCGTTCAACGCTACTCGTTTTGAATGACTCATCGCAAAGTGTCGTCGTTTTTGCATTCGTATCAAAACATGATTGACACGGGATAGCTCCAATACATGTATCGGAAGTACTATTTAGTAGAGGTAGGTGCTATTTCGTTCATAAAGTGGTTTTTTAGCTATCTGTCTGAGGAGAAATTGTAACGTTAACGTATGGCAGTGAGGCTTAGCACGATAGGGTTATGTTTTATATTGTTTGTTGTTATCTGTTGGTTTGATAGTGTTAATATTGTCAATTATGTAACGTGTACCTTTAAACATGATAGTTTTTAGTGTGTAGATTAAGTGTTATGGTAGTGTAAGGGTGTGGACTTAAACGCCAAATTGAGAGAGCGGTGGAACTGAAAAATCAATGAGGGAGACAGTCGTATATGGTATTGATTTTTCTGTTGAGAGAATTTCCTCGTGTTGCTTTGTGTTGTTTATGGTTGGAAAATACAAATTGACACAAATTAGAAAAGCGAAATATTTGCATAAACTAATGTAAATATATTTTTCTTTGATTACAGATCATGTACTTTAATATTTGTCACTTGTCTTCTTTTTATTAATAAAGTTAATCAAATGTTTAGGATCTCTATTTTTGCCTTGTTTTCCGTTATTTGTAGTAACAACTAAAAATTTATGCAGTTTCAAAATGCGAAATTCAACACAAAATTTCATATTGAAAATCAATTACCCTCTCAATTATGTAATGCATTAAGTTTTTTTTTTAATTCACAAATATTTTTTCAATTCACAAGGAAAAAACGATCGGAAAAAGTATTTAACAATGTGATACATATAATTTTACTTACTAAGTGTACAAATTTAATCAGTAAGTCGCGACTTGTGTATCGCAACTATTCGGATAGAGTAATTATAATGAAACGTATTATGATACCCCATATCCTTCTGAAACCTGACATCCATTTAAATGGATGTATTGTTATGTATTCCTGTAAATACACAATTTATTTATAACTTAAAGCACTGAAACTGTTCCATAGAAAAATACCTAAAAACAATTTTTCCTATATTCGATAATATGTATTACTCGTTATTTTTAAATGTAGTTGTAAGATTATCAACACATGTTTTGGGTAACACAATGTTAAAATGAACTATTAAATACTAAAAAAATGATACAGCTTGTTTTTGAAACCATCTGTGGGAGAAGCACATTATCAGAATTGCAAACTAGTTTTCATTGCATGAGATTAAAATTTATTTTTTTAATATAAAATATAAATTCTTTAAGTTTTTAATTACATTTCTATAGCATATTATTGATTATAAATGACTCCCAAACCCCTTAAATTTTAAAATTCATAAATTAAGAAATGTGGATGTTGCTAGAAAACATGACATTCAGGTTTAATGGTAAGACGTCAAATTCTATGAAATTGACGTACCTCTCAGCAAATAATCATTTGCATAAATTTAAAATATTAATGCATTATTCAAAATAACTTATAAAATATACTTTTATAATTATGTATTTTTTAATATATATTTATATTTAAACAAGAAGTTCTTAAAGAACTAAAATAGCCTACTTTCCTGTTACTTAAATACTTACTGAAATTCTAATCGGGAAACAACTAGGTTCATAACAGTAAATATCATCAACAATTGTTTATACACTAGATTTACATACGTTAGAAAAAAATCGCTAAACACAGCATTCAGCTATAATTTAAAGTTCTAAAAGCCAAAATAAACTATTTTCCTTATTATTCTTTGACAAATAACTTTATATTATTTATCGTCTGCTCGATTTATTTGTAGTTCGAAGAATAATTAAATATTTATTAAAAACAAAAATAATGAAACTACTCCAAACTGCATTTAAAAAATAAATGTAAACTAAAACTAAACAGAATAGTATGCAAAAAATATGCCTTGCCGTTTTCTTGGTAAACAATTAATGAACAATCAAAGAATCACATTGTGTTAAATTTTATGACGTAATTCCAAAATGATTCATGAAAAAATTATTTTGCTTCAAATATTTTCAAATAAAGTTTCTCATGCCATTGTTGATTTGGCAAAAGTTATTTAAATGACTCAAAATTGAATTTCAATGCTAATTCAATGGGAAATTCGCCGACAGATAGTAGATTTATGTCCATCCGGACGTACAGATAGGTGGATAAAAAGTATGAAAGTTGGGTCTCTGAGGTCATAGTTTTCTAACAAAAAATGAATTTTTAAGATCCGAATGATAGAACCGATTTTGGAAGGGGTACGGACAGACAGATAGACAGACGACGACAGACAGACAGACGGACATCGACCGCATGTCAATACCTACTTTTTCATTGTTTTAATTCTTTCGAATTAATAAAAGAAAAGTAGGCTAAAAATATGAATGTAAGACTGTGCTGGGGTCTCAGGAAGTTATGAATATATTGTTACTTTGTTCAATAGCTAGTTAGCAAATTTCATTTTAATTGCATTATTTAAATTTATTCAACTAGTTCAACAAACAAACAGTTTTAATAAGGTGTATAAAAATTTGATTAATATTATGTAGAAAAAATTACAAAATATATAATTATTGACAAAATCTTTAACATCCGTTAATTTACTTGAATCGGCTGTTGAATTATGTTTGAACAACCTTTTAAGATTTTAAGTAACATTTTAATGTTTCAAAAATTTGTATTATCTATCTCTTTATATTCATCTCCCTAATCTTAACTAACTATTTAAACCATATAATAAATTATTTTTCACCATTTTTAAAACGCAACCTATTTTCATTATGGTAAATGTCCACAGAGAATATTAATGTATTGTATATTGATATTTCTAAACAATTGTGAAAACCATGGAAACGCCCTAAAAGGAAGTTTTATTAAAGCAGGTGGTTCTGTAGATAATTGTTATTCACGCTCGTTTGAACCATGAATAATTAACGAAAATATACTTACTGGTCCTTTTTTAACCATTTTGGTACGGAAAATAGTTTAAAATACAGTAAAAAGTAGATAAAATCAAATATTGAAAATAGAGAAAAATAAATAAAAAAAATCTCTGAAACGTCCATCACTTATTTATTTAACATTATATATAACATTATAATTATATTTAAGTGTTTTGCATTATATAATATTAGAAGTCGAGTCACATACTTTACAAAAATGTAATTGAAGAACTTAATGGAAGAACGTGCTATGCGATATTTTTGCGAAAAAAACTGAAATTTTTGTGTCAATGAATATATTATTTACTCCTTTAAAGCTAACTGTTTCCCCTTTTCCATAAACTCTAAATTAATGAATATATTATTCACTCCTTTAAAGCTAACTGTTTCCCCTTTTTCCTAAACTCTAAATTAATGAATATATTATTCACTCCTTTAAAGCTAACTGTTTCCCTTTTTCATAAACTCTAAATTAAGTATAGTTTTTACCGATTGTACAAGTACCGTTTTTAACAGATCTAAGTGCAAACTAAAAATTTAAAGCTCCTTTTCCTTCGTGTACACCTTTTTGTCTTTGTTCTTTCAATAAGTTCTTGAATTATGGTAGGTACGAAATAAAACAAAGATATCTTTGTGCTAGTATAGTAATATTAAGTAATAATATTGCTTGACAAAGAATTGTTTCTAAATTATGAAAAGTTTAAAATTAAAAACTTACAAAGCATAAATTTTATCCTTCTATCTGATAAAATGATCTTGATAAAAAGTGCTTTTTAAATATTTTCATGTGTTACCATACTGTAAATTCAAGCACAAAATTTATTTAAAATAACTCTATAATTTATTAGTTTTATTTATGCTAGGTTTTTCCTAATATTCTAACAGTCCAAAAAACTAACGCCTTACGCTATCATTCGTGCGCTGTTTTTATATTATATTTAAAAGGATTTCATTCACAAAGTATTAATGTATCTCAATTTACAAATAATTAGTACGTATTCCTTAAATTCAACAATTAAATAAACCGATTCCGCAGTTAGATTAAAATACCCCATTCTCGCTTTTTCTTCATTTAGTTTCTGAATGAATTGCGTTTTATAGATAATAGATCCATGCCTTAGTTTATAGTCCCATTTAATTATTTGGCTATTGTCTCATTATGGATATTACAGAATGTCTTACCTGGAAAGCACTACTTCTCAACAATAATTTGGTCGAACTTTACTGCTCTATCACTCAATTGCTCGTGATGTTTCTTGCGCGTATGTTTCGATGTTGTTGATAATTTATGAAATTGATGTTTTTGTTTTATAGGTTGTTCTTCTGCTCCTTCTATCACATGGCGGGTGGAACGGACCCTCGGTTACCTTACTCTCATGTACTTCTGAGTCTTCAAAGCTGGTTAGAGATGTCGTTGAAAAGGTCAGATATATGTGCAACTCTTATCAATTTATGTTGACTGTAGATTTATAGCTAAATTACCAAGATTTATTTCTATGTTTTAGGACTAAAACCCTTCTCTACGGAGAAACAAATATAGCTTTAAAATTGTTTGTTTCATTGGATATATAAATTTAAACATAGATTAATTAACTATAAAAATAAAAATGAATTTTTAGTTGTGACGAATACTGAAATTATTTTTATCTCAAGCTTATCATAATGTATCACCATAACATTTTTATTTAATATTTATCATTGAAAATAGGCAAAGTTTTTTCAAACTAAACTTATAATAAAATCAATTTTAAAGTGAAATTCATATTAAAATTAAATAAAAAACTTTTATATTGTTAATTATAACTTAACGAGTACAATAAGAGTAGTAAAATAAAACCATATCATATTTGACATCTAAGAAATACATATGTAAATGCAATTCAATAGCGATTTTCCTTTAATTAATAAGAAAATTGCCAGCCGCATAATTTGTTCAGTGAATTTCCGCGACTCTCTAACATTAAATTCTTTAATAAACCTATACATTTGTCTGTCACATGAACAAAATTTAGTTAACTTACGTAACAGAATTTTTAAATCTAAAATGAAAAATTAAATTTTAAATGTTCTATTATGTAAGCACCATTGTCAACACCATCAAATTTAATTTACTACTAATTTCAAATTCTATTTATTCAGTTCTATTATGAAAATCCATTAGACCATATTAAATCAGTTTAAAAACATCATCAATAAATTTCTTCCTTCCAAACCCAATCAATGTCCAAGCCCTACAAAAGGGACATCATTTTCAGTTATAAATTATCAGCAATTCCAAATCCATTTACTTGTTAACCTTCTTCTTTTATTTCTTTCTACAGTCTGTTAGACAAAAGTGCAACTAATATTTTTTGATAATTATATCAACACTTTTAAGAATGTCTCAAAAATAAACTTTGGGAATTCAGAGGAGAGCAGCAATATTGACCTTGTAAAAGAATTTTCATTAACATTTAATAATACGGTGTAAGAAATAGATTTTAAAAAAATGTCTAAGAAATTTTTTGAAATCAATGCGTAATCTATAAAATGTCAGTTTTAAGTTGTTAACGTTTAAATTTGGTAGTGATGAATAAAATGAAGAATTCCAACGTGGGTAAAATGACGTCCACGACTTTATAATTTTAATTCACTATATTTAATTGTTTAAGGTAAATTTAACATTTTTAGATGTTGCATAAACATTGAACGAAAAGAAAGCTCAAATATTATGTTTTCTATTCTTTAATTAAGCAGAGGAGAAGAACTTGAAGTTTTAAAGTTTCCCATTTAATCCCAAGTTTTGTACATATGTTTCTGAAGACTAGCCGTATTTCTTCCTATTTCCGATTTTTTTCAGATTATTTCTCCTATAAATATTTTTAAAGATCTTATTTAGTTCCCAAGTTTACCTCCATAGACTGTCATATCCGCAATTATTAATTGCAGTAAATATTAATACCTTTCTAAACACAATACAGTTACACAACACAATAACTTTTAAGATATATAGCAATAACTTTTAAGATATAGTAATAATTGTTGCCTAGTTAAACATACAGTAGTTACAACACAATAACTTTTATGATACAATAACTATTTATGCTTAATTAGACACACGAGAGTTTAAAAAAAAATAACTTTTAAGAAAATTCATTAATACTTAGTCCGGCGAACAATAGTTATAAATGTTTGCGATTTTCACATGCCGTTTTGTCAAAAAAAATAGCTGTGATTTCTCTTCGATTAAGATTCGAGTTGCAGTTTTTGTTTATGGTTTATTTTAAGTTGTGGAACGGGTCGCCTTTTTGTCCGGTCCCACGAATTACTCTTGTGTCACTTAAATGGAAACTGCTGTCAATGAAATTACACAGAAGTAATACGTCTCTGCTAATGGAAAATGTTGTTCAAAGGGGAATCCGCCATTACTGGCGCCGTACACATCTGAGGACGTTATGAGAGAGTGGGAACAGTTTGGATGTAATCAACAATGGATTAAGTCGTGGTTTGTTTTTGAATTTACTTGATTAGTCAAGTAGCATTACTTTAATAGGCATTAAAGTCATCTACACTGAAGAGCCAAAATTAACTGGTATAGGCATATATCTGGGAATAACGGTGTAAAACCAATCGAAGTTCGTCGCTATGTTCAGCAGCGTCTATCTGCTGCTATCATGACAGGTTATGAAAATTGAAGGGATTGTGAAAGTATCGGGGGTTGAGAAATGGAATTCCATATCCATGCATCTCCGAGGTGGAGATGAATTTTGGATTTTCACTTACGACAATTTCACGAGTGTACCATGAATATCGATAATCCAGTAAAACATCAAATCTACGACATAGCTTTGACCTTAAAAACATCGTTCAAAGCCGGGTCCATTGACAACTGATTATTAAATGTGATAAACGTCTATGTTGATTCTATGTCGTACAAGTGTCGACTTGTTAACCATTTAATGAATATTCACCGATATGGGCTTCTGGAGCCGTATATATCACGTATCCGCAATATATCATGTTTAATGATTTTCGTCCGTCGTCGATGATCCGTTTTTGCATGATCTTTTTTAGGCCGCAGCTGTGTCGTAGTTTTAATGTTTTACTGGATTATCGATATTCATGGTACACTCGTGAATTTGTCGTAAGTGAAAATCCAAAATTCATCTCCACCTTGGAGATACATGGATATGGAATTCCATTTCTCAACCCCCGATACTTTCAAAATCCCTTCAATTTTCATAACCTGTCGTGATAGCAGCACATAGACGCTGCTGAACATAGCGACGAACTTCAATTGGTTTTATACACCTTTATTCGCAGATGTATGCCTATACCAGTTATTTTGGCTTTTCAGTGAATATATATAAAACAAAGTCGTGTTAATTACGAGCCGACACGTGAGTAGGTACCCAATGCAACTTTTAAGGGCGACATCGTACTCAGCGTTGGGAATTTGGAGGATATTTAAAGTGCCCTCTTTCTACACGGGGTATTATTCGTCGGACATTTTTTGGCTGCACGAGCCGTTTATAGGTCGGCAGTTGTTTTGGTGATGCCCGGACCTGAACCTGGGACCTACCGCATGCAAGACGAAAGTCTTCACCGACTGGGTCCCCCTGTTCTATCGAGTTGTATGAAATATGAAGTGGAATGTTTACCACATTTGGGCAGTTTCGTTTTGCGCTAATCGTGAAATAGAAACAGGCCAATATATCATATAGCTGTTCTGGCAATTTGAACAGGGGCCTATGGGAAAGCCCTCAAACTCCTGGAAGGGCCTGGATAAAATCAACCCTTCGTATCAAAATAGGAGGAGATTATAATATTTAGATGGAGTGGACCAGTGGAGAAGGGATCAATTGTATAAAATAAAAGTTGACATAAAAACTACTAATTAGGGTTATTAAGGGTACACCCGTGCAACGCCGGGTTTATAAAGCGAGTTTCAAGTATACTTTAATAGGCATTAAAGTAATGTTATAATGATATAAAGTAAATAAAGAGGACGATTGTATTAAATTTAAACTAGTCACATAAACTTGACATTACTACATTTCTTATGGAATGTGCTATAGTAATTTCGATTTCAAACATAACATATTTTAATTGAGTCATGATATATTAAATAATTCTTAGATTAGATGTTATTATTTTTAGGATTAAAATACATTATTTCATTTTTCATTAATATTTATCAAAATGCTTTATAACTTGATATTGTAAAATTCCCATCATAAAAATTTATTTTAAAAAATAATAAATAATATTATTCCAACGTCTACAAGCTCTAAAAAAAAAGCTTTCTTCAATTAACGGAAATAGTAGTGGCAGTTTTGCTGCCTTACATTTCCGTTAACTGGCATCATTTTTAACACGACAAAAAATTCAAAAAAAATAGCAAAACATATAGCTCAACTAAGAGGCCGAGGCGCGTACTGGCAGTGTGTATAAATTTGTGTAGGGAATAATTAAAATAGAAGACAATACTCAAAATCAATTCGTAACTTAACGGAACGATTCGTAAATTAATGGAAAAATAATGTCTAGTATGAAAACGGAAAATGCTTGTGAAAAATGAAGGATAATTTAGCATAAAACGAAGAGTTTTTCTGACAGTGCATTTGACTTCCTTAAAATTTTATTCCTTCTAATACAATTGAATATTACTTTTAAACTATTGTTTTTTTTATCATTTTTACTACATTTATAGGAACAACTACTTGTGTATTGAGTAAAAAATATAAATAATTATTACTATTAAAATAAAAGTAGCTTGTATTTTTCCCAACAAAATTACACCACTTTTATTCAACGTTCAAAATTGCTAGCTTCCAGGTTGATAAATAGTAAACATACAGCACCCACATTAAAAACGCAATGCATTTATTCATATAAATAAGACCTTCCTTTCTTCAGAAGTACGAACTAATTTTCCTTTTCGGCCGTTACTTTTCCAACTTCGTGATTCAATATGCATTAAAATTACAATTCTACACCGAATGCATTTTCAGTTAATTCAATTTACCAATTCGGACGTAGATGGCTTCCAAAAGAGAATAAAAAATCTGCGATTGTGATTACAAACATTTCATTTTTTGCTTTTGAAATTAGAAAAAAATGAAGATTATGCATAACTTACCGTTTTTTGAAACGCTTTTTTAAGTCGTAGTCACTTTTCTCCGTTTAGTTTCTGAATACATTACATTTTATAGATAATAGGTTTAATTAAATTTTTAAGGGAATGGACAACATTTCAATTCGGTTGCAGCTGCTTTTATGAGTTTGAATTTCTTCTTGCAAATATTAATGGGCGTTTTAAGTGTGTTTCATGAAAATAAACCTGGGTAATAAAATTTATTTTTAAATTGCAATATTATTCGAGCATTGTGTTTTTAATAAACTTTTTACTTTATGTAACTTATTTCAAATGAAGAGTTGATTTGAATAGTCATTTATGGAAATTGAAAATTGTTTTTAAGTACTTCCGAAAACTGTACAATGCCTTGAATTAGGTAGATTTTATTTACATTTAAACATAAACTTCGCAAGGAAATATCACAAGGAAGAGTTAAAAAATGATGTTCCAAAATGCTTGGTTTTTTAAATCATTCTAATGAATTATTTAATGTTTCGTTAAGTGCTTATAAAGATTTAGTAAATATCACGTAATCGAAAAATTTAAATAATTAAATTCATATTTTTCAAAAAAATATATTCTTCTAAACCTAACAGATAAAATTTTTTCAGTCGTATTAATTAAAGGTAATTAAAGTCAAGCCTAATAGTTGTCTTCATATAACTGAAATCGGTCGCGTTTTATTGAGCATTCCATCCAGTATATATTATTTGATCGTTGATATATTGCAGTGATATCTATCTGGTAATAGATTTGACAGTAAATATGATCAAATGTATTTTCAGCGATTTATGTCTGTCATGGAACTGGCATGACAATACAAAAACTGTTTCAATGTCTTTGCAGCGATTCCTGTCCGTGGTGGAGAGATACAGAGTGTCTCTACCTCTGGAATGCCCTCTCCACCCGAAACGTGACATGTTCTGGTGGCTGCGTCCCAACATCAAGGCCGAGAGGAGGGAGGGCGAAAAGTGGCACTGCCCCGTGTGTGGACAGAGGTTTGGGGGCGAGAGCACTTTTGTCACCCATTGGGACGTCACACATGCCAGGACGCTGCTCGGAATGGTGAGGAACATTGATATATTGCATATGGTTGATACAAATAATGTGAGGGTCATCTCTTGACAATCTTAACAAACTTAAGTTGTCCTGACAATTACCCAAGTGTAACTATCGTTTGACGTGAAGCAGCTATACCACGATAAATCTAATGTGCTGAGTGGTTGCAGCTGAAAGATCCTTTTTGAAATGGGTCTAGAGTAGTGGTGACTAAGATAGGTCAGAAACAAACTGCCTTGACTTTTGAGCTTTAGATAATGGAGTGATAACGCAGTTCTAAAAGGCTAAACATACGATCCGATAGATATTATTGTATCATTCCTGTGAGTAGGAAATGTCTCAAATTGCAAATGAAACTATAGGAGACTGTCGAAATTTCAAAAAACATAACTACAAACGAAACTACAAATTTACATATTCCCTCCGTCGAATAAGTACTTGTTATAAACATGAACACTAGTGTACTTGTAAAAATATAATTTATAACAAGAACTTTCGACAAAGTGGGATTAAATTTTTAATTTTTAGCTTCCACACTACGTTTATAACGTAAAAAGTGAAAGGTTTTATAATCGTTCAGTCCGTCTGTCTGTCTGTCTATCTGTCTGTCTGTCGCCCACTTTCACAGAACGAACCGCAAGTCTCACAAACAAGTGGGATACGTCATTTTGAAGCAAAAAATTAGATTAGGCTACATTCCAAATTTCATTAAAAAATTTAAATTAAAAGTTTATTTAAAATTTAAATAACTAAACATTTAATCTACAGTGAAATAACATGCAAATTCCATTTTTATTCAATATTTTCACTGTTGCCAAGTGACAAATTCTTTTACAAACCTACTTGTTATCTATAACCAAACACTTGGCCACACAAATTTGTTTTAATTTTTCATTCAACCTTTTCCATTCAAACTTCTGACCTTACTCAAACTTTACGTATACCAGGCGGGCGAAACTGTCTGTCTCAACGACTTCTGCGACGTGTTCCGTTGCGATGTTCTGAAGCGACAGATGCTGAAGATGAGGATTGAAGAGGAGGACAAACTGATGAAGCAACACCATCCGGACCACAGCATCTCCCTCTTCCAGCACAGTCATACGAATGAGGATGAGGAAATCGAAGAGAAAAAGAAGAACTGCGATCCGAGGGTCATGAAGGAAAAGCATTACAAGTGTAGGGTGAGTGAAGTTTTTTCCTGGTTGTTATAAATATATTTCACTTGGGTCAATCAACAACTTATAAAATTGTTTATTTCATTTCTTTTTAATCTCCTTTCTTAATGAAATCTCAATTTGTTTTTAGATACATCAAAGTACTAAGGATAGATTGTTTTTAACTCTGGGGAAATTTATCAACCCAAGACGATATTATAACGGAATACACATTAAAATAATGAAATTGTAGTAATTTCCAATGACTCATTCAAGGTTATTAGTGATCGTTCAGTATAAACAAATTCTTCAATCAGTAATGCTGTCTTATATTTATAAAATATTTTTAAATTATTAAAAACCATTTCAATTACACTTTTTTTATAATTTAATCAAACAATGAACCATTCCACATTTATTGAAATTTTGTAAGAATAGAAAATCTTTCATTTTATTTATAATCCTTTCAGCATTCTTAAATAATAAAAAGTAATCAAAAACTCAAAATTTCAAATTTATTAAATGTTTTGTTCTGCAATGTCCAAGGAAATTCCATCTACATATAATTTTAAAGTTTGAGTCAAAACTAACTAAACGACAAGTTACTTTAAAAAAATTATATGAGATTTCTCTTTAAAACAATGGACACGCATTTGCTGTTAATAGGTTAAAATATTTTTTTAATGAAATTAATTCATATGTTTTTACTTAGTTCAAACTGTATTTCCATAAATTTTGGGGGAAAACGTTACGTACAAGTAAAGAGTCCAATTGCAAAACTCATATTCTCTAAAATATAACTAGGACATAGGGTCTGGTGCGTTTATGCAATTTTTGACGAAATTTAATTGGACGAAATTGCCAATGAACTGACCGGGCTCTATATCTTAATTATACTTTGGACAAGTGATTTTCGTGACCAGACCCTTCAAATGTAAATGATCTTCAAGTGTTTCAGGTCTTTAAAACTTAGTGAAATAAATTGCAAACATTTGCTTATAGTTTGATTCTTAATCTATTATCAACAAAAAATAAAAAGCTAATGTTTCTTTTTTTTTACATATCCCTGGTCAAATTTGACAGTTCCTGATGTAAATGAATGTAAAAATGTTCTATTTAATATTCTTCGAAGTATGAATTGCGTGAAATTAAATGTCTTATTTTAGATAAAACGTGAATGATGAATGTCTCTATTAAATTAAGAAAGTTTTATTAACGCATAAAAATATCTTAGTAAACAAATCCCTTTAAACACATATTACTTTAAAAAGCTTCTTATTGTTTTTCATTTTGCTGGTGCTGTTTACGTTGAATGAAAAAAACTTCTTCACTAACATTAAGATGCGTTTAAACAAAATAAGTTCTCATCACACCCTCCAAAAAAATAACTTTTACACGTTTCTCCAATATTTTTACGACATTCCCTACATTCAACAACATAACTATCCTCAAAAACGAGGTATGTGATTACAAAGCAAATCTTCCATAAAAACTCACTCAAATTCTTTTAAAGTTTTGAAAAAAACGATAAATAATAGCATCTAGTTGTTTGTAACGTATCGAACGTGTTTTTATGCCGTAAATAAAACTCTTCTGCTGCAAGCTAATCTGACGTTTTTGATTGATGATATTGAGAGTGGAAGGCATTTAATAGCGTCAAACGCGAAGAAAGCGGGGAATAAAAATAAATGCCTTTTAGTTCACATGTAAATGTTGAATCACCATTTGTGGAAGTTAAAGAAAATAGCAGCATTATTATGTTTACTAGCTCTCTGGAATAAAAAAAACAACAATTTATTACATTTACCTAAACAGCTTATAAGCAAGTCTAAAATGTGTTTTAATTTTTTATTGAACGTTAAGTCTACGTGTGCACTGCCTCAAATAATATTTATTTAGTTAAAATTAGTTTTCCAGAAAGCCTTAATTAAGTTTGGTCGTTAAAATTTCGGTATTCTAAATAAAAGCGCAGCAGTTCTGAGTTTTCACCTTAAGATCCAAATAAATTAACTAAAGTATACAAGAAACTGTCGATGACATTTAATAATATTTCTTACGGTATCATTTTTAAAATGTAATTTTGGGCAAATCTATTTCGGAGAAATTGACAAAACACTTAAGTGGTTAAAGACCATGAATCAGCTTTTATTTCTATTGCATTATATAATAATTTTAAAATTTTGTTTTAAGTCATAAAAATTAACTCAAAAATAGAGATTTTTTACCGATTTATTTTCTTGTGATTCACTTTTTTTTTTAAAGAAAACGACTGTTGTCAAAAATACCCTCACACACAAACACTGTTCTTTAAAAACGAACACCTCTTTCACGCATTCTGCTCGAGCATTGATTTCTGTGTCTGATTGCTTCCTTTGAGGGGCAATATTTCACTGTTGAAATGACGGTGCTTTTCGTTGAGAGCTTTCTTAATAAGCACTTATGAGCCGATGCAAAAGCGAATCTGTCCTGAAAGTCAATTTGGGAATTTCTTTGCATTCTTCTTTGCAAGGATTTAAAGGGATTGTCTTGAAATCACTGGGTTTGTTTTTCCAAACGAAGCGGGTTTTGTTTTAATGCAACTGGATCAGGGGTTAACAAAAAATGTTGGGGGAATGGAGAATCTAACTTTGATTTTCTTCTCTGGCCTCTGGATTCTTATAAAATACTTAAGCAGTGTAGTGTTTGTAAAAACTGAATATTAATTTGCAGTTTAAAAATCAAAAGATAAAGTATTTTCAGGCAGCAAAGATCCAAATTACTAACACAAATGATTAGTTTACTTTAGCTACCACACTACGTTTATAACTTAAAAAGTGGGCCCTTTTATAAAGGATGTCCTTTTGCCACCTACTTTCACTACCAAAACTACAAATGCTACAGACAAGTATGACATGTTAATTTTAAGCAAAAACACAAACTAGATTACATTCCAAATTTCATTAGAAAATTCAGATTAGTAACATATTTAAAAATTAAACAACTAAAACATTTAATATACAATAAATAACAAGAAAATTCCACTTTTATAAAGTTCCATTGTTGCCACTACGTTAAAATGTACAAACAACTTTTTTGAATGAAAATAAAACTTAAGGAATATTCATTTTTGATATATAAAACTTAGTTTAGAATGGCGTCATATTGAATATCTTGTGAAATTAATTAATTTACGCGGAAAATTAATGAAAATGGTCAATTTTGGCTTTTAAATATTCAATTTGAAACTAGCTAAAGGCCATGCTTGTCTATTTTCTTTCCATGGTGTATAAAAAGTGTGTGAAAGTTTTAGGTAACAGATACTGTTACGAACCTACTTTTTTCTCAACAGTCATCATATAATCGAATTTAACCCTTTTAGGACATTTTGTAAGATCATATTTTTCAAGTAGCTATTTTTGAATCTTTCATACATCATTAACTGTTAGAATTTCCCCTGGTAACTTCCATTAAACTTGCATTTGGTATAACAACTTTGAGTTTGCCTCCGATTTAAGATGAAAAAAGTACTTGTACAATAAAGAACAAAGATATTACCTAAATAGAAAGCATTAACTTTTTTGAAACTTCAAACATATATTTCCTCCCATTAAAGTGGTCTTGCTGATCTCTTGTTGAACGATTTTATTATACTATTGTCCTTTGTTATGGGTTTTCTTCTAAGTCGATATCCGACGTTTAGATTTGCGTCCCTAGCTAATTTATAGACCTCGTTTCTTTCTATTCCTATATGTGCAGGCATTCAATGCAGAATACAAAGCAATTTCCTAATTTCTTAAGATGTACAAATATATTAGAGAGACTTAATTTGTTTATATACAGGAAATCGGCATTTATCTTTACTATTACATGTACAGGGGATAAATATGGGTTGTTGTATTTATAGGACCATAATCGTATGAGGATATGCGAAATAATACAAAATAATATTACAAGATATTTCTATCCTAGTTAATGTCTTTTATAAACAAACCAATATAGAATAGTTTTTTTCCTCAATAACGAAAGGAAATATTCGATAGTCCCCAATAATTGTTTTCCAAGATGAGTAAAAGGGGGAACCATCAAACGTTTCTCAGATCTTTCGATCGCAGGAAAGAAGATTGGTGTTTAAATTATTCCCGCCATTAAGGTTTTGCAAAGCACTCGGATCACTCCATTCATTGCTTATAAATAAAAGTACAGACAATAAACTAGAAAAATCTGTTTTAATGTCACTAGAGGAATAAATCGGGGCTTTAAAAATCAATATGAAACTATTTATTTGTTATATCGAATAACAAAGTCATTGCAAATGCTTTTAAGACATCAGTGATTGCCTGTAAAAGAATCCCATCAATTCCACTTTTAGATTTCTTTTCGTCGTCGACGTAATTTGACGTGGTGTAAGAACAATCGAAAACACTTAATGTGCGCAAAAATCTAAATCAAGTTACATTTTATACTACAATAATAAAACAGTTACTTTTTTGTGTTCATTTGTTTTGGTGTGAAGTTGGTGAAAGTAATTTAAATATGTATACATTATTTTTATACGTATGCAAAAGTTGATAAAGCATATTTTTATAACCTATTAACCATCCAAGTAATACTTCTGAATTATTTAGTAAAAATTTCTAAGCAAAATAGATTTTTTTTTTTAAATATTCTGAAACATCAGAAAAATTTATTATGATTCTTCAATATTTGTAAAATTCTAAAATAGATTTTTTTAAAATCTGAAAATCAGAATTTAAGTCTTGTCAACTGTAACATTATGTTTTAATTCTTTATAAGTCTGAAATACTGTTACAGAACAATTTTTAGGGGATAATTCTGGCATTTTTACATTAGTTTACCCCTTCTAAGTTTATTTAAGTAGTAAATTTACTACATGTTTATTTACTAGTATTCTGATTTACGTTGTATTACGTCTCTAAATATATTACGCTGGGATTTAGAACTCCAAACAAGGGTAGATAATTTCTTCATATAGGTTTGTGTTTCTAGGGTAAAGCTGGTCAGTGACGTTATCGACTGCTATTTAAATCGATTTTTTTTACAAACTGAACTTTAAATAATGGGCTCCTTGCACAAAATTATTTTCACAATGACAAAATTTTCCTACATGAGTCAAATTGATGCTTTTAAACTGATTTTACAAGCTAAAATCATAGGGGTTAACATTTGCCCCGGTTTGTAGTTTAAAGGTTAAAAAAATAGGTTAATACTTCCAGAGTTGAACTATTAGTAAAATTACTAATGAAGTTTTCAGTTAATATATTACAAATTTTACATTTTAAAAAAAGCCTCTATAATTATCGATAACACTAACTTTTTATAATCTTATTTTCCTTAAGTTTATTCAAGAAACCTTGGGAAAACTAATTAGCGTTATTTAAAACTAGATATAACACGTTTAAAAAAACAGTAATTGTTTTCCAAAATATATGCTTGTAGAAATAAAGCACAATTTTACCTAACTAAAAACCAATTAATAAAACGCTCTGTGATATATATCCCTTACTACATAACGCGAATAATGCTTTGCATAATAATAAGAAAAATTAAAGACCATTACCAAAGTAAATTTTTAAGTCTCCAAAAAAACCTCATAATTACTTAACTCTTCTTTTTTTATGGACCCCCATCCCGAACTAGATTAGGTTCATTAATTTTAGAAGAAAATTAACCTTAATGGGCGAGCTAAGCTGAAAAATAACTCGAAAATTTAAAATGTGAGACTTTCTTAGTACTTTTTACATCATGCCGTGATTAGCAAAAGAACAATTTCGCTAATTAACGTAGGGAACGATACTGCTTGCAGCTGGCACATACCCACGGATTACATTTTTTTTACCCTGTTTCTACCCTCAGTTTTAATCTAGGGCACTTTTTTCCCTTTCTCCCAACCTATTTTTTCATACTTTGCCCTACCCCAGCAAGTATAATTGCATAATTTTTTCCAGCTTTAAATGTTACAATTAATCATTTTTCATGACGATTAATTCTCATTGCGCTGCTTATACAAAAAGTAACTTTTTGAGAGCGAGGCGAAAAAAATTAGTTTTTATAACTCTGCCCGGAATTATAAAAACAGCTACACGTCAGGGTAAATTTATGCCCCACCGTCGGGCACGTTAATTTTTGCTGGATTATTTTTATTACGGGCCTGGAAGCTTATTAAGAATGTGCTGAATAATTAAAAGTAATGATAGTGCTCAAGAACCTAATCTTGACAAATGAAAACTCGTACTTAAATTTTTTTAAGACATAGTTCTGCAAAAAAGTATCTTTACCAAAAGTTAAAAAAAAGAGTTCAACTGACAGTTTTATTTGTGAAGGTATAAAAATGTTTTAAAAAATTGTGAAAATATATACAAGCAAAAGCTAGAAGGTTTTATGCAAAAATAATGAACATAAATATTGTACTACATACCAATTTAAAGAGATTTATTTTTTTAAGTGGATAAAAAAATCTTGTATTTCACAAAACAATGATACTTTTCTTTTTTAAAAAGCTCATAATTTTTAAGCTTTCAAAAGTCCCCCATAAAATTCCTAAACATGAAAATATGAATATTGCATTACTGTCTGAAAAAAAAGCAATCTTTCACGGATTTTATAGCTCTTTAAATATTGTAAACAAATATATAACTATAATATTTTAGATTTAGAATTTTATAATAAAATGTCTTAAAGTTAAAGTTTAATAGTTTTTTTATAACAACGTGCAAAAAAGTTCCCTTTTTTATATCATATTCATTCATAAATCGTTGCGAAAATGACACTTTACGTGCTTACGTCACAGACAGTGCGGAAAGTAAGTACTTTCGGCTCTAGTGCGGTAAAGTAAATATAAGAGTATCTGATTGGTAGAAAAACAAAATGATGTCATGAATATCCATGAAAACTAAATGATGTTATGAAACTCACTTATTTCTATTGGTTCATTTTTTTTGCATTTTCTAATATCTCCATGGAAACTACAAGCACTACAAAAATTATTAAAGGAAATTTAATAAGACAAAAGTAAGAACACAAATTTCACGCCAAACAATACTTTTTTGCACGTTATTATAAAAAATATTGTAAGCAAGCACGTGCCAAATAATACTTTATTAAGCTCTTGTCATTATTTCACTCGACCTACGGTCTCGTGAAATAAAAGCCACTCGCTTAATAAAGTATCATTTTCGGCACTAGTTGCTTAAATAACTATTTTATGTAATGCAAAGTTATTATTCTTAATGAATTTCATTTTATTGAAATTTAATTAAACATTAGCATTTTTCACAATATTTAGCTACTTTAGGGGTATACTATTATGGATGATTTCAATTGTGTCTTAGAATTATTTGCAAAACATATATTTTATTTGAATTGGCTATGTCAATGGCAGACAAATTGTTTAATTTTGCCGATATAATTCTCTATGTCCTTTTAAAGCAAACATAATTTTGAATTATGGTATTTCTTCCAATTTTCGTTTGGTAGGTTTTGTTTAACCTTATTAGTTAAACGATTTCAGAGTAATTTATTTTAACAGTAATTATTATTAATCCATTTAAAGTGCACACAAAAATTAATATTTTTTTATTAAATTAATTTTTATAAATCAGTTTTTCTATAAAAATTGTTTTTTATATAAAACTGCAAACTTCAAGTAAATTGGATTATGCAATGTAAAAATAAGTGTACAAGATTTAGTAAACAACGATTCATAAAACGTGTTAAACCTACGATTATTATCATCAAAACTTACTAATTTTACAAAGATTTTCTTCTATCATAATTTTTTTCTATCATAATAAATAGTTTTTTAAATCCACCCATATAGTCAACCCCAGACCTACTGCAAAATTTATTTTAAAAAAATCTCAACCGTGTTATACTTTATTTAAAAAAAATTTCGAGAGTAGCATTTATTCCCTTAAAAGAAGTTCATTTAATTTCCGCTGCGTAAACATGTCGCTGATGAAGCAGAATGGAAAACGATCAAACGATAGTTTAATCGTGTTTAATGACAACTCCGCTCCACTCCATAAATCACGCAAAAGTGGTTCTTTCCAGACGAAAAAAAGTACTTTTTTATAGTGATCTTAATATGAGCAGCTGGCCTTTTTTGTGAATTTCAAGAGAAAGAAAAAATTATAATGTGTCCCTCGGGAACTTAATTGTGTTCTTCTCGGTAGTCAGTGATCTCCACTTGACATTAAAATTAGGGTCGTTAATTCTCAAGAAGAATTGCAATTCGATACAAACCGGCAATGTTAGGAACATTTCAAACAGAATAATTACAATATTCTTTATGATGAAGATTGTCTTATACTTTGATGCTTTGAGAGAAGACAATTTAAAAACTTTTTACTTCAGTTTGTGTCTTATTTGTCTTTACTTTGTTTTCACTAAATTATGATTTGCATTTTTTTTATTCTCAAAGTTGTGTTTCATAGTAATGAAGGGTATCATTAATTTATTTGGTGGTGGATAAAATCGTCTGAAATGAACACGAAACATTTATATTTTAAATTGATTTTTTTGTAACTGCTTTTTTTTACCCAAAAATAAATATAATGATTTTAAATACTTTTTTGAGTTAAAAATTTATTATAAAAGAATATTTCGTAAACTCCTTTCATTCTGAATTAAACGCTTTTTAAATACTAAGCCATGTTCATAGAAGTATGGCCATTTTATTATATTTTATTTACGAAAAACATTCGTTCTAAATTTCAACAGTATACAGTAATGGGAGACAGTTTTTTTAATTTTCTTTTTGATTGTATATTTTTCCCTTATTTTTTTTATTAAAACAGGATCGCATTGCCTTCTTTACACTTGCATCTACAAATTAGAATTGCTACTTAATATGGTTTTTAGTTACAAGTGGTGAAATGTGCAAGAATGTTATGTTGAGCTGGGAAAATCGCCCCGTATTTTCCTAGCCCCCCAAAAAGTGCATGAGGACAATTTTCTAACTATTCTCCTAAATAGATTTAACACCCATAATATAAAATGGACATTTTTAATAGTGCCAGTTTATTATACCAAAACTTTAATTTAACGAATTTCAATCTTATCATCTGAATAATTATTAACTTATACAAATTGTGTAGCATCGCCATTTGTGTAGTCATACGTTCGGTGTTAGCCTTTTGTGTAGCCATAGTATGATATGCGCGTTCCATTTATTCTTAAAACACCTGAGCTTTATAGAACTTTATTGACAGCCAATTAAAACCAAAACAAGTCTCAAATATAGCTCCAGTGTGACACATATAAAAAAAATCCCATAATGCAAGCAAAGGATTTGATTCACTTGTATAACAAGACAAGGCTAAAATAAAATATTCGAAAATCTAACCAAAATCATCGCTGAAATCCCTTTAAATCAGATCTAGTACTTCACATTGTCAAAAAAATCCCTGTTTAGATTATTTTGATAAAAAAAACATTTAAAATAGAAGAATTTAACAACATCTCTTTTAGGAAATCATATACCTTTTTCGCTTTTAATTCACGTTTTTTGTGGGTTTTTTAATGATGCTAGCGATCTTTCATCTAATAATGTAATTTAAATTCTTCTATCATACCTGAAAAAACTTTTAACCTTAAACTATTCAAAACAGATATAAAAAAGCATCTTAAGATCTTATCAAATGAAATTTATTAAAGTAAAAGCTTTCACAAGTCCATTTAATCTTCATGCAGTTATCTCTATATTTTTACCAGAATTGTTCTCATCAATCTGCATGCCTCGCTAATAGTAAAAAAATATTTGCAAATTTTGAAACAAATTTATTTGTTGATTTTTTTGCTCATGTAAAATTTGTTATTTAACCTACATTCATTAATTAATAGCATACAATTGCAAAAACCTATTCAGAATCAGAAGAAAATTATTGTAAAATGTATTGGGTAAAATTGATATTTTCAAAGGAATTTCACAGATGGCAGCACCAAATAAGAGATCATTTAAATTTTGGTTTCTCTTCCTATATCAGTAGTCGGCAACCTTTATTATTAAAAGGTTTTAAAAAGTTATGAGAAATTTTTAGTGTCGTTGCTGGCCCGAGCCATTTCTTTATTTTTATTTATTTAATTTCTTTTTTGGGGGGCGCAGGGTTATGAGTGCCAAAATACCAAATTCTTCATTGCATCCTCATCCTCGACACTCAGAAGTATTTTGATCATAAAATTTTATTTTTCAATATGTTAAACAAAAAATTTCAAAAGCTATTAATAAAAAAATTATTGACAAAACAGTAGACACGGCTGCCTCATTTTTGTGTGAATATAAAAAATCATGAAGTGTACCTTTGCATTTTTACTAAAAAAAAATATCGACGGCGCTACAAAGAATTCAAAAGTAAGGTCCTTAATTGATAATCTCGCATTTGGAAGAAATGTTTTAATTCAGAATTAAATTTTTTGTTCGAAAGATTTTAAAAAGCTATACCCAAAGATAAAATATTAGTTTAAAGGTTAAACAGTTTTGACACCATTGAAATAAGCTAACAAGATTTTGCAAATCATGATTCATAATTCCTTTCTGCCGTTTTCATTTACGTAATTATGCTAACTGGTTATTTAAGTAATTGAACGAAATATACATTTTTGTTTTTTAAATATTTTATTATTCATCTGCAAAAAAATTTAAGAAAAAAGGTTTGTTTGAAATAATTGTGAGTTGTGTTTTTTGGGTTTTTTTTATTGAAGGGGCTAAAGAATCGTTTATTTTGGGGTTTTTGAACAGAGCGAAGGACCATAAAAAATCACCAAAGGGCATCAAGTTGCCGATGGGGACCCTAGATAATCCGATTTTTATCCATCCCCCCCCCCCCTTTTTTTATACAACTTTTTTTATTTACTTTTCCATTTTTCCCAGGATTTAAGTTATTCTAATTTTGCAAAAAATATTTAGTCTATTGATTTTTAAACAGAAATAGGATCTTAAACTTTTTATAGCATCTGAATAAAGTTCGTAATATATAATTTCAATTCAAAATTAAAATTATCTATATACTTTTTCTAAATTTAGTTGTTTCGCTGTGCATGACTCGTCAGAATATGTGTATACTTGTCATAATATATGTATTATACTTGCTTAAAATGTGTATATATTTATTTCAGTCTCTCATCAGACAGTGCACATTAGGAATGGTAGCAAATCTTTCATCTAAGGATTTTCAGGATATTGAAGGTAATAAATTGCTTCGTACTTTATTTTGTCTCAGTAAAAACGAAACTGACTTCCTATGTTATAAAATAGGAAAACTGCTTCTTTTTTTTCTATTTTACTTGATTTAACTTGATTGAATATTTGACTTGCAAATTATGTTTTTTTGGCAAAACAAATTGTAACGTTACTCTGTTATTATATTTCAGAGGATCTGGATCAATCTATATGTTCTTTCCTAACATGCGAAAAATATTGGGATGACTTTGAACCTCATGTAAGTATTTATTATGCTTTTTATTTAACGCAATGGTTATTTGGTTAATGACTCTACAGTTGCTCTTATGATTCGGCGCTAACTCTACGAAATCAAAAATGTTTAGCACAAAATACCCATAAATATGTTATGCCCTTTTTAAAAACGTATTAAGTTATGAGGTTAGTATTTATAGGAGTTAATAAGAAAGTTATTTCCTCGCATAGTTTCTTGATACTTACAAATTACAAATAATAATAATTTAAATTTACAAAATAATTGAAGAAAGTTATTTCGATACAAATTGCATGATAGATTTACTTCAAATTAAAATAGCTACATGGAAGAGAAATGCATTGTGTAGTTTCAAAATTCATTTTTCAATATTCTCCAAAGTATAACTAAGATATAGGGTCCGTTGGCGATTTTTGATTATCATAATTTCAATTAGACGAAGTTGCCAATGATCGTGCCGTACCCTATCTTAGTTATGCTTTAAAGATAATGTGAGTTTTGCAACTTCACCCTTCAAATAGTCTGACTAAAATAATGCATACACTAAATTAAATTTTATATTTTGCTATATTTTTTGGTCTGCATGCAAAAATTTGGCCTATTTTTAGAATTATAGCCTATCAATAAAGAAAATAATTACTAATTAAACCGGTAATATTAACTAAATATTCAGTAATATCAATTATATAAAAAGTTTAAAGGAGGCAATAACTTCACAACTTTCTTAAATGCCGAAATTATAATATTTTCACATAAGGGCGAAATAACATTTTCAAAGTACTAGATAAAGAAAGAGAATTTTTTCTGGTGTTATAATACGGATATTTCGATACAAATTTCGATAGATTTTATAAGAATATGTTATTTTTTAAAAAAATTATAACTACTTACAATATTTTTTGCTAGCAAATATATATTAAATAATAATGATGTATCATAGTGCAAATAAACCACAGTTTTATGTCTTTAAAATGTATTTTGGTATTAGATTCATCATGTACCGGTGCTTATCTTTGCTGTGTTTGGACTGATTATTACCAGTCTTTTCTGCTTTTGCTATTATGGCCTATGGGTGTTGCTAGAGTAAGATATTATATTTCATAAATCCTGCATATATATTGTATTTTATAAGACTGTGCACAAATTATAATATATATATATATATATATATATAATATATATATATATATATATATATATATATATATATATATATATATATATATATTATATATATATATATATATATATATATATATATATATATATATATATATATATATATATATATATATATATATATATATATATATATATATATATATATATATATATATATAATATATATATATATATATATATATATATATATATAATATATATATATATATATATATATATATATATATATATAATATTTTTTAATGTTTTAAGAATTAGTTTCAGTATCTAAGCTCTAAATACAATGAAAAGAAATGAAATAACATTTTCACAAATGAGAATAAATCTATATTTTTATTCTAAAATAAAACGTTTTGTTTCAAATAAGACAATCATGGTTTCAATTCTGAAGTACCAGACATACTCAGTTTTAAATTAAGTTCTTTTCAAAATCTCATTCGTTAGGTGCAGTAAATTTCACGATAGTAGTTAAAAGTATCGTATTATATTTTATTACATGAAGTGTGGCTGCCTACATTTGCCTACATTTGAAGTGTGGCTGCCTATATTTCATTTTTAATGTGTTTACGCTTAAAGCCAGGGCGTGATAAGTTTGTGGAAACATAAATTCGTGTTCGTTTGGAAGCGTATAGCTAACGACAAGGATAAGTTTGTTGTGGCTATCTTATTGTCGAGTTGTACTAGAGATGGAACCTTTTCATGATTGCCGAGGTTCGAATCGCACCTTCTACCAGTTATCCTATAAATCGAATATGTAGTAGAAAATCGTAGGAAAATCCGCTATTAATCACGGGGGTGCCCGAGTACACTGAGAAAGCGTGCTCGTTACATCTGAATAATTTTTTTAGAAACCCTATAGTCACGAACCATAGTTTTTGAGAAATTAGAAAAAACATTACATCGAAGTAAATGAACAAAAATTTAACAGCAATCTTTTGAGCAGGATGCATTATTACCACTTGAAAGAGTACAAAAAAGCATTATTTCATATTTAAAATTAATTTTAAATTTGCTGGACTTTAATTTTGTTTCTGAAAAAAATTAATAATACTAACTCATATTTTGTAGATAAAATTTTGTTTCTTCATCTCAGAACAATTTTGAGCCTAAGGAAAGTAAAAATTAATCAGAACTATCGTATACAATATAGTACTTAAAGGGTTTCTGAAAAAAATTATTCATCTGTGCAGTACTAAGTTCGCACGGAGTTTACGTACAATGGTGCACGAAGTTCCGTTGGATGTGTCAGCCCAGTCGTAGTTATTTTTGAAACTTGGACGCATTAAAAAACGAGCAAAATTGTTCAATTTATACTCAATTATGAAACATTGGCATACTAAAAAAATAAGCTCATAAAAGTCAATTTTAAAGCATTTTTGAAAGGAGATGTTTTATTATTAAATAAATGCATGGTCTTAAAAATGACTATCTGCAAGTTTCAAACTTGAGTTACATTTACTCGGGGGCATTTTAACTATGCAATATAGTCATATTTGAGTTTATTTACTTTGTTTTGAAAATGTTTTTATAGTATATAATGGTTAAAAAAAATGTATTTTTTAGGCCAAAACATACAATTTTTGCCCTAAACATAATATGATAAAATTGCAATAAATGATGCAAAAATCATCAGTTTATTGAAATAATCTGTTTCAATCAGTTACATAATACGTAAATTCATATATTAACTTAACAATTAAAGAACTGGTGGAAGAAAATTTAAAAAGTTTCGACGCTTTTTTTTTAAATCTAAAACTCTAAACATAGGTGAAATTTTTAACGAAATTGAACCAAAAGTATTTTAATTTACTAAAACATACTCAATTTATATTGAAGCTCTATAAAAAGGTTTTAATTGCTTGAAACATAAAACTTAACATTACTTTTACAGGAAAAGTCCCATCAATTCTAGTCAAATGTGCTGCAGTTGCCAGAAATCCTCATCAATTGATGGTTACTACAAGATGAAACGCCAAAAAAATCGTCAAAAACAAAATTCTACAGAACACACAGTCAAACCGAGTACTATTGAATGTGCACCTAAAACAGTTTCGAACGGCCTCTCCGATGACAAATCTTCATCAGAAAGACAACATCCTTTGGAAGTCAACACCAAAAGAAAAAAACTTGCAAGAGAAAACTCTAGAGAACTGAATTCCCGAGAAAATCCTCCTGATTTTATTTCAAGAGAAAATTCCCCTGAATACTATTCAAGGGAAAACTCTCTTGAATATAATTCACGAGAAAATTCACTCGACTACAGTTCACGAGCAATTTCACCCGAATATCATTCACGGGGAAAATCTCTCGAATATAATTCACGTGAAATTTCACCTGAATATTCTTCACGAGAAAATTCGCCTGAATACTGCCCAAGAGGAAATACCTTAAACCACAAAGCAAAATCAGTTTTTCCAGAATTTCACTCAAGACATAATTCACCTGAATATAATTTAATAAAAAACTCTCCTGAATATTTATCCAAACTAAATTCATCCGAATACCGCTTTAGAGAAAATTTGTCTGATTGCAATTCAAGAGAAAATTCCCCTGAGTTCGACGATACGAGAAATTCTCCGGAATTTGAGTTCAGACCGAATTCTTCACTGAATCATTACTATCACAACACTGAATACAAACAGAAACCTCTGGACGTACACCAAAGAAAACGGTTACAAATGGCATCCAGTCAAAGCGCAAATACTTTGCATTTACAACCAAAAATTTCAAACAGGATTGTTTAAATTCTTGCTCATGACTATTAACTTAACCATTAACGAAACTAAACTCTATTAAATTTCCAGATATTGATCATTTCCTTCCGTGAAAATGACGGGGTGATATTTCACCTTCTATTTCCCGCTCCCATGACGTTTCAGTAGTAACCCACCAATAATATTAAAACTATATATATAACTGAAATCCTCCAATAATCTACCAATTAAAAGCCCAATTGTTGGAGTGTTGAGTATTAACGCTCAAATTAGACAATTTCAAGCTCAAAACAAATGAAAAATTACAAATGAATATATCTACATTGTTCACACACATATTTTTATATAATTTTCAGGGGTTATAAAAATAGGAACTTTTATGACCGGCTTCTTGAAAATTTTCAGATATCCCATAGTTAGGGGGTTAAAACTAAAATTTCGTATAAAATGAGCTAAAATAATTATTCTAAAATTAATAAAAAATGTTACAGTAATCATTACATTTACAGAAGTAAATTTTACAACAATCCTTTTTAAGTTAACGAATAGAAACATTAACATAAGAAAAGCATATATATGCTATAAAAGAATACAAATTGAACCAGATATTATGGAATTTTTTACGTAAAAAATTTTATTAAATCACAAAATTCGCAAAGTATAAAGGACTGAAAAGCTGAGGTTTCTAGGTAAATTATCTTTTACAAGAATATTTTTATTTATTTGGGAAAAATTTCACAAAAACAAAATGTGTGTCTATTATAGTAAGACAAATTAAATGAAATTGTCAAACAATGAAAAATCTCATATATTATCCTATTAATATCAAAACGGCCAAACAAAATTTATACAAGATAACAACAAAGAAAACCTTTTAAAACATTTAAATTTTATCCAAACTATTTTTTTAAGATTCCAAAATAATTTTAGAGAGATATCAGAATTAAAAAAACAACATTTAAATTGAAAATAAATCAGTAAGCACTACATAGTTTTTGTGATTTTCGTATTTAGATAGATTCATTTTAAAGGATAAAAAATAATTGTAAAAACTGGCGTCAATGTTTGTATTTTCGTTTAAATTATTATTGTATACCAAGACTAAATCTCAGAACAAATTTTTAAAAACCTTTTCACTCTATAACACTTTACTATTTAGATCAAGGGTAACACATATTAAACCATGTTTTTCAACACAAATATTAGATTTATAAATATTATACATACTAAAGTGTAGGGACTTACATTTTCATAGTTATAAAACCTATAATCGGTTACCTACTTATTAGATAAATACAATCCCAATTTTTAGCAACAGTTCCAAACTCTAATAAACTTAATTTAATTTTTTATTGTGGCCCTTGCTAGTAGTTTTTTTAAGAATTAGTTTTAAAATCTATTTAGCTTCACTTTGATATATGCTGCAAATATAAAACTTTTCTATTTATGTATATATAAATCCGAGCTTCTAATGAACTGCTTGAATATATTTGAAAAATATCAATGAAAATTTTAACAAAATATTTTATTACAGTTTTCTAAAAACAACAAATCAAAATATTAAATTAAAATAGGTTTTATTCATAAGAACTACTATTATCTCAAAAATTTAATACTTAAACCTCAATATAACGGTTGAATCTTACATTATATATTTTTAAAACAACAAGGCTTTGAAATTTTAAAATTTCCATGAAATTAAATTTCATTATAAGACTAGTTTATGAAATGTAAATACAATTAAAAAATAAAAACTATTAGCTGAATCAGACAAACTTTTCTTTATTTCGAAAATATTTGCATTAAGTTAATTTACTACTATATGATCGTTTATATTTCTATGAACATAGGGCAGGTCATATTTTTAAAACAAATTCTTCTGAAATTTTAAAATGCATTTTTAAAAAAATTGCAAAAATATATAATTTAATGCCTAAACATATAAAAACTTAATAGCAAGACAATGTATTTCTTTATGTTTTATTATATATATTTTTAACTATTGAGTTTTAGGAAACTTTTTAACTGAAAATCATAAATTATAAAGGTATGTAGTATAAAGGTAAATGTACTTCGTAATGGTTTCATTTGTATTGTATATTTTTTAACTAAATACTTAACAAAACTGTAAATATTTCAACTAATTTCTGTAAGCATTGATATGGAACAGGTTTATATAAATACAAAAGAATTAAGAGTGCTGTATAAAAAGGAAAACAGAACTTAGTTGAAAAATTTGAACGTTTTTATTAATATTTTTTCATAATTTCTAAATCTAATTTTATAAAGGTGCTTGATTTTGTTTCTTACAATGATGACTATCTACACTTATTACTTTTTGTGGCGTTATTGAAGCAAATTGAATTGAATATATCGATTTTTATACATTGAATATTTCTTTTACATGAAGTACATTACATTTTTTTAATGAGAAGCATTCTTATTTATGGCATTACATGGTTAAAGTTCGCTTCAAAAGTTCCTATTTCAATTATCCAATCACAAATAAATAATAAACTTTAAATAGTTGTTTTACGTTAAAATTAAACAGATAATAAGTTTAAATATTTCAATTATAAGAATAATTATAAAAATATAGTATTTTATTACAACAAAAATGCAATATTTGACGATTTGAACTGATGCAATAAAAAAACTTTAAATAATATAATGTATAAAATATTTTTTAAATAAAATAATAATATTCAATAACTTTAAGTATCACTATGAAATTATAAAATAAACCACATATTCAAAAAATATTTATTCAAAAAAATTAAATATTTGTTCATATTTTATAAGGCTTAACAATTTTTCAAAACTTAAATAAACAAGCAATTGCGATAAATTCGCATCCGGTGACTTACATTATTAAATTTGATTTTAAAAAAAGTTTAATTAGTTTCCGATTGAAATCTATCAATATGAAATTATAAAATAAGCTTATTCAACAAAACTATATATCAACTCAAAATTAGATATTTTACCTATTTTAAAAAGCTCACCAATAATCAACAACTGGTTTGATATTTTTCAAGTAAAACATACCTAGTCCCTCCTGCTTTTTCCCAAATTAAAAAAAAAGCTTTAAACTCTACAAAATACATCAAAACGGCACGTTGTTCCATACAATTTTTAAAATGATTATTATAATGTCAACGTAAAACTAAAATAAATAGATACGAGGACCTCCAAATCACTTCCTCATAATATAAAGTACATCCACTTTTGCACTTACAGCATAATATGGCACACAAATATATCAAGTTGTGCAGTGTTTAAAAGAATATATTATATCTGCTATGCTAAAGGTCCAGAAGTATATCTTTTTAATTTCGCACTATTATTTCATTGTGTAAACTTTATAACTGTGAATGTTTTTATGCCTATTTTATTAAGCCTTGAATGTACTGTCTGCCGTCCATGTTATGTAACTCCTTGTTCAGCACACTGTGATTTACTTTCTTTATTAAATATTTCCAATTGTGTGTAATTAACTGTTTATTTTTATTTATTATTGTTTATACATACACATTACCAATGATTGGAGTAACGCGTGACTTGTAACAGTTGCATTGTTAGGTAACGCTGAGTAACGCCGTTAGATTTTTCAGTAAGTAACTGTAACTTAGTTACTTTTAACGATAACAAAGTAACGAAAAATTGCGTTACTTTTCCGTTATTTCTCACGCCGCTCTTCACAGATATTTTCGGTACAGTTCGGCGTTCTGCTTATATTTAATTAATTAAATTTTAACTTTTTGTAACTGTAACAGAGTTACTTTTTAAAAGTAACTTTCCATCCTGCACATTACGCATAGTATCTGATAGAGATATCTGTAATTTTCTTATTTATATTTATCGATGGAATACTGCATGCACCAATGGGGTTTAAATAATTGGTTTGATTGAATTAAGAAATCAAAATACTTAAAATTGCAGTTGATGCTAAATTTATACACTTAATGGCTAATTTATAAATTAATAAAATGTTCATTAAAAGTCAAACACATAATAAGTATGAATTTAATCAATTACTTGTATTAAAATGAATAAATTTTTATTTACAGCTGTTTTATAAAAATTATTCGAAATAATAATCTCATAAGTGATATATAAGTAATTAGCGCAAAAGACAAAAAATCAAAGTAAAGTATTGAACTCTTGCAAATAACCAAAAAATGCATAATATTTTTCTTTTGGCCACAAAAGAACTTTTTAGATAGAACTCACCAGGCAAGACTAAAAAATGGTTCACATATAAGGCCATTTAGTATCAGTATTTAGTCAAATGAGCAATGATATTTTGAATTAAATACATTTTAAAAAGTACAGGTAGTGAACCTATTCTTTTGATCAGTGCTACAAATGCTTCTTCCGTCAAAAATACTTGCTAAGCACTACTTATTTTTAAAAAATAATAAATCTGTTATTTATAGCAAATACTTTCGAGGAGGAGGGAAAAAGGAGCGTAAAAATTTGTAGCGATGGCCAAATTAACAGGCCACGCTTCATGACTGTTTAAATGGTGACCCGGATTTTAGACGGCACTGGGTACCCAAGGTAACCCCTATATCAAATGTTAAAACACGCATAATATACACAACACATCCATATAATATTACATAACTGAACAAACTTTCAACAAAATTATTGTATTACAAAGCTACTGCCAAGCATATCACCAAATAGTTTCTATCGCCAATGCACTTTAAAAAATGTGACGCTTATATATAAATGTTTTTTTAAGACTCGGATGTGCATATTGTTCTTCTCTGACAAACTTTCTGAAAAAATTTCCAAGACTCAAAAACATTTAATAGGTACCTAAAAGTTTTTACAAAATCAAGCATATCTATAATAATAAAAGAAAGAGTCTGTCTGTCTGTGCGTGTGTGTGTCTGTTATCGGATCGTAAAAGACCTACTTATACTGCCCACAGGAATTCGAAATTTTAAAGATAGATTCCCTTTAATACTAACGTGTGCACCTGAGCCTTAGTTTTTTCATATTCGTTCCATTTTTAGAGAAAATTCGAATTTTCTGAAAAAAATACACCACTTTCGCTCAAATCCGATCATTCTTTCTCTTTCCTGATGCCATCGGCTGAAAAAATTAAATAAAACTTTTAACGAAAACATTTAAAATTCAAAATGTTTATTTTATTCTTTTGCCATTACTTTCAGAAACTAAATTTATTATTTGAAAAATAATTGACACGTTTCAAGTGACGTAATTCTGCCAGTCTTCAGTCCCGGATTTTATTGTGGGTTTATTTGATGATTTTTTCATTGGATTTTTCTGTTGACTGCATGTATGCATATTTAAGCAGTAAATGTATAGTTAAGCTATTACTGAACTATGATGGTTAATAAAGGCCATCGCACTAGAGCTATTAGTGTGTTATGTCTTTATTTTTGTCGCCAAATACGTTGCCAAACTCGCCAAATTATTAACTAAAATTCGCCAAATAGGCAATTTCTTTTATGAATAATTTATAAGCTGGTCGGTTGTTCGAAGGTCATTGTGTTTGAGCTGTATAATGGGTGTGGGTAGCTATATCTATTTTCTCGCCAAATTATTTCCCAAAACGCGCCAAATGATCAAAAAGGTTTTATGTATTTATGAGGGAATTGTGATGGCATTTATGAGTGCATTTTACAGCGTATTTTTCATTTTGGAATTTTAAGGCAATGAAACGGGATTTTATATATTAGTGTTTTATGTCTTTATTTTTTCGCACAATCCGTTGCCAAACTCGCCAAATTATTAACTAAAATTCGCCAAATAGGCAATTTCTTTTATAAATAATTTATATGCTGGTCGGTTGTTCGAAGGTCATTGTGTTAGAGCTATATAATGGGTGTGGGTAGCTATATCTATTTTCTCGCCAAATTATTTCCCAAAACGCGCCAATTGAGCTAAAAGGTTTTATGTATTTATGAGGGAATTGTGATGGCATTTATGAGTGCATTTTACAGCGTATTTTTCATTTTGGAATTTTAAGGCAATGAAACGGGATTTTATAATTTACAACGAGCGGAAACAATAATAAGTTTATGATCCTATAACAGGTTATATGGTACACATATTTGGAATCTATTTGATATTTTTTATTCCGTGCGAAGAACGGGTATAAATTTGCTAGTCTATAATAATAAAAGAAAGAGTCTGTCTGTCTGTGTGTGTGTCTGTTATCGGATCGTAAAAGACCTACTTATACTGCCCACAGGAATTCGAAATTTTAAAGATAGATTCCCTTTAATACTAACGTGTTTCACCTGAGGCTTAGTTTTTTCATATTTGTTCCATTTTTAGAGAAAATTCGAATTACCTGAAAAAAATACACCACTTTCGCTCAAATCCGATCATTTTTTCTCTTTCCTGATGCCATCGGCTGAAAAAATTAAATAAAACTTTGAACGAAAACATTTAAAATTCAAAATGTTTATTTTTTATTCTTTTGCCATTACTTTCAGAAACTAAATTCATTATTTGAAAAATAATTGACATGTTTCAAGTGACGTAATTCCGCCAGTCTTCATTCCTGGATTTTATTGTGGGTTTATTTGATGATTTTTTCATTGATTTTTCTGTTGACTGCATGTATGCATATTTAAGCAATAAATGTATAATTAAGCTATTACTGAACTATGATGGTTAATAAAGGCCATCGCACTAGAGCTATTAATGTTTTATGTCTTTATTTTTTCGCCAAATACGTTGCCAAACTCGCCAAATTATTAACTAAAATTCGCCAAATAGGCAATTTCTTTTATAAATAATTTATAAGCTGGTCGGTTGTTCGAAGGTCATTGTGTTAGAGCTGTATAATGGGTGTGGGTAACTATATCTATTTTCTCGCCAAATTATTTCCCAAAACGCGCCAAATGAGCTAAAAGGTTTTATGTATTTATGAGGGAATTGTGATTACATTTATGAGTGCATTTTATAGCGTATTTTTCATTTTGGAATTTTAAGCCAATGAAACGGGATTTTATAACTTATAACGAGCGGAAACAATAATAAGTTTATGATCCTATAACAGGGTATATGGTACACATATTTGGAACCTATTTGATATTTTTTTTATTCCGTGCGAAGAACGGGTATAAATTTGCTAGTACTACATAATTGTTTAAGTAATTATTTGTTGCTTATTATTTAGGAATTAATAACAGCAGATTTATTTATCTAGATTTAAACTATACAACACAGAACTTGTTTAACTGTCTGACCCCCAAAGGGTCCGAATATACTGAATGCCTAGCTATGAAATTTTTACCATAAATAGTCCTAAATGTCTCAAGAAGAATATGGGCAGTTAGAAGTGTGAAGATGTCTGTGCTGTTCATTTTATTCCAAAGTTTTATTTGTTTTATTCGATTCTTTAAACTTAACAGGGGAACCTTAGGTGTTTGGTTTTCACAGAAACTCAAAGCAGTAATTTTGTTTTCGATCATTGCGATAAATGTTTTTAATATATTTCTGGTTTCGCGCAAATATTTGCTACAAATTTAATGATGATAATGTGGTGCCACGATTTAAAACGTATAGCTGCCCTTTCATAGTTGTCCTTTTTGGATACAGCTGTGATATTACATAGAGGCCGGTATGTTTATTAGCGAATTTGGGAGACAGTGAAAATTAACGTAAGCTAGCTATACCTATAACGTTGTGTAAAAGTGGAATATTTATCATATTTTGACGGTCGTTTCGGTGTTTAAATATACAACAAACATACAACGTGCAACAAACAAGGGGCTAAATATATTAAGTCTAGCAACTAGTTTAAAAGGAAAAACACACCCAGCGAAGCGGGTACTTTTAGCTAGTGATATAGTAAAGCATGATTCCTATGATTTCTAACTTGGGTGTTAAAACACCCTTCATATACACAGTACTGAATGAAAAGAACACATATTTATGAGGAAAGCTGACTACTGTCTCATAGGATGTTATTTTTTGACAATATCTTTGGAGTTGTTCATAATGCCGTTCTCTTTTGTTTCAACCTTTTTCGATGATATGTCGGAATCATTCTTATAATAACGCCTTGCAACCACTGGTTCCATAAGCCACATCAATCCGGAAATAAGGGAAAGGAATCCGGTTAAGTAAAACATCCCATCGTAGGATCCGACTTCATCTCGAAAATGACCTAAAAATGAAGGAATTTTTGTTAATTTGAATATCAGCACAATTTTTCACGGTGCTTCAGAATCGCAACAAAACATTAAAGTTTTACATAATGTTGTTTGCATGAATGACACTATTTTATTTTCAGTTAACGTTTAAGTTTCGTTTGTCATTCTTTATTATTTGCGTTGTGGGATACAAACAGAAAGACCGCCAATAGGGAGCGCTGCTCGTTCCTACCAGTAAGCTAGTTAACAACGAAAACAATAATATAAAAGCCGAAGTAACTACTCATCACCACCGTAAGGATAATTTTGGTGGACTATGTGTTACCTAGGCTGTTACAACGTAATAGAATGAAGTATTCCAATGTGTATGAAGATATTTTTAAGTCAAAAGAAAGAAAAGGTAAACACCATATTTTATAATTAACGACGTTGAAAACTTACCAATCATGGGCGCTATTCCAAAAGACACCAGCCCAGACAGAAAACCGACACAAGACAGGGCCACCGACTGTTCATGAGCGTCCACATACTTGAAGACCAGGACAGGGAATAGGACAAGTATGCTTCCAGCAGTCATACCATAAAGGATGAGAAGAGTCGATAAAACCATAAGACTTGATGAGAAGGGGAATACGGCAATGAAAACTCCCTGAAGAGCTAGAACCACGCACATGAAATTGGATATTGTCATCAGGTTTCTTTCTGTTACCCAACCGAATCCTAGTCGGCCTGAAAAAGAATAGGTGTAACTTATTATAAAGATATTCATAAACCATAGTGAACTATCCCATTTTTTGTTGTAGAGTAATTACTTAAAATGAGGTATTCCATGCCTTTATCTAGGTCAAGAAGAGGAAAATATATTGCTCAGATCACATGCAGTTAGATTTAGCACTGAGAACTCTTTTACATCTTACTCTCTTACTCTCTTACTGACTCAAAAAGTGTAATAGTGAGTTAGTTCACGATTGTTTATGACGATCCAATGGAGGATAATCAAAATATTTAATATTGACTTCAGTTTTAGAGGTGATAGATAACAATTGAACTCCAAATTTGGTAATCAGCAAAACTAATAACTATTTGTCAAAGACAGTAGTAAAAGAAAAATTTGAAATGAAATTGAAGCCTAATGAGTGATTGAATCTCATACTATGTGGACCATCTCTATGGCTCATCTCTCATAATATTTCAATTGTCTAATCCATAAATCAAATTACAGCTTTAAATTCTCAATTAATGAGAATAATTTGTACCAATACACCATTTGCTAAATTGTTTAGGAAATTTTGTAACTTTATAGGTACAGTAGTTAAAGAAATCAATATCTTTCTGAGACTTGAGATTCATTTAAATGAACGTTTTCTTTTTCTTTCTACTTGTTATACAATTTATTTAAAAACTAAGAACTTAAATAGTTTGATAGAAGAGGATCTGAAAATCTCTTTTCAGACTGATCCCTTCCTTGATCGGAAGGTATCAGTCGATTATTATTATTTTTTAAAAAAAATGACGAAGCACGGGGTTTCAACATGATTTCGGAGGTCGTGAAAAAAAATCCATCCGAAATTTTTAATGGTATTGTAGGAGTTCGACAATTGGAGTTGTAGATATACTTTCTATTTTACTTACCAACTAAGTCTCCGACTGCCAGAGCGTTAATAAGGTACTTTCCATCAGAATCAGACATTCCTTTATCCTTTCCATAGTCCACAAGTACGGTGAGAATAGGTATAAAAATGATGATATAGGTGGACATGCAGACATTCAGGAGAACATATACTGGATTTTTAGTGTACAGCTTGACTATGCATTTGAAGCTCTCGGAGAAGCTCTGCTGGTTTGGATTCTTATTGTATTTATTATTTGTACTTTTCTGTACTTCCATGTGGTTCTTTTTAATGTTTTGGACTTTATCTGATATAGTATAAACATCTATTGCACTCTTGGTTGAAGATTCAGTTGTTTCTTCATTCTATAATGAATGCGTGTGTTAAATATTGTATTAAATGTTATATCAGAATACATAATTTTGTAACTTAGTTACAAAATTTAGTTAATTTAAACATATTTAATAAACAGGGTAGATATGAATTCAAATAAAACAGTACAAAAAAAATTTTAGCTTACTGCATCACTTAGAACTAAAGTCGCCAATTGTTTATCAAGTTAAAACTTTTAAAATTTGTAAAATTTATGGATAAAAAATATAATTGAGGAAAGGGGTTAATTTTTCGGGTAGTTTTGAAAGCTGAATCTGAGTCCTAGCAAAAAAGAGCTATGTCCTATCACCTTTTTTTCCAAGATTCATAAAAAAAATCTTCATATCACTTATTAACATTCAAAAGGTATTGAAATGATAATTGTGCGGAACACGATAAATTAGAGATTTTTGAAATATACAATTGTTCTTTTGACACAAAAATTGAAAACCTGAAATAAAGTAAACTCGTTTGATACTTAATTTTTTAGCTTCCACACTACGTTTATAACGTAAAATGTGGAAGGTATTATAATCGTTCAGTCCGTCTGTCTATCTGTCTGTCCGTCACACACTTTCATAGCCCAAACTACAAATCCTACGGACAAGTGTGATACGTCAAAAAATTCAACGCATCGAAATTAGAATACATTGAAAATTTCAGAAAAGAATTCGAATTCGAAGTACTTCAATTATTTAAAAAAAACTGCAACATTTAATGCTCATTTAAAAAACATAGGAAGCCATTTTTATTAGAATTAAATCACCATTGCCATTCGCAACAATCCTCGAGAAACTTTAATTCTTTTAGACAATAAATTAAAAAAATTATTTTTGCGACATCGATCAGTTTGAAATGACGTCAAATATATTTCACTACTTAATACTGAGATTCTTTGTATGTTGATATGAAATATTTTCATTCTATTTAAAAGCGAGGAATATTACATATTTATGCTTTGAAATATAAATTAATTTTTGCAAACGATAAGTAATAATTATTGAATTTTTGAAATAAAATAAATAAAACTAGCCAAATTTAGCATGTAAATGTTTAATATAGAATATTAATGCTGTGTTTGTCGCCTTTTTACCTGTTAAACACAACTGTTGTGTGGAAGCGGGTTAAGTGACCGATTCTGTTACAAACCTACTTGTTTTTCAATGCAGTTTTATTATTTTAATTCCCCTGTACTTTTGTTTAGGCTGCAAGTATTTATTATAAAGCCAGATACTACTCGTAATCATAGTTATTTTCAATGTAAATTCAATACTAAACATAGTGTTTAACACTACACGACTTTCAATTACCACTCAATAAAACAATCCCTTTCATGGTAATTATATACGCTATAAGGCAATTTCAATAATTTTAAAACATTAAAGTGCTATGTTAGCTACACTTACTAAGCGCGATTTTTTCGAAAACCTTATTATGACGTCCAATAGATACTAAGAACTAATTCCGTAGCTCTTTTAGTTCAATCTGTATATTGGTTTCAGACAGACAGACGAACCAATCTTCGATAACCTCATTTTTAAATAAGCATCCTCCAAAACGTGTAGAAAACACAAAATGATGATTTCGAATTTTCGACCCCATATCGCAATACTTTCTTTACCTTGTATTCCATATTCCTAGTATTCTCTTAATTATTAATTCAACATTAAGTCTCTTGAAATTAGAAGACAGTATCATTTGTTGTTGTTTTTTCTTTGGTTTATCTAATAATAATATTTATTTCCCTCATTTTGCACAGGTTAATTTATTGGTTTGTCCTTTCTCACTGCGTAATAGAAGTTTATTTTGGACAATTTTGGATTCTACCGCGTATGTTTTTATTCTGCTTTTAATGGTTTTTATCGTTTGTATAATTCTTTTATTTACGATCTTGATGTTTTTATATGTCACCAAATGTTTTTAAATCTACTGTTTTGTCTCTATTTTAACTTATTTCTGTATATGTGTCCCTTATAATTTAGATTTTCTCCTGTAGTTGTGACACAATAAAATTAATAATAAAATTAAAATAAAAACATTAGGTAATTGACAATAAAAATAAAACCTCATAATCGTCCTTTGTTATAGCTCGTCTGTAAAGTATAGATTTCAAAATTTTACCTCAAATTCACCCTTCCTCTCTGTCACGGGAGAATCATGAACTTGGTACAAGGTACAAGTCACAGAGTTGTCCATCTTCTTCTTATCATCCACAATTTCCCAGTGATCATACACAAAGACGCTCTTCCTGTTCTTGGGCCCGTTGCTTTTGTACGAAGAGCAAATGGACATGGTCTCGATGGGACAGTCGCTGAGGGACATGGATCGAACCACTTCTTTGGCATCTATTCTCTGGTCTCGTTCGAAAATCCAGTCGCCCAATTCGTGGGCTAGTATGTCGTCTGGTTCCTCGACTGGCGTCTCTACAATGCTGGAGGTCTTCCTTTGCCGCAATTCTTAAAAAACATTTGGTTCATACCATTGTGCATAACAAAACCATAATCCGATGCACTTAACTTGTAGCTATGCTCAAATACAAGAAATCAGTCTTCAAAATGTTAACAATTTCGTTTAAAATGCTAGCGAAAAAAACTAGCTCTGCACAATGTGAGAAACCAGTGTTTGAATTCTAGGAACTCAGTTCAATGTGCTAACTAGAAAAGTTTAAGTTTAGTGAATTTGTTTTATTTTCCGTTCTTAACCTTGCAAACCGAGCAACTTAATAGTGATGGAACTTTATTTATATCTGTTATGTATTTCAAAACAATACAAACAGGAATCATATATTAAACTTCACTAGTAATTAATATACACTCAGCAACACTAACAAATTGTATAAAACCAGCTAATAATAATATAGTAAATAGAAGACATCTTAAATTACCTAAAGAAAAATACCAAATATATCTTTTTAGGCTCAATAAATAAAAGATCAATAATCCTTATACATTTCGATTAACGGTAACCTATGAGGTAAATGCAATATAAACTTATAAGTATGCATAAAAATTCGAGTTCATTATGAGAAACTTGAAACATTTGAACTAAAAAAAATCGAACTTTAAGATAACTCTACTTACTAGCTCTTGCATATGCTTCTGGATAATTAACCCATTGCGGAGACGAAAGCAACAATGCCGGAGGCAGGACATTCATGACAATGCCTGCAAGGATTAAAAATCCTCCAGACAATCCATATGTGTCCAAAATCCATTCGACGAGGATTGGAAATCCGAGACTTCCAACGCAAGCCCCTGACAACGCAATACCGGATGCTGTCACCTTGTACTTTTCGAAATATTGGCCAACCACAACTTGTATTAGCGTGTTGGCAAATGCAAAGCCCAAACCTGTTGAAGAAAATAATGTGTATATCCATATGAAAACTCGAGAAAAAACTATTATCATCGGTTTTTATCATTGGAAGTCAAGTTTAGAGGTAACTCAGTTTTAAATCTTTTGTTAAGCCAACTTTTCTTTATCTTAAACTCATCACATTTAGTTTTAATCAACTTAAATATTATACGAATTAAAGTTTTTAGTTTAATTTATTTATACTCTCTAAAATATAACATATTTATAATTTAGTTTCATCTCCTTGGCAATAATGGGCTCTAAGCATAGTCAATTATAATAAATTAATAAGAATTCGAATGACAACTTCAATTGGATGAAACTGAAAATTAATTAGCATTATTTCAGACCCTTATTAAGTATTGTTATAAAGTCTTTCGACAAAAGTGTTGCCCTTTGAGTAACTGTAGCACACTTCTTTTTTTTGTATTTGTGATGAAGTGGTTTCTTTTGTGTGTTCAGTATGTCCTTCAAATTTACTCTTAAGACTATTGAATTTACCCTGCTGTCAAATACAAAGCAATAAAATAGTAAAGCAAAGTCATATAAAGTAAATAAATGTTAGAATCAATGCTCAATATAATAAATGTTCATTCATAGTGTTTACTGTTAAGTATCATTACTACTGAATGTTATACATAGTTTGCTGTTGAATGTGATTACTGTTGACACTTTTATGCATTTTGTAAGGTATTAAGCGTCAAATGGGTGAAGTGTGTCAATGGTTGAAGTGTGTTTATTAGGTATCTTGTATTAGTTCATAAGTTTGGCTACATATGTTTACTGTTTAATGGGGCTACTATATTGAATATATTTTTGGTGAGTGTTATTGATAGGTTCGTATTCTGTTAAAAGGGGTTTACTGTTGAGGGTAACGGTTAAACGGCATATCACATGGGCTCATTCATTCACCCCAACCCTCAACGCAACTCAATCTTAAACTTTTATCTCAATTTCGACGTCACGAAGTTGGACATAGTGTTGCCTGAGTTGAAGGAACGGTTTCTAGCATATTCTATATTCGGCCAGTCAAAAATAGAACTTCATCCTCGTTTTCGTTGCAAATTTATATCTGCTCATCAAAGTTGGCTGAATCTACGTATGCTTTAAAAAAAAGACGTAGCGTCTCTTCGCAGTGACAAAATCAGTAATCTTTGCTTTTGATTGGTTCAAAAACTAAGTTGAATCAACCAGGTCGAGGAGTTGACGCTAAAGATACTTGCTTCAATGACAACTTCCACAGCAGACGGAAGATTATATCCACCTTTTGAGTTTTGCGCTGAAGATATGGTTGAGTTGAGGGTTCAGCATCAGCAGTGAGTTGAAGAGTGGTTTGAAGAATTTTCGCTCATGTGATAAACTCTCGTGTGATAGTTTCTTCAACCTCAGCTTCCATAGCAGACGAAAGATTATATCGAACTTTTGAGTTTTGTGTTGAAGATATAGTTGAGTTGATGGTTCATCATCAGGCAGTAAGTTGAGGGTTCTGTTGAAGAATTTTCGCTCGTGTTATATATACTCTCGTGTGATACTTTCTTCAACCTCAACTTAAATAGCAAACGGAAGATTATATTCAACTTTTGAGTTTGGTGTTGAAAATATAGTTGAGTTGAGGGTTCGTCATGAGCAGTGAGTTGAGGGTTGGGTTGAAAAATTTTCGCTCGTGTGATATACTCTCTTGCGATACTTTATTCAACCTCAACTTCCATAGAAAACAGAAGATTATATCCAACTTTTGAGTTTTGAATTGAAGATACGGTTGAGTTCAGGGTTCATCATCAGCAGTGAGTTGAGGGTTGGGTTGAAGAATTTTCGCTCGTGCGGTATGCCCTATAGTATGGAAAGCTCCCTTACCATGTATACCACCCCAGAATACATCCAACCAAAAAACATTTGGGGCGAAGCTGCAGAAGCCCGCTCCGGCTGCTGCTACGATGCCTCCAAAAAGTGTGACCTTCTTGATTCCAAAGCGTTGTCCGAGAATTCCCACGAGAGGACCTGCCCATGTACGTGTGTTGAACGAGCATAAAAAAATAGAAATGGTATAAACTAAAGGAAGAAAACACCCATAAGCAAGAGCAATGAAAGAAGTTGAGCATTTTTTTTAATCGAATCAGAATGTTGAGAAACTCCTAAATCCAAAAAAATTATCGTATTTTTCTATTTTAATTATAAAGAAATTTTTTTAGAAAGTAAAAAGTAGGCACTGACATGCTGACAATGTTCGTCCGTAAGTTCGTTTGTCCATATCCCCTTCTAAAATCTGTTCTATCCTGAATCTTAGAAATTCTTTTTTTTTTGTTAGAAAGGTGTGACCTCGGGGACAAGTCTTTTTTTACATTTTGTCCGTCTGTATCCGTACGTCTGGATGGACACCTACTGTCTGTCTGTGAATTATCCATTGAATTAGCATTAAAATTTAATTTCAAGTCATTTAATTCGCTGTTGCCACATTAACAATGGCATGACAAACTTTATTTATTTAAAAATAATATTTGAAGCAAAATTTATTTTGTCAGAAATCACTTTGGAATGAATTTATAAACTGCAGCACAATGGGATTCTCTGATTGTTCATTATTTGTTTACTAAGAAAGCGGCAAGGCATTATATTTTTTGCTTAAAAAACTGGTTAGTTTTATTTAATTATTTAATTTTTTAATTAAATGGAATAGCAGCTAATGATCAAATGCTTTAAAATTGCTGAACTTCCTCATTGGAGATAAATTTAATTTGTTACCTTCATCATGATGCTGTTTGCAATTAATCAATACAAAATTGTTTCTTAAAGCAGTGGTGTATTTATTTCTATACTTGAGTAGAAAATGGACCTATGTCCCAACTCAAAACTCGAACCGAATTTTTTTAATTGAGGGTGGTTTTTTTGTTAAATTAACAATTGATAACGATGTAAAACAAATTCATTTCTGAAGTGCTAAGTTTCAGACCATTAATTTACTTGGCGTGAGAAAGAAAGAGGATAGAGGAAAGAGGAGAAGAGGAAAGAGGATTGGAGATAAAGAAAATCCTATATTTTAATACTCAATTACGTTTACATTTCAAAAACAAACACACTCCATTTATTAAACATAAGACAATGGAATTAGTTGGTATAAGACATTTTAGTGTGTTTATTCAATAAACATTTGTTTCCTTAAACAAATGTTTAACTTCCTGATCTTCTCTATTTCGGTATCTTTTTCTCTCTAATATTTACATATTGAATGAGTTTGAACACTATTTTACTTTTAATGGATAATGCATAGATTTTTGTTTAGTCAAACGAACAGTATTTTTTAGCCTACTTTTCTTCTTTTAATTCGAAAGAATTAAAAAAAATTAAAAAGTAGGTATTGACATGCGGTCGATGTCCGTCTGTCTGTCTGTCTGTCTGTCCGTCTGTCCGTCCCTTCCAAAATCGGTTCTATCTATCGGATCTTAAAAATTCTTTTTTTGTTAGAAAGCTATGACCTCAGATACCCAACTTTCATACTTTTTTTCCGTCTGTCTGTACTTCCGGACGGACATAAATCTAATATCTGTCGGCGAATTTCCCATTGAATTAGCATTGAAATTCAATTTTGAGTCATTTAAATCACTGTAGGTATTGAAATGCGGTCGATGTCCGTCTGTCTGTTCGTATGTCTGTTTGTCTGTCTGTCTGACCGTCTGTGTGTCCGTCTGTCTGTCCGTACCCCCCTTCCCAAATCGGTTCTATCCATCGGATCATAAAAATTCTTTTTTTGTTAGAAAGCTTGACCTCAGATACCAAACTTATATACCTTTTGTCCGTCTGTCTGTACGTCCGGACGGATATAAATCTACAATTTGTCGGCGAATTTCCCATTGAATTGGCATTGAAATTCAATTTTGAGTCATTTAAATCACTGTTGCCAAATCAAAAATGGCATGAGAAACATTATGTATTTAAGCATATTTTAAGCAAAATAATATTTCCATGAATCAGTTTGGAATTACGTCATAAAATGTAGCGCAGTTTGATTCTTTGATTGTTCATTAATTGTTTACCAAGAAAGCGGCAAGGCATATTTTTGCATACAATTATGCTTAGTTTTAATTTACATTTCTTATTTTTTTAATGCAGTTTGGAGTAGTTTCATTACTTTTGTTATTAATAATTATTTAATTATTCTTCGAACTACAAATAAATCGAGCAGACGATAAATAATATTAAGTTCATTTGCGAAAGAATATTAAGGAAACTAGTTGATTTTGGCTTTTAGAAGTTTAAATTATAGCTGGATGCTGGGTTTCGATTTTTTTTCTAATGTGTATAAATCTAGTGTAGAAACGGTTGTTGATGATATTTACTGTTAGGAACCTAGTTTTCTTCCCTTTAAAACTTCAGTAAGTATTTAAGTAACAGGAAAGTAGGCTATTTTAGTTCTTTGTGAACTTCTTGTTTTATTTATTATTATGTCGATTCATTTAAAAACGAAAAAACTTCAAGCCCAAATTTCAAGCCCTTTTACGTGTTTTTATAAAGATTTATATAAAACTGAATTTAAGAGCTCTACGCTTCAAATCAACTATTGTTGTTTATAAGATGTATTGTTACGTTTAATTAAAATAGAAATCTTTTATTAATACACAGTTAAACAGTTTGGTGCAACATTACACCAAACTCCTGGAACTTTGTAGCTGTCGCCACTATTTGGAGTGTAAATATACTAATTTTTTGTTGTAAAACCATAACTTTATACACCGAAAAAGTGGTAAATCAGCTCTCCAAATAGTGGTGGAAGCTAGAAAGTTTTTGGATTCCTGTGCAATCTTGCACCAAAATTTTTAACTGTGTAGAAGTATTTTACTTTCGAAGAAGCACTATTATTTAAAAGTCTAATTTTAAACATCAGTCAAAGCCAAGTTTGCATAATTTATAAACCTATTACTAAATACATTTTCCATTACCAGCATTAAAACTCAATACAAAAAAATTTAAAAAAATCAATAAAACGATATTTTATAGTAATATTGGACACACCTGATAGGGAACGAATCGAATTCCTGACAGTAAAAGGCAATGTTGCTTCAGCTCTTGTCACTCCGTACGTATCAATCACAGCCACGTACAAAATACCAATCATCCGGGAAATACCGGACAATATCATGTTGATAATACATGCTGCAAAGGCAACAACCCATGCTCGTCCAGTATCCGGCTCTTCTAAACTAACCATAGCATTTAACTAGGGAAATTTCCGTGTACGTTGTGTACAAGCTGTATTCTAAGACAAAGTGGTCGATCCTGGTTCAAATTCCATTGTATCTACAATGACGATGCGAGTTTAGCTGATTTACAGAGGGAATAAGATCAAGGGGATATGTATTTGTTCAGGCATTTGTGTTAAAAGGGCAAGAAGTTAACAGTCAAAAAAGTGGGTTGTAAATTTTGGATAAACCCTTTAGAAGCAAGATAAAATTTTCAATCTTGATAACGAAGCAAAAATGTATTTTTTTTAGTAAATTAGCGAGTGCGTCCTTGTGTAAACCAGCTATTTATTCTGTTTCGTTACAATGTTTTCTGCAGAAGTACTTAGTAATTGCAACGTTAAAAATGTTTTGTAGACTTTCAAGATCTTCGCATTTTTTTTCAAAGAACATTGAGGAGATTCGTTCCGATTTTTAACCAATTAATATACATAAATATCTTAGCATCTACAAATGATAAGTTCTTATTTGATTTTATTGGGATTATATAATAAAATGGAAGAAATCGAATAAACTATCTTTATTATGATGCAAAAACGAAACAAATTTTAAAAAAGTACAAAAAATAAATATTTTATTGAACACAATGAAAAGAAAGCGAACCAAATATTATTATGCTATAAGTTTATGGATTTTGTTCAGAAGTTGAATTTTGTCCGTTGTTTTCGACCCTAATAATTTCGTTGTTGCTTTTGACCCATCCTAGTTTTCCAGCAAGTGGAACCAACAGCCACATTAATCCGCTAAGTAAGGAAATAGCACCAGTCAAGTAGAACATCCCGTCGTATGATCCAAGATTATCTCGGAATTTATCTGTAAGAAAGCATACCATAAATTATCATACCCAAGGTAACTATTTACACCTATACTGCCTCTGCAAGAAATAAGACCGTTTCAGCAATTTTTGTGGTTTTGAGTTATTAACATCAATACACATAAAAATGGATAATCTATATAATAGTTATACCAAAAATATGTCATATATTCATTGTTAAATCCGCCTATTCAATTAAACTTATGAATGTATGTAATACTTAGCGTTTGATGAAACTAGTTTTTTTTTTCATTTTCCCAAAACTCACTTTTTTTTGCAGCGGCAGTATAGAATAACATCAGAAAAGTTAAACCATTATTATTCAAAGAATAAAATTTTTATAAATTAGAATGTTCTAGTAAAAATAATGATATAAATATTTGGAATTGAAGATTCAGCTATTCTTTCCATTCTGAATAATTGTAGAAAAATGTTAAATATATTAGGCATTACGTGCAATTTTGGTCGTAACTTTTTTAAGATAATTTAATTTAAATGCGAGTTTAAAAGGCTTATGCTATTTTAATAAAAAAATTTAATTCGTTTCCAATTCTATTTGACATTAGATAAGCAGGTAGTTAGATTTGAAATCATATAATACAAACTAACTAAAAATAATCACGTATTTTTTTACAATATCAGTCCTTTTCTGAAATATATAATATATTCTTACTTATCATAGAAGGAATCCCAAACGAAGTTATCCCAGACAACAATCCCATGTTAGATATAGCCACAGACTGCACATTCATATCAATGTAATGAAAGACCAATACAGGAAAGATAACCACCAAGCATCCAGCAGCCGTGCTGTACAGGACAAGAACGGCAAAGAAAGCAGGGATTGAATCCGCAAGAGGCAGCACTGCAACGAAGACGCCTTGGAGCGCTAGAACGCTGAACATGAATACGGGAAGAGTCATGTATTTCTTGTCCGTCACCCAACCAAATCCCAAGCGACCTTGAAAAGAAACAATGTGGGGAAGAGAATTGAAGGGTACAGTGGGAAAAACAACTTTATTGCATAGGAATCTTCCCGTATTCTGGTGTGCTTGGCGGACATTGGCGGCAGGAAACCGGTTTTTCTCTCGGTTTTTCTTTCGTGGTACAAACGTGTGACTCGTGTCCCCCGATCTCTGACGTGAATCAGGGTTGCCGCGAGAGAAAAACAAGATGAGCAACCGGTTTCATTACACCAGTTTAGGCGATGACTCGCTATTGTTGCCAAAGAATTCTGATGCAGGCAGATTTCTATGCAATGAAGTGGTTTTTCCTCTGTACTCTTCAATTGTTGAAGAATGGGGGTGGATTATAGGGGGGGGGGTGGAACCAACATCTCCTGGCGTTGGTTAATGTCACTGTTACACGAGTTTACGGTATATGTAAAATCAGGTGCAATAATGTGCTAACGGGAAAAAATGGTGGAATAGACCCATCAGCAAAGATCTAGTACAATTTCTTTAAAATAAAGCTCATACTTCTAGTATAAAAAAGATGTATTTCTTAAATAAACATAATGTGCCCTCCTTTAAAGATAAAAATATCCCCCTTTTTCTCAAACTTGAGTTAAGTATATTTCTTACCGTTTCGAGCACCGTTTTGTACAGATCAAAGTGCAAACCAAAATGTTCACTTTATTGTCACGTAGCAAGTTATTCCACAAAGCTCACCCATTAGACTATGTTTTTTATTCCGTAGTTTTTTCGTAAAAAATAGTTCTTACACACGAACGTTAACTAATTTTTCATTTACTAGAAGAAATAAATCTCAGTAAAAGTTTCACAACAACTTATATCATGATCATTATACAACATTTAAATAGAATTAGCAATTACATACCAATCATATCACCAATGGCCATGGCATTTAATATGAACTTTCCGTAGGTTTCCTGAAAACCTTTATCTTTGCTGTAGTCTATGACAACCGTGAGAGTAGGAATAAAGATTATGACGTAGGTGCACATACACAAGCTTATGAGGATGTACACTGGATTGGCGTAGAGATGTACCATGCTCCGGATTGTCTCCATTACTGTGGGTGGGTCTTTCTTTTGAGATGAGGCAGGGGGAACAGGGCAAGGTTCAGGTTCTCTGGTTGTCGAGCCTCCTTGCAACTGACCGGAGATGGTGAAAATGCCGAAGTCATCGTTTGGAGAAGATTTAGGCCTATTCTGATTGAAAATAAATATTATTTTCTTTAATTATTATCTTATTTAAGAAATAAATAAAACAAATAGATCGTTTTTAACCATATAGAACTAAGTAAAACAATGACATTTGATAAAAGAAAGATTTTGCGTTAGCTTTAGGTGTGTAAATGTCTTGTCTCTGATTGTTTTTTACGGTGCTGTTTAATTATCTGTGCTTGTCCCCAGTCACTAAATTTGATAAAAAAAATGTTTCAGTAAGCGTTTTGACCACTCCTCAATATAATATTTGACCATGTTTTGCGTTTAGCAAGGTAAAGTTCCATCATGCTCTTTGATCACTAGGAGCTTTGTACTACTGAAATTATCCATCTCTGGCAAGGTACAGCATATCTGGGTGTGATTGATCTGCGATAATACTTAAATACTCTCGGACATTCAGACATTGTTTAACAGGAATCAAAGGAACCATACAATGCCCAAGAAAATATCCCTCAAACCATAATATGGACTCTATCAGCTTCAAATGTTATGGATTGCATAAAACTGAGGATTGTCGTTGCATAAAACTATCAGGTAGCCATAATAAAGTGACCATTCAGTGTAAATGTCTGTGTTTGTCCCCAGCCTCATTGTTTACTCTAATTAAGCCAGATCATGACTTAGCGCATTTGTTTTATGTAGTACTTCAAAAACTCTAAAAAATGAGTTGTTCACTATGGTTTATGACGATCCATATCCCATATGGGTGAATACTCTGAAAACGAACCATTCTTGTCCCGGCCAGTTTTAAAAGTAATATAGGCTTTTAAAAGCAAAGTAACTTAGGGAAAAATGAGAATACAGTTTATAGAGTATAGGACAGAAAGAATTATACAAGATTTCCTATTTTATTATAGTTTTTTTAGTCCACAGAGCGTGATATGTCATGTCCGTGGTGTGTCCCAGCGTCACGTCCGTGGAGTTTGGCAATTTATATCTAACTTATAAGATATGAATTCACTTTTTAAATTACAGAATTGAAGAAGAGAGCATTTTGGGAATATAATAATGCAATTTTTATGTTCATTTTTTAATTTGTATTTATTTTACTGAGTATTAAATGCTTGTCCAAAATGACTGCAGTCACGTCCGTGGACACGAACAAAAACTTGTATTGAATTCAATATGTGGCAGTACAACGCAGTGTCTGTCATTTTAGCTTCATTTGCAGCCATACTATATAGTAAAATAAAATAAAAAGTTAGTTTTCAGCTTTAAGAGTTTTTTTTTCTTGTTTATGAAACTTAAGATTTAGTGAAAGGTCAAGATGGGTGCATCACGTCTGTGTCTAAGAAAGAACTTAGGTAAGCTAATCAAAAGTATATTCTTACTTAATTATGTGTAGCATTAGATACAAAGAGCTTAATTTTTTATACTCATGTTTCAAATATGAACATACCATGTTTTACGAGGTTGAAACATGTAATTTCTCACGTCTGTGGACATCATGTTTGTGGATTTTTGGCCCACGGTTATGATTTTTGTGTCCACGGCCATGACGTTTTAATTATATAAGAATAAATTGATAAAATATAAGTGAGGTGCATTGTAGTAACACTATATTTTGCCGTGAACTAATATAATAAAGTAAAGCTGAAATTTTATTAAAGTGTAACACATTAATAAAATATTTTTATGTTAATTTTGGGGGTTAAAACTCTTCTAAATGAAACATTATTAAATTAAGACTTATTATCAGAATAATTAATTTTATTTGTATGATCTGGACCCATGCTATATTTTTAATGCAGTATGTAAGTGTAACTTAAATACAAAGTTTCAAAGACTTTCATCAATATTTTTTTCGAGATTTTTCGCGTCAAATGGTTTGTTTTCAGAGTATTCACCCATATATAAATCATTAATATATTACATATAGCACTAATTACATTTAGTTCTACTGTTGAATCGGATAAAGAAAATCCCCGTGGTTCGTAACCAGTACAAATCACGCTGTCTTTCCTCTTTTGAAAATCTTCTGAATGGTCGAATATTATTCCTCTCTCCATGTTCCTGTTTAAATCTTTGGAAGCCTTGCTCACCCCAGCGCTCTCAATTGGATTATTGCTCATGGAAATGGACCTGCTAACTCTCTTGGGGAAATGGCGGTCTTCGGTGTCTGTTGCAATTACAGAATTATCTTCTGTCTCAGCTGGTGATTTGGATGAGGTTTTCAGTGCCCCTGAAAGTTAAATTAAGCAGTAGATGAAAATTAATTCGTTTATACCCCATTATTTGCATGATGAATGATTTTAACTAGAAAGATCTAAGCTTCCCCTACGGTATAATAGTTAATCCATACAGATATTAATTTCTACGTATAAAAAATATTTAATTTGACAACATCGTAGACATTGAAGAAGCATTTTCATGAATGTTTATATTTTTGAAATTCGATGCTTAGCTAGCCTTGTGTACCTCAATGAGTTTTAGTAAAGTTATTTCATTGCAAGGGCTCGTTTCGTTACTTTTTAACTACCTGCGCTTGTTAAAGAAAATAAGTTTATTACTTTGAAAACACAGCTTTTTCTAAACAAACACCATAAAAAGTTCAACAAGAACATTCTGCTCAATTTTATGATAGTATAGGATAGAGCAGCTTTAAAGTAAAATTCAATTATTACTACCCAACACCTTACATAATTAACTTTCCATTAAAATATCAATGAATTAATGATTTTACTCACATAGTCTAGCATAGCCTTCAGGGTGTTCAACCCACTGTGGAGACGACAGCAACAATGATGGAGGCAGTACATGCATCACAATACCGCCAAGAATTAGAAACCCACCGGACAGTCCATATGTGTCAAGTATCCATTCAACCAGGATTGGGAAACCAAGACTTCCGAGGCAAGCCCCAGATAGAGCGATGCCGGACGCGGTGGCTCTGTACTTCTGGAAATACTGGTTGACAACCACTTGGAACAGGGTGTTTGCAAGGGAAAATCCTAGACCTAAAAATTAGTTTTTACTACTCCATTTTTGTTATGTCAATTCCTTTCTAACAAAAAAAGATACTTATCTTTCATACTTTTTGTCCTTCCATCTGTACGTAAAGACGGACATCTGTCTACCTGTGTGTTGACGAATTACCCATTTAATTAGCATTGAAATTTAATATTCAGTCATTTAAATCGCTGTTGATACATTGAAAATAGCATGTGAGAAACTTTATTAATTTAAAATTAATATTTAATTGAAATTTATTTTGTTGTATAATGAGTTTGGAATGACGTCATAAAATGTAGCGCAATGTCATTCTTTAGTTTTTCATTATTCATTTACTAAGAAACCGGCCATTTCAGACAGACTGACAGGCGGACCAATGATCGAAAACTACTTTTATCGGAACAGCACCTTCCAAAATGTGTAGAAAACACAAAATCTCCGTTTTGAATTTTCGACCCTATCACAACACTTTCATTACGTTACATTTTATATTAGGTAATTGAAAGTAAAAATTATTACATTTGAGCCAAAATGATGTAGTTTTGGGAACTTAATTCTAACTTTCTCCTAAAATAGATAATTTTTAACGCAGAATATCCATAAAAAGTAAGTTGAGTATAATACACAATTTGTTTCAAGTTACGACAGATGGTTTAGTTTATCTGGTCTGGTTTTAAGTCTATATCTACTGTACAAACACACACAACATACTAATATGTATTAAGTTCAATAGTTTTATTATAATAGATATATAGTTTAAAGCTATAAAATAAAAGCCATAAAATAATAGTCCTTTTAAATAGTTAAGACTCTTATAGATTTAATTCCCAAAAACTTACTTCACCAAGTAAACTTTGGACCGCGATTCCGATTTTTTTCTAAACTGATAAATTATAAGTTAATCTACTACCTAGTAAAAAAAAACATTTAGAATATCATAGCATTAGACATTGAACATATTTGATAAGCTATTAGGTTTCTGACCTGTTGGACTAGAAATACTAACAGTGAACAAATATTAAGAAAATAGTTAACTATAAAATTATCAAAACAAAGAAGTTTCAAATACACTCTAAAAAAATCTTTTTTTGTTTATTGATGGAAAAAAATTTTGAACATATTTTCCGAAACAAATAGCCTTAAAAAAATTTTAATACTCTAAAATAAAAATGTATTTTTGTTCACTTAAAAAATAAATTTTTAATACATTTAATTTTATACCATGTATTACACCCCAGAAAACTGTTATCCAGACGACATCTGGGGCAATGCTGCATAAGGACGCACCAATAAATGCCAAAACACCACCAAAAAACGTAACAGTCCTTATTCCATAGCGAACACCAACAATTCCTACCACAGGACCTAAGGAAACATTATATAATAATACATAATAATTTTATTAATTAACAACTACATTTTTTTATTTATTCATACAGTGTCATTATTCGACTGATAAATAAAATATGTTACCTAAATCTTTCGCCAACGCAGATGTTAACTCGTTTATCAATTACAGTAGACACTCTCTTAACGGGCTTAAGGGGGGTGGGCTTAACGGGCGGATGGGTGTTTGGGTCAAAAATGTCGATTTTCTGTTTTCCTTTTTTGTATTATTCTACATATCTTTAGCTTTAATTTAAAACCAAGATTATCGATTTCTGTTTAGTGGTTTTCTTTTTATGGGCATTTTTCAGTAACTCTGTTTATGAGTTCTTACCTATACCTTACTTTTCTTTTGCGTTTCCTGAAATATAAGGTTTTTTAACAGTTAGGAAATTTTTTCTCAGGAACTATAAAAGATATCAACATGTTTTGTTTTATTATTCCTTTCCCATTAACAGCTCTTTGATTTAAACTGAGGAATTTTAAATATCTCTGCTCAAAAAAAAAATTATATAACTTTAAATCTGATTTTTTGGGGGTTTTTTATTACATATTTTTAAAAATCACTGTAAGAGTATTTTTTTATTCTGTGAAATATCATCTTAAATCAAAGAGCTATATGTAAGGAACAAACTTTACAAAAAATCATAATGATATCTCATATAGTTACTGAGAAAAATGTTCCCAAAGATAGTAAAATTAACATAGGCGAGATAGAACCATCCGACTCAACTTAAATAGTACCGAGGGCAAGTCGGTTAAGTGAAATTCTGATTAAACCGAAGCAGCGTAATTAATTAAGGTTTGTATGAACAGTTGATTGCTCTTTTATCACTGATGATATTTGTCTTAGAAATAAATACACAATCAAAGTAATGCGCTACTTTATTCAATGGATTCAAGTATTTCAAGTTACATACCATTCATAAAATCCATAAAAAAATTTATTGAATCTGAAAAATCGAAAACTTTTTTACATTTAGTTTCGACACATTCGGTCATTTTAGATATTTTTTACAGTTTGAGGATAACAAAAATCAGCCGGTGTAAGTGATACGATTATACGAATTTCGGTTAAGAGAGAGGCCTACTCTAAATATCTGGGTTATACATAGTTGAAATTAATTAGAAATCCGCACTGTAAAAATTTAGTGTAACGTTACTCCATAAAACTAGTGGCTGTATTAAGGTCTTTGCTTCCTCTAGCTTTATGGATTTAGCGAAAATGGAAGGTAGCGGGAGGATGTCATAAGTTTTATGGAGTAATGTTGCACCAAATTTTTGCGGATTGGTTATAGACTGAATTAGAGATTGAAAAAATTCTTAAAATTAGGATTAGATTAAAACAAAAACTTTTTGTTTTATTAAAAACTAATCAAAAGTTTAAATAGGTATAGAAGCAATTATATCTACATTGCATGACAGAAAGTGATCTAAATATCCCCCCCCCCCCGAAAAAAACGGAATTCTAAATAAACTTAAACTTTATGAATATCGATACATAAGCAAGTCTTATCCTCTTCGCTCCAGATGTACACATACTTGAATCTTTGTAGAATTCAATTCACAACTTCAATTTATATTTTTTCTCAATACTAACTTTTTTATATAATCAAGAATATTCTAGCTTTCCAAAAATACCGATAATGAAGCAGCTGATTTATTACTTGTATTGAAAAATAACGTACCGAGTGGGTCATGCAGAATTTGGAGTTTCAGTTTTAACAGCGGCAAATTTAGTTTTAGAGCGGTTAATTTTTCGGATCCAATAGTAAACCAACATCCACAATAATAAGGAAAAGAAGATGGCAGCGGGTAGGCCATATACTACTAATGCCCCCATCAGACCCAACTAGCATTGTTCTTACATGGGCACCTGATGGTAAGATGAAAAGGGATCGACCCAAACTAACCTGGCGTCAGATGGCTATAAAGGATAGAAACAGTTTTGGGTGGCCAAGTTGGGGGATCGCAAGGGGTGCAGCACTTGACCGGAGGGGATGGAACGCTGTGCTTGGGTCCGCACGTGCCACTTGAGCGTTAAGAGACTTAAGTCAAGTCAAGTAATTAATAAGTCAAGTAATATTTTTGATTAAAACAAAAGCTAAAATTGTCAATTACTTATAAAACTAACAGAGCTTGTTTATTTATTCATAGCACACCTAAAATAGGCATTTTAACCCTCAAAACCACGAATTTCACTAAAATGACGTGATCCACAGAAAATGTTAAACGTAATTTTTTTCAAAATGTCTTGCAAAACATACTTCTAAATACATAATTGTTTGACAAATATGTTTATATAAAGAATATATACGAAGATTTTTGCTTTTCAGGATTGAAGTGATTAAATACCTGATATACATCGAACTGAGTTTCTGACTGTAAACGGCAATGTTGCCTCTCCTCTGGTCACACCATAGGTATCAATCAGAGAAACATACAAAATTCCCACCATCCGCGAAAGGCCGGACAATATCATGTTGATAATGCATGCTGCTATGGCAACCACCCATGCTCGTCCTTTATCCGGCTCTTCCAATTCAATCATTGCTGTCAGCAACACAAGAATCAATCAAGAATCAATCGAATCGGTTCGAAGATGGAAAAGTAAGACAACTAGTTCTTTTAAAAAATTTAGTAAATTAATATTATATCATAACACTTAATTCAACACATAATTCATTTTTCTTATTGCAACATTTAACAATTGTCTGCTCGCATTAGGAAATTTTATTACAATGAATGTAGATCAGATAAGTTCATCGAATGTTTCGATGTAAACTAACTGACTTTACTAAACTTTTTGTGATAGCGTCACTGATTAAAATACTTATCTTCTTTGTATTACGATACATTGTTATCTTTTAATGCTTACCATTTACTAAGAATGCAACAAAAACCTTTTTTTAACTATGATATTATATCCATGGTCTTATTTAGTATCGTCTCTGATTTAGTAATAATACGTATTTACAAACAATAGTTGAGGTAAAAATTATAATTTTAAATGAATCAAAATATTTGCGAAAACTTGTCTCTTTCTACGAAAAACAGTTTGAAAGGGAATTTGTTATTATGACGAAGTTATATCAAGTTAGAGAAAGATAAACAGAAAGTACAGTTTTCAATCGCCATTCTAATGCATATAAATATTCTTAATTTTTTGTGCTTCAAAATATTTCATTGCACTCAATGAACTATTTATGCACTTATATATACAATTATTTGTATATGATTTTTTATACTTATAACACGCACGGTAACACATATTTTCGTGCATAAAAAAACGTCTCGATTGCAGTTAGGTGGTACGCAGAATGGGACCAAAGTAAGCATACGTTTCGGCCCACCTTAATCTTAAAAATCTATCTAAATATTATTCCTGTGATAAATTATTTACCTAAGTAGTAGCAAAGTTTTTGTAAAATAACTAATATTTATCTAGAATAATTTAGAAAATACATACATTTACACGGAAAACATTTACATAGAAAATACATACATTCACAAGAAAATACATAAATTTACAAGAAAATACATACATTTACATAGAAAATACTTACATTTACATGGAAAACATATACATAGAAAATACATACATTTTTAAAATTTAATAATACATTATATCCTGGTTAATATGCTCATAGAATCTTTATTTGTGAAAGCAAAAAATGTTTTTTTGGACATTTAACAATATTTCAAAACTACATGAAATATTTTTAATTCAAATTTCGATGCAAAAAGCTGATTTAAAAAGAATTTATTAGTGTTACTATAATATTTTGGCTGCACGAGCCGTTTATAGGTCTGCAGTTATTTTGGCGATGCCCGGACCTGAACCTGGGACCTACCGCATGCAAGACGAAAGTTTTTACCGACTGGGTCCCCCAGCCCTATCGAGTTGTATGAAATATGAAGTGGAATGTTTACCACATTTGGGCAGTTTCGTTTTGCGCAAAATGGGAAATATAAATAGGCCATTATAACATATAGCTGTTCTGGCAATTTGAACAGGGCCCTATGGGAAAGCCCTCAAACTCCGGAAGGGCCTCGATAAAATCAACCCTTCATATCAGAATGGGAGGAGATTATAATATCCTGATGGAGTGGACCACAGTGGAGGGATAAATTGGTATAAAATAAAAGTTTACATAAAAAAACCCTACTAATTAGGGTTATTAAGGGTGCACCCGTGCAACGCCGGGTTTATAAAGCTAGTATTTTATATATTTTCGAGCAGGAGGCGTATACTCTTAGCATTATTATTATAATAGTATAAACTTATAAAACTAAAAGACTAAGTTTAAAGAAATATGTGTTTAAGTTTTCATTTGTACAATAACAATTATATATAAAATGGTTCGGATGATTCCTATATATAAAATGGGATAATCTAATAGACTCATAAACTTCACTTGTGTTAATTCACTAATTCCTTCTGTAAAGTATATTTGTAATATGTGCCAAAGCTTTTGAGATTGCTATAGCTGAAAAATTCAATGAAAAGTGTTTTGAAATATTTATTTTTCACTATATACAACATTAATATTTTACTTTATTTTAGGAAAACACTTTTAACGTTAGCTGTGACATTTTCTGTCGTGAATTTGTCTCAGAAACTTCTTTTCTTGAGACTTCATTTTCATTAACGAGACCTTGTGGCATCAGAAGTATTATGTTCCAAAGATGTGACCGTTTCTTACGCGGTCCAAAGAGCATGGCCTTTTCAGCAATGTTGAAGATCCCAAATTTTGAGACAAGAGGAAGCATAACTTTATTTTATGTCTAGGTAAACACTTTTGACGTCGGTTGTAACAACTTATGTCATGAATTTCGGCTCCGAAACTGAGTCTTCTTTTTCTTTAACGAAATCTTGTGGATTTTCATCAGAACTATTCTGTTTCAAATTTGAGACTGTTTCTTCGGGGTCGAAAAGCGTGGTATTTTCAGCGATGTTGCCAACTTCTGATTTTGAGACAAGAGGAAGCAGCAACCACAAAGATCCGACGAAAATGGAAATGGCACCAGTGAGGTAGAATATTCCATCATAGGAACCAATGTTATCCCTGAAATGGGCTGTAACAGAAAGAATATGTTAATATTAAATTTATTACTATTTTCTTGCTTATTGCTTTATTACTAACTAGCAAATTTATACCCGTTCTTCGCACGGAATAAAAAAATATCAAATAGATTCCAAATATGTGTACCATATACCCTGTTATAGGATCATAAACTTATTATTGTTTCCGCTCGTTATAAATTATAAAATCCCGTTTCATTGCCTTAAAATTCCAAAATGAAAAACACTCTATAAAATGCACTCATAAATGTCATCACAATTCCCTCATAAATACATAAAACCTTTTAGCTCATTTGGCGCGTTTTGGGAAATAATTTGGCGAGAAACTAGATATAGCTACCCACACCCATTATACAGCTCTAACACAATGACCTTCAAACAACCGACCAGCATATATAATATAATTTTTTATAAAAAAATTGCCTATTTGGCGAATTTTAGTTAATGATTTGGCGAGTTTGGCAACGTATTGCAAAAAATAAAGACGATAAACCACTAAAAGCTCTAGTGCGATGGCTTTATTAATTTTGTTAAAAGCTTTACTAATTTTAGCTTATCATAAAGAGTAACAGAATCATGACTAAAATTACTCTGTTATAATACCTTACAATTTAATCGGAAAAACATGAGTCATAAGAACAAATGCCATATTTCAATGATTATTAATATTACTGAAAGTAATCGGGAAAAGAATCAAAAGAACTAAAATGCTATTTTTTCTTAAATATTATTAAGTTTCTAATCGGGGAAAAAAACTAGGTTCTAAGTAAATATACAACAGCCTTTCTAACTAGATTTTACACATGAAAACAAAATTCAAAACAAATAGCCACTTTCATGTTACTAAACTTACTGAAGTCTAATCGGAAAAACAAAGTTCTAAGCTTAATATTCTTTCGTTACTTAAATATTATGAATTCTAATCGGGAAATAAAGTAGTTCAAAGAATAATATAACATCCGTTTTAATAGATATAACATTAAATAATGAAACTACTCCAAGCATTAAATATCATAAAAGCAATTCAACATTATAAACTAAGCATAAATTAATGAAAAGTATCCTGCCGCTATTTATTGTATTAGAATAATTAATAATATTCGAAATAATAAAGTAATGTAGCTACTTCGAATGACGTCACTCATATAAATAATAAGAAATGTAAATTAAAACTAAGCATAATTGCATGCAAAAGTATCCCCTGCCGCTTTCTTGGTAGATAATTAATGAATAATCAAATAATCAAATTGTGCTACATTTTATGACGTCATTCCAAACTGATTCATGAAAATATTATTTTGCTTCAAATATGTTTAAATAAATAAAGTTTCTCATGCCATTGTTGATTTGGCAACAGTGATTTAAATGACTCAAAATTGAATTTCAATGCTAATTCAAAGGGAAATTCGCCGAAAGATAGTAGATTTATGTCCGTCCGGACGTACAGACAGACGGACAAAAAGTATGAAAGTTGGGTATCTGTGGTCATAGCTTTCTAACAAAAAAAGAATTTTTAAGATCCGATGGATAGAACCGATTTTGGAAGGGGGGTACGGACAGACAGACAGACAGACAGACGGACATCGACCGCATGTCAATACCTACTTTTTCATTTTTTTAATTCTTTCAAATTAAAAAAGAAAAGTAGGCTAAAAACTAGGTTTCCTAAAGTAAATATCATCAACAGCCGTTTCTACACTAGATTTATACACATTAGAAAAAAACAAGAAGTTCATAAAGAACTAAAATAGCCTACTTTCCTTTTACTTAAATACTTACTGAAGTTATAATCGGGAAAAAAACTAGGTTCCTAAAGTAAATATCATCAACAGCCGTTTCTACACTAGATTTATACACATTAGAAAATAAAATCGAAACACAGCACCCAGCTATAATTTAAACTTCTAAAAGCCAAAATCAACTATTTTCCTTAATATTCTTTCGCAAATTAATTAAATATTATTTATCATCTGCTCGTGATTTATTTGTAGTTCAAAGAATAATTAAATATTTATTAATAACAAAAGTAATGAAACTACTCCGAACTGCATTAAAAAATAAGAAATGTAAATTAAAACTAAGCATAATTGCATGCAAAAGTATGCCTTGCCGCTTTCTTGGTAGATAAATAATGAATAATCAAAGAATCAAATTGTGCTACATTTTATGACGTCATTCCAAACTGATTCATGAAAATATTATTTTGCTTCAAATATGTTTAAATAAATAAAGTTTCTCATGCCATTGTTGATTTGGCAACAGTGATTTAAATGACTCAAAATTGAATTTCAATGCTAATTCAATGGGAAATTCGCCGACAGATAGTAGATTTATGTCCGTCCGGACATACAGACAGACGGACAAAAAGTATGAAAGTTGGGTATCTGAGGTCATAGCTTTCTAACAAAAAAAGAATTTTTAAGATCCGATGGATAGAACCGATTTTGGAAGGGGGGGGGGTACGGACAGACGGACGGACAGACAGACGGAAAGACAGACAGACATACGAACAGACAGATGGACATCAACCGCATTTCAATACCTACAGTGATTTAAATGACTCAAAATTGAATTTCAATGCTAATTCAATGGGAAATTCACCGACAGATAGTAGATTTATGTCCGTCCGGACGTACAGACAGACGGACAAAAAGTATGAAAGTTGGGTATCTGAGGTCATAGCTTTCTAACAAAAAAAGAATTTTTAAGATCCGATGGATAGAACCGATTTTGGAAGGGGGGGGGGGGGTACGGACAGACAGACAGACGGACGGACAGACAGACGGAAAGACAGACAGACATACGAACAGACAGACAGACATACGAACAGACAGACAGATGGATATCAACCGCATTTCAATACCTACAGTGATTTAAATGATTCAAAATTGAATTTCAATGCTAATTCAATGGGAAATTTGCCGACCGATAGTAGATTTATGTCCGTCCGGACATACAGACAGACGGACAAAAAGTATGAAAGTTGGGTATCTGAGGTCATAGCTTTCTAACAAAAAAAGAATTTTTAAGATCCGATGGATAGAACTGATTTTGGAAGGGGGGTACGGACAGACAGACAGACAGACAGACAGACGGACATCGACCGCATGTCAATACCTACTTTTTCATTTTTTTAATTCTTTCGAATTAAAAAAAGAAAAGTAGGCTAAAAATCGAAACACAGCACCCAGCTATAATTTAAACTTCTAAAAGCCAAAATCAACTATTTTCCTTAATATTCTTTCGCAAATTAATTAAATATTATTTATCATCTGCTCGTGATTTATTTGTAGTTCGAAGAATAATTAAATATTTATTAATAACAAAAGTAATGAAACTACTCCGAACTGCATTAAAAACAAGAAGTTCATAAAGAACTAAAATAGCCTACTTTCCTGTTCTTAAATACTTACTGAAGTTCTAATCGGGAAAAAAACTAGGTTCCTAAAGTAAATATCATCAACAGCCGTTTCTACACTAGATTTATACACATTAGAAAAAAAAATCGAAACACAGCACCCAGCTATAATTTAAACTTCTAAAAGCCAAAATCAACTATTTTCCTTAATATTCGTTCGCAAATTAATTAAATATTATTTATCATCTGCTCGTGATTTATTTGTAGTTCGAAGAATAAATATTTATTAATAACAAAAGTAATGAAACTACTCCGAACTGCATTAAAAAACAAGAAATGTAAATTAAAACTAAGCATAATTGCATGCAAAAGTATGCCTTGCCGCTTTCTTGGTAGATAATTATGAATAATCAAAGAATCAAATTGTTCTACATTTTATGACGTCATTCCAAACTGATTCATGAAATTATTATTTTGCTTCAAATATGTTTAAATAAAGTTTCTCATGCCATTGTTGATTTGGCAACAGTGATTTAAATGACTCAAAATTGAATTTCAATGCTAATTCAATGGGAAATTCGCCGACAGATAGTAGATTTATGTCCGTCCGGACGTACAGACAGACGGACAAAAAGTATGAAAGTTGGGTATCTGAGGTCATAGCTTTCTAACAAAAAAAGAATTTTTAAGATCCGATTGATAGAACCGATTTTGGAAGGGGGGTACGGACAGACAGATAAACGGACAGACAGGCGGACAGACAGACGGACAGACATACGAACAGACAGACATACGAACAGACAGACAGATGGACATACAGACAGATGGACATCAACCGCATTTCACTACCTACAGTGATTTAAATGACTCAAAATTGAATTTCAATGCTAATTCAATGGGAAATTCGCCGACAGATAGTAGATTTATGTCCGTCCGGACGTACAGACAGACGGACAAAAAGTATGAAAGTTGGGTATCTGAGGTCATAGCTTTCTAACAAAAAAAGAATTTTTAAGATCCGATGATTAGAACCGATTTTGGAAGGGGGGTACAGACAGACAGACAGACAGACAAACGGACAGACAGGCGGACAGACAGACGGACAGACATACGAACAGACAGACAGATGGACAGACAGACAGATGGACATCAACAGCATTTCAATACCTACAGTGATTTAAATGACTCAAAATTGAATTTCAATGCTAATTCAATGGGAAATTCGCCGACAGATAGTAGATTTATGTCCGTCCGGACGTACAGACAGACGGACAAAAGTATGAAAGTTGGGTATCTGAGGTCATAGCTTTCTAACAAAAAAAGAATTTTTAAGATCCGATGATTAGAACCGATTTTGGAAGGGGAGTACAGACAGACAGACAAACGGACAGACAGGCGGACAGACAGACGGACAGACATACGAACAGACAGACATACGAACAGACAGACAGATGGACAGACAGACAGTTGGACATCAACCGCATTTCAATACCTACAGTGATTTAAATGACTCAAAATTAAATTTCAATGCTAATTCAATGGGAAATTCGCCGACAGATAGTAGATTTATGTCCGTCCGGACGTACAGACAGACGGACAAAAAGTATGAAAGTTGGGTATCTGAGGTTATAGCTTTCTAACAAAAAAAGAATTTTTAAGATCCGATGATTAGAACCGATTTTGGAAGGGGGGTACGGACGGACAGACAGACGGACAGACGGACAGACGGACAGACGGACATCGACCGCATGTCAATACCTACTTTTTCATTTTTTTAATTCTTTCGAATTAAAAAAGAAAAGTAGGCTAATAAGAAATGTAAATTAAAACTAAGCATAATTGCATGCAAAAGTATGCCTTGCCGCTTTCTTGGTAGATAATTAATGAATAATCAAAGAATCAAATTGTGCTACATTTTATGACGTCATTCCAAACTGATTCATGAAAATATTATTTTGCTTCAAATATGTTTAAATAAATAAAGTTTCTCATGCCATTGTTGATTTGGCAACAGTGATTTAAATGACTCAAAATTGAATTTCAATGCTAATTCAATGGGAAATTCGCCGAAAGATAGTAGATTTATGTCCGTCCGGACGTACAGACAGACGGACAAAAAGTATGAAAGTTGAGTATCTGATGTCATAGCTTTCTAACAAAAAAATAATTTTTAAGATCCGAGGGATAGAACCGATTTTGGAAGGGGGGTACGGACAGACAGACGGACAGACGGACATCGACCGCATGTCAATACCTACTTTTTCGTTTTTTTGATTCTTTCGAATTAAAAAAAGAAAAGTAGGCTAAAAATGATCGAATTTGAGCGAAAGTGGTGTATTTTTTCAGAAAATTCGAATTTTCTCTAAAAATGGAACAAATATGAAAAAACTAAGCCTCAGGTGCACACTTTGGTATTAAAGGTAATCTATCTTAAAGTTTCGAATTTCTGAGGGCAGTATCAGTAGGTCTTTAACGATCCGAAGACAAACAGACACACAGACTCTTTCTTTTATTATTATAGACTAGCAAATTTACACTCGTTCTTCGCACGGATTAAAAAAAATATCAAATCGTTCCAAATATGTGTACCATATAACCTGTTATAGGATCATAAACTTGTTATTGTTTCCGCTCGTTAAAAAAATAAAATCCCGTTTCATTGCCTTGCCTTAAAATTCCAAAATGAAAAATACGCTATAAAATTCACTCATAAATGTCATCACAATTCCCTCATAAATACATGAAACCTTTTAGCTCATTTGGCGCGTTTCGGGAAAAAATTTGGCGAGAAAATAGATATAGCTACAAACACACCCATTATACAGCTCTAACACAATGACCTTCGAACAACCGACCAGCTTATAAATTATTTATAAAAGAAATTGTCTATTTGGCGATTTTTAGTTAATAATGTGGCGAGTTTGGCAACGTATTTGGCGAAAAAATAAAGACATTAAACACTAATAGCTCTAGTGCGATGGCCTTTATTAACCATCATAGTTCAGTAATAGCTTAACTATACATTTATTGCTTAAATATGCATGCATGCAGTCAACAGAAAAATCAATGAAAAAATCATTAAATAAACCCACAATAAAATCCGGGAATGAAGACTGGCGGAATTACGTCACTTGAAACATGTCAATTATTTTACAAATAATGAATTTAGTTTCTGAAAGTAATGGCAAAAGAATAAAATAAACATTTTGAATTTTAAATGTTTCGTTAAAAGTTTTATTTAATTTTTTCAGCTGATGGCATCAGGAAAGAGAAAAAATGATCGGATTTGAGCGAAAGTAGTGTATTTTTTTCAGAAAATTCGAATTTTCTCTAAAAATGGAACAAATATGAAAAAACTAAGCCTCAGGTGCACACGTTGGTATTAAAGGGAATCTATCTTGAAAATTTCGAATTTCTGAAGACAGTATAAGTAGGTCTTTTACGTTCCGAAAAGAAACAGACACACAGAATCTTTCTTTTATTATTATAGATTTATTGCTTATTGCTTTATTACTTATTTATTGCTTATTGCTTTATTACTAATTTATTGCTTATTGCTTTATTACTAATTTATTGCTTATTGCTTTATTACTAATTTATTGCAAATTAAAATTTATTCAAAATTTTTTTAATTTATCAGCAATTTATTTAAAAAAACAAATCTGCGAATTAAACACCAATAGGGTAACTGCTACCACCCTAACTAGATTAATGACAGGCCACTTCAAAGGGATGTAAATCCAAAAAGATGGAACTAGGAAATACCCCAGCTGCAGAAACTGCCCCGACTCGGAACTGGATCCAAAACATCTTTTCTCTTGTCCAGCCATCCTGGCAAAATTGCAGCAAATCACCAACTCGCCCTACGAAGACCTTTATGAGGACCACTGTCTGCAGATCGCTGCAAAGCAGTCTATGAGACCTTTGGTCCCATAAAATCTTTATCCATGGACACGACGGATTATATTGTATAAAAATTATTACTTGCGATGCAAACTGAATTAATTTAAATTTATATTATAAATTTAAAGTTATAAGTAAATGAGAAGACTTGCTGTATGCAACTGAACTTTCGATACATGCATTTACTATATGAAACTGTTTTCTAACCTTTATTCAGCCTTTTTCCAACTAAAATTAAAATAGATATTCTTTTATATGCCGTCTCAGTGGCTGTGATGTATTACGTGCTCGCCTCGTAATCCCAAGATTGCGGGTTCGAGCCCTCGCTGAGTTGGTAAATTTTTTAGATGAGAAAATTGTCTGCCCGCATGTCATATGATATTGCGGCATGTTAAAGACACCTGAGTACCCATTTGGCTGGGGTTTTCTCGGCAAAACTAAATCTCGGCATAGTTTAACACCCACAGAGAGCTCAGCTTCATTGCAATCTAAGCGACAAAATTGGTAGAAAGGGTCATCTTGATGGTACCACAAAAAATTCCTCCAGTTCTGGGTAATATGCGAAGCCTGCAAAAAGCCTGATTCGGCCCAAAAACAGCCCCGTTGGAAAAAAATAGATATCTTTAATATTCTTTAAATGCATTAACAATTTAAGTCCCAGTGATGTCATTTGGCATCATCACTTTAGAATTTTTTTCCGATTGTCTATAGCCATTTATGATACCGAAAAGCACATCATTAGATTCTTCAAACTTTTTTCTATTAGAAAATATTTTACATTAATCCGAAAAGATGTCGGCACCATTATTTTTTTTAATTAGAAAATAGCTAACTTGCGTTTCTCTTCATTTTTGAAAAGTTGACTTAATTAAAACATTATTTTAACTATTTTGGTTGAAATAATTACTAAAAATTTTTTAATAATATGTTCAGATACTCTAAAATATATAAATAGACCTTTATTTTTGTTAAATAATTTTTTCAATTTGTTGTTTTCTATCATTGAAAAGTCATAATTCCAAATGGTATCATTGGGACTTGCTGGGCAATGATTTGGGACTTGCTGAACCCTTATTGGCGACTTTGCTGTTGCGTTGACATATTCGTGCATGCTTTCTTAAAATTTATTTTTTTCAACTTAGAAGTTATCCTAAGTTAAATTTATGCTTATTATAAACGATTCCTATAGGTGGGAATTTGAAAATTTGTTGTCATTCATTAGCATATTCACTGGATAAGGTAGTGTATATGCTAATGAATGTCGATTTTTCTGACGTTGTACTTGAAAACTCGAATGTAGAACTGGAAACAACTGTCAAAAATGTGAATAATAAAAGTACAGGTAATGCTGCAGATCAAAATATTCCAATTATGAACGGATTATTGACAGGGCCGTAATTTTAACTTTTTATTGGGGGGGGGGGAGACGACGTTTTGGCGCCCTCTAAAATTAGTTTTGACACCTCATAAATTATTTATATTATTAATTAGTATAGTAGTACTAATTAATAACCCCTTATTACATTAATTACCTTAAATTTATTTATAAATTTATTTAAACTTACTTTTAAATTACTTTGAAAACGTAAAGATTACTTTAAATTTTAAAATAAATTTTAACTTGCTAATTCTTATTTTACTTATAAATTCCAAATAGAATTATTTCATGCACCAAATTTAGAATATTTGGCTTTCAATTTATGTAAAATATTGATGTTTGTATTACATTAATCTTCAATATCTAACTTGTTCTTCACCCTATTTTCCTATTATAATATTTAATCACATGAGATGCATACTTTTTGTGTTAAATTTAATTTTTTTTTTTGTATATTTGCAAATTTTTCCTAAAGTAATAATTAAATAATTGCTTTTTAATAAGTTTCATGCTTCCAATTGAATATGACCCCATATTTTCTTTTATACTACTTAAGTCCCAATGATGCCATTTGGCATCATTTCAAAAATCAATAATAAAATTTTTAAAAAAAAAATCTTATGGAACTTTTATCTTAGACCTAAAATGAGCCTATTTTTTTAATACCAGAATTTTCTGTAGTGTAGTAATTTTTTGGGACTGAAAGGGTTAAACATCAGTTTACGAAAGTGTTTTTTTTAATCTAGCACCCATACGAGTTTTTAATCATATTGGAAATCAAGTTTTAATTTTTTTTTTCAAATATAGCATCTATGATCAAAGGAATTTGATCAAAACATTTTTTTTGTGAAAGTTATACATTAAAACACAGTTAAAAAAAAATTGTGGTGTAACAACAAGACAAAAAAATTATGGTGTAACTAAGAGACTAAAATTATTTTTTAAAAATTATAACAAGACAAAAAAAAATTCAGAATAACAAAATTTTATTAGGACATTTTTATATATAACCCAAAGCTAAAAAATAAAAGAAAAATCTTGAATTTCCACTCTATAGCTAAAAATTGCAGAAACATGTACCTACTTAGCATGAGTGCAAACCCAAATGAAATTATCCCTGTAACAGCCTCACATTACAGATATTACTTCCTTTCAAATCCTTTCACGTTTAACCCAAAGCTCAAAAATATAAGAAAAATCTGGAATTTCCACTCAATAGCTAAAAATTGCAGAAGCATGTACTTACTTATCATAGAAGGAATCCCCAATGAAATTATCCCTGCCAGCAGGCCCACATTACCTATGGCCACACACTGTACACAGTCTTCAGTGTAATGAATGACGAGTACAGGAATGATGACGATAAGATTACCAGCAGTCATGCTGTACAGGACGAGGAGTAAAACAAACGCAGAGAATGACGAAGAGACTGGAAAGACTGCAACGAACACGCCTTGAAATGCCAAAACGAAAAACATGTAGGTCGGCAGAGTCATGAATTTTTTGTCTGTCACCCAACCGAAACAGAGGCGACCTGCAATGCAAATACATGACGTGGTCATTTCTTAACTAAACTTAACATAGTTAGTGAACTCTACGTTTTTATGAACTAGAAGTATGATCCCAAACATAAGACGATTTTGCATTTTACGAGCATTTTTTTTTAAGTTTGAATAAACGAGCATCTACTAACAAGCCAAATTTTTATGTCGAGCAATCTCTCTCTCTCTCTCTTTATTTATATAATTTTATAATATATATATATATATATATATAATATATATATATATATATATATATATATATATATATATATATATATATATATATATATATATATATATATATATATATATATATATATATATATATATATATATATATATATATTATATATATATATATATATATATATATATATATATATATAATATATATATATATATATATATTTATATATATATTGACATGTTTCAAGTGACGTAATTCCGCCAGTCTCCATTCCCGGATTTTATTGTGGGTTTATTTGATAATTTTTTCATTGATTTTTCTGTATTATTATTTTGTATTATTATTCTGTATTTATATTTAAGCAATAAATGTATAGTTAAGCTATTACTGAACTATGACGGTTAATAAAGGCCATTGCACTAGAGCTGCATATTACTGTTTTATGTTTTTATTTTTTAGGAACAATAACATAAGTTTATGATCCTATAACAAGTTATATGGCACATATTTGGAACGATTTGATATTTTTTTAATCCGTGCGAAGAACGGGTATATATATATATATATATATATATATATATATATATATATATATATATATATATATATATATATATATATATATATATATATATATATATATATATATATATATATATATATATATATATATATATATATATATATATATATATATATATATATATATATATATATATATATATATATATATATATATATATATATATATATACCCGTTCTTCGCACGGATTAAAAAATATCAAATCGTTCCAAATATGCGCCTTATAACTTGTTATAGGATCATAAACTTATGTTATTGTTCCTAAAAAATAAAAACATAAAACAGTAATATGCAGCTCTAGTGCAATGGCCTTTATTAACCGTCATAGTTCAGTAATAGCTTAACTATACATTTATTGCTTAAATATAAATACAGAATAATAATACAAAATAATAATACAGAAAAATCAATGAAAAAATCATCAAATAAACCCACAATAAAATCCGGGAATGGAGACTGGCGGAATTATGTCACTTGAAACATGTCAATTATTTGTCAAATAATGAATTTAGTTTCTGAAGGTAATGGCAAAAGAATAAAATAAACATTTACAATTTTAAATGTTTTCGTTAAAAGTTTTATTAATTTTTTTTCAGCCAATGGTATCAGGAAAGTAAAAAAAGATCGAATTTGAGCCAAAGTGGTGTAGTTTTTTCAGAAAATTCGAATTTTCTCTAAAAATAAAACATTTTGAAACCTGAAAGTTCAAAATTCATAATCTAAGTATGAACTACGCATTTGTGCCAAATTACGAGTCAAACAGATACCTAGTTTAAGAGTCATATGACACATACATACACACAAAACTTCATTTTTATTATCTATAATTCTGTCTGTGTGTGTGTCTGTTTGTCTTCGGATCGTAAAAGACCTACTTATACTGCCCTCAGAAATTCGAAATTTTTAAGATAGAATCCCTTTAATACCAACGTGTGCACCTGAGGCTTAGTTTTTTCATATTTGTTCCATTTTTCGAGAAAATTCGAATTTTCTGAAAAAAATACACCACTTTCGCTCAAATCCGATCATTTTTTCTCTTTCCTGATGCCATCGGCTGAAAAAACTAAATAAAACTTTTAACGAAAACATTTAAAATTTAAAATGTTTATTTTATTCTTTTGCCATTACTTTCAGAAACTGAATTCTTTTTTTTTTTAAATAATTGACTTGTTTCAAGTGACGTAATTCCGCCAGTCTTCATTCCCGGATTTTATTGTGGGTTTATTTGATGATTTTTTCATTGATTTTTCTGTTGACTGCATGTATGCATATTTAAGCTGGGCCGTAGTGAGCCTAGTGGTCAGCGTCTCGGTCTCGGGATCGGAAGGTCCTGCGATCGAGTCCCGGTACCACTGAAGACCTACCGAGTATATGCGGAGTACGTGCTCGTTAAATCTGTTGGGTCCGAAAGTCCTCTAAGTTCCCATACCAAATCAATACCTCTGGAGGTGACAAGCCAATTCTGGGGATCCTCTAGTTGGCCTCTGTCTCTAAAAATTAGATGGATCCACTTATGTGTGTGTGTTGTCTGTTGTGTCTGTCTTACTTGACGAAGGTTTATAAGCGGGTCGCTGACCAAGCACACAAACCTGAATATATATGTCTACCAACCAACCAACCAACCAACATATTTAAGCAAAAAATGTATAGTTAAGCTATTACTGAACTATGGTGGTTAATAAAGGCCATCGCACTAGAGCTATTAGTGTTTTATGTCATTATTTTTTTGCCGAATACGTTGCCAAACTCGCCAAATTATTAACTAAAATTCGCCAAATAAGCAATTTCTTTTATAAATAATTTATAAGCTGGTCGGTTGTTCGAAAGTCATTGTGTTAGAGCTGTATAATGGTGTGTTTGTAGCTATATCTATTTTCCCGCCAAATTATTTCCCAAAACGTGCCAAATGAGCAAAAAGGTTTTATGTATTTATGTGTATGAGTGCATTTTATTGCGTATTTTTCATCTTGGAATTTTAAGGCAATGAAACGGGATTTTATAATTTATAACGAGCGGAAACAATAATAAGTTTATGATCCTATAACAGGGTATATGGTACACATATTTGGAATCTATTTGATATTTTTTTATTCCGTGCGAAGAACGGGTATAAATTTGCTAGTTACAGATAAAATGCAAAGTCCTGACTCACTCACTCACTGACTGACTCGAGTATCAACGCCCAGCCCAAACTACTGGAGGTACAACTACCAAATTTTAGGAGTATATTCTTTTTGTAATGAAGGTGTCATCTAAGAAGCGATTTTTCGAAATTCGAACCCAAACAGCTGTAAGAATGCAAAACGTGAGCTGATTTCACCATAGGAATAGCATTGTAAGATTGGAATTTATACTGTTTATTTCAATTTAAAAGAATTTTCAGCGCGTTCAGCGTAAAGGAAAAATAAATATAAACAAATAAGAGCACGTGAGTTTAATTTGTCAGATTGTTACTTGAATATCATTTTTTATTTTATCTATTGAATTTAAATCTTTTGATTTTTTTGTTACCGTATTTAGTTTAATTGACGTTTACAAATGGTAAGAAATGAAGATATTTTTACAATGTTTCATGACAGTAAAGGCAATAACTATTCTAGATCTGATGAATACTTCTAAGAAATGTCAATTGTTTTTTATGTTTCTTTATGTTTATGAAACTGGCAATTTGGTACAGCTGTGATATAATAGCTGATTGAATTTTGGCATTGGCGGCTTTTGGCGAAGTTGAAAATTTAACGTAGTGTAGCTATTCCCATCCAGTTGTATGGGTCAGGATTAGTTTGAATTATCGTCGCACCAGAGCTACACACAAGGGCTATTGGCCACGGGCATCTTCATTTAGAACCACAGTCAAGTGACGAGCCGAAACATGAGTAGGCACCCAATGCAACTTTTAAGGGCGATATCGTACGCAGCGTCGGGACTTTTAAAAATATTTAACGTGCACTCCCACCACACGGGGTTTTTTTCGGGACATGGGGCATTTTTGGCTGCATGGGCCGTTTATAGGTCGGCAGTTATTTTGACGATGCCCGGACCCGAATCTGGGACCTATCGCATGCAAGGCGAACGCCTTTACCGATTGGGCTCCCCAGCCCTGTTGAATGGTCGAATATGGAGTGGAATGTTTACCGCATTTTGGGCATTTTCGGGTATAAGAGGGCAATTAGAAACTGGCCATTATATCCTAGCTATTCTGACAATTTTAACAGGGCCAACTAACTCCTAGAAAGTCCTGGATACAATCGGACTTCTTTATTTTTAAATTAATGCTGATATTAAAATGGAAGGAAAGTATAATATTCTGATGGAGTGCTGACCAGTGGAGAGGGGATCAATTGGTATAAAAAAAGTTTACTTAAAAAAAACAATCACCGTAAGGGTACACCCGTGCAACGCCGGGTTTCTAAAGCTATTTGTATATAAAAATTGTTTAAAACATTTATTTTAAGCTGTGAAGTGGTTCAGTGGCATTCCTCATAAAAACAAGAAATTCTATAAAAAAAATTTTAATGCTATCGTTTATGTTACTTAAAATATTCACTAAAATTCTTATCGAAAGCAAGTATATTTGTAACATAATCGTTCCGCTTCCACACAAAATTTATACACCTTAGAAACAAAACGGAAAACACAGCATTCAGTTAAAATTTTAACTTTTAAAAGTTAAAATTGGCAATTTTGTCCATTTTCAATTTACATTACTAGATTGCAATAATAAATAAAGAAATGAATTAAAAATAGCCTTCCTTTTATACAAAAAAATGGAATGCCTTGCCTCTTTCTTATCAAACAAATAATAAACAATCAAAACATTTTATAAGGTCATTTCAAACTTATTTATATGGCACAAAAAAATTTCTTTCAAGTATTAGTTTTTAATCAATAAAGTTTCTCTTGCTATTTTTGACGTAGCAAAAGCGATTTAAATGACTAAAATTTTAATGCTAATTAAAATGGGTGATCGTAGACATTCAGGTAGACAGAGGTCCGCCCAGACGTACATTCAGAAAGACAAAAAGTATGAAATATAGGACTTTAATGTCATATACCTTTCTAACGCAAAAAAAAATTAAGGATAGACGTTCGACGGATAGAATCGATTTTGAGAAGGGGTGCGGACAGACGGACATCTTCAGCATGTCAATGCGTACTTTCCTGGGTTTTTTTTAATTCTTTCGAATTGAAACAAAAAAAGAAAAATAGGCTAAAATTACTCCAATAATGCTACGTAGTGAAACACAATTAAAAATATTCCAAACTAGCAAATTTATACCCGTTCTTCGCACGGATTAAAAAAATATCAAATCGTTCCAAATATGTGTACCATATAACCTGTTATAGGATCATAAACTTATGTTATTGTTCCCGCTCGTTATAAAGTATAAAATCCCGTTTCATTGCCTTAAAATTCCAAAAGGAAAAATAAGCTATAAAATGCACTCATAAATGTAATCACAATTCCCTCATAAGTACATAAAACCTTTTAGCTCATTTGGCGCGTTTTGGGAAATAATTTGGCAAGAAAATATATATAGATACAAACACACCCATTATACAGCTCTAACACAATGACCTTCGAACAACCGACAAGCTTATAAATTATTTATAAAAGAAATTGCCCATTTGGCTAGTTTTAGTTAATAATTTGGCGAGTTTGGCAACGTATTTGGCGAAAAAATAAAGACATAGAACACTAATATGCAGCTCTATTGCAATGGCCTTTATTAACCATCATAGTTCAGTAATAGCATAACTATACATGTATTGCTTAAATATACATACATGCAGTCAACAGAAAAATCAATGAAAAAATCATCAACTAAACCCACAATAAAATCCGGGAATGGAGACTGGCAGAATTACGTCACTTGAAACATGTCAATTATTTTTCGAATAATGAATTTAGTTTCTGAAGGTAATGGCAAAAGAATAAAATAAACATTTTTAATTTTAAATATTTCGTTAAAAGTTTTATTTAATTTTTTCAGCCGATGGCATCAGGAAAGAGAAAAAATGATCGGATTTGAGCGAAAATGGTGTATTTTTTCAGAAAATTAGAATTTTCTCTAAAAATGGAACAAATATGAAAAAACTAAGCCTCAGGTGCACACGTTGGTATTAAAGGGAATCTATCTTAAAAATTTCGAATTTCTGAGGGCAGTATAAGTAGGTCTTTTTACGATCCGAAGACAAACAGACACACAGACAGACTCTTTCTTTTATTATTATAGATTTGATTCATTTTATTATAATAAATGTAATATCAATTCATTAGGATTTGACCCATTTCCATTTTAAACTACGAGCAAAATGTTAAACAAAAAGTGACTACATACCAATTATATCGCCAATAGCCATGGAAATTAACAGATACTTTCCATGGGATTCAGGAATTCCTTTGTCCATGCTGTAATCCACTAACACTGTCTGAGTAGTAATGAAGATTAAGACATAAGTGCACATACACAAGCTTATGAGAATATACACTGGGATGGTATACAGATGAATCATGGACTGTATCAGCTCTAAGACGCTGGGAGTTCCTTTCCTATGAGACAAGTCTTTAGGGACTGGCCCATTTGGGGCTCCATTTGTAGTCTCTTTTTGAAATTGATTGGCGATGGTAAAAGCACTAAAATCTGCATTTGTAGAAGATTTTCGCCTGTTCTGGAAAGGAGGAGAAGAAAAAGTTAAAGTTATAGCTAGACAAACAAAATATATCACTGAAGTAAGCTATTGTCAACTCGTCTTGGAAGCTACCACCTCCTCATCCTTGGTACTGTAGCTCTGGCCCGGTGGTGCTTTGACCTTTGGCGGTGTGAGACAGGACTAGACAGCTTTGTCTAGGCTCTAATTCGGTCATCTTAGGACTCTAAAGGGCATATCACACGAGCAAAAAATTCTCCGACCCAACCCTCAACTCAACCATATCTTCAACGCAAAACTCAAAAGTTGTATGTAATATGCCGTCTGCTATATGGAATTTGAGGTTGAAGAAAGTATCTTCAACGTCGTCAACTCCACATAACCTAATTGATTCAACATAGTATTTGAACTAATCAGATGTATAGATTACTGCTTTCGTCACAGCGAAGAGGTATTACATCATTTTAAAGCATCCGTAGATTCAGCCAAATTTGATGCACAAAATAAAAATTTGCGCCAAACATGAGGATGAAGTTCTATTTATGATTTCCCGAAAATAGAATATGCGAGCAATCGTTCTATCAAAACTGGCATCCCACTTAGCGAAGTCGAAATTAAAATAAAACTTTAAAAGATAGATGAATGAGCTTCCTTGTGATATGCCCTTAAGTTTCTCCCGGGGAAACAAAATCTTCCTCACTTGTACATAGTGCAACGGCCACTAGAGAGCATATGTTTCGATGTATTGCCTTATATCTGGAGGACCTACTGCGTAGCCCTAATGTATTTTTAGGTAAGTTGAAGGCGTTGGGACTCATATAGACTTTATCTGATCCAAATCAGGGGATAAGATGGAAAAGGAAGACCAGACAAACAAGAGCATCTAAATTAATAAAGGTCGACAAAAGGGGAATAGAAAAGAAATAAAAGTTTACTGATGACCCTGCGCTTTGCCAATATAAAAATGCCAGGATATGTCTTACTTCTAACTCCACGTTTGAGTCGGATGCAGGTCTTTTTTTAAGCTTGTATCCTTGAGTATTTCTTTTCATCTTCGTAATTTTTTTAGAGTGGTTGGATCGTAAACCAGTCTGCATATTTTTGGAAGCCACGGTCACTCCTGAACTTTCAACTGGGTTGTTGCTCATAGAAATCGTTCTGGCAAGTTTCTTTTGAAAGGCCTTTCTTTCTAACTGACTCTGTTCACTCTCAGTTTCGGATTCAGAAGAATCGTCACTTTTAGCCAAGGTCGTTTCGGTAGATGCTGTTTCCAATGCCCCTGAATATATATTTGAGGGGGGGAAGAAAAGTACTTTAATACTCAATGAGTGTATTTAATATTTCGTATTATTATTTACATTTATAAAGAGGCAAAAATAAACAAAGAAGCAGCTACAAAACAGAGCAAGACTTACATATAACGTAATACCAGAGTGGTTATGATTTCTTTTCTCCACTACTTTACTATTACTTATATACATATTCTACTATTTACTTATTCTTTTCTCCTCTACCAACTAACTTTTGCACAAAAGAACTCAGTTGCGCAACACTGATGTCAGTCCATAGTAGATCATAGCCTGTTGTGCCCTTTTTAGATCTTTTAAAAAAGAGCTCTGGTGTGAGACACTTGTGTCCCGGTCGAGTGGTCAACATCACATGGAACCCCAGTGTTTAGTCTCCAAGCACAATTATTACTCATTTTATTTGCCCATTTAAGTTATGAAAGGCTGAATCAACCTTGCTCAATCTGGGATTCAAACCCTGGACCTGCGGTATGGTAGTACGAAGCACCATTCCACTATTAAGTTTCCTCAAGCAAAACATATTCCTTAGTTCTACAATTTTTAGCTGTCAAACTTAATAGTACAGTAAACTTAATAGTTAGTATAATTCTATACGAGTGTTCGAATTTTATAGCAGCTTTAAAATAAAATTCAATGATAACTACCAATACCATTACCTAATAAACTTTCCCCGTAAGAGCATCAATAAGTCAATGATTATACTCACGTAGTCTAGCATAACCTTCCGGGTGTTCAACCCATTGTGGAGACGACAACAGCAATGATGGCGGCAGTACATGCATGATGATACCACCAAGAATCAGAAAACTCCCACTTAGTCCAAATGTATCGAGGATCCACTCTACCAGGACTGGGAAACCAAGACTTCCAAGGCATGCCCCGGATAACGCGATGCCGGACGCAGTGGCTCTGTATTTCTCGAAGTACTGGTTGACGATCACTTGGAAAAGTGTGTTTGCAAAGGAAAATCCTAGTCCTAAGAATTACTTTTTATTGACACAAACTTTGATTTTATTTCAAAACAATTAATATTATAATATCCGGCAAAATAAACGGAGCAATAAATACAGAAGAACTTCAATTATTCGAACGCCGACCATTCAAACTCCACTTGTATCATTAGTACTTCAAATATTAAAAAAAACTGCAAAATTTAATATCCATTTAAAATACATAAAAAGGCCATTTTCTAATTCTCTCTTAAATCGCCGTTGTCACTCAATTATCAACTGGAGTTTCGAAAAATGAACGTAAAAAAAGGCTATCTTCTTTGCACACACAAATATTGTTAAGCCATTGTTTCAGTGTAAGTAAATACTAGTACACTTAAATTTAGTTAATCTGAGTATAAAAAAATATTTTATTTTACAAATATCCTTTCTTACCATGTATTCCACCCCATAATACTGTTATCCAGATAACATCTGGTGCGACAGCACACAAAGCAACTCCAGCAAAAGCTAAAACACCACCAAAGAATGTAACGTTTCTTATGCCAAAGCGGATGCCAATTATTCCCACAACAGGACCTAAAAATTAGTAGAAAATTTTTATTATTATATGAAGAAAAAATATTGACATCTTTTATTTCTTGTTAAATAACAACTAACTATATTTTTTTAGCTAAGGAACTTTTTTTGTTTTACTCATACCCCGTGCAATTTTAATTTATCGAAATTCAATTAATATTTTTGTTTGACAATCTTTTAATCTGAAAGGCACTAGATCTCCTCCTAAAGATGACACTTCCTCTTAAAAGATCGTGCACTAGTTTAGTGTAAGATTTTTAAGAGCAATAAAAGAAACAAACATTGAAAAGAAAAAAACAATAAAAAAAATCCACAATATCCCCGAGATTGACTTAACAATAGAAGAATGAAGGCTACAAACAGGAAGTTATAACTTAATTGAAATTCTAAAAGTCGACTCTCGATTCAGAATATTAAATTTAAATATATTTCTTATTAACTTAAAACGGAACACGCATAGAGAGAAAAAAGGGTAAACGCCAAGAAGAAAACAAAAATATCCCATCCAGACGAAAGCAAAGACTTAATAAATTATATATAAAACAAAAAAATTCATACAGACAGAATATATATAAACACAATAATAACAATAGGCTGTAGAATGGAAAATATGCATGCTTCATAGGGAGAAATATAAATGCAAATCATCAATATTAATTAGAAAATTAAAATGTTTACTTTTGAAAGTGGTGTAATTATTAATGTTTATTAAGTTGATATTCAATCTAATATCCAACTAAGGATCAAAATAAAATAATAAAAAAATATATATTTGTTTACACTTTGAAGCCGGGAGGACGCAGATCTACATACTTAAGAAGAAATTTAATAGAAACAGTCATGGTCACACATATACAATCCGAAAAAAAAAATTCGAAAACAGTAATTAACCTATCTTACTACAATTCAAACTAAGATATTATCCTTTTACTTCGCCAACTAGGTGACTGAATAAATCAGGGAGTTGGCCAGGCAGTCAAAAGATCCCGGGCCTAAATCCATAAATATTTGATATCCGTTGTATATAATTGCAATTGCTTTTTTATAATTGGTATTTTAGTTTGAAATAACGTTTTGCTTAGTTAAAAAACGCTAACAATTCTTAATACTGTATTTAAAATAAAGTTTTAAATGACTACGGAGAATCCAATTTAGAGTTTAATTCACTTTCAAATAGAAACACCTTTCTGTTCATGATCTGTCCCCCTATGTATCATAAACAGAGTGACTGTTTTAATTTTGATTTTTTTTTTTTTCATTTTTGCATTGCTTATAGCTTTCATGTGATTTGCAACTTTTGCGCAATCATTTAATTAGGTTATGTTTCTTAAATTGTCCATGTGTCCTTTTTGCATTTAATTGTTTTTCATTTGTTGTGATTATTTTATACTCTTATACCTGAATTGTATAAGTTGATTAAAGAAAAATGTTTATGTATTTCCACTTATTATTTCACATAATACATTTTTCCAGTCGCTGGCGCAAATCTCGCCAAATGCACCTTTGGTGACAAAGGAAATTTTTTGGCGACAAAATACAATATACACAGTAAAGGTCCACAATGTACACAGTCAAAGGACCACAGTATACACAGTTAAAGGATGCGATTGGAAATATTACGTTTAGCGGCGATTGTACTTTGTTTTTGAAGATTTTATCGCATGTGACTGTGAAATGGAAAAGTACAATACGTATTTAAATACCTGATAGACATCGAACTGAGTTCCGGATTGTAAACGGTAAAGTTGCCTCTCCTCTGGTCACACCATAGTTTTCAATCAGAGAAACATACAAAATGCTCACACACCGAGAAATGCCGGACAATATCAAATTGATAATGCATGATGCTATGGCAACCACCCATGCTCGTCCTTTGTCCGGCTCTTCCAACTCAATCATTCGACTTACAAAAGATAATGTCTGACGTAATTAGTAGCTGCAAATGATAAAAGCCATTATTATTAATCATGTTTAATTATAATGATTAATTTAGAAAAGATAAAAAGTTTAGTAGTTATAGGGAGTTATTTGTGTCTAAAAATGAATAGATATAATGTGTTAAGGTTAAAATTATTTGGTTATAATAATTCAAATTTCATTAAAACATACTAGAGGATTTTTGTAGCTTAATTAAGAAATAAAGTACTCTTTTATTTCACAGGCGAAAATCTCGACAAACGGAATCTCAGGCAACATGCGGAATTTTCTGACTAAAACCACAGTATATACAGTTCAAGGACCACAGTATACACAGTTAAAGGTTAACAGTGGAAACACATTCCGTTTGGCGGTTGTCCATTTTTGGCAACTTAATCGTTGCATCCGAGAAATAGAAAAGTAACGAAAATTAATTTTAAATATATAAGAATATCGAAGTTTTTAAATGGTTTCTAGAACCTCAAATCTCTTTAAACCTATCTCCTTTGCCACCTTTAAGCGTTTTTAGACATTCAAGAGAGTAGGCTAAACCCGTTTATGGGACAGCGATCATTTAATTTTTACATGATACCTAAAAATATGGAATTTTGTGTTCGAAAAAACATTTTATTTAAAAAAAAATAAGCGTAAAAATGTCGTATATTTTTGTTTTTTTAACTTTTTTGCAACTCTCACCATATAGAAGCAATTGGGTTTTTTTTAAATAGAATGTGGATTATATTTACGAGGTTTGATGTTTTTTCAACCTAAGATGGGCTGTAAAGAAAAGATGGGTACAAAAAAGATTTTATTACCAAAAGTAATGTACAATACAGCATATTTCTTTACATAATGACCTGGTGATTAAGGCATTTGTCATATCTGTGAACAAGTTTTGCAATACCCTCTTCATAAAATGTAGCCACCGATGAATTGAAGGGAGTTATGACGGTTTCTTTGAGCTCCACGTCAATTTGGAAGCGCTGCCTTCCAAGCCATTATGCTAATAGATAATTCACTTATGGTGAACCTTCGAGTTTCCCTAGCCGCTTGGTCAACTCGCTGAACAGTGTCGTCTGTAACGACACACTTACTTCCTTTAACCCTCTTTTTCATGAACATCAGTTAAGCCACCTTTAAATTTTCGACACCATTCACGAACAACGCCATCACTCATAAAGGTGTCTCCATACACTCCACTCATTTTTCGATGAATTTCCGTTGCACTGTTCCCTTCTGCCTGCGAGAAACGAATAACAGCTCGCAATTGTCACTTGGCGGCTACATTTTATAAAGATAGTATTGTAAAGTTTCTTCACAGATATGACAAATGTTTAATCGTCAAGGTGATTATGTAGAGAAATAAGCTGTATTATACATTACTTTAGTAATATAATCTTTTTTGTATATTGACCCGTCTTTTCTATACAACCCATCGGAGATTGAAAAAAACCATCGTGCTTAGCTACTTTCTATAAATTTAACATAAGAAATAATCAAATTTTCTATTTTCTATGACCGATTTTAATGCCTTAAATATAAAAATATTTGAGGATTGGTCCTTCGTATATATTAAAAAATAAACTAAACGGTCCTAATGATTTCATACCAACTCAGTAGGCTAAAAAGTTGCGGAAATAACTTCACAAATATGTATTATGACGTTTTGAGCCAAATTTATCAAAATCCATGGACGTCCACTGTACTAGAATGATTTATTTTTATTTTTACTGGAAATCTTGTTATATTTATTCCGATAGTATGGACACATTTCAAATGAATAAATTACTTTTTAATGCCTGCTGCTTTACTAAAATGTATTAACATGGAAGAGTTCTGTGCGTGAATGTTTTGTGTACATTTTGAATGTTTTGTTGGCGGTTTTTACTAATAGGATTGCTAAAAATACCTAGTAGAAGTAAACACAAGACGTGAAAAAAAGGGTTACATTACTCAAATGTTTTCGCAATTTGACGACAAATCTAATTTGGTTCACCGAGAAATAGTTTTTTATAGAGTTGTACAATTTCCTCTTATAGAACTGTTATTAACAATTGGCGGAATTTTTTAATACACCAAATCATGTCTTACTTACCAAAATATGAAATCGTATTATTAATAAATCGCCACAATCTGTTGCAATACTTTATATAACTATATTGCCTCTAAACTATCTGATGCATTTTAAGAAGTTTTAATGATTGTTAAATTGTTATTTGTTGTTTATAGTTTTGTTAAAAACATTTATAAAAATAATATTTTAGTTTCAGTAGAAGTACAATGAATAATTTAAATGAAAAATAAACAATATTTTAATTGCCAGATATTATTTATTAATTATTGCATGATTGTTAAAAAAACATTGATCGAAAAAATATTTATTTTAAGCTGACAAAAGTGGTCATTTCTTTAAAAAAATCAATCTTAAAAAAATACTGGAAGTAGTGGAAGTAATTGTTTGAATGAAAAAACATATTATGTACTATTACCGTTTCTCAAATTTAAAACAAGATAATCATTTTTGAAGTTGTCGTAAGTTTATCGCTTTGAAGAATAACTAATGCTATCTCACCAGTAAGCAATATTTATGACCAACGTTCTTTGCTTTATGGTCATTGCTCAATGGATAAAGTCTTAGTTCCTAATACCAAAGTAAACAATTCAAAGCCATACTTGAAACTTATTCTGCTTTGTGAACTTTAAGAATAGTGATAAACATTTGTCATAGTAATGAGCTCGTATCATAGCCGCAAATGTTGCGAGTTCTTTATAAAAAGTGATTAAATTGTTCTAAAAATGATTAACTTAGAAGAACCGGACAAAGGCCGAGCATGGTTAGTTGCAATAGCAGCATGTATTATCAATATGATATTGTCCGGTTTATCCAGAATGGTTGGAATTTTATATGTTGCTGTTATAGACGAATATGGGGTGACAAGACAAGAAGCAACAGTACCATTTAGCATCAGAAATGCTATTCGATGTTTATCAGGTATTTAAGACACGTTTTATTTTTCTATATTGATACCGTCTGAGTACATTTTTGTAATGAGCTACAACACATACGTTCAAGTTCCGTTTTTATATTATTTTTTCGGAACAGCTATGATATACCTAATAGACGGTCTCGATTTGGCGATTTACGTTACGTTGGCCAAGCAACGAAAATGTCGAAATGTGGTAAACATTCCACTTCATATTTCATACCACTCTATAGGTATATCAACCCAATGTTAAATTTTCAAGGTGTCCAAAAAGACTGGCCATTATATCATAGCTGTACAGCTGGGGGGAAAAAAACGATCCACCCTTCATATTTCGGCTGCTATTGGTCAAGGAATTTTGTGCAAGGTGTCATTTTTCAGGAAATAGCGTAAGGAATTAAGAACTGGCAACCAAAATTGTATAAGGGGTCGTCTACATATTAAAATGAGTACCAACTTTGAAAATTCCAATAGCAACACCCAATCTTTTTTACATAAAAATGTTCAGCAACTTCAAAATACCCCAGGTATAAAAAAGAATTATTCATTTTGCATTATTTGCTGAGATATTAAAGCATTAATTTTCAATTCGTTTGGGGGGAAATCTCCAAATTGATAAACGTAATATTTAGGGTGTTTTTTCGAAACGACAAGCCGAAAGGGTTACCATAATCTCGCCAAAGGATGCTAGAATTAAACCTTCTTCAATAATATTGTGATTTTTTTTTATGTTTTTACCTTTTTTTTAAATTTTGGATTTTAAAAGTCAGAAATAAAATAAAGGGTAGACGAGAAAAAGTTTTAATTTTCAATTAAGTCACATATACGATTATTTATAACGAACAGATTTTCAAATGCGATTAGTTACAATCAGACAAACATGATTATTACATTTATGTTTTACATTTTATGCAAATTTTTGTTTCATTCATATTGCTACAAAAGGTTGGTTTAAAATTTGGCACACTGGGTCTGGGACATATCCCGACAGCCGAAATCCCGACAAGCCAAAATTCCGACAAGCCAAAATCCCGAATGAGTCAAAATCCCGAATGGGTCTAAATCCCGAAAATAGATTTTTGTCCATTTCTCGATTTTTTTTTAATATTAGAGATTATTTATTTATTTAGTTATTTAGTCAGTTATTTAATCAGTAAGTTAGTCAGTCAATAAGTTAGTCAGTCAGTAAGTAAGTTAGTCAGTCAGTCAGTTAGTCAGTTAATCAGTCAGTTAGTTAATCAGTCAGTTAATTAGTCAATTAGTTAATCAGTCAGTTAGTTAGTCAGTCAATCAGTCCGTTAGTTAGTTCGTTAGTCAGTCGGTTAGTTATTCAGTTAGTCAGTCCGTTAGTTAGTAAGTCAGTAAGTCAGTTAGTTAGTCAGTCAGTCAATTAATCACTCCGTTAGTTAGTCACTCCTTTAGTTAGTCCAGACTGACTACCTTAGTCTAACTGACTGTCAATTAGTTAGTCAGTGAACTGACTGACTCACTGACTAACTAATTGACTGACTGGATAACTAACGGACTAAATAACGGACTAACTGACTGACTCACCGACTAACTAATTGATTGACTGGCTAACTAATGGACTAACTGACTAACTGACTGACTAACTGACTGACTGACTGACTAACTGACTGACTGACTAACTTACTGACTAACTTACTGACTGACTAACTTACGGACTGACTAACTTACGGACTGACTAACTAACGGACTGACTAATTAACTGACCGACTAACTAACCGACTGACTAACTAACTAACCGACTGACTGACTAACTGACTGACTAACTAACGGACTGACTAACTGACTAAATAACTAACTGACTAAATAACTAAATAAATAAGTAATCTCTAATAATTAAAAAAAATCGAGGAAATAACATATTATTGGAAATTTTATAATAAAATAATTATAAATAATATTGGAAATAACATACATTCAAAAACTTAGTAATCGATTTAATTTAATGTTAATTATACAAACAAAATACATTGTATGCACTTGAAATAAGAAAAGATTTTTAGACATTTGACAGACATCAATAATTTGAATAAACATTTACCAAAAACGCTTTTCAACCGCCAAACGATAATGCAAATTAGGATCCAATTTGCTAAGTAATTTTTTACACGGTCCGTAAAATTCGTTTTTTTCAGTTTTTTTACAATAACTCGGCAAATAATTGTTGTTGAATTAAAAAATTCGGGATTTCGGTTCTACTTGATCTACTTTATCGATTTATGTAACAAAAATTTGGGGTTGCTATTCATGTTTTATTTTTTCTTATTTAAATTTAAATAAAAAAATAATAATAATTAAAAATTGATGAAAAAACTTGTGTGATTTGTTTTTGGAAGATTAAGAAGTATATAATGAAAAAAAAATGTTGGTTTAATTCATTTTATTTGTGGAGGTATGAATAAAAGTTTGTGAAACTTTTTTAACATTATGGGCTTTTAACTTCGAATGCTTATATCTCAACAAATAATGCAAATTAATAAAAAAAAATTTTGGATCTGGGGTATTTTGAAGATGATAAACATTTTTATATAAAAAAAAGTTGGGTGTTGCCATTGGAATTTTCAAAGTTGGTACTCAATTTAATATGTAGACGACCCCTTATACAATTTTGGTTGCCAGTTCTGAATTCCTTACGCTATTTCCTGAAAAATGACTCCTTAAACAAAATTAACTGATCAATAGCAGCCGAAAACCGAAGGGTGGATCGTTTTTTTTTCCCCAGCTGTACCATTTTTTTCGTTCAAATCCTAGTATCCGTTCCGAAACATTTGGCGACAATTTTGGAGGGCGATAAGGTTTGCAAATTGTAGTTGTTTCTTTTTTTGTTTTTACTAAATATTTCGAAAATATCACAGATTAGAAAAATAGAATTGCTTACTAAAAATATTCGTAATCAACAAATTTTTTGGAATACTGAACTTCGTTCTGGACCTAAGCTACATTTTGCACTAAAACACTTTTATGTTAAGAAAGTTAGAAGAAATGTCCCAGCTTGCTTTGTCAATTTAATTATGTTTTCACTAATAATAATCATGATAATTTAGATGTTAAGTACTTTTTAATGCTATTTTTATTAAGGAATCTTCACTCATATAAAGTAAAAACAATTATTAATTTAGTGAAAAAAGCGTTAATGAGCACAAGTATTGCAAACAACATCTGGCAGCTTAAGCAATAGTTGGTGTCAAATGCTGGCTTTCCACTGAAGTATATAAAGACTGAATGCCATTGAGTGTCACTCAGTTATGGTATCTATGGAATTACGTTTTATTTCTTCTTTTGTAATTAAAAACATATTTACAAACGATATTCCTCCGGCATATAGCCCGGGAAAAATTTAGCTTCAATTCCAGTTTAAAACTAAAACCCGCTGATGATTAGAAATAGGCACAATAACCGAGGAGAAGCTTGGTAAATGCGGTTGCCAGTCTCTCGACGTTGGCGGCACTCCCAATGGACTTGTACGAAGTACTCGTTCCTTCTTTGGTTTAGGATTGCATTGTGCACAGAAAAAAAATCATATTGAACAAATATGATAGATCTTGAACAAATATGATAGATTTGTCTCTTTCCAGCGCATAATGGGAATAGCTTTAGTGTACACTATTTGGCGTATTGGCGTGATGTTGCGTGAAATGGAGACTTTTACCTTTAGAATCACTAAAAACATCTTATAAAAGAAACAAGATAGTGAAAAAATAGTTTTCAATATCCGAATGTTTTCTGTAATTGGCGACAAATCTTATAATATCACCACGCCAAACAGTGTCTTCTAAAGCTGTACCACACAGTACAGTATTTTCGCATGCATTGGAGTTCTGCAATATCTACATATCTACAATAGTTTTTTACCATGTACTGCAGTGACTTTCTTAACAAATATTCGTCATTCAAAGGGATTACTGCTCTATATTTTCCCAGGTCCGCTTGTGGGAATCATGGGCCAGAGATTCGGTATTCGAACAATCACATTTTACGGAGGCGTGATTGCTTCTGCAGGGGCGGCGCTATGCTACATTGCCCCCAACATCGTATGGGTATCCGTCTTATGGGGCGGAGTTCATGGTAAGAAACTTTTTTTTAATGAGAAATGGTTTATTCAGAAAGAATACTACTGTTGAATGGGGTAACTGATTTTTTTTATTAGCTAAATGTAACTGGCTTGAATGTCACTGGAATTTTTTGACATTAGTTATAAAATTTCATTGAAAATTGAAAATCAAGAAGTCGTTGTACCAATGTCAAACAACCAAATTCTAGTGACGTTTGGGCTAGCACTACCTTTATCATTTATAAAAACTGTTTGTAAAAATTTGCAATACTGCTGGAGTAAAATTATTTTTTCCCATAAGAATAACACAGAGAGGAGCCCTAGCTAGGAAAGTCGATTGTCGGTCTTATTCCCACTTAAGTGATAATGGAAAAGAGGGCCTCCAAACCAAATTTTCAATAAATTATTTTACAACAAAATATTCGAACCAATTTCAAAAAGTGGGATTATAGAACTCTGTAAGTTAGCTAAATTTATTATATAAAAAAGCCATTTGCAAAAAATTCAATACACACGGAGTAATGTGGCTTAGAAATGTTTTTTTTTTACATTGGATTAACACTGAAGCATTTTGTTGTTTGGAGACTCGCGTCTATTCCCCCTTAAAGAATATTTGTCCTAGAATTCGATAAATAGACATCAATAATAAACGTCAATTTATGTTGGAACAAAATAAGAACATCCTAACATTAAGAGGAGTCGGGTGGTTCTATCTCGCTCACGTTAATTTTACTAACTTTAGGAACATTTTTCTCAGTAACTATATGAGATATCATTATGAATTTTTTTATAGTTTGTTCCTTACATATAACTCTTTGATTTAAACTGAGGATATTTCACAGTATAAAAAATACTTTTACCGTGATTTTTTTTTAAATATGTATTAAAAAAAACAAAAATCCAATTTAAAGTTATTTAACTTTTTTTGAGCAGAGATATTTAACATTCTTCATTTTAAATGAAAGAGCTACTAACGGGGAAGAAGTAACTTAAGTAAGAAGTAACTTTAACTATGATATATATCTATAATTTGGCGAGTTTTTCGCAACAACTTGAACATATAACGACGAAAATGTAATGGTATAAAATTGAAGTGGGGAAAGGAACAAAGATGAATTTCTATTTCGGCGTAAAGGTTGCTACTTTTGGCAACTTATTGAAGCTATTTTAATAAAAAATGCTAAACGTTCTTTTTAACAGCATTTTCAATTTTAATTATTTTTTATATTTATTTTAATTTTTTCAGACGATGCAACAAGAAAGTAAAAGAATGATCAGGTTTGAGCGAAAGTGGTGTAGTTTCGAATTTTCTCTAAAAATAGAACTCTGAAAGTTCAAAAATCGTAACTTAAGTATGAACTACACACTAACCGTTATATTGGCATATAAAGAAATTGCAATTACACACAAAGTGTAATAAATTGAATTGAAATTTAACTAAATTATATTGTATTTTTAAGAATTTTTAAATCTAAAAATGTATTACTGTATCCTAAATATTTTTTCTATTTGCTTTTAAAGACTTTAAATAAGTAGTGTCGTTTATTTCAGCTGATTTTATTATTATTATTATTTTCTATAACAGCGAATTATAATTGAAAACATGGAAAAACAAAGAAAATAATACTCACCGTTTACACAAAAAAAGTTCTAGAATACAATGACGTAGCTAATTTGCATAAATAAAAACAAATATCATAATTTCCGGGTTGGAAATATTTGGATTATAAAGTATATGATTAAAGAGAGAATAAAAAATAAACTTACTAAAGATTAAATTCTTTGTAGCTATCAGTCATGCGTATAAATGTGCTCTAAAAGTTGTCATTTTGCAAAATAAAGATATCTAATTCAAAAATTCTTATTTTACCTAACATCAATTGAAACAGTAGTTCTACTTATCAGGTAAGGTGCTCTTTCCAGTTAAAAATTATAAAACAGATATATAAAGGAACTACAATTGTGCAAATTATAGTATAGATAGTTTTCACTCATAAAATCGCGTGCTATTTCCGTTATTCTTTTCGCCAAACTACTGAACCATGTCTAGGTTGTATTGTATGTATAGCTGTTTATACATGTGTCATCATTTAAAGCTATTGCGAAAATCTTTTTGAAATTTGATGACTAGTAAAAGTTCATTTTTTGTTTTTATTAAATTTATTGATGATACTTAAATCCCTATAAAATTTTCCAATTTAGAGATGATTCACGTTCAGGACAATAATTTAAGACACATTGTTAAGTGTGTTTGCATTTTAATCGTAAGTATGCATGTTTTTAATTGTATGTGCATTGTATTTTGTCACACGGATTTTGTTTTCTATTTTTTTATCTTGTTATTTAATCTTTTTCTACTTACTTCTGTAAGCCCTGTGTGATACCGAGTGGTACACAGGGATTTTTATGACATTCAGTAAAAAAATATTTTAAAAAAACCTCTTCTTGTAATGTGAGTGTAGAAAGGTATCAACCCGCTTCATGCATCAGTTCATTCTTCAATATTTCCCAGCTCCCCTTTAATAATGATCTAATAAGAAAGATTAACACATTATTAATCATATAAATAAAAATTATGGTTTAAAAGATGTTGCTAATATTTAAAATTTAAATAACTAAATTTTTTTTATCTACATTGAAATAACATGCAAATTCTATTTTTATTCATATTTTCACTGTTGTCATCCACAAGTCCCACAGACAAGTGGGATAGGTCATTTTGAAGCAAAAAATCAGATTAGGCTACATGCCAAATTTCATTAAAAAATTTAAACTAGAAGCTTATTTAAAATTTAAATAACTAAAAATTTAATCTACATTGAAATAACATGCAAATTCCATTTTTATTCAATATTTTCACTGTTGCCATTTCGTTAAACGTACGAGAAACTTTTGTTAAAATAAAAATACACTTTTGAAAAAATATTTATTTATGTGATATAATTCGGTTTGGATTGTTGTATTATCACAATAGAGTTCTTTTAATGGTTCTATATATATGTATGTAGAAAGATGCATAGAGAATTCTAACTTAACATAAAAAAATATGCTAAGTTTCGCTTTTATTTTTAAAGCATCAATTGTACAAATTATAATTTTTTGAACTGTAAATTAATTTAACAAATTATAAATAAGTGAATTTTCGAAAGAAATGTAAATGGGAAATTGTGGCGACAAAAATATTTATTAAAAAAGATTACATCATTATTCTTCGAACTTCAAACAAATTTAGCAAACGATAAAGTCTAATTATTAAATCTGAGAAAGAAGATTAATGAAAATAGTTAATTTTAGCGTTTAAAAGATTGAATTACAAATAGCTAAAGGCCCTGTTTTTATTAGAATTAAATCACATTTGCCATTCGCAACAATCGCTCGAGAAACTTTAATTCTTTTAGACAATAAATTAAAATAAATTTATTTTTGCAACATCGATCAGTTTGAAATGACGTCAAATATATTTCACTACGGAATCCTTGTATGGTGATATGAAATGTTTTCATTCTATTTAAAAGCGAGGAATATGACATATTTATTCTTTAAAATATAAATTAATTTTTGCAAACGATAAGTAATAATTATTGAATTTTCGAAATAAAATAAATGAAACTAGCCAAATTTAGCTTGTAAATGTTAAATATAGAATTAATGTTGTGTTTGGCGCGTTTTTTCCTGTTAAACACAAATATGTGGAAGCGAGTTAAGTGACAGATTCTGTTACAAACCTACTTGTTTATTTTTAACAAATCTTTCGATTTAATTCACTTTATTCTTTCAATCTGTCCTAAAATTTTAGGGTTTGGATTTGCAATGGCAAACACCTTGTTCCAAGTAATCGTCAACCAGTACTTTCAGAAATACAGAGCCACTGCGTCCGGTATCGCGCTATCCGGAGCATGCATTGGAAGTCTTGGATTTCCTGTGCTTCTTGAGTGGATAATCGGCACATTCGGACTATCCGGGGGCTTTCTGATTGTTGGAGGCATGGTTATGCATGTACTGCCACCATCATTGTTGCTGTCGTCCCCACAGTGGATTGAACACCCGGAAGGTTATGCTAGACTATGTGAGTAAAATGATTAACTCATTGATACATATTTAAAGGGATTTATTAGGTACTGGGTGCTAATTCGCTGCTGCTGTTAACTCCATGATAGATTGAGCATCCTAAATATTATTCCAGGCTATGTAAGCTTTTTTAATGCCTCTTAACTGAGTAACTGCATATTACTTTTTCATAGCTGTTATGTTAAAGGTCTTGTATGGTAACAGATCTCTATACACAATTCCAATGGGGAAACTTTTGACCCTGTTTTTTAAAAAAAGAATACGACATGTACTCACGAAAACTTGCCAAAAAATATACAGAAGAAAGTTATTTTGCCATTAAAATTATTAATAAGTATAATTTTAAAGATATTAATTAGTTATAATTAAAATTAAAAATATTGTTTAGATATTTACATTCCGTTAGTGCTGCCATCTGTAGTTTGTGAATAATTACTCAAAATTTGTTTTAATTACTACCAATTAATATCTTTAAAATTATACTTATTAACTATTTTAATGGCAAAATAACTTTTTTCTGTATTTTTTGGTAAGTTTTCGTGAGTGCATGTCGTATTTTTTTTTAAAAAACAGGGTCAAAAGTTTCCCCATTGGAATTGTATAGAGATCTGTTACCATACAAGACCCTTAATAGAAATGACATATACATTTTTTGATACTATTAAATTATTTGTATAATGACGCTTGAAGGCTTTCTCAGATGTGCATGGAGCGAAATTGGGCCACTATTATTAGATTTTGATCTGACAAATTTAAAACTATCATTAATGTATTTTTATTATAATATTCTAGTAATAATACATTTTTATGTTTTTACACGTTTCATTAGGGGGGGGGGAGATATAACTTACGATCAGTGCGGGAATAAAGGCCAGAGTCTCGGTCTGTAATAAGCTAATAAAAGTCTCGGTCTGTAATAAGCTTTTCGCAATGCCTTCTGTTGTTGCTTCTGCTGTTGTTGTTGTTACTAAAGGTCGGAAAGCAGGATGACAGAAGCTAGGGCCCTATAAAGGGCCCTAGCCTATATAAAATCGTAACCTATATATATAGGGCCTATATAAAAAGGACAGGAAACGAAAGGTGTGTCTGTCATGCGAATAAGCTACATTGGAAGTCTGTTTTTTGTGCAAAGATGGACATAATATCACCTCGTAATTTAGAACTGCGGTCAAGAGACAAGATTAACAGTTGATACCTAAAGGAATCTCGAATATTAGGAACTTTAAAGTGTTACATTAATTTTATTTTGGAAAATGAATTAGTTTTGTATTAAAAGTTGCCCAACTTATAATAAACTAGCACATTTATACCCGTTCTTCGCACGGAATAAAAATATATGAAATCGTTCCAAATATGTTTACCATATAACCTGTTATAGGATCATAAACTTGTGTTATTGTTCCCGCTCGTTATAAAGTATAAAATCCCGTTTCATTGCCTTAAAATTCCAAAATGAAAAATTCGCTATAAAATGCACTCATAAATGTCATCACAATTCCCTCATAAATACATAAAACCTTTTAGCTCATTTGGCGCGTTTTGGGAAATAATTTGGCGAGAAAATAGATATAGCTACAAACACACCCATTATACAGCTCTGACACAATGACCTTCGAACAACCGACCAGCTTATAAATTATTTATAAAAGAAATTGCCTATTTGGAGAATTTTAGTTAATAAGTTGGCGAGATTGGCAACGTATTTGGCGACAAAATAAAGACATAAAACACTAATAGCTTTTTTCAGCCGATGGCATCAGGAAAGAGAAAAATGATCGATTTGAGCAAAGTGGTGTATTTTTTTCGAAATTGAATTTACTCTAAAATGGAACAAATGAAAAATCTAAGCTGTCGTTAAAAGTTATTTAATTTTTCAGTGCACAGATAAAGAAGAAAAAAAACGATTTCGAATATGGTCTATCTGTTTTTAGTAAAATCAGTTTTTCAGATCAAATAGAAAAACTAATCAGCCAGGTCACTCATTCGTTCATATTATAGGGCATATTCTGATCTTTAAATTTCGAATTTTGGCATATAATAGGTCTTTACGATCCGAACATGACACACTTAAGACATTTTTTTTATTATTATAGATGTATTATTCTGCTGTTTGACAGTTAAGAACGTATTTATAAATGTACAATCAAAAATTTAACTCGACTTTACTTTTTGAAATCTCCCCCTTGCCCAAAGTTTTCCATCTGAAGACAAGTTGACCTATGATAGAGCATGGAAAGCTGAGTCAGAGAAAATTGTGTAAACAGTTTTCCAGGTCAACTTCTTTGGACAATTGCCCAGCAGAAGGTATAACGGTGACCGGTGCATCCAGAGATAATCTGCACAAAATATCAGAAAATGGTTTGGTGTTTGAAAGCAACGGAATCCATGACCACAAGAAAATTGACAATAAAAATGCAGTGATTTGCACTCGATATAAAAATCAAGGATCCCCCAAATGGGAAAGAAATGTTGAACGCCAGGTAATATTTTAACTACCTCTTCTAAAATTAGTTAAATTGTTGTTCTCTAACAATGAAAAACACTTTTGTCTCTCAGTACGGTGCGTACCTCAAGACTCCAAACATCAAAACCATCTCCGAAAGTCTTCAAAATGATCCAAACAACCAGCCTGAAGGCCCTTACGCTTCATCCAAGTCCCAAGATGCGAAGAACCAAAATACCCAGAGCATAACACAGAGTCTGAAAAGCATGGTCAAGCTCTATACCAATCCAGTCTATGTCCTCATCAACGTGTGTATGTCCACCTATATACTCATCTTTATTCCTATCCTGACTGTGATTGTTGATTATGGAATAGATAAAGGAATTCCTGAAATCTACGGAAAGTATCTCATCAATTCTATGGCCATCGGAGATCTTATAGGTAAATATTTGGAACAAAAATATAAAGGTCGTACACAAATATGCTAATTAAAGTGAAAGGTGTACATTATAGAAGCCACATTGGCACGTTTTATTGCAAAAATATTATAAATTTCTCTTCTAGAACCACTGCCTCGAAACTTGACAATATTGTCTTAAAATTATTTTTTATTAACGGTAATAAAATAGGAAACATAGTGCAAGAAGTTATAGCTTACTTCATCTGCTTTGTAACTAGAGCTTATCTTTTTTTATTAACCAATCTTGCGTTCATGAGCTTCATGATCATTAAACTAACTATTGACTGTTTAAAAAAAATTACATTGTCGATGTTATTTTCAGGAAGGCTTGGATTCGGCTGGGTAACTGACAAGAAACTGATGACCGTCTCTTCCTTCATGTGCCTGACTTTCATATTACAAGGAATCTCCATCATGCTATTTCCTTTTGCCATATCTTTAGCCTTTTTCATGGCCCTACTCATCCTGTATGGTATAATGGCTGGGGCAATACTCGTCCTATTTCCGGTACTGGTCCTCACGTATCTAGACATCAATACACAGACCGTAGGCATGGCATGCATGCCGTTTATGTCGGGCATCATGTCTTTTGCCATACCCCCAATGATAGGTAAGTTGTAAGTTTATAGTTTCTTGATGAAACTTATACAGAGTTTAAGACATAGAATAAGTATTTGTAATTTCTTAACATGTTTTTTTAGCAATAGTTTTATCAGAGGCAGCTCTAAAAATTATCGTGATGATTAATTCACTTAAAATCGATAAACGAATAAATGAAAGTAAAGAAAAAATCGCAAAATTAAAATCTAAAGTGAAAAACCAGCATAATAAATTACGCAAATTTAAAAAAAGCTATAACTTGAAATAAGACTACAACATCATTAGAAAAAAATTAAATTCTTTATTAATTAAAAAAATTCCCTCCTAATTTCTATAATTCAAAAGCGCCTAATTTAAGAGTCAAGTAAACCTTGGATTGCATTAAATACTATCTCTACTTAGTTTGTAAAGTTGCAAACTATCTCAACAGAACTTAGATTTCACATGTTTTAGTAACTTTGACTCGGGAAAAGTCAATTTTGTCAGACTTCAATTTGGCGTACAATATGATAGGTTTCTGTGGTGTAAATGTGGTCTCAAAATATTATTTTTCTTTCAACGGGGCTGCATTTTTGGCGGATTAAGCCTATTGCAGACTCAACATAACAGAGAGCCATTTTTTTGTGGCACCATCTAGTTGGCTCTCCCTACCAATTTTTATGCTCAGATTGCAATGAATCTGAGCTCTCTGTGGATGTTAAAGTCTGCCAAGATTTAATTTTGCAGTGAGAACCCAATCCAAATAGGTCCTCAAGGACACGTATAATCATATGACAAGGAAATGCCGCATAATCATATGACACGCGTGCCGACCATTTTCACATCCTTAAAAATCTACCGCCTCAGCAGGGACTCGAACTGGGACCGCCGCGAAGAAGAGAGAGGTCGAACACACAATCTCGGGCTTATGAGGCGGACATGTAATACCTCACAACCACTGAGCCGGCATGGTCTCAAAATATTATTGTGCTTTGAATTGATTTATACATTTTTATAACATCTTCTTTACAGGTCACTTCAGAGATGATGTTGGCTCTTACGACGGAATGTTTTATTTAACGGGAATAATATCCATCGTTTCTGGAGGAGGGTGGCTTCTGGAACCCGTGGTTGCAAAATGGTACTACGGCAAAAAAGACATGAAGACAGAGAAAGAAGCAGACGTCCACAATGCAAACTTGAATCAAAACAACCACATGGATGCAACAGACTGTCAAAATAAATCAGTTGTTAGGTGAAACTGATTACCACTTGAGAGATAGTAGTACTCTGTGTTGAAATGAACTTCTGTATAAAGCGTTGTATATAATTAAGAGCTAAGTGGAAAAACGTTCCAAGAGACTTTTTTAAAAAATTAGATTTTTGTGTCAATGAACATGTTATTCGCGCTATTAAAAATAACAAGATTCCCCCTTTTCGTAAACTTTAAGCTAACTTTAAGTGCTGTTTTTAACGTATTTAAATGCAAACGAAAAACTTTAAAGCTCATTTTCTCATTTGCACCTTTTTGTCACTTAGCACGTTCTTCCACTAAGCTCTTAAATTCTTTGTGAAATATGTTCTGTGTATATAGAAATGCCTTGTATTGAACAAACAGTGTGCAAGTATCATTTTTAGTATAACATCGTTTGATTGTAGATGATTAGCCGGAAACAACATAAATTATGGGGCCAATAAATTTATGTATTAAACCAACTTTTATTTCGACATGATTGTAACGCTTAAGAGCAATCAAATAATAAAAGCAAAAAATCCATTTTTGTAGAAAGTTGTCTTTCTCTATTCTGACTGAGCAAGAAATGAAACAGAAAGGCAAAATCTGTAATTCGAGAAATCATAGCCTCCTATAATTAAGAAATATTCTCAATTGGAAAAATAACATGAGAATATCTGCAGTCTGTAGACAACTTGCATGGCGCCATCTATGGCCACGATAACTATATAACTCTTTATGGACGACATTTCATTATACGAGTTTGTGACGACATCAAATTTAATAGCAATAGGATAACTTTTAGACTTAGCACCCCAAAACGCAACTTTTTGAACTGAATACGAAAATTAACAATAGGAAATGGTCAAGTGGTGTATATTTTTAAGAAGTTAAAAGTTCTTAAATGCAAAGTTTTATTTAAAAACTTTTATATTGTTTTTTAATCAATTGTTTATTAAAAATTTATATGGCATGGTGATTTTTTTTATTTTTAATATGTCTGAAACTATTCTTAACCTAAAGTGTGTGACTTCTGTATTTTATAAGTAAAAGACTGAAATTTTAATGTTTCATCTTTTTAGCAATTATTCTAAGTATCTCTTTCATTCTAATAGCAGTTAAACATTGTTTTGATAGTTTTGAATCATTTCCAATATTTTATGTTTTTTTTTGTGTGATCAATAAAAATATGTCTTTTTATTCGTGATATGTGGTTGACCCTAATGAACATAGTGAATTAAAATCAAGGATATAATAAGCATAAGAACGTGCGCTTAACAGGGGAAAATCTTAAGTGCTACAAAGAGTAGTTTTTAAGAAATAGGGTTGTAACGGAATCTGTCTCTTAGACCGCTCACACATAACATTTGTGCTCAACAAGGGAAAAGGAACTAAACAGTGCATTAAACTCTAGATTAAACAATTACACGCTAAATTTGGCTAGTTATAATTTGCTTTCAAAAGTTCAATAATTACTCATTATTATTTGCAAAATTTATTTATATTTCCAAAAACAAACACGCAATATTCCTCTTTCTTAAATGGAAGCAAATCATTTTACATCATCAACATACAACAACATTAAACAATATATCACCTTCAAAACGTGGCTACACCGAATGATTTTTCAATAAAATAAAAGAAAAAGGAAGAGCATTAAAAAGACATCACCAAAAAGAATAAATCGGATTAAAATATTATTATTCATTAATAAATGCTTACATGCAAATGAAAAATTACTTCTGCTTATTAAAATAAAAAAAATAGAACGCCTTGTGCCTCTTTCTATTAAAAAAAATACGAACAATCAAAGAATCTCATTATGACATATTATATCATTCCTAATTGATTTATACCACAAAAATACATTTCTTTGAACCTCTATACACTGAGAAAAAAATACTGTAAACATACAAAAAATGTTTTTGTAACGTTACAGAAATAACCAATTTTACAAAAAAAGTTTTTGTAATTCTGAACAGAAATCCTCATTTCTACAGTTACAGGAAATGTTCTAGTACTCGCAATTTTTTTCAACCAATCATCTTCGACTTTTCGAAAGTTTCGTTTGTGATCTGGATCAATTCATCGTCATTTAAAAATGATAAATGATATAACGTTTTAAATTTGATACAGGTATAAAATATAGGTGAGTAACTTTTATTTCTTTCTATTATACTATTTATAATTCTTATTTTTGTATTCGGCATTGTTCCGATTGTTTAATGTTTTATGTTCATGAACATTTCGTTAACATGTAATGAAGCCGACCCGGTGGCGCAACGGTTAGGGAGCTAGCCTTTGGAGCTTCTGGGTTTGGGTTCGAATCCCGGTAAGGTATGGATGTTTGTGTTTGTCAATAAATGTTGTTATTTGTCTATGTGTTTGTGTCGTCTCTTTCTTTGTGTGTCTTTTGAGCCTGTGTCTTTTCTGGGGTTGAGTACAATAGACCTGAGGTCGCAGTGCTCGGCGAACTTGCCCCCCACCAAGAAAGTCATAACATATAATGAAAATTGTTCTGTTTTGCTAGAAAATAAGTAATAATAATAATATACATAAAAAGTCTTGTAAATATACAAGATATATATAATTATATATAATATATATATATATATATATATATATATAATATATATATATATATATATATATATATATATATATATATATATATATATATATATATATATATATATATATATATATATATATATATATATATATATATATATATATATATATATAATATATTATAATATATATATTATATTATATATATATATATAATATTATATATATATATGTATATGTTAACACAAATATATTAAGTGTTTTTACAGTACTATTTTTAGTAGTTATTTACTAGAAATTTTCTAGGAAAAGTTTTTTACAAAAAATATTTTTGTATGGTTACAGATTTTTTTTCACAGTGTATGTAATATAAATAAAGTTTCTGAAAAGTGGTGACGGACGGACAACTGCTATTAGAATGAAAGAGATACTTAGAATAATTTCTAAAAAAATTAAACATTAAAATTTCAGTCTTTTACTTATAAAATACAGAAGTCACACTTTATGTTAAGAATAGTTTGCCTTTATAAAAGCTTCTACTTTGTATGTTATAAACGTAGTGTGGAAGCTAAAAAGGGTCAATTTATTCTAGGTATACGAATACTTTCGAATCCCACTGTATACAAGAGTATTAAAAACATGATTGATTAATATTGTATAAGTTTTACTCTTATAAACATTTCTAGTTAATTATTTGTCATTCGGTGTATTAAGTTTTCCCAACTAGACTCCAGAGATCTGACAGCCATTTAAATTGATGTTTTTGTTTTAAGTTCCTGTAACAACACAATTTATTTAAAACTTTGAGCACTGAAACTATTCGATTTAAGAAGAGCTATATCGATATTCCATATTCAATCCATATTCGATATAAGAACATCCACACTCTTAAAACAAACGAGCGGTTTTAACTCAGTCTGAGTTAATTTCCACTCCTTTCCGTGCCGAAAATGCACTTCCTCTATAGGAGTGGATTTCACTCTTTTTGCGGAGTGGGTAAAAGAAATAAAAGAAAACAATCTACGTCCTACACTCTTAAAACGAGCGGTTTTAACTCAATCTGAGTTAATTTTCACTCCTTTCCGGTGCCGAAAATGCATTTCCCCTATAGGAGTGGATCACACTCTTTTGTTTTAAGAGTGCATAAGAAGATTTATATAGTAAGTAATCCCTTTTCAGCCTTTGATTACAGGTATCATTCGTTTATTTCTATAAAAACTGAAGTTGTACGGAGGGTTAACACGATTTCGGAGTTCCTTCAAAAATATGTTTTCAAAAATGCCTTTAAAAAAACAATGTTAGAATGATCTATTAATTACCAAAAAAAATCATATAGCTTATTTTTGCATTCGGAGTTCGAAAACAATGCTTGCTTTTGGGGCTTAAGACCTCTAATTTTATGAAATGGACGTGCCCCTCAACAGACATTAAACATTGTTATATATTTTTTTGAAAGTTATTTACAAAAAATAGTCATGAAATACATTTGTTTGAAAAATATTTTTATATGAAAAATATATGAATAGAATTTTGCTGGTTACACTGCAAGCTTTCTTTATGTTGTATAGTAAGTAGATTTAAAAACATAAAACATAATGCAAAAAAAAATGGATTTCATATCTTCCTTCCTTAAGGATTTGTTGTCGTAATAATGAAACTTTTAATCCATATTGAAGGGATAAATTTAGGTGTATTACATCCTTTATAGTACATTTGTCTTATAGCAGTGACAAATTTTTTGATGTTTTTGATTGCTATTTATGCACTTATTTTATTCGACTCGCGGACCTTTTAAGTTCTCTCAAAAACAGTAAAGTGGTCTCAAAAAATAACTAAAGTTTTTTAAATATTTTATAGTCCGCCTGTCACTTCTTAGTAGGGATGGCGGTTTTTTGAAAAAAACCGGTTTTTGAAAAACCGGTTTTTTACAACGCCGGTAAAACCGACCCGGTTTTACCGACCCTTAAAAACCGGTTTTATAAAACCGGTTTTCCACGAAACCGGTTTTTCAAAGGCAAAAAACCGGTTTTCCGGGGTTTTTTTTAAAACCCAGTTTTCATGTGTTTTTTCAGTTTTTTATTAATTAATTAAAAAAAATCAATCAATTAACATTAACAACAAACTTAAAAATAATTAACTAATTAATAATAAACTAATTAATAATAAACTAATTAATAATAAACTAATTAATAATAAACTAATTAATATCGATGATTCATTAATATTCATATCATTATTTTTTATTTATATGTATTTTAATTGTTAACCTCGTATTTTCCATTCCGGTTTTCTTGTGTTTTGAGATTTCTTTACTTTACTTTCGACTTTATAAAACAATTTTAAGCGTTTATAGTGTTTTTTGTTGAAAAGTAAGTTCCAGGTTTTCTTCCTAATTCTTATCATTTAAAATTATAATGTCCCTTTTTGTATTTTTATTTCGTTTTTTCATTGAATATAATAATTAATTTAAATTACAGCTTTAGCTTTTCTTTCTTGTGTAGCTGAAACACGTACTTTTGACCTGAACTTGTATTCGATGCCATGGTTTAACGAAACACTTAAGGCGAAAACAATACAAAAATAAAAATGAAAGAAAAATATACAAAAAAATACTAAAAACACCAACCAAAAAAAAACGAACAATTAAATATATGCTATACAAAAAATACGAAAGTTTAAAAATAGTAAGGAAAAATATCAAAAGCTAATGTAAAAAGTTAAAATTTAAACTGAACGAGACGGAAGCTATCGTACAAAATAAGCATTTGCAACTCAATTGAGAGTGATCCCTAATTCCCTATTTGTGAGAAACCCAAGCGAACGGAATTGCCGATTCGAAGACATTTGTTTATACTTTATACGAACCCCAAAATTTATGAACACTTGGGACTTTGGGGTCACGGACTTGGTAAGAGTGGTGAAAGAATTATTCGCTTCAGAAGAAAACCGATTTAAGTCGTACCTGACTTGCTACGTTTTTCCGCTAAACGAAGAGTTTATTTTTATTCCTTTTTGTCAAGTGTTTATCTTCCAGTTTCAGGACAAAAATGGATCAAGTCACTACGTCTTCGACCGATTTTGTTCTGAAACTATCATTACTCTGTTTTAGGAAATATTCCTTTAGTTTCTACCTCCATTCGATATACAAAACGAAGAGACACATTCTTAAACTTGCTTTATACATAAGTTCCATAGATGGTCTTTAAGCCGGGGCAGTGGTGCATGCAAAGAAAAAAAGGCAATAAAAACAGTGCTGCCGTCGTCGTGGAAACAAGGTGGTCCAATATTGGTATCCCTGGAATATTGTAAAAATAAATAAAAATGCAAAAATACCTAATCCATAACCCTTGACTGTGGTTCTAAAATACGACGCCCGTCGCCAACTCTAGTGCGACGATAATTCAAACTAAACTAAACTAATCCATAACATAACAGCCCATAATGGTCAACATCATTCTCTAAAAAATATTTACAAATATAACTCTGAGAAATATTATATTAATATAGAAAGAAATTCAATACCTATACAAATTCCTAATGTTATTTATCTGAATTTTTATACTACATTGTTACCAATATTTATTTATATAATTAAAACAGCAAATTAAACTTGATTTTAAAAAAAATATATGCCATCATTATTTAAGCAAAACTTTTCTGAAAATTTTAAAAAGTCCAGCTTTACAATTAAAAGTAAAATTATAATTTAAGTGCTATCCTCGCTTACTGCCCATGTGGCGATGTCCATTCTGGTAGCCTATGTTAGAGGTTCTAGCACTAGCGATGGATAATGCCAAGTTTCTACTTCGACAATGTACCTTCAATTAACTTCCCAAACAAGCTAAGTACTCTTTTATCGACTCCGGAAGTATAAATGATTGAGTGAATCTATGACCTGCTACTCTACCCGTATATAAACCCGGGTCGACTGTTTAGGGCCCAGGCGTGCTGAATACTACAACAACGACTAACGAGGCCACTTTTTAACTTTTAAATGAAAATAAGTTATACTTTTAAAAAAAATGATACTAATTACTCTTTTCCTTTCTAAATAAAATGAATTTGGCAACAAACAGCAGAACCAGATAGTAAAAGAAACCACTTATTAAAAAGTTTATTTTACGGACTAGCTTATATCATACATTTTTTTTTATAATCGAGTAAAAGATACTTGTAAAGTTGCATACATATAATTTTAAAGGAAGTTAATGATTTTTCCAAAGTTTAACTGTGTAATTTACCACGTTCTCGATGTAGTATTTATTATTATCACGTTCAAAATGTAAATGTAATGTAGGTACTTTTAAGGGGTAGGTGTAATAAGGTTACTTTTACGCCCATGTGCTTAAAACTCAAATTCACAAAGTTAACATTTATACCCTAGTTTTATAAAAGTTTTATTTACGCACACAGTTTTTGATTTTAATTAGTGGGATTTTTCGCACGACATTATAAAAAATGTTTTAATATTTTTTCATTTAAAAAATCTGCAAATAAATAATTTAAACCAGTAATATTAAATACTTTTCTGTTATATTGGTACTGCTTTAAAATAATGATTCATTTCTTTTTCAATTTTAGATTAGATTTAGTAATATTTAGTTCAGAAGAAGTAAAGGTATCAAATGAAACAAACACGTCAAACAAAACTTAATTGGCTGAGTTCTCACGTTATAAAACCTACATGTATAATGACTGAATCGCTTCACAAGGACGACGCCAGACAAGCCTATATTTCATGCATCTTAGACCAAACATATTCATCGTGATTGATATAAATAGTTTTGTAGCCTATTCTAAAAAGCAATGCCAGAGAGAATCGAAAACAGAATTCTATACCTTAGAATAAAAAAGGCCTTATGTTCAATTACATATAAGGGTACATTGACTTTTTTCTGCGCATGAGAAAAACTGTAACTCTTGTAATTTATTACAAACATCTGCGTACAATTTTGGAATTGCTAAACGGATGCGAGATTTCGTTTTTTTTTATTTTACTTTTCTAACAGTTTTTGTTATAGCGGGAATTTTTGAGCGCGGGAGCATTGAATTCGTTAAGTAACGGTTCAGTTTTCAAAGTTATGACTAAAAATTGTTCAAATGTGATCTAAACTGAAACAAAATTACTAAGGCTTTCATGAAATCAAACACAAAGCAATAAAATACCAGGTGGAAGACCTCTTAACAGTTTCTAATTTCTATACAAGTGACCACTCTTTATTCCTATCGATTGTTTATAATTTTAGTGACCTAGAAACGAAGGTTAAATGTAGCATACTACTTTCTCACTAACTGAAATAATTAATCTATACCTAGACATTTTGAATTTTTTATAGCTTCGTACTAACGGTTTTTAGCTAGATAAATTTTACATAGAATTCTTATACAAAAATTGCTTTTTGGTGGAATTTAAATTTCGAATATTGATTTAGTTATAAATACCAATTTTTAAAAGTTTCCATTTGTAATGAAAAAAAATTATGAACCATTTATATTTTTGCAAAAGTATATCGACAAAAAGACGAATGACAAACTGAAAAACAGTATTAAAGGTTAAAGGAATAGGTCTCTGAGATCAGGGGCTGTATTGATAATGAGAGGTGTTCAGCGCACTTTTAAAATAGGCAATAGTTTCTTTTTAAAGGCATTCAATTATTTAAAATCTGGGGAAAAGACATTTTTTAAAACAAAATCTTTTTAAACAATACGCCTACGTAGAAAAATGCATTAATTAAATTAACAAAGTTGCTAGAATATCTCTTATTATTTAAAATTTAAATAATTGTTTTCCCATTGGGTAATTTACATTTTTAAAGTGATTTGGGGTTCGATTCACGGAGCAAGAATATTTTCTGATAAGTGAACTGGCCAGCTTAAACATGGTTTTAAGTTCTAACGCTTCCAACTCATACATACCCGCAAGTTTCATGAATAATGGCAGCCTCATTCTGCAAGTAATATAAATGACAAATGTTGTAATGCAATGAATGCCGCAATTTTTTAATGAAATTTTCTGAAATTTGGGGGAAAGAGTATGGATGTGCTTAATGAAAAAAATGGATGTGTTCTGCCATTGGCGCTTACTTTGTAGTGTTGGACAACTTGGTCGGGGTTGTCCCTGTTGGTGTTCTTCGACTGTTGTTGGTTCCTGCGTACTATTTGGAGTGTAAATGATAAATCACGGACGGAAAGTGGAAGTTGGCCTGCTGTGCCCGTTTTAGCTTACTTACCCTAGTTAAGTGGTCATTCTTATATATACGCACAACTCTGCTAGTTTAGTTCTTAAGCACGTTTGGTTCTCATTTTATCGAACTATTTTAGGGATGAAACACTGAGTGAACCGTGCCTAATTCGGGATTCGAACCCTTCAACTGTCATGTCAGCAAAAGCATAAGCACTGCAAATACGATAAGCCATTGGAATAGAAAGTGGGATATGACAATTTTAAAGAGAAAATAGAATATTCATCAGAAATCTGAAACTTAGGAAAACCGGACAACAACTACAAGAAACACAAAAATTGCCGGAGAGTAATCGAAAAGCCGAAGCTAAGTTTATACAACTGTAACGTTAAATTAAAAAAAACAGGAATTGAATATGTAACGTTAAATTAAAAAAAACAGGAATTGAATATGTAACGTTAAATTAAAAAAAACAGGAATTGAATAAAAAGGAACTTGTTGATAGAGGCTTTTAAGAAAAACACTTAAACCTTGTTATCCAAAACTGAAGTAAACTAGGAGTGTGTATCCCTACAAAACTTTCAATTACCTCTAAATAAATCAATGCAAATTATATACCTAAAAGGTAGTTACAATACCTTTTAAACAAAAAAAAAAAAATTCTATGGCAACCACCCCTAGCGCATGCGCAATTTTCTCGAAAACCTTATTCTGACGCCCGGAGGATACTGGGCACACGTGTACCAAATTTGAAGTCTGTATCTCTTTCAGTTTTTCAGAAATACTTTTAAAACCAAAAAAGTTCTATGGGCTATGGCAGCGCTTTTTGTGCATGTCCCTTGCGCATGCGTAATGTTTTCAAAAACCTTGTAACGTCCAACAAGTACTTTGGGAACACATCTACCAAATTTGAAGTCTGCGTCGCTTTTCGTTTTTCGGCGATACCCTTAAACCAAAAAAAGTTCTATGACAGCTACCCATTGAACATGCGCAATTTTATCGAAAACTTTATTATGACTTTCCACAAGTACTACAGAAACTCGTTTACCAAATTTGATGTTCGTAGCTCTTTTAGTTAGGCAGACAAATGTTCGAAAACAACTTTTTCGGAATCAGCACCCTCCAAAACGAGTAAAAAACCACAAAATCTCTATTTCGGATTTTTCTTCATCGTAATACGTTGTTCATTACGAAAAATTTCATACAACATAGCTTATTATTTATATTTAAAAGAGCGAAACCTGATCTAAGAGACCACAGGAACAACACGGATCTTGAAAAGAAGCATTTTACTTATCATGTTAGGAGGAAAACTGGAAAGGAAATGTGAAAACCGAAGTTAATAAAAGATGCCTTTTTCAAAAATGCTGGTAAAAACGGGTGATTCAACATAGTGCAAAACCCCATTTTTTAAAAAAAAAATTTACATATAATTAAAAAAAACTTCGATGGCGGTTTTTTGAGAAAAAACCGGTTCCCAGGGCCCCCAGACCCAAGTTTTATTTTCTCATGAATGAAATGTATCGGATTAGGTTTAGTTTTCATAAACTTTAGGTGTATGCATACATTCTAGAGTAGACCGACGGCCAATTTACAGGTATCGAGTGCAAAAAGTAGGTAAATTATAAGTTAACTTAAGTCATTTCCTCAAGGCTGATTTTTACATATGTTTTAGATAATATTGTTAAAAGTTAATAATCAATCTGTCAGACACTTTCCGCCGGCTGAAACTTTCGCCAGACGCTTTAAACGTCCCTTTTAAGTTCTGACTTTGTCCCACGCATCTGGTGGCGCGATATAGTGCTACGTATTTTCTAACTAAACAAAAATTTATTTAAATCGAAAGATAATCTGTCTTCGTTTTATGATAATCGATCAGCTTTATTTCTTCAACATAAAGTAAGAACAATTCAGTTCTTAAAAAATAAAAATTAAATTGTCTTCAATTTAATTACAATTTTTTTAGTAAAAAATACGTTGCACATATCGCGCTCCGATGCGTGAACAAAGGAACTAAAAAGGTAATTGGTCGTTCTCAGTGCGGATTTCGCCTAGGCCTTCAAGACCGGGCCCTAGGGGCGCCATCAGAAGGGGACCCTAATAAAAGGAAATCACCTAAAAAATTGAAAATCGCCATTCGAAAAACTCCGAAAACCTATCATCCGACGGATTCCAATTATGATAAAATAAGATGTGGTACTGTTTTTTTTTTTTCGTTTTTTATGAGTTGCTATATTGTGCATTCATAAATCAGTAGAGTCAAAGAAAAGAAATAACAAAAACTGTCCTTCTCCGACAATTTTTTTGCACGAATAAGATTTTATTATGCCAACCGATATCCAGACTAGTATATGTAATTTTCTTTTTTTTGGGAATAAAGGCGCCGATGTATCGTCGACTATACTAGAAGATGTATACAAGAAGTATAAAAAATACATAAAAATAAAATATTGACATATTTATTTGAATTTGTTTTTTTTTCATCGTGTTATTTTATGGTTTTTATTTTGCTTATGAGTAAAATCAGTGTATTACAAAACTCTATGGTTACAAGTTAGAGTTTTTGCGCAAATTTTCTATCGTGTTCTTTTTTTAAGATAAAGATTGGATGTCATAAGCGTTAGAGCAAAATATTGGTAAGTTTAATTTCTACACTAAAGTATCTAAAGATATGCGTATGTTTATAATGAATTTGGGCGCTATTTTATCTATATTTCTATTGTTTTTATCTGAATGATTAGCATAATTAATCTAAGAATGGCTGTTCAGTTATGTTTTCATTACATTTTAATGGGTGTTTTATATTTAAAGCACGTTTTATAATAATTAATGAGAATATTTCTTATGACGTCACGCTCTCTATAGTGCGATTTCATTGGTTGTTTAGCTTTCTTTGACAAAGTATTGAAACAAGCTCATCGGTTTTTTATAATGTCACTTTCTCTGAACTGCGATTTCATTGGTTGTTTTGTTTTCTTTGACAAAGTGTTGAAACAAGCCCATTGCTTTTTTTTATACAATGGCATAAAAAAATGCATGCAATTTTTAAACTATTTCACATCGGAGAATCGCCTGTACAACGTCGAAAGTTTAATTAAACATGAATTAGCTTCTTTTAAGTTTGATATATATGGGGTTTTTTTTTGCTCAGCTTAAACTTTTAAATATGTTATCAATTTTAATAGTTAGTTTGTAATTGAAATGGTCAGTGAATATTCTATATTTTCCGGCCATTTCGCGAAGTGGCCACGATGAATCAGCCAAAACGCGATGTGCTTATTTAAAGAATGTCTGATTGTTTTATTTTATTAAAAATTTAATTTGCTTACATTGCCCCATCTGTTTTCTTTTTAATTTAAAAGTATAAATATTATAATTCAAAAATATAAAATAGACAAGATTTTAAGTTAAAATTTAAAAAATTTAATATTTTACTTTGTCTCAAATGGCCACATCCTACCGCAGCTAGTAATTTTTAAGAGGTTATACGGAGCCAATAATTTTTTCTTCCAACTTTGGCGGATCCTCTCATACTCATTCCACTACGCGATCTGGCCGGCCTATTCCCAAAATCCAGGAAAGAATTGGACATTGATCAGCCAATTAACAGCGTCCTTAGCCACTTCGCGATTTGGCCGGCCAATTCGGGAAATGACCGAATTCGGGCTTTGGCTGGCCAATTCGCGAAGTGGCCGAATTCGGGCTTTTGCCGTAACATTTACACATTATTTCTTAAAAAATTATTTTTTGTGCAATTAGATCATTTAAATTTTTATAAATTAAATAAATGTTAAATTTATCTTTAGACTATTCTCTTAATCTAGTAAAAAAACTGCATTTTCAATAGAAAATTAAATTAAAAATCAATTTTAATTAAAATAATTTTTAATTTAAAAAAAAGTGCCTGCTAATATCCTTAAAAAATATCCTGGACTACCATATGCAAAAAACTGTTAGTTGATATACTAATCTAATTTTGAATCTGGAGCAAAACTTTTTTTCATTACGTGTTCATACGATAAAAAATCATTTGGTTTTGGGAATATTAAGCTTAATTTACAAAGGTTGAAGCACGCTTTTCTACAAGGCATCGTTGGAAAATTTGCCCTGTGAAATTTTGGAAAACATGCCCCGCCGTCATATTTTGACTTTAATAGTACCTTGACGAGTAGAATTTTAAATTATTTTGAAAACTAATGTATATGTTACGTAGAGAGAAGAGCCACCTTTTAGAATACGCAATAATAAAACTGTAAGTTTAATAAAAGTACGTTTGATTTAGGTTTGAATGTAAGCATGAAATTTCACGCAACGTTGAAAAAATTACAAAAACAGCCGTAATGAAAATATTACAGCACCAATTGAGCAAAAATTCTTGTGGGTGACATAAAACTGGTTGCTTCATAAACCAAGCAGCCATTTGGTGCCTCCTAAAGGCTCATTTCTTGTACAAGGCCTGGTGGAAAGCTTACCCCATGGGAAAACTAGCCCCGGTCTCCCCTAACTAAAGTAATATACTGTATTATTCTGATGTTTATTAAAGTCGATTAAAAATTATATGTTCTATACTAGTGTATTTAATTTGCTAAATTTCCAACTTCGAGGTGGTGGGGGGCCCCAAATGTCAAGTGCCTAGGGGCCCTGGGTTTTTAAATCCGGCACTGCGTCTGGTAAAAGTTTCGGCCGGCGGAAAGTGTCTGGCAGATTGATTATTAACTTTTAACGATATTTTCTAAAACATACGTAAAAATCAGCCTTGAGAAAATGACTTAAAAAAAGACTTAAGTTAACTTATAATTTACCTACTTTTTGCACCGGATATCTGTAAATTGGCCGTCGGTCCACTCTAGCGGATATGCATACACTAAAAGTAAATGAAAACCGAACCTAATCCGAAACATTTCATTCGTGAGAAAATAACTTATGTCTGGGAGCTCTTGGACTATTACGAGTGATAGTTTGGACTCGTCTAAAACACACGTCATAGATGCTAAGAAGTAATAGGAATACTATATAAATTATATAAGAAACAATGAAATATATATAACAAACAATGAATTATACGAAGGCATTTTGTTTTATGTTGAATCCATACTGTAATATAGTTAGTTACGTTAATTCAATCTTTAAGACTGTCGTAATGCGTTAATTGCTTTTTTCAATTACACATCACTCCTTCTTCCACAAAAAGCTTTCCCACGAAGTTTGCGATCTTTTAGAATGGTTTGTAGTTGGATAAGTGGGGCACTAAAGCCATAAATTCATTGGATTCCGGACAGAACAACAGTTTGAGAGTCTTAGGTATGAATGTGAGCGTTAAAGTTTCGCGCTCAGAAGCGTTGCGGGGCGAGAGTAAGCCAATTATTTTCTTGGGCTTAATGTTTCATGATTTTTGATGGAAAGAAGTAAAGTCTAGTTGTGTGTTGTGTCGAAAATCCATCCCCTCATCCCTTCGTAGGCGTGCATTTGCTGTACAATTGGTTGTGACGTAAAGTGACGTGTCGCGTGGGGTTGTCTCTCACTTCTGTGATAGGTTCGAACTTTTTTTTATGTATTTCTTCTTTCCAATGATATCCTCCTGAGAATGTGCCTGCCGTAGACATTTTTCTTGGAAGAACTGCTGGGACCTCCTGTTGCGTCGTCGCCAACAAGACTCTCAAACTGTTGTCCTGTCCGAAATCCAATGAATTTATGGCTTTAGTGCCCCACTTATCCAACTACAAACCATTCTAAAAGATCGCAAACTTCGTGGGAAAGCTTTTTGTGGAAGAAGGAGTGATGTGTAATTGAAAAAAAGCAATTAACGGGCATCACGACAAAGACTAAAAGGATTCAGTATTGAAGATAAAGAGAGCAGTTTGACTAACATGAATTTTTGTATCAAAAATAAAACCCGTTGTTTTATTTAAAAGATACTTTATCTTTAACACATCTTCGTGTATCTTTTATCCTTGAAAACATTGTGTACCCCTTTTAGAAAATTCGGATGTAAGCTGTGCCGACATTGAAATTTATGACGTAGATTTCATTCTTTCTTACTGTTTTATACTACATGGCTGATTTTTAAGACACCAAAGTTCAACCGACATTTTTTTTCGAAGTAAATAAAATAGTTTTTTTTATCATATTTGTACACAAATATTTATAAATATAAACCTATTACAGTCGAACCCCGTTAACACGAATTCGAAGGGAGAACCGAAACATTTCGTGTTAACTGAATTTCATGTTAACCGTCAAGATTTTTTTTAACATTGAATCAGTAAATAGTTTTTAAAAAAATAACATAAAAAAATATTCTTATTTAATAATGTAATACACTAAGAATACAATTAGTAATTCAATCAATATAGTTCGTTCATTTGGAGTAGTACATACTACAGAAAAATTTGGAAAATTATTTTTCTTGCATGTTCAATTTGGTTTACTGCATAGGTCTTTTCAATTTTATCCCTATATTTTAAAATCGTTGAAATGGTGATTTTAGCTACACCATATTTAGACTCAATTTTCACTTTTTTAAAAACATTTGTCGTCAATATCATTTTAAATTTTTATTTTTGTTTCTAAAGAAATAGACTGCTGCTTTCGATTCATTTTGAATGAAAATCAATAAGTTTGAATGCTAACTGATTCTAATTTTTATAAGTTTTTTACATTTAACCTCTGTAGAGAAACACACACTTTCGCTTTTCATGACGTAATGGATCATCCTACATTTGTCGAATCATTCATTGATTAAAATTGACGAATCATGGAAGATCTCGCGATTTTCTCAGAAGCAGAAGACAATTTATTTTTTTAAATGTTCGTTTCCGTTTTTCTTTTTCATGTTTTGTTTCATTTGTTATTGGAAACTGTAAATTACTAAGGGAAAAAAAAGACAAATTAGGATTTTTTTGTTCGTGTTAAGCGGATTTTCTCCTAAAGCGATTTCGCGTTAAGAGATTTTTTTTTGCATTAGTTCAAAGCTTTTTAGTCCGGGGAAATGATTTTAGTTCACGTTAAGCAAAATTTTGTGTTAAGTGAGTTCCCGTTAACGAGGTTCGACTGTATCTATAAGTTATTTAAATTAAAGTGCTTTGTATAAATCCTTAAGTTGACCATAATTATACATATATATGTAATTAATGCTTATTAATTACAAATAATTAACACCACATTTCCGAATAAAAACGTTAACTCTAAGTTTTTAAATCGTTTTTCGTGTAAACTAATTTGTCCTACATAAATTGTTTAGAACTGTGGTCTTCATTTGTCTTAAAATTTGCTTATTAATATAAACTTAAGCAGAAAGCTCATTTTCACATGACAAATTTTCTTGCGAATTGTCATTAATGGTTTGAGGTATAGAAATAAAATTTTAAAAAAATATTTTTAAAAATACAGAACCAGGCAAAGGACCTACACGGGTTCTCGATTATCTGTTAGCCTGGTTCATACGACATCATCCGAATTATTTAGGGGTATGTATTCTGTACGTAGTAGTAGCGGTATTATTTGACTCCATGAAACTTGGGACTGTCTATTGACTACATAGCGCACATCCAATTACGTCTCGCAATTTAAAACCCTGATCAAGCAATCCTGAGCAAGCAACCCAACCTTCCAGCGACATCGTATACTACGCGGCGTCAGAACTTTCGACTCCACAGATTTAACGGGCACGTATGTCGCAGTGCAAACGCAGACAAACACCCAAGATAAATATAAAATATTCATGCCCATATGCCGAGATTCGAACCCGGAACCTATTTTAACGCGTTCAAAGCTAGAAGAAGAAATCCGACACTTCGATTTTTTTACGACTCTGATGACAAATCAAGCAGAATAATTCTGCTTGATTTTTTTTTCATTAAAGTACAACTGGTTAATGAGAACAATTATTATTCTCATTAACCAGTTGTACTTAAATGAGAAACACACTGCCTGTTCTTTCTTTACTTCAACGAGTTAGTTCTAGGTGGAGGAGTGAATCGGTAATATTTTTTAACACTTTGACTGCTAATCGCGCGCCAGCGCGTAATGTGGTTCCGATTCACCGATAACAGCACATTCTGGTGAAATTCATAGTACCATTTCGCCAACCGTTCTTATGAGTTCAAGTTTGTTTGAAAACTTGATAAACATGATGGTCTAGTGGTTACACAAACTACACGATCTAGCTCTTTCTTCTACCCTTTTGTATGATATTTAATTTACACCTAGTAATCCCAGATGTGACTGATGAATTTCCATGCATAGATTTTAAAGCTCATGCAGTTTTTGTGTTATAGCGAAGTGTATCATTCGCCTATTGACGACAAATATAATACAGCCATAATTATGTAGGGATATTAACACCTATATTTTAATTATGATAACACCTATATATGAATTATGGTAACAACTATATTTGAATTTTGTTAACACCGCAAGCAAATTTAAGGTTATTTGGTGATCAATTTGAGGATATAGAACGTAGAATATTTGATTTTACACTTTTGCAACCGATCCCACTGTGCTTGTAATAATACTTGATGATTTGAAAGAGTATATTCTATTTAAAATTACGAGGAAATTAAATATTTCGTCTCAAGCGTAGGACGACCAGACACCAGTCATACTGCATTTCGCAGTGCGGTTTAGTTTGTTATTCAACTATATAGCTATAAAAAAATTGCAAATAGTCTGTTTTATTTTTTTGTAGTTTTAAAACAAAAACAACCCAAAAAAATATGAATTATGAAAATTTAATGATGATTTCATAGTCGAAAAGTAATCACTGAAACAAAATCTGGTTATTGGCTTTCAATTCAATAATTAGTGACAGATGATGAGTTATCCGGTCCGAAAAGGCCAGGAACATTTCCTCGTATTTTTACGACTGTCGTGTAGCTTTAGTTAGCGACGTTAATTCAACCTAACCTTGTAATTTAACCCCGGATTTTTACTTTTTCGAAAATGAAGAGAGTTCACTTCCATTGTAACGAACTGGTTTAAAGAACAGGATGTTCTTGTACTTCACATCTGCCTCTATCGATGAATATTTTCTATCGCTATCGTCGCAGTCAAGGTGTTAAAAAAAATTAACATTCGATGTTAGATGACGAGGGTTAGGTTAGGTTATACACTCTTAAAACAAAAGAATGAAATTCACTCCTATAGGAGAAGTGCATTTTCGGCACCGGAAAGGAGTGAAAATTAACTCAGACTGAGTTAAAACCGCTCGTTTTAAGAGTGTAGGACGCAAATTGTTTTCTTTTATTTCTTTTACCCACTCCGAAAAAGAGTGAAATTCACTCCTATAGGAGAAGTGCATTTTCGGCACGGAAAGGAGTGGAAATTAACTCAGACTGAGTTAAAACCGCTCGTTTGTTTTAAGAGTGTACGTTTCCGGCTGCCGATTTGTAGCCTCCATAATGATAAGGATGTACTGTTAGAAGGAAATCGAGTTACGCTTATAAACCTTCGTCAAGTAAGACAGACACAGACAGGGGGCCGTAGTGAGCCTAGTGGTCAGCGTCTCGGTCTCGGGATCGGAAGGTCCTGCGATCGAGTCCCGGTACCACTGAAGACCTACCGAGTACATGCGGAGTACGTGCTCGTTAAATCTGTTGGGTCCGAAAGTCCTCTAAGTTCCCATACCAAATCAATACCTCTGGGGGTGACAAGCCAATTCTGGGGATCCTCTAGTTGGCCTCTGTCTCTAAAAATTAGATGGATCCACTTATGTGTGTGTGTTGTCTGTTGTGTCTGTCTTACTTGACGAAGGTTTATAAGCGGGTCGCTGACCAAGCACACAAACCTGAATATATATGTCTACCAACCAACCAACCGACACAGACAGAATTTTTGCGGTCACAGAGAGGGAAAGTACACCCAGGACGAAGGTGGGTATCGCACCCGGTACAGTGCTCAGACTGTTAGCGTAATGGGCTGTAATCAAACCCACTAGGCCACCCGGGCCCCTCTTTTTACCGTTTCATATTCACTTCGTACTGTTTCCAATTATAAATTCAAAGTAGAATTCCCACCAATTGTCATAGAACAGAGGCTCTCCAGTGTAACGCACTTCAAAATAACCATCAGAACATATGGATTTTTCATACCGTTTCTTATTCAAATTTTGATGATTGAGCGGATGAAGCTTCATAGAGCTGGTCAGGCAGTCAGAAGTTAATGAATTCTAATCCTGGCATATATGATCATGGATATTTGTGTGTGTTATGTGTTTGTTAGTATTTGTCCTAAGTACTCAGAGACACACATACTCTTTAAATCTGTGGAGTCGAATGTCCCGAACAAGCGTATGATGGCCCCACTGATTTGCTTCGAGTGCCCCCCTTATGCTGTTGACCTCGTCTCTTGACTAGGGTTCTAAATTACGAAGCTTTATTGCCTGTGTCTAAGGCTAGAAATAAACAGCCGGAAAACGTACAGCCTACCTAACCAAACATTTTCGTGCAAAAAATGATTTAAAAGTAAATATAAAAGACTATATCCTCTTTCCATTGAATTTTAAAAAAAAAAAGGTTTTCTTAATTCAGCCTTTCAAACCCACGGTTCTAAGTACATAGATACTCGAAATCCTTTAATCCTGTAGTATAAGGAATAACAAATGCATTCATAAACATGTCTGCACAACATATTACGAAAAACCCTTTTCTTGTGAACACACTTGACGTCTTCCATTATCTTCTGAGACTTAGAGTTTTAATTTGAAGTTTAAGGAAGGTCAAACCAAGAAAGAGGATTTTAAGGCCCACGTACTATAGTTTTACTTTAAGTTTGCGATGCAGAATGTATTTTTGTGTCAAAGTGAATCTTTGGACAGAAGAACCTATTGAAAAATGTATCCAATATGTATAACGATCAATTGGATTGATGCAATAACTTTCTAGGATAAATAAAACTAGGTAATAAAAGTTTTACTCTTTAGAATATACTGACAAAGTTTCTAAATATGACTTATTTATTTTTTTCTTAGATTGCTGAATATGTCGGTATTTCTATGTCAAAATCTTAATTTTAAATGTTTAAATTTGTGCTTCAAAATTATATCATTTTTTATTAATTTGAAACAATACGATGAGCATGTCTATTTTTGGTAACAATAAGTAGACAGATATTGCATTCAAATGTGAATTTAACCTATTAATTTAACCTGTGAATTTAACCTATTAATTTAACCTGTTAATTTAACCTATTAATTTAACCTAAAATATACAAACTCTAACTACTCGAATCGTTAAATGTAATAAGGGATCAAGTCCATTTTAAACTACGCTTCTTTACTTCACCATTTAAGTTAGAAGCGTGTAGGGAGAGAACTTTCTGTGGACTTAATTCATTAACCAATTCCTTTTTTAAATTAAACTTTAAAACTAGCATATTGTCCTTCACACAAAGCTTCATCATGTCCGTTTGACATCACTCAATGGCTCCGAAGAACGTGGCCGGTCCAGACCAACCCCGGTCATGGGCCATAGCCCTAGCAGCTTGCGTCATCAACACGTTGCTATCCGGCATCAGTAGGGCGACCGGACTGTTATATGTGGCTCTCATAGAGTCCTACGGAGTGTCCAGACTTCAGGCCAATCTACCTTTTACAATTAGGAATGTTGTTAGAAATTTAGCAGGTAAGAATTTTCAGTAATTAATAATTCTTGGGTTAATTATTTATTGGCAGTTATACAGCCGCCAATAGCAATAAGTTTAACCATGAAATACTTCAATCCCTTTTATTTGATTTTTTGCAGATTTTTTTCACATCTTATATTCAATGTTTCCAAATTTCGTAAATTAAAATCGTAGTTGTTTATCAAATGTTTAACGTTCAAATGGTCCTTAAATAAAAAAAAAATTAACTTTTAGAACCGATAAAGTATTCTTAGGTTATTCAAGACAAAACTGTATTCACTTTTTACACAGTGTACCAGGACACGTTTTACTTAAGTTGTATTACAAGTACGGATGCATTTTTTATATTTCAATTTTTTTCCTATAATTAAAATAGAAACAAAACTCTTCTTAACAGACTTTATACGTACAATCTGTATCAGTGTTTACAAATTTTATCTGTTTACTGAGAACATATGTGTTTGACGAATTGAGATGTAATTTTTCAGTCAACTTCAGTAGTTTTGAAAAACATAATTTCTTGCAACTAAGTTTCCAAATAAATCGTAAAAAATACGGAAACTTTCTGTATTAAACACGGTAAATTACACTTAAAATACAATTTTATCCCGTTAAATATTAATACTTGAAAAAAGACTTTTAAAAAGACGTCAGACGATAAAAAACCACAAGCATTAAGTTATAGGTGAATCGTCATACTAACCATGCCACAGTATCTCTTGCCGGGTTGAAGCAAAAAGAAATAATGTTTTTGACGTTAACTTGCCCTAAAAAACGTCATTGGTAACCTGTTTTGAAGAAAATCTTTAAAAAGTTAACGAGTTCAGAAAAATTAAAGACCGTGATATAAAAGAAACTGTTTTAAACCGGCGAAAATATGAGAAATTTCTGTACAATTGATTGGGTTTCTTTTCAGTTTAGATATTTAAATTTGTTTTCATTTGTAGTTATTTTTATTTCAATTCAGGGCCTCTCGTCGGAGCCATTGGACAACGTTATGGCCCAAGAGATGTAACAATTGTTGGAGGGGTCCTGTCATCTCTTGGCATTATACTTTGCTATTTTGCCCCCAATGTGATATGGATCACCGTTCTTTGGGGTGGAATGCATGGTAGTAATGTATTAAACTTTTGAATATTTCGAAGGTTCTTTATTGACACACAGTCTAAGAGGACTCACACCGTACTTGTTTACTGATTTTCTTAAATCTGTTCTATTTCTTAAAACAACGATTGGCAAGAAAATTTCCAAGCGAAAAACGTCTTGGTGCTTAATTTTATTTAAATAAACAAAATATAAAACTAATTAAGTCCATAGAACTGAAGAACTTATGTAGGTCAAATTAAGTTACACGAAAAACTAATTGAAAAAAAACTAAAAGTTTTTTTTACGGAAATGAAGGTGTTAATAGTATTTAAAAAGTCGTCATTTGTGAGTTATACAATAATTTTTTGTTGTTTTCTTAATGAAAATGGTAAATTGGCTTTTTCAGAAAACCATCTTTGACCACCTTTATTTAAAGCGGTTAAAGCACTGAGCGAGTTAAAATCCTTGCATTTTTCAACAAATCTTAATGTATTTAAGAGATCATGTCTTTTCATGTTTCTTCATGTCTTTCAGGTTTCGGAGTGGCGCTTGGAAACACTCTTTTCCAAGTCATTGTAACCCAGTACTTCCTAAAATATCGTGCCACTGCTTCAGGTCTTGCAATGTCCGGGGCTTGCATAGGTGCATTCACGCTTCCAATCATACTCGAATACATGCTAGCGAACTTTGGACTGGCAGGAACTTTCTTGTTGACTGGTGGACTGATTATGCATGTCTTACCAGCTGCCATCATGCTGGTAGAACCTCCATGGATTCGAGAAAAGACCGTACAGGAAAAAGTTCTTCCATTAAATAATATGCCCAGAAGGGTTTCCAAACTTCCTCAAACAATGACCATCATACAAGAAGGAAAGCCAGTTGTGTCTGAAGTCAGATCTTCCGGTAGTTTTGAAAAAAATGGTAACATTGTTCATAGTTCGAGTCGGAACAGACTTTCCGTCAATGGAATTGATAATCCGACCTATTCTGGATCTAAGCTGGATTTAAGTGAAAAGACACCTGACGAAGTATGTGTGACTTTCATAGTTTACAGTAAACTCTTGTGATATAGTTTATTTCAAAATAAACCTATATCTTAAATTCTTATAAATAGAAATCAATAATACATAGGGTTACCAAACGTAATTTTGCAGTACAGTACTACTTTTTCAGTTTTCGTCCATCTTGTTTCAAAGAGTCTTAAAATATTTAAAATTTCGTTTTTTTATTTATACCGCAAAAATGTCCTGCATTTTACGTAATGATAAAAATTTCTCTATTAAAATCGCTAGCCAGAACCAAAGCTAGAATAAAGCAAAAGAACTATGACGTTATTTACTTTCAATTATTTTAATCAATCCGTATCTCTTATAAACGTCAAGTAAGAGCTTTATTAGATAGCAACCTAAAAAGTTATTGAATAATTTTAGTTTAAATTTGTATTTATTTTGAACTGTCTAAGAGGTTTACACAATATTACAAGACTTGAGTCGATGACAAGACTGAAATTATAATAATACTATAAAATAGAAGTGCTGCCATGGAATTATCTTTTTTGTTGCTTGTTTAACACTGCATTGATGTTGAAATTGATATCTGGTCACCCCAATAATACTTAATAATCATTAATTAGTTTGTTACTGTTCAGTACAAGACACATAAAATTGCCAAAGAAAACTACTTAAATACACTACAATTCTAACATTTTGTTTTCATGTTCTTGTTTCCTACAGCCAGAAGAGGAAGGCCCCTATATGGGACGATTACGCACCATATCTTTTGGCGAAATTAGCATATCTGTTCCAGTCAACAACGAACTCCAAGAAAGCTCGATTACCAAAGGAACATTGAAAGTCCTAAAAGATCCCATGTTCCACATGATCAGTCTTTCTTTAGGGGCAGTCGCCATGGTCTTTGACCCTTCCATCACAGTTATTGTGGACTATATAACGGACAAAGGTCTGAAAGAGGATGTGGCCAAATACTTCATCAGTATGATGGCCATTGGCGACTTATTTGGCAGGATGGGTTTCGGATGGGTTAGTATTTCTGACGTAGGATAAGCCAGCATTTTAGAATCATCTGTTATTTTCTTTTTTTAGACCTGTACAGTAGAATTCCAATTATCTTAATCATTTGAGACCAGTTCCCATTTAAAATGAAAAATTAATTAAATGAAAAAGCACCACTTTTACATACATTAAGCGTGTAAAAGGATGAATAACTGGAAGAGAATGATACCAATGGAGTTTGGATAGTCGGATTTCGGATAATTGGGGTTCTACTGTACCTACATTGTATCATACTGTACGTATACAAAATCTTAGACAGTTAAAAGAATTATAGGGAAAATTTAAAATTATTAAGTTTCAAAATTTATGGGATAATTGATTTAAGTTTTACGCCGTGAAACTAACACCAATATTGTAATATTTTAATGAGTTGTTATTAACAGTGTCTCGGACCTTTTTCATAAGTATTCTAACCAGTTATTAAAGAAAATAGTTATAATGAGTTATAAATGCATAATCATACTGTGTGCAATATAACTACTAACTAAATATTAGGGGAGACCGGGGCTAGTTTTCCCATGCGGTAAGTTTTCCACCAGGCCTTATACAAGGGCCGTTAGGAGGGGCCAAATGTCTGCTTGGTTTATGAAGCAACCCGTTTTATGTCACCCACAAGAAATTTGGTCAGTTGGTGTTGTAATATTGGTGTTAGAGCTGTTTTTTGTGATTTTTTTCAACGTTGAGTGAATTCAAACCTAAATCAAACGTACTTTTAATAAACTTGCAGTTTTATTATTTAGTATACTAAAATATGGATCGTCCCTCTACGTAACTATACATTGATGTTCAAAATAATTTAAAATTCTACTCGTCAAGGTACTATTAAAGTCAAAATATGATGACGGGGCATGTTTTCCAAAATTTCACGGGGCAAGATTTCCAACAATGCCTTGTAGGAAAGCGTGCTCCAACCATTGTAAGTTAAGCTTAATATTCTAAAAACCAAATTATTATTATCGTATGAACACGCAATGAAAAAAAGTTTTGCTCTAGATTCAAAATTGTCAGCATAGTAATGAAATAGGAAGCTGAATGAACTCGTACTATTCTGAAACGATATGTCATTCTAAAAACTATCAGGAATGTATGTAGTAGCCGAAAAGCCTCCACAAACTTAAATATTCCCTACAGATCGTGAATAACTCTATATGCTCAGTTCCTGCTCAGCTTCAAAGCTGAGATACAAAGCTGTTTAAGTAGCTGAGAGAGGGTATTTACAAATGGATCCTTAATGGGTTAAAATAATAAATGAAATGTTACATCGCATTTAATAATAAGAATGGTTTTAATCGTACTCATAAATGGGGTCCTTAACTTTTTAGGATAATAACTGAAATATTACATCACATTTAATAAGAGTGGTTTTAATCGTATTAGATATGGGATATTTAATAAATTTATATAATAACTGAAGTGTAACATCGCGTAATGTTGCACCCAAAGTTTTGAGTAAATTGGCTTGTTCAAGAAAAAAAGGGGGGGAGGGGGAGCAATCACACCAAACTTTAGTCAATCAATTTTTTGTAATCTTTAACAAAACTTAGACAACTGTGTAGTAAAGAACATCAATGTATAATTGCACAAAAAGGGAAGTTTTATGTAAGTTTAAAGGGATCCAGATTATAATGACCTTTAACGAAATTGGTTAAAAAAGTTTGGTATGATAAACTGGCTTTTAAAAAAATTAAAAATACCTATATTTTGGGTATAATCTTTTGAGCTATTTTATTTTAAAATAAATCTATGTAAAAAATTACAAAATGTTTCTCAAGTGTGTTAAATCTTTTTAAAAAATAGCTGGAAAATTTGCCCCATCACTTTTTGGCAGTCTGGGAAAAATTACCCCGCATATACGGGGCATGTTTCCCAGCTCAACATACTTGCATTTAATCCCTTGCTGGTTAAAAGTATAGTTACTTTTTGGAAAAGTAGTAATGTTAATTTGTAGTTAAGCATGTGAGGAAGACAATGACATCTTGTTTACTTCAAAATAAATAAAAGTAAAATATATACAATCAAAAAGAAGAAAACATGGAAAACTAGCCCCAGTCTCCCCTATATATTTTTAAACTTATTGTTTTAAACAATTTTATTACTCTCGCGATCTTTCATATACACGGCGTCAATAAAGTAGAAGAATACTAGTTTATTTTAGATTAATTAATCATACAACAATTTTTAAAAATTATTTTGTATCAAACGTTTTTACAAGTATGTAAGAGATGGAATGCATTTTTCCAGATATCTCCAGAAATACCGGATAAAAAATGAAATTTAGTGCGGATATAACTTATTGCATGACAATAATGTGTGCATAGCATTAAATAAATTGTCATTTATTAACAAGAGTTATTACCAATGTCCAAACAGTCCAATGTGGACTGAATTTCATAATGAAAGACGCCAATGAAAGTGAGGCTTTTATGGGTGTGGTCACCTCTAATATGGTATTTGGTAACCTCTGACAGAGAAAGACAACATGCACAACGAATATGCATACTGTTAATAAGAGAATTAAGGACTGCTTGTGGAAGACCTTTCCACTCTTCCACCAGAGTAGTTTCTTACTCCGGAATGGTTCTGGGTGGGGGTTGGAGAATCGCTATAGGCCTCCCAAGAGCGTCGCAAGCATGTTCAATGGGGTTAAACTCAGGAGATTACGCTGGCCAATTGATTCGATAAATATCTTCGCTTTTCAGATACTCATCAACCAGGCAAACCCTATGTGACCGGGCATTGTTTTCCATGAAAAGGAATTCAGGGTTTACAGCACCCCTGAAAAGACGCACATAAGGTTCTATATATATATACGATCTCCTGCTTGTGTGCCTGGGCATTCACAGAACCAGTGTCAAACACATGGAGCGGTGTACGGGTATCTTGCATGATCAATGCCCAAACCATCAGTCCCCCACCAACATACTGGTCCCTTTCCATGATGTTGCTGGGATGGTATCGGGTCCCAGGATCCCTCCATATGAATATCCGCCAAGAATCAGGTTGTAGACTGAATCTGGACTCATCTGTGATGAGAACATTAGCCCATTGGAGCTGGATCCAGTATTGGTGCTGTATACACCATTGTACACGCTCGCTTTTGTGGGAGGAAGTGAGTGGGATACAAATGGCGGGCACACCACCCTCTTTCACCGAGCCTCCAGGCAACTGTCTTCCTTGAAACTAGTGTTCCTGTGGCAGCAGAGAGGTCCCTGGACAGTTGTGTCGCTGTAGACTTCCTGTAGCGCTTGGCAGTAAGTACCAAAAACTGGTCTTCATTGGGCGTTGTTGCTCTCGGACGACCTTGCCAAGGTCTTCTGGACACTGTTCACTGTATTGAAACTGACTCCACAAATTCTAAACAAAGCTTGGAGTTACACTCAATTCCCTAGCAACCTGAGCTTTGGACTGACCTGCCTCAAGTCTACCCACATTACATACTTTCCTCTAAACGATCATGTTCACTCATTTTACTTAAAAATCAACAAAAACAGCAAGATTATTCGAGAAACACAAAAAAAATTCGTTAATGTGCTGTAGAGTGGAATGAGCTGCGCAGCTGAATGCAGAATTTTATACCTCCTGCTGACTTAGCAACTCCCACAAAAATACGCAACCTCAATTCAGCGACCCTAGCGCCTAGTGACATTATATGGTAATCAACTGTCCAGGCTTTATGTGATATTTTCCAAGAAATGTGTGAAAATGCTTTCCATCTCTTAATTTTGTCCACCAGTGTATATGTTTAAGCTTTAGTGTAGCTGTATTAATCCAAAGCTTTAACGAGCAGATGTTGAACTACATTTCGAAAAAATACATACGTGTTACGCCTTTACAGTCCCTGGACAAATTATTAGACGCACTGCAAGATTTCATGTAAAATATTAATTACCGGGTGATATTGTACCTACATATTTGTATAAATACAAATATGTAGTCTACAACAATTCTTTTAAATAAAAATCAATAATATTGTAGTTTAAATATACCATTATTGCATAAAAACTCTTAAAAACATAAAATTACTAAAAAAATACAGTGCGTCTAATAATTTGTCCAGGGACTGTAGATACCTGTATCTACATAAAATAAAAAAGTACACATTTGAAAAAAATTACACTTAATAAAAAAAAATAAGTTTTGACGTTGTCATAATCTGTGAAAATAGTAGAAGGACACTTCCAAAACGTTGGTCTACAATATAGATTAATAAGGAATGTTTCTTCCATTACGGCTCGATTTACCTCAAAGACCCTGTTTGGTATCGAACTATACAAATATTGAATTTCTTTTTGGCAAAAATTGTCCCATACACAGTTTAATGATTTCTGTAGTTCAGCTACAGATTCAAACTGCTTTCCTCCCTCGTAAACACGGCGCACAATCATTGACCATATGTTTTCTACAATGGTGATATCAGGACTTTTAGAAGGCCATTCCAAAATGTGAACAATGTTCGCTACGAACCAATTTTTAACACCATTTGCAGTGTGAATTGATACTCCATCTTGCTGAAAAATCCAATCATCTCCCCCTAACTCCATAAGGAAGAAGATTCGAGTTTAGAGTCTGGATATAATCTGCATGGTTCTGTCTACTATTAGAAACACTGGACTTGTCCTACCTCCATCCATAGCCAACTGCTAACCAAACCATTAGACTACCTCCTCCCATCTGTCGAGTATAATAAGTTTCTTCTTCATTATCGAGACAGTGACAATAGTACTGATTGCCATCTGGGCCATCCAAGTTGAACTTTTTCTCATCAGAAAATACAACTGAGGTCCATTCTGAACTCCAGGACATGTGCCCAGTGGTCTTTAGCCCACTGCCGTCGGTTCTTAATGTGTCCTTCGTTCCACTTTGAATGGTGCTTCCGTTTTTTGAAGATAAACTTATTTGACTTTTTTTTAGTTATATACAGTTCTTTTAGTAACATATGTAATCCCTGATTGACATTGACATTGAGATTGAGCCTTGCTAACGTTACCACCTGTATTTTTGAGTTCACGAATGATTTTTCGTTGATCACGTTGTGTAAGTTTTTTGGGTCTTTTTTTTTCTTCCGTTACTTTCAGGGTTTCTTATAAAGTTTGAGACAGTATTTGGACTAATAGATAGCTTCCATGCAATCGCTCTTATACCCTTTCCTTCATTTTTATATGCAACTGCGGAGGTACGGGTGTTAGCTGTGTTGGTGCACGTGCCTCCACGTTGAAGAAGTGAAATCCAAATACATCTCTCAATCATTTAATGGAATCTTTAAGGTTAATATTTACAAGTAATGGAACATGCAAGTTCCGTTGATTACATTTGATAGTTTTGCAGTAGACATGATATTAAGTTATGGTCCAGAGTCTAGTCGCTCCTCGCGCAGCGCGCGGGAAGGGAGCGGAGCGTGATCAGTCCTCGAAGGTCGGTGAGCGTCCGAGTGCCGTGTGTCGTTCCCACTGCGAAGTAGGAGGAGTGGAACAAGTCGAGGTGTCTTCCTACTTCTGTTGTGATGGTGCGCTAGCGTCCGGCGAGTGTCGAGGCGGCGGCAGTGACGTGTCGCCAACCGCTGCACACTCCCCCCGCAGTGTAACGTTACACGAATGTGACATAACGCCAAGGGAGTGTGGATCGCTCGGAGTCGTGGCCAGCCATGGATGTTAGGGTGGCTGCTCAGCTGTTGTAGTAGTGGCCAGCAATGGATGCTCGGGTGGTTTCTCCTTCGGGTCGGGTTGGATGACTGGTGCTTGACATTCAGTGAACGTCGGCGTCGCTCGGGGTGTGGCTCAACTGTTGACGGGGCTTGACAAGGCTCGTCGCTCGGTGGGCGTCTTCTACGGAAACAATTCCGGTGGCTTCGTCGTCGGTTTCCGTCAGACCAGTCGGAGTCGGTGTGAGCCGGTTCGTGGAGATTCTCGGAAGTCCTGTTGAGGCCGGGGTGCATCTCATGATGGGCGTGTTGACCTAGCAGAACAGTGGGAAAATCTCTGTCCACCCCTCAGTCATACGGGCCAAATCGAGCGTTTGGTGTTTGTTAGTTTTTGAAAAGGCCTTATGCCTAAGTGTTGAAAAAAAAACAGTTTGTTCGCAGTGCGCCTAAAAGTTTGCTTTGCAGCCAAAGGTCGTTGGTCCGAAGAGTTACTGTGTGTCGCTGTGCGTTGTTGCTACGTGTGCGAGCAGTGTGGGTTGCATTAGCAGCGAGTGTGCGCGTCGTGGCATCGCTGTGCGTTGTTACTACGTGCGAGTAACGTGTGTTGCATTAGCAGCGAGAGTGCGGCCGTGTTACGCGTCTTGTTGTGGCAGGAGTCGTGATTGACTATGGTGCGCCGTCGGGAAACACAGGAGTCCTGGAGTGAAAGACCATGGCGGCGAGGAGCAGTGTTTGAGGGTGCATGCGTTGTTGGGTGCGGTGCGGCATGCGTTTGGATGTGGTGTGGCATGCGTTTGAATGCGGTGTGGCATGCGAGTTGAATGCGGTGTGACATGCGAGTGTTTGTTTGCGAATAGCCTCGTGATTGTCGTTTTCAAGCGAGCTACGAATGCTGCGTGAGAGACAACCAAAATTTCGAAAAGAAAATTATTACTCTGCAATAATTGGTTGTAATCATCGAGACGAATTGTCGTTGTGTCGTGGCCGAAATGGAAAATTGAATTTTAATGTTCACACATTTCCTAAGATCGACGCGTGTCGGCATGTTGGAAAAATCCGCGAATGTTGACATTCAAAACAGTGTTTTAAAAATAAGATTTTTGCGGGGAAGAAAAAAGTAATAGCAATGCTTAAGGCAAATAGCGGAGCATTAAAACTTTTGAAAAACGTCAGCAGTTAGGCCAAATTTTGCGGGACGTACGAAAAACGTGCCAATTAGAATGAAGCGTGGGCCGGTAGGCCTAACACTGTGCGCGGCGTACGAAAGTTATGACTGAGAGAAGGGGATGGACAAGGAGACATACCCAGTTGGCTGCATGTTGCAGGATCGGAGTGGCCGTTGCACCAGCTGGCAGGTGGGCCGTTGGTTCCGGGCAGCGATTGGTAGGGGCCGTTGATTCCGGGCAGCGATCGCGTCTCCAGTGTACCGACGGGAAGGGGAATCGTCCGTCGGTGGCTTGCGCTCCTTGCGTCGCTATCGCCTAACGACGCGGAGATTGTTGTTGAAGGTTGCATAGAATCGTCCGTGGTCGCCGGTGCTGGTCCGGGTCACCAGTGCGGGTCACCGGTGCGGAGGTACGGGTGTTAGCTGTGTTGGTGCACGTGCCTCCACGTTGAAGAAGTGAAATCCAAATACATCTCTCAATCATTTAATGGAATCTTTAAGGTTAATATTTACAGGTAATGGAACATGCAAGTTCCGCTGATTACATTTGATAGTTTTGCAGTAGACATGATATTAATTAAGTTATGGTCCAGAGTCTAGTCGCTCCTCGCGCAGCGCGCGGGAAGGGAGCGGAGCGTGATCAGTCCTCGAAGGTCGGTGAGCGTCCGAGTGCCGTGTGTCGTTCCCACTGCGAAGTAGGAGGAGTGGAACAAGTCGAGGTGTCTTCCTACTTCTGTTGTGATGGTGCGCTAGCGTCCGGCGAGTGTCGAGGCGGCGGCAGTGACGTGTCGCCAACCGCTGCACAACTATTTGGCCCTTCTGGAACTCACTTAAAGGTTTTTCTCTGGGCATTCTAAAACCAAGAAAAACTATGAATTTGTAACTAAATACTTAATTCTTGATAAAAAGGCAATAAATGAAGAAAAGCACACTAACATTTACGGTTCCCAATAGCTTCTAAACCGATTTTTTGGACGTGTCCTTCTATTTATTTCACAGACCAAAAGTTGTTATGTTTTAAATTCTTAACCTAAAATAATAGTAGGTTAAAAAATTTTACTTAACATAAATTAAAGTACTAACAAAAAAACCTCTTTACAAAATCATGTCAAAAACCATTAAAATAAAAGAAAAATTTCCAAAAAATAACTGTCCTACTTTTTTCACACAGTGTATATAGAAAGCGAAGTTTATTTTTTGTGACGAACGAGCTCTTGAACTACGTGACAGACTTTTAAAATATTTGCACTAAGATAGAAACCCAAACTGTCAAAGCATGTGGGTTTATTTTGTAGGATTATTATTTTAATTATTTAAAATCATTATATGAATTTTAATGCTTGATCAGATTTACTCAACTCAATTATATTTGTTTCTTAATATAGCGGTTTATAATATATACTGGATAAACTGCTCCCAGTGCTATCGAATCTCGGAAAACACGACCAATTTTAACTCCCCCAAAATAGCTCTGGCATATGCGGTAACAAAAAGTTACGTCATTGAGACACATTTAGAACTTCACCATTTAATGATAGCAATAAAGTTTTTAAAAGAGCGTAAAAAGATCCAAAAGCCATCATAAAAGTTGAAAAAGAAGTCTAATAGTTATCTCCAGTTAACCGTGCATCGTTCGCATTTTCTTGATATTGAGCAGTTTATCCAGTATATATTACAGATTGTTGATTTATATTCTTGGAGCTTAAAAATGGAAAGATGAAGGGATTTTTATACATAAATGGGGAGTTTGAGATGGTGCATTACTAAGGGGTACACTCGTGCAACACCGAATACAATACGAAAATAGAGGCCTTATAAAATATCCTCCTAGCTTATAAAACTAATCTATACTTTTTAGAAAATGAATTTATAATAAATATTATGCCAAAAAGGTATCTAAAAACTAGAGTAAAAAAAAGAAACTTATAGTTCTAGTCTCACCACCATGTGAAGTCTGAAGAAAGTCTTCCGGTTCTTATTAATGAATTTAATCTTTACAATCTCTCATGTATTCTTAGAAATACAAAAGATAATTTAACTCAATATTGTCTTAATTTTTCTAAAGGTTACAGACAAAAACTATCTGTCAGTGCCCAAGTTCATGCTCATTCTACAAGTTGGACTGGGAATCTGCCAAATGCTGCTGGCAGTATTTAACACCTTCGACACCTTGATGGTGATTGTGGTTCTCCATGGATTGCTATCCGGAGCCACCTTGATAATGTTCCCGATTCTGGTTGGAAAGTATCTCCAGTCAGTACAGTCTCTAGCCATCGGTTTCATCTCGTTCTTTAGTGGGCTCCTCGCGTTTACTGTGCCTCCTATAATCGGTGAGATTTATTATTTATTATTTATTATTATTTATTATATTTATTATATTTATTACATTTATTACATTTATTATATTATTTATATTATTTATTATTTATTCAAATGTGATGTAACATTATCTTAACCCATTAAAGTCTCATTTTTGAATACCATTAACGGTAATCTTATTATTAAATGCGATGTTACACTTCAGTTATTATATAAATTTATTAAATATCCCATATCTAATACGATTAAAACCACTCTTATTAAATGTGATGTAATATTTCAGTTATTATCCTAAAAAGTTAAAGAGCCCATTTATGAGTACGATTAAAACCATTCTTATTATTAAATGCGATGTAACATTTCATTTATTATTTTAACCCATTAAGGATCCATTTGTAAATACCCTCTCTCAGCTACTTAAACAGCTTTGTATCTCAGCTTTGAAGCTGAGCAGGAACTTTGTTTGCACGGTTGAAAAGTAAATAATAGTCAAGAATTTCCTCTTTAATCTGCGGATAAGTCCGAATCAGTTCCGTTCTGGATAACAAAATATATACACAAATAATTTTTACACATAATAAAAAATTAATAGGGTTTAACCCATTAACAACGATTAGCAAGGAAAGTTGCATAAGTTGCTAAGTTCAAACGATTGACACCAACGCGCCTCTCTCATTCAGGTATGCTACGCGAGCATCCTTTGTTTAAAACAAAGAATATTCGATTTATATTCTAAAATTTTATATAATAAAATAGTTTTTGTTGATAGATAAGTATAAATGCTATAAATGCAGTATTAAGATGCATTTTAAAGTGATGTTTTAAATATTCACAAAATGAATAGAATTTTTAAATTAAAAAAGTTACATGTTCTTGGTACATACCAATATTTTTCATGTATGCAGTAATTTGAAATATGAAATTTCAGGTTATTTCCGAGATTATGTTGGATCTTATGATGGATTGTTTTACATTACGGGTGGCTTCTCGGTTTGTGTTGGATTTTTATGGATTTTCGAACCTCTGCTGTTACGACTGGGTACGAGAATAAGAAAAGAAAACAGTGCTTCAGCTATAGTATCACCATAATAAAGATATGTTTTACCAATTTGTTTTAGTTATTGTTATTATGTATTATTAGAAAACTGTTTACTTAACCCTATGGTTCCGTGAGTACGCGATTGTGTACATTTATTTTCACATGGCATAAGTCATTTAATTTGCAATTTCACATGTGTTTGAAATTAAAATTAGCCAACGAGGGAAAAATTTGTTGAATAAAAATTTTTTTTAGAAAACTTAATTTATTAAAATCAATTTTAAAAAATAACTTAGTAGGCCAATTAGGTGGAATTGGAAGTCAAATCGAGCCAATTGATTTGTTTTGATATCCCAACTTCTACGAAAGTATTGGTTTGCTATGCAATAATATGTTCTCCCTGTATGAAAATCGTCATATCATCAAAATAAAACAAATTATAAAGGAAATTAATCCGAATAAATTTATGTAATTTAAAAAGTGTCGCCATCTTTAGAATATTTTGGGGCACTTTAAAAGTTAAAAATTTATTGTTAAACTAGCTTGATAAACCCGGCGCTGCACGGGTGTACCCTTCATAACGGTGATTTGTTTTTTTTATATAAAGTTTAACTTTATGCCAATTAAACTCCTCTCCACTGTTCAGCGCACCATCAGGATATTATAATCTCCCTCCCATTATGATATCATTAATTTTTTTTAAAAAGTGTCCTATTACATTCAGGCTCTTCCAGGTATTTGAGGGCATTCCCATGGGCCCTTGTAAATATTGCCAGTTTCAAAAACAAACACCTGACTCAGGATACAATTAAGGATAAAACAGTTAAACTGTTCATCTGTTGTTGATAATTCACACGAGCATGCTATATATAGAAAGAATTGACATTTAAGAGAAGTTTTACAGCATATCTTCAATAGTTATCGCCTCTACTGTCATGAGACATTGAAATATCGCCCCATTCTCTAAACCATATCTCAATATAAATCCTCGTACTTCAGAAGACATCCAATCTGCACATTACATAACAAATATACAAAAAAAATGTATCATCCTGTATGGTTGGAAAAGTTTTAGAAAGTACAAACCCTTTATTTAAGGTCAAAATATTCATCCATATTTTCATTCCTTACTATTTGTAAACATATATTAAAAATTTTAAATAAAACATAAAAATAAATAATTTTTGTACATACTTGAACACAGTTTCTCTGTCAATTCAAATATTTATAGATAGATTTAGGAAAATATACATTATACACGCTTATTGCAGGTATTGAAATCTCAAGTCTCAAACACGTTACTGAATTCTCACATCCGTTACAAGTGAATTTTTTAAAATATTTTTTTAATTACAAAAATAAAAGAAATTAAACAGAACCACATCTTTACTAATGTTTTTTAGTTGTTTATACATCTCAGGGGGGAAAATTAGAACAATTGAAGTATTTTAAAATTTCAAAAAAATAAGTGAAATCTGCACTTTTTTGAAAAAATACCCACCTATCTCTTTTACAGAATTCCTTTCATGCACGTTTCACTTCTCCTTTTCAACTGTCGGTGGTTCTGTCGAACGGTGCGTCAAAGCAATTCTGAAAAATAAAGAAATCTTTCCTGCACTCTTCCCGTCTCCTCTTCTGTCGGTGGTTCTGTCAAAGGGTGCGTGAAAGTAATTCTGTAATATAAAATCCTTTCCCGCACACTTCTTGCCTCCTCTTCTTCTGTCGGTGGTTCTGTCAAAGGGTGCGTGAAAGTAATTCTGTAAATATAAGAATTCCTTTCCCGCACACTTCTTGCCTCCTCTTCTTCTGTCGGTGGTTCTGTCGAAGGGTGCGTGAAAGTAATTCGGCAAATAAAAGAATTCCTTTCCCGCACACTTCTCGTCTCCTTTTGTTCTGTCGGTGGTTCCGTCGAAAGATGCGTAAAAGCAATTCTGAAAATTAAAGAAACCTTTTCCTGCACTCCTCCCGTCTCCTCTTCTGTCGGTGGTTTTGTCGAAGGGGGCATAAAAGTAATTCTGTAAATAAAAGAATTCCTTTCCCGCACACTTCTTGCCTCCTCTTCTTCTGTCTGTGGTTCTGTCGAAGGGTGGGAGAAAGTAATTCGGCAAATAAAAGAATTCCTTTCCCGCACACTTCTCGTCTCCTCTTCTGTCGGTAGATCCGTCGAAAAGTGCGTAAAAGCAATTTTGAAAATTTATGAATTCCTATCCCGCACACTTCTGGTCTCCTCTTCTTCTGTCGGTGGCTCTGTCGAACGGTGCGTGAAAGTAATTCGGCAAATAAAAGAATTCCTTCCCGCACACTTCTTGTCTCCTCTTCTTCTATCATTGGTTCTGTAAGAGGGGGCGTCAAAGCAATTTTGAAAAATAAAGAAATCTTTTCCTGCACTGTTCCCGTCTCCTCTTCTGTCGGTGGTTCTGTCGAAGGGTGCGTGAAAGTAATTCTGTAAATATAAGAATTCCTTTCCGGCACACTTCTAGCCTCCCCTTCTTCTGTCGGTTGTTCCGTCGAAGGGTGCGTGAAGGCAATTCTGCAAATAAAAGAATTCCTTTCCCGCACACTTCTCGTCTCCCCTTCATCTGTCAGTGGTTCCGTCGAAGGGTCCGTGAACGTAGTTCTGAAAATTAAAGAATTATTTTCCAGCACTCTTCTCGTCTCTTCTTCATCTGTTGTGGTTTTATCAAACGGTGCGTGAAAGCAATTCTGAAAATAAAAGAATTCTGTTCCCACACTAATTGACTTAAAAATCACGATTGTCCAAATGGTGTGTAATGGCAATTTCCTTTTTAATTTGTTCACGAACTCTTATCTTGTTTTTAAACCTGCAAGAATATAAAAAAGATCTACTATTAGCATTCTTATCCAGGCCTTTTTTCCTAAAGTAAATTAACTAGTAATTTCAAGGTGACTTACCAATCGCGATTGTCCACATGACGAGTAATGTCAACTTCACTCTTGAATAATCAACACTTAAAAGTGCTTATGATCATAAAATATTATTTCTTCAATATTTTAAACAAAATATAGAAAAGTTGTTTGAAATGTATAAATTGCAAAAAAAACTACAAATGTATGTTTCAAATAATTGTTTTCAGCAGAAAAAAACATGAAGTGTACCTTTGTTTCCTCAAAACAAAATACATTGCACCAAAAACAATTAAGTATAAGGTCCTTAATTTATTACCACACTTTTTTAGAGGAATAAACAAATTCAGAATTCAATTTATCATCAACGATACTTAAATAGGTAACTCATTAGTTTAAGTTTAAACAGTTTTGGCATTATTGTAATAAGCTCAGAAAATTTTGCAAACAATGATTCATAATTCCCGTTTCGACTCTTTAATTAATCTGTCTTTGAGAGAAAAATTTATTTCAGCGATTTACCTATACCATTAAATTTTTGTTTGTGTAATAATATATAATTTTACATCAGCAAAATAAATGTTAGGAAAAAGTTTTGTTTGAAACATTTTAGTTTTTAATTTTTTTAATTTTTTTTGTTTTTAAAGGTTTTAATTTTTTGTTAAAGAATCTTTTAATTTGGGTTTTTATGTAAGGCCTCCAAAAATCTCCAAAGGGCCGCAGGTTGCCGTTGGAGGACTTAGTACGAAATGAATTAACAATCGCGATTATTAAAGTGTTTTTTTTAACGTCCTTCTCTTGCATATTTATTAAAAACTGCCCATACTGTCTTGTATCCTGCAATAATTCAAAAACCTCCTCTTCGTTTTATTATTCAGGAATTTTTTTCTAAGTAAGTTGAATTAGTAAATAGAAGTAGACTTACCAAATTATGATTGTCTAAATGGCATGTGGTGGTATTTTAATTGCTGATTTGTTTAGGAACGATAATTCTGTTTTGTGGATTTTCAAGACTCCTTTCTCAATTGAATTGAACTAGCATGCACAAGGTGACTTACGAATGGGCTTGTTTCACGTCGTGGATGCCAACAGTTCCGCGGTCTTGTTTTCTTTTTTCTGGAATTACTTTTGTTTTCGTATTCTTAATTGAGCTTTCTAACAATATTTCAGTTATTAATTTTTTTAATTCCAACTTCTTGCTGTGCTGTTAATTGTTCAAATACTTTAATTAAAGATATTTTGTAGAGAAAGAAAAGTTTCTATTCATCTATTTCCGCATTCTGATCCTAGATAAAAATAAGTTGCAGATTGTAAAAAAACTCAGAAGCAGACGAAAAGTACGTTCATTTCAGGAATAAAATTGAAACAACCAATGAAATCGCAGTACGCAGAGAAATGTAAATAAAAGCACTACTCAGCTGAAACATTAATATAGCGATTATCCAAATAAAGTGAAGTGGCTTTGCAATTTGTTCAGAAACTATCAATATTGTTTCGGAGCAAGTTATGAGTTTACCTGCAAGAATTATCTTATAACTAAATCTTATATCTAAAAACCTTCCAATTTTTTAACTTCCAACAAGAGAACAAATATATATTTTTAAGTTCATATTATAATAAGCAATATTTAACTTGATACAATTTATAAATTACATAAAAATATAATGCAAAAGTTATATTTCCATTAGGTTTCAAATATGCTTATACACTTATCTCAGAATGGTGTAACAATGGCAGCTCAAGAAAATTTGATGAAAACTAATTGATTTAAATACTTAAATTATTAAAGCAATAAAATATTTTATTTTATATGAAGAAATAAATATTTGCTCACTGTATGTATTACTTTAACCTCTCAAACCACTATTCTACGTCTGTAACTGAATATGGCGGATGATGGAAACACAAACTGCAATAGGAGTAATATAAGTCACTTAATTCATGATATAGAATACATATTCATATTATAGAATCAATTCAATGTACTTTAAGAACGAAACACAGGGGAACCTTTGAAATTTACATAACAAAAAAATACTTAAAAAGCGGGCACAGACATGCTTATTAATGTAATTTTTTTACTGAACTTTTTTTGTGTTTTTCATATTAATTTGAAAATTTTAACTTGAACTAATGACGAGCAAACAAGTATTGTAACCTTTTTAGCTTCCACACTACGTTTATAACGTAAAAAGTGGAAGGTTTTATAATCGTTCAGTCCGTCCGTCTGTCTGTCACCCACTTTCATGGCCCAAACTACAAATGCTACATGCAAGTGTGATACGTCAAAAAATTCAGCGCATCGAAATTAGAAGACATTGAAAATCTCAGAAAAATATTCGAATTCGAAGCACTTTAATTATTTAAAAAACTGCAAAATTCAATGCTCATTTATAAAGCATAAGAAGCCATTTTCATTAGAATTAATTCTCCATTGCCATTCACAACAATCACTCGAGAAACTTTAATTCTTTTAAAAAATAAATTAAAAGAAATTTATTTTTGCGACATCAATCAGTTTTAAATGGCGTCATATATATTTCCCTAAGAGATTATTTGTATGTTGATATGAAATGTTTTGGTTCTATTTAAAAGAAAAGAATATTACATATTTATTCTTTAAAATATAAATTAATTTTTGCTAACGATAATAATTATTGAATAATTATTGAAGAAATAATTATTGAATTTTCGAAATAAAATAAATGAAACTAGTTACGTTTAGCGTGTAAATGTTTAATATAGATTATAGAATAAATACTGTGTTTGGCGCGTTTTTCAATGTGTTCATCACTTAAATGTTGTGTGGAAGCGGGTTAAGTGACAGATTCTGTTACAAGCTTACTTGTTTATGTAACCGAAATTACATAAGTTTAAAGAAAGTATGATTTTTGATACAGACAGTAAATAAAAGTCGAATAAAATAGCAATCATCAGGATTTATGTTTAATGATAACTTAGGCTGCCTTAAAAGTGAAAAACAATAATGTAATATCGGTTGTTTTAATTGCTCTCACACAATTTAACAAAATTAAACTTCTTACTTATTTACATAATTATAGTCTGAATATTTAATTTAAATAAATTAATAACATACTTAGGATGGTGAGATCAAAGTCCAACAAAATCAGCGTCTCTTCATGTCACACTTAGCAGTTTGAGTAAAATATTTTTTCTCCAGGAAAAACTGCACTGAGCAGCTTAGTGCTCAAGAGTTATCGAAAAAATGAAAATTATAAAAATATACTCATTTTTATTGTCACTTACCATTGTTGCTAAACAGAAGAAAAATTATGTTTTGAAATTTTGTTGGAAATAAAAGAAATTTAAAACTACCATTGTTGAAATTTGACATAAAATTGATTAAAATGTATCAAACACATATTGGATAACATAATTTGAATAAATATTTTTATATCTAGAAAGTAGGCTATTTTAGTTTTTTTTTAAACTTCTTGTTAGTTTACTAATTATAAAACCTTATCAAATGTTTGTTTTTTCTAATTATATCGATTTTTTAATGTATTTTTAATGAGTTGGCCAGGTCCAACCCGAAAATTTTGATGAAATACAAAAAAGGAGATGTAATAATTTGTTTTATGTTTTTCTTTTCTTAAATAATAGTTCTTGACGTATATATATTTTTAAAAATCTTTTAAATTGATTAAAGTGTCAATCAAAATATTCTCTTTTTATTTGACATTACCATTTTATTTTTATAATTCCTTATTTGCTGTATTATTAACAAAGAGTAAAATGCTCTATACCAAAAAATATACTATATGCAGAAAGAAATGGATAAAAGTCAAGAAAAGGTATGAGGTTATCATCATAAACATATCAAGGATGATTTTTTTTTTTAATTTATATCAAAAGACAAGGCCTAAATTACCAATTTGGCAATCAGTATCCAAGTATGAATTATCAAAGTGTCAGAAAAACGTTTCCCCAGTATCGATTCTGAAATTTAAAAATGATCGAAAATGATAATGCTAAATTTAAACAGTAGCCGCCAACCAAATTAGAACACGTTAGGGATGGCAGTTTTTCAAATACCGGTTCCATCCCTAAAGTGTAACAAATAAGGGTGGCGGGAACGAACCTCAACTTGGCTTGTTTTTTAAAAAAATTACTTGTGGCAACCCTTTTTGCGTGTCCTTACATGGGGTCATTGTTATTATTAATTCATTTCCGTCTGTTGATTCACTTCAAGGCGTCTGCAAATTAGTAGCCGACGGTTTCACAAAAAATGATGAATGCACAACATGAATTTTGTGCGTAAGTTCAACGTTCACCAAGATTATATTTACCGTTTTAATAATGTTTGCAAAGTTTTGTATATATACCGTGTAGTAATACTGGTTAAAGTTGTTCCATTGATAAACGTACATTTATTTACAGTGGATGTTGCCATCGCGACATTTTATCACACAGTAAGTTTATTGTTATGGTAAAACTCAAACACATTTTTAATTCAAGATTTTTATTAGATGCAAGAATGATGGATTGTATAGAGGGTAATTAGAATTATTTAGTATCTCACTCCCACAAAACAATTAAATCTATTTATCTTTACTATAATCAACCTTAATTCTTTCACAGTTGATCGATAGTAAGCATAAAATGTTTTAAATTTTTTACACACCTACTTATATGTATACATATATGTTGGCTAGACATGAATTTAAATTATGACGATTAAGTTGGTGTAGCATAGTCTCATAAAAAAAAAGAAAAATGCATTTTAATTGAAATTTTCTTTCAGGAACCTCTTTAAAAAATCCGCAATTAAAATGTACCATCCAAAGTGTAAATGTAATATTAAAAATGTAAAATGTATTAGAAGAGATCAGTGGTAATCATTTACCCCAGGTGTCATTCACATTCTAAAAAACCTGGGACTGTGTATTAAATGTATTCAATAATTAAAAAAATTAAACACGAAACAAATCTTCCCACTGTTGTCAAAAAAACAATCCTTAAAATTATACTGAAGTTTGTTAGGATTGCCAAAAACAGTAAAAATGTTTCGATGCAGCTTCAAATTTTAGTAATTCATAAATTGGCAAAAATAGGTTTCAAATTGACAAAAATAGGCAAAAAGGCAAACGCAGGGTGTACTGTGCCAATTTTATGAAAAGTATTTCCCATTTATATCTTCACACCTTAGTACTTTGTCTACAATTGAATTAAAATGTTAAATGTTCAACAAAAATAACTTATTATTAATTTTAACTCTATTACTATTAAATAAAAAGCTGTTAAAGTCTTAATACATAAATAAAATATTTTATATACCATGGATAACAAATAAAAGTAAGATAAGTATTATGGCATTGTCGTTATATATTTTTTGCATTAAATAGCACAGTATTTGTTATACACATTATTAAAAAATTATAATTTTGCACTCATATACAATTGTGCGTTCAGTAGGGAAATCTTTCGTAGCTTCTAGTATTGTGATCTTTATTTACTACTTCAAATTTATAAAATCAACTTTCCATCCACAACCAGCTCATGTGCAGCTATGTAGTAAAATGTTTGTCCGTGGTTAGATGGAAAAATAAAACTTCCAGTATTCATAATATTTTTTTGTCAATCTGACAATGCAATATTCAATAAGAAACTAATTGCTTTGAATGACTATAAAAAGAACCTAAGTTCTAAAAAAAAAACTAAAAAATGCAAAATTTGAATTTTTATCTTTAGCCTGAATGAGCTTACCCGCTATTCATAAACAAGCCGAATTAAGGAGTCCCAATGGCTTATAGAAAAATTGCCGGTCCTGACCAGCCCCGGTCTTGGGCAATCGCTCTCGCAGGATGCATCATCAACACTTTGCTATCTGGCATCACCCGGGCTACTGGAATCATATATGTGGCACTTGTAGACACGTACCAAGTGTCCAGGCTACAGGCCAATCTTCCCTTCACACTTCGGAATATTGTTAGAAGTTTAGGAGGTAAGGTACTTTGTTTGCATGTGTTTTATGTTATATATTAGTTAATAAAAGTATTAGGGTGGGAGCCTGGTAGAGGACGATGTGAGATCACCCCTGTCGAAAATAACTCAAATTTGGCGAATGCAATGTTTTTATCTGGGATAATGTTAAGCGGCACTTTTGGCATACCATTTCTTTTAACTATTAGTGTATGAATCCTTTGCGTACGCTTGCTCTGCTGTAGAAGATAGAGGCAGAATGGGGAGGTCGAAACAGACGATAATTTTTCGCGCAGTCATAATTTAAATTTAAAAAAAGCCAAACTCAATAAAGATGTAGCGGCCTTCCTTGGCAACCCATAAGGATCCTCAAGGTGGAGATGAGTTACTTCGGCTTTTATACTACTGTTTTCGTTGTTAACTAGATTACTGGTAGGAACGCAGTGGTAAATCAGCGCCATCTAGATTGGATGTTATTTTGAGGTTGCGCGTGTCGTGAACCACCACAGAGTATTCGAAAAAAATAATTGTGTTTAAACTAGTCGTATCGAAAAATACTTCACCGTATTTGTGGCATCACAGCTAAACTTGATGGGACGGGTCATCACCGTATCCAACACTATTCGAGTGCGGTGTATGTCGAAAATCGTTACAACTAACTCAAACAAAGCTACACTCATTAGATACTATTTGCACCACTGTAATCTAGTGAAACTTGCAAAAGTGTAGTCCCGTTCATTCGCTGACATCACGTAACCAATTTGTTGCTGAGGCCTGATACTTTATTTAGTTTGGTCTTTGTTTAAGTCGTCTCTTGGTTTAAGAAAGCTGTGCGCAGCCTACCACATTAATATCTTAAAACATACAAATACAAAAATTGTCGAGCAACAACATACCAGAGGACCAGCAAAGGTTGGTCCAAAATAAAAGTCTAATACTTTATCAGTTTCCAATGACTATCAAGATTCTTCTTAAAATCTTCTACTCTCTTCGAATACACCACATAATCTGGTAAAGCATTCCACTCATTGACAACTCTATTGTAAAAATAATGTTTTCTTACCTCCCTTCTAAAGCATGATTTATTCAGTTTCTGATCATGTTCTCTGGTCCAGCTATTTAAGGTAAAACCTAAGCCCTCCCTGTCTCCCTGTATTATGAACTTGAATAACTGAATTAAATCACCCCTAGCTCTCTTATTTCCCAGGGAATACATGTTTAAAGATCTTAATCTGTTATCATAATCAATACCAGATAGACCCTTAATCATTTTGGTAGCCCTATGCTGAACTTTTTCAAGCAACTCTATTCTTTTCTGAGGAAGGGAGACCAAAACTGAACAGCATATTCCAGATGTGGCCTTACCAATCCCCTATATAATGGCAGAATGATACCTCAAACCCTATCGCAATCACTTCGCTCTATGCACACTGTAAGACCTTCTTCACCCACAAATGTTCAGTTTACCTTGCCAATTGGTAACGAGACACGCAACAAGAAAAACTACCGTGCCTATGTTTATCAATGATATTCGCACAAGTAGTGGCAATGTTAGGTGAAACGGAGCTCTCAAGTGCGATAAATTTTGACGAATGTTTCAACTAATGATTCTACGTCGAAATGAAAATTTTCGTCGGTTATTGTCACTACATATAGCGAAACATTGCCAATACTAGGGCAAATATGATTTGATAAAACTTGAAGCACGGTATTTTGTTTCCGTCGCTATGAAAGTTTCAAGTGACTTAACACTGTGAATTATCGGCACTATAAGTATACCATATAACACTTAAGGATATTTATAACTGTTACAAATGACAGTTAAGAATGTAAGTAATAGCTTTGATGCTATCTCCTACAAATGCAGGTTCGGAAATTCTTCATGCCACACAAAGCTGGTTTCTCTGCTTTTATAGTGATTAATGGTTCTTAACTTCTTACAAGAAATGTTTTTCATGTAGGTCCTCTTGCTGGAGCCATTGGACAACGCTATGGACCAAGGGATGTAACAATTGTAGGTGGTGTTTTGTCATCTCTTGGAATAATGCTTTGCTATTTCGCTCCTAATATACTGTGGATAATCATTCTATGGGGTGGAATACATGGTATAAGTTTTTGACTCTTTTTATTTTTTTATTAATTTGTACAAAGATTATAAGTTAATTTAACCATAAATTTTACATAAAACCATTTTGTCTCTATGTTTTATCAGTGCATATTTACATAATATTAGCGTGAATAATTGAGAATAATACTTTTAATATCATTCCAACGTTTGAAATTACAATAGTTTTTTTTTTTGCATAGTGTCCAATTACATCTTTAAATGCAAATAAAAAACACTATATAGTACTTAACTATGCATATTAATAATATCTCATATGAAGTTTTTAAAAAGTAATTTATGTTTCATTCTTGTGTTTCAGGCTTTGGAGTTGCACTTGCAAACACTCTTTTCCAAGTTATAATAACTCAATATTTTTTAAAATATCGTGCTACCGCTTCAGGTCTAGCCCTCTCTGGAGCCTGCCTGGGAGCATTTGCTTTCCCAGTGATACTCGAATACATGCTAGCGAACTTTGGATTAGCAGGAACTTTCCTGTTGACTGGTGGACTGATTATGCATGTCTTACCAGCATCAATTATGATGGTAGAACCCCCATGGGTTCGAGAGACCACGGTGAAAGACAGTAATAATCCATTGATAAGCAAACAGAATGATGATAGCTATCCATCTCAAGTAACATATGTAATTCCAGAAGAATCTAAAGAGAAACCTGATGTTATTGAAGATGAGACAGAGAAACAGTTCAAATGTATTCAATGTCCCGATAGTTTGGTGAGTTTTTCATGGCCTTCTGAGTCCAAATAGACTTTTCAGTTTAGTACATAATCTGACGTACATGGAAAGTAAAATGAACCTTAGTAGAAATATGAATACTGAAGACCCCTATTTTATTGCTGTAAATTATCCGGGTTTGCCATCGTATGGTGATATAAATGAATGAAGTATAGGGAAGACCGGTGCTAGTTTTCCATGTTTTATTCTTTTTGATTGTATAATTTTTACTTTCATTTATTTTGAAAAAAATAAGACGTCATTGCTTTCCTCTCATGGTTAACTAAAAACTAGCATTAGGGTAACGAGTACAGTGATTGGCAGCCTCACAGTGATTGGCCCCCTCATTCATTATTGAAAATAATAAGATGTTAAAGCCCAAAATGTTGTTGCCAACATGACAAACGTTAATGGCGGGAATTTTAAAAACCTTTGTCACACACTATTTTAGTATTTTGGGCTTTAACATCTTATTATTTTCAATAATGAATGAGGGGGCAAATCACTGTGAGGGTGCCAATCACTGTACTCGTTACACTACTACTTTTCTTAAAAGTAAATACACTTTTTGCCAGCGAGTGGTTAAATGCAAGCTCGTTGAGTTATAAAACGTGCACCGTATACGGGGTACATTTTCCCAGACTGCCAAAAATGGAAGAGGCAAATTTTCCAACTATTCTTGAAAAGATTTCACACGTTAAAAAAACATTGCACTGTTTTTATGTACATTTTATTGTAAACGAAACTAGCCCGAAATATTATGCCCAGAATATAGGTAAAATTGTTTTAAAAAAAGCCAGTTTACTATTACTAAATTATTATATAAAGGTCATATCACCTGGGTCACTTTTAAATCAATCGAATTGCGTAACTTTACTTTTCATGTAACTATAGTTTGGTGCTCATTTCTTTGGGCTTGTCTAAAGAATTGCTAAAGATTGCAAAAAAAATCACATGCACTGAAATTGTTGAGATTTCTTCTTTTTATTTTTAGCCAGCTAATTTAATATAAAGTTATATGTGCAACATGACATATTAATATTTTAAAGTGCAATTATTCCCGATCTATTGGGAATATTTAGGTTTTTATATACTTTTACGCAACGAAATGCCTTCTTGACAGTTATTAAAGCAACGTATATCGCTTCAAAATTTTAGGATTTCTGTCAGCTTCCTTTTTATTACTATGTAGACAATTTTTAATAAAAAATAAAGCTTTTTACATTCAGAATTTAATGTATGGTTAGATTACTTGGTCATACAATAAAAATTAATTACATTTATGGAATATTATAACGGTTGGAGCACGTTCATCTACAAGGCCTTGTTGGAATTCTTGCCCCGTGAAATTTTGGAAAACCTCCCCCGTCGCTATATTTTGACTTTAATAGTGCCTTGAAGATTAGAGGTTTAAGTTATTTTGAAATCAAATACATATTTAAGTAAAGAGAGGAAACACCTTTTGTTGTCATCAATGATAAAACTGTAAGTTAAAAGAAAGTGCGTTTAATATAGGTTTTAATGTAAGCATAAAAATTTACTCAACTTTAAAAATATCATAAAAACAGCTCTAACGAAAATTACAACACCAACTGAACAAAGATTCTTGTGAGGGACATAGGACGTGTTGCTTCATAAACATAGCAGACAGTTGGCGCCCCCCAACGGCTCATTTCCAGGTGGAAAACTTACCCCATGGGAAAACTAGCCCCGGTCTCCCCTACGTAAGATATACAAATAACTTCTATACTCTGCATCCACATTCAAAATGTCCACACACTTCAATTCTTTTGATAGGTTCATTTGAATAGCGAGAACAGCATTGCCGAAGTAAAACTTCATGTTCAAATCAGCAAAGAAATACAAGAAAACTCAATTTCCAAGGGAACGTTGAAAATTCTAAAGGATCCCATGTTCCACATGATAAGTCTTTCTTTTGCTGCTTTTGCCCTTGTTATCGACTTTTCCATCACAGTCATAGTGGACTATTTTATGGACAAGGGTCTGATGGAAGAAACTGGTAAATACTTCATCAGCATCATGTCTATTGGAGATCTCATAGGCAGGCTTTCTTTCGGATGGGTAAGTATCAGAGTATCCTGAAAAAGACTCAGATTTGAGATATTAATATTTGGAAAATGTTAGAGATGAAAACAGAATTGTTGCGGCATATTTGAGTGAATGAGCGAATAAATATTTTAAGACTAAGAATTTTTTTGCTAAATATTTGTCTATAAGTGTCTCTGCACTAATTGAATTAAGGATATCCTCATATTTTGGCCATTTGGGTCACCTATCAAAAAATATGCAACTAAATCAAAAAAAAAAAAAAAAATTGGCTGTCCCCCAAATATGCCGCAAAAAATTGCAAGTTACTGATAAGCAATTATAATTTTTTGCAGATTACTATATAAAGCTATGCAAATCTATATACATAAAAGGCAACTTCCGTTTGTTTGTTTGTTTGTATAAGACACGAGATCTAAAGAACCCCGCAACAGATCGTCACGAAATTTGGCACAAAAATTCATCTCATCTCCGGAACAAACATAGGCTAAGAATTTTTCGAATCAGACCATTCCTTCTATCGTTTTCGAACGTTTTTATTTGAATTTTCTGAAAAAAATACACCACTTCGCTCAAATCCGATCATTTTTTTTGTCTTTCCTGATGCCATCGGCTGAAAAAATTAAATAAAACTTTTAACGAAAGCATTTAAAATTGAAAATGTTTATTTTATTCTGTTGCCATTACCTTCAGAAACTAATTTCATTATTTGAAAAATAATTGACACGTTTCAAGTGACGTAATTCCACCAGTCCCCATTCCCGGATTTTATTGTGGGTTTATTTGATGATTTTTTGATTGATTTTTTTGTTGACTGCATGTATGCATATTTAAGATAAATGTTATAGTTAAGCTATTACTGAACTTGATGGTTAATAAAGGCCATCGCACTAGAGCTGCATATTAGTGTTTTATGTATTTATTTTTTCGCCAAATACGTTGCCAAACTCGCCAAATCATTAACTAAAACTCGCCAAATGGGCAATTTCTTTTATAAATAATTTATAAGCTGGTTGGTTGTTCGAAGGTCATTGTGTTGGAGCTGTAATGGGTGTGTTTGTAGCTATATCTATTTTCTCGCCAAATTATGTCCCAAAACGCGCCAAATGAGCTAAAAGGTTTTATGTATTTATGAGGGAATTGTGATGACATTTATGAGCGCATTTTTTGAAATAAATGTTTGAGACCCTTTTAAGATTTACATTTTTTTCCATTTTTAATTCTTACTGATTATTTTTTACTTAAATATGTATTATTTTTAATTTGAGCTTCTTATCAAAGGTATTTTTGAAATTAATATTAATCATTACTATATCCAAGTTGTGTAATTAAATGGAAAATTACTGGTAATCTTCATATCTTATGTAACTAAAATGAAAGAAAAAAATAGTTAAATTGACTGTTAAATTATTTTTCCACCTCTACCCGTGCAACGTCGGGTATAACAGCTAGTTAGTTATATATTAATCTGAAAACGGGGCTATGGGACGCCGAATTAGGGCTGCCCGCATGCGTTGGGTTTCCTATAATTTGGTTTTCGATATATGTTCTGAAAGAATTGAAGAGCTGAGTGGAAGAACGTGCTAAGTGTCATTTTTGAAAAAATTGAGATTTTTGTGTCACTGCTTTAAACATAACAGCTTTCAATTTTTTAGAAAACATTCGATTTCGCATATTTTTCGCATACGAAGTTGGTAGGTGCACGCGTTTTCGTTACTTTTTTCAATGGAAGAACGTGCCAAGGATCCTTGGCATGTTCTTCCACCGAAATCGCCCGATTCCGGAATGATCGTTTAGTGGGCGAACGTGCTAAGTGACACGTTTGTGGAAAATTTTCAGACTTTCGCTTGCATTAATATAAAAACAAATGGTTCTTTTGTAGTTTTAATCAAAAAGAATTCAACAAAATGGAATTAATATTTCCTAATTAACTTTAATTATTAAATATAATCAATGAAATTAAAATTTATATTGCGTAAAACTGGGTTTTGAGTGCATTTAGCAAAATAGGAAAAAAAATGCATTTTGATTTTAAATTTAAACGGAGTTAAAGGTTTTAACATTTTATAAAATGTCGTCTGATTTTTATTGTAATAAACATAGATAATTTAGCAGCGAACAGATGGTATAATTAAAACAAAGTTGCACCTGCTCTATGTAGATGGCAGTTTGCGTTAAAACAACAGTGCACCAAACATTCAAAGCATCTGGTTTGTTTAAAAAAATGAATTATGGATACAAAAATCGTTTTAAAGCCATTTTACGTTTAATCTCTAAAGCTATCGAACGCATTTTGTGCAATGTCCTAAACTTCTAAAATTATTAAAATGGAATTAAGAAGCAAGCGGAAAGCTGAATTTTTTCTTGAAAGTGTGAATAAAAGCTTAAACTGTAAGTACAAATTTAATCAAGATACTGCTTTGTTATGTAAAACTAAAAAAATTTTATAATAATTGATGTAAAAATAAAGTGACAAAGTATAAAACGTTATAAGTTCTTAATATTTATTAAAATATCGATGACTTTAAAAAAGTACTATGCATCACGATTGTAAAAATAAATTGTTTAAACGATCATGTTCGACCGTTGTAGAAATGCTGTAAATTAAAGTAGCTTTCTTAAAATTGATTGAAAAGGAGAAAGGAAAACGTAAATAACCTTAGGATCTATATCTTGCCATACAACTTATTTTTACTTTTTTTTAATATCAAAGTTTGTTTTTTAAATTCGATTATTCTTATCTAAAAACTATTTAAAAATTTATTTTGCGAAAACTTACATCTTGCATTATAATCTATTTTTATAAGTCTTTTAAATTTAATATTTATTAAATTCAAATGCATTTGTGTTTCTTTTACTATCTTTTTGTATACTTTTTATTAAGTTGGTTTGTCTTATTATTCTTCAAAGTATTTAGTTTATAATTTCAGTGATAATGGTATTTTTTAAAAAAATATTTTCAATTAAAAACTTACTCATCTAACATTAAGCAAGAAGTTCTAAAATAACTTATATAACCTCCTTTCTCTTAACTTAAATACTCAAAGAAATCCTTATAGTAGGGACAGACGGACGAACAAAAAGTATAAGATAGGTGACTGATATCTTAAAAAAAAACTAGGGATGTGTAACACTATATATCAATACGCTCATTTAAAAGTTATATATATCTTATAAAGTATTTTCAATAACTTTCAAACCTAAAAAGTTCTATGGCAGCTACTCCTTGCACATGCACAATATTGTAGAAAACTTTATTTTTACATCCGACTAGACAGGGAACACGTGTATTAAATTAGAAGTCTGTATCTATTTTCGTTGTTCAGCAATACCTTTAAAACCAAAAAAAAAAGTTTATAGCAGCTCTACTTGCGCATGCGCAATTTTCTCGAAAACCTTATTATGACGTCCAACAGGAACTAGGAACCCGTGTACTAAATTTGAAGTCCGTAGCTCTTTTATTTTAAACTGTAAAGTAGTTTCAGACAGACAGACGGATCAATGTAAAAAAACACCCAATTTTTTAGAATGAGCACCCTCCAAAACGTGTAGAAAGCACAAAATCTTCATTTTGGATTATTGACCCCTATCGCAATAATTTGATTACCTTATATTCTATATTAGGTAATTGAAAGTAATACATTTAAAAATTGGACGGGTACAAAGGAAGTTGGGGGGGGGGGGGGTAGTAGGACGTACGGACAGAAACAAAAAAGCAGACGTACAGGCAGGTGGCCAAACACTATACATTGTAGTCATCTAATTTTTTACTTTCGAACCAAAAAAAAGAAATTTCAAAATCAGGAACTTTGGATCGGAAATTGAAAGGGATATACGGACGGACAAAATGATGGACGGACAGGCAAACGATTAATAAGTATAAAAGAGATCTGTGAAGTCCTATCTTCCAAACAGAAAAAGAATTTTGAAAATCGGAAGGTTAGTACAGAAATTATGAAACGTTTATGGTTTAAATTTACCTAAAAAATGTCACTTAGCACGTTCTTCCACTAAGCGACTGGCCAAAATCTGAAGCACTTCGGAGGAAGAACGTGCCAAGTACATGAGGTGTCAAGCGCGTTTTGTAAATGACGCGTTATGACGTAAATTATGGCTAAGCCAAAAGCCACCAAGCATTTTGAAGAACCAAACTAAAATATCATGCAAAAAAAAAAACTGTGATTTTGTGAATGACAGAAAAGTTGCAAACTAAAAACTTTGAAGCTCATTATCTCGTTTTCACCTTTTTGTCACTTAACACGTTCTTCCACTAAGCTCTTCAATTGTGCTACAATTAAAATCTTAATAAAAGTTGATGCTGTGTTCAAATATTATGTTTCATGTCCCACAAAAAACATACTTCCATCAATATATTAATACTTCTATATTATGCAGGTGACGGACAAGAATTATTTGTCAGTAGCAACATACATGTTCGTTTTACAAGTAGGTCTGGGAGCCTGTCAGATGCTGCTGGCAGTACTTTACACTTTTAACGCCTTGATGGTGGTAGTATTCATCCAAGGACTTATATCCGGAGCCACATTGATAATGTTCCCAATTTTAGTTGGAAAGTATCTTCAGTCAGTACAATCACTGGCTATTGGATTCAATACATTCCTTTATGGGGTTCTAAGCTTTGCTGTGGCACCTATGATTGGTGAGTTTTTAGCCTAATTTTCCCCTTTTTTAATTAGAAGAATTTAACATCATCATGTTACTTAAATACTCCTGTTAGTTATTGTTACTTAAATACTCACTGAAATTATTAAAGAAAAACAAGTTGTTTTCTAACAGTAACTGTCACCAAAAAGCGTTTCCACATAAGAGTTATACACCTTAAAAAATCGCCAAACGCAGCCAAACAAGTAATTTAAACTATTGAAAGCCAAATTGGCTATTTTTATTCTTGTCTTTCGTAATTCCAATTCATATTCATTTGCTAAATTTTAAGTTTGAAAAATAATTATGTAAAATTTCTTGGGTCAAAGTTCTCTTCACTATTTTAAATCACTAATTTAATTAAATATTTTTACTGCCTGCCTTTATATGTTCATTTTGTTCCAACAGTTTATGTTTGCTTCCTTTTCCCCATTATTTTATGAGGGTCTTGGACATAACCCGACAGTCGGAATCCCGACAGGCCATAAATAGACATGGTCGAAACTCGTCAATGACGAAATCCAACAGGGTCTTAAGCCCGACACTAGAAATATATATTTTTTGTTTATCTCTCGAATTTTTCGAATTTGGAATGTTTATTTAAAATAATATATATTAACTGTTAGTAGTTAAAAATTGTTGTGTGCTTTATTTTGAACTCCGCGCGAAAAACAACATAAATTAGTATATAACCTATATTATAAGAAAAAAATTCTGTCCATCGGAACCAGACCACATAAACGAAAACACTAAAAAAAATAAACATATACAATGGACTATTAAAAATACTCCGATTAATTATTATGTGATTTCCGTTTGAAATGCACTTCGAATATAACACACCTTTTCGGACCATAAGTATTTTATATTTACATAGCAATAAAAGAAAAATCCCTCTTCCCAAATGCAAAAATGTTAATTAAATTGCCATTTATTAAGCATAACAACATTAATTTGTTGATTTATTAGGATTTCGAACCTGTGGGGCTTTCGTCTTTGTCGTGCTTTCGATCCTGTCGGGCTTTCGGGGTTTCGTCCCTGTCGGGTTTTTTGGCTTGTTCGTTTTTTGGCTGTCGGGTTTATGTCTGAAACCCATTATATAAGTGTCGACATCAACACTTTTAAAGTATGTAAGATCTTCATGAGATGGCGCGTTTGAAATATTCATTCTAGTATTTTTTGTAATGAGTTTACTCATTCGTGTCTGTGTTTGTAATATTATTTTATGTGTAATTAGGTATTAAATGTTTTATACTGATGCTACAGGTTACTTCAGAGACACAGTTGGTTCCTATGACGGAATGTTTTACATAACTGGAGGCTTATCAGTAGCTGTTGGTTTCCTATGGATTTTTGAACCACTACTCTTACGATTAGGATCAAAGATATGGAAAAGAAGCAAATGATACACCTATTTTATCACCCAAATAAATTCATTTTTATATTTTAGTCCTGTAGTTTCTTAAAAAAGCATTATTCATCTAAAATGTATTGCTTTTAATTGAGCTGTAAAATACCGGGTGATCTAAAAGTCAGGACAAACATTAAATATGAATAATTCAAAAACGAATAAAGAAAAAAAATTAGGTTCGCACCCAACGGATGGAAAAGAAGCCGAGTTTTGTGTGGCTACGAAAATAAATTGTTCTGGGGTGACCACTAGATGGCGCTTTATTTTTTTATTTCACCAAAAGATGATTTACAATTGAAAAAATGTTTACAAGTTACAAGTCAGCTTAATTATAGTTAATTACAGTAAATATTCAAGTGCTGTCCACCATTTAGAAGTACCGCTGTGAGATGAGTCACCACACCGTTTACAGCATTGAGTAGCATTTCTTGCTTCATGGTAGACACATTTTGGCGGATGGCATCTTTCAGTGTTTCTAGTGATGCCGGTTGGTCACGGTACACTTTTGACTTCAAGAATCCCCATAGCCAAAAGTCACAGAGTGTCAGATCGGGAGATCTTGGAGGCTATCATTGGCACCACCTCATAATGCACTGCCTGTGCAACACCTGCTACTTTCAACATTTGGGGAGGATCGCGTTATCAGTCTATGCTTTCATCACGCATGGCCTCCAAGATTTCCCGGATGCCATCCGCCAAAATGTGTCTGCCATAAAGCAAGAAATGCTACTAAATGCTGTGAACGGTGTGGTGACTCGTCTCACAGCGGTACTTCTAAATGGCGGACAGCACATTGAATATTTACTGTAATTAATTGTAATTAAGCTGACTTGTCTCATCTTTTAATGAAAATAAAAAAATAAAGCTCATCTAGTGATCACCTCAGAACTATTTTTTTCATAGCCACACAAAACCCGGTTTCTTTTCCATCCGTTTCGTGTAAACCGCATCTTTTTTTAATTATTCGTTTTCGAATTATTCAATTTTAAAGTTCGTCCTGACTTTTGGATCACCCGGTATGTGTTTACCATTATATTGCTGTATTTGTTATTTTAATTATAGGAAAATAAATAGGTGTTCGATTGAGGTAAACGCATTTGAAAATATTTCAGTTCAATACCACACATTAATTTTTGTTTGGCATTATATGAGTAAAGTTTCTAAGAAATACTAAAAAATATTCTATAAGTCAAACTCAAACAACTTTTTTACCGCAATAATTCAACCTCGAAACCATTTTTACGAGGAATTTCGTACATAAAATATTCGCTTGTTAAACGATTGCAATAACGGAATGCTTTCATTTTTTTTAAGATTATGCTGGAAAAATTTGCATTTTTAACGTTTGACTTAGACAAACATTTTAACATTTCACTCAGACAAAGAGTACATCATAATTATTATATTTGTATCAACCCACAAAATGCATCTACTTTTCTAATTATCTTGTGGCCTTTGCAATAGAAGAATGAAAATTTCATAGCTCATTTTCTTAGTTTCAATTTCTATAGTTCGTGCTATGGTTAATTTCTTAAGCATTTGTAATAATGAGGTAGTAATGTGAATACAGGTAAAATTCAAATTTTTATAATTACAGATTATGCGCTGATGCGAGAATTTTTGTTAAATCAGTTAAAATTGTTTTTACCCATATTTTGGTAAACATAAAAAGATGTATTTAACATATAACTTAAAGGAGTCATTTTGTTTTTGAAAAAAAGTTTATACGGAGAAATAACGAAGCTTAATATATTTAGAATACGTCAAGAAGAGAAAATAAGGGATATCAATACATATGAAGATACTAAGAAGGATAAGTAAATTTAAATTAGTAAATTTAAAATGAGTAAGTAAATTTTGAATTCTAACAAACGTTTGAAAAGGGGCTCTAAAGGTTTGATCATTACTAATAGCACTTTAACTATTCAAACAAAACAGCTAAAATTAGCTTCATTTTAAAATGTAATCACAACAAAAATTAAAATAATATATGAGCGATTTCTGACACAATATATTCACAGTATAGTTCTAGGTTCATATGATAGATAAACAAGTATTTCACAGAGCCTTCCTAATCCCATAGTAAAAGAATACCTTTAGTCATAAACATGTCATACCTTTTCTATCCTTTGGAGCTCAAATGAAAAGAGATGGTAAACAACTTCTTTTTGAAAGGGTACAATGTACATTTTTTTAAAGAAATTTAGATTTTAGGGTTTATACACCTGGTTAAAGTTTAGCTTATTCAATATTAGTTTAAATAAAATGAATTAGCTAACTTCAAAAGGTAAGGAAACATTTATGGTATCTATAATTGCATTTGTTTAACGTGCATAAATATTTTAATGAACTATAAAGTAGTTAAGAACAGATTGAAGTATTTAAAGTTGAACAAATGTATTATATTGTACATTACAAGTTTGCATATACATTTTATTGCTTTTTTTAAATGTGTACAATTGATAGTTTCATACGTACCTCCTTAAAATCCCCGTTAAATCGCTTAACTGAATTGATATATTTAATTTTAAATATTAATATTTATTTTTCATTACTAATTTTAAACAATTTAACTACTTTCAAAGCATATTATTCTAATACAATAATAATTAGATGGAATGTTGCGCAAAAGTTTAAAATTGTAGACTTTGTTATTTTCCCGTAAGTGAGGGCTTTAACACGGATGCGACATTTCTAGGACTATTCAAGCCCATACCTAACTTGGTGTATTTTTGTCTAAAAAATTTAAATACTAAAATAGATGTTTGAAAGAAATAAGTGTTTCAGGATGAAACCCATCCATTTTAGAAGTGAACTTGAATCATTGTTACTCAAATGCACTCATCTATTTTAGGTAAGTGTTCATTGTCTTAAACTGTTATTTCGAGAAATTATATTTTTATTCATTGATATTTTACATATATTCCCCTCATTTGAAAACTAAGCTCAAATTTTATCTATAGCATGCAATTTTTAATTCTTTGGAGTAGTTTGAATCCTTTGGAGCCATAGTAAAACCATGTTAAATGTATACACGCCCTTCCAACATTAAGGCTAAAAACATGTCCCAACAAAAAGAAGGTCCAGATCAAGCCAGGTCGTGGGTCATTGCTATCGCTGCCTGCTTCATCTACATCTTAGTGGCCGGCCTCAATAGGGCATCAGGACTTTTCTACGTAGCTATCATAGAAACATACGGAGTGTCCAGGCTACAAGCAAATTTACCCTTTACCATGAGAAATGTTGTTAAAAATTTAGCAGGTAAGCTAAAAACAATTTTGTAATTTTTAAAACAGTAATAAAAAATGTAACAATGAAACATCGTATCTTCGATTTTCCAGATTCTCTATAAATCAAATATTTTTTATTGTATATTTCACCAGCAATTTTTAAGAACTGTTTCATAAGACTAAGTGCAGCAGTTAGCTTTTAATGAAATATAATAAAAATTATATTCTGCTGTATTTAAAAACCATGATTTTTATCCACAATTCATGGCACCAAATCAATGAAAATTGGGTTGTTTTTATATAGATCACTGAATGTTATAACTAAGTTTATATATATAAATCACTAAATGTGATAACTAAGTTTTTATATATATCACTATTGTTTATTTCACCAGTAATTTAGAATAACTGTTTCGTAAAAGCAGCCGTACACTTATAATGGAATATAATAATCTGCTCTTATTGTATTTTGTTGTAACAACAACCATAGTATGTTGGTTTTTCCAGATTCTCTAAATCAAATATTTTTACAGCCATTTCACCAGAAACCTTTAAGAACTGTTTTATAGGACTAAGTGCAGCAGTTAGCTTTTAATGAAATATAATAAAAAAAAATTATATTCTGTTGCTGTATTTAAAAAACATGACTTTTTTCCACAATTCATGACACCAAATCGATAAAAATTGGGTTGTTTTTATGTAGATCACTAAGTGTAAAAAAGTTTGTAGGAGTTTCTGTAATGCTTTGTACTGTGGGGAAACAATGAAGGTCGAGGTGCAAACAATTATTAACACAACTGGAACTTTATTAACACAACCGGAACAGAACGACAAACAGCGTATAGCTTAACAGGTACAAGAGTAGTAGTCAGCAGCGCTTATATATACAGTTCATCACAGGAACGCAGGTGACGTCATTCACAGGAACGCAGACATGACACCTCCCCGCTAAGCTGGAACGTAACGGTCCGGCGGCTTCCTTTGTCTCGTAGACCGTCGCAGAGGTATATCTGGCATAGGTACGGTTGCTGCTGGAGGATCGTTGGTGGACACAGAACCTGGACTCTGTATGACATCCGAGATTATAGGCACACTTGGGGTTGAGGTAGGGATTTCTGGCGAATGTTGAGTTTCTCCAAATTCCACTGGAGCTGGAATTATCTGCTCTTGAATCCGAGTGAAAAAGTCATTGTTATTATTGCTCAACACTACGTTTTCAGATTGATCCGACAAAATTTGACTCGTATGACGCACTACAACTTTACCCGTCCTTAGATCTTCAATCTGATGTAACACACTTCCAACTTTTCGAAAAACCTTACCGTGTAGCCACTTATTATCACGAGCATAATCTCTGTAGAGAACTTTCTCCCCCTCCTCAAAGAAACGCAATTTCCTATTATCATACCTTTGGACACTCTTCTCTTGAGATTCAGTCACTTTGGCACGCACATCGGGAATCATTAGATGTAATCGCGAACGTAAATCCCTCTTAAATAGCAACTTTGCTGGAGATTCCCCAGTCGTACAATGCGGTGCCTTTCTATAGGAAAATAGAAAATTATTAAGATTTAGTTTAAGATTTCCTGGTGCTTTAGAAACCGACCTTAAACCTTTCTTTACCGTTTGGACATAACGCTCAGCTTGTCCATTGGCCTGAGGAAAGTAGGGAGCACTAAAAATTTGTTTTATACCATTTTTAGTAAAAAATTCTCGCATCTCACTCGATGAAAAGTTAGCACCATTATCCGAAACAACTGTGACTGGCAATCCAAACCTTGAAAAACAATCTCGTAGTTTTTCGATTGTCGCACTTGAGGTTATTGACTTCGTAGCGTAAACTTCCACCCATTTAGAATAGGAATCAACGATGATTAGGAAATACAAATTTGCGTAGGGACCAGCATAATCAACGTGAAGTCTTTGCCAAGGTTGGCATGGAAATTCCCAAGGATGAATTGGCGCTTTTGGCGGATTCTTAGAAAGAGACATGCAAATTCTACAGTTTTTAACCATATTCTCAATATCAGCATCAATACCTTTCCAGTACACAAAACTTCGGGCTAAACTTTTCCTTTTTACCATTCCTAAATGACCCTGGTGCAATTCAGTTGAAACTTCTGCACGAAACTTCTTTGGGATCATGACTCTAATACCTTTAAGTATACATCCCTGGTGAACAGTATATTCACTCGAGTTTGACGACATTTTGTTACCTGAGCCCATGAGATCTCGCAACATCACAGCCATTTCCGGATCTTTCCGAATTTCATCAGCAATAATCTTACTCGTAACTGGAAGAATTTCAATCTGGTTAATCTGAAAAACATAAACTTCATCAACCAAATTAACGGCATCTTCATCTGGAAATCTTGAACAAAAATCAGCATTCGAGTGATCTCCTGTCTTCCGGTATTTGATCTCGTAGTCGAATCCTTGCAAAAATATGGCGTAATGTAACAGTCTCGTCGCACTCATCGCAGGTGAACCTTCATTGGGAGAAAAAATTCGGGTGAGTGGTTGGTGATCAGTCAACAAAACAAAATGTCTACCATACGGATAGTTAAAAAACTTCTTAACACCCCAATAAATTGAGAGGGCTTCCCGATCAATCTGTGAGTAGTTGCGCTCCGTTTTTGACAGTCGTCTTCCGGCAAACAGTATTGGACGTTCGGAACCATCGGGAAATATATGCGAAAGAACAGCTCCAAGACCGTACGCAGATGCGTCGGTTGCAAGAACTAAGGTTTTTTTAGGATCAAAGTGTGTTAAAACCCGTTCTGAAGAAATCTCGCTTTTAACAGCATCAAATGCCTCACAGCAATATTTATTCCACTCAAACTCTTGTCCTTTTTCCAAAAGACGATAGAGGGGATTAAGCCTGTCCGACATATTGGGAATAAAACGACCGTAGTATGTAACCAAACCCAAAAAAGATTTTAACTCAGTTACGTTAGTGGGTTGTTTAGCATTCACAATTGCTTTGGTTTTATCATTAGTTTGATGGAGACCTTCAGAATCGATCATAAACCCTAAATATGAAATTTTCTGTTCTAAAAGTTCGCACTTCTTTTCATTAAGTTTAATACCGTTTTCAATACAGATTCCAAAAAATTTCTTTAAACTCTTTAAATGTGATTCCAAATCTTCTGATGCGATGACAACGTCGTCATAAAAAACTTGCAAACCTTTTACATCTTTAAACACAGATTCCATGGTCTGCTGCCATTTTGCTGGTGCACTTGCTATGCCGTACATTAATCTATGCACGTTATAGAGACCTTTAGGTGTACTGATCGTTAATAATTTTGAGGTTGGCTCCGTAACTCCTAAATGCATGTATGCATCCTTAACATCTAGTTTTGCAAAGTATTTACAAGATCCAAATTTTGAGAGAATTTCCTCAATATTGGGAATCGGGTATTCATCTACCTCTAAGCATTTGTTTACGGTGGATTTATAATCTGCACAAATTCTAATTTTCCCGCAACTTTTAACCACCGGAACTATTGGCGTGGACCACTCCGAATACAAAGTCTTAGAAATTATGCCTAAAGATTCTAATCTATCTAGTTCATTTTCAAACCGTTCTTTCAGAGCAAAAGGAATAGTTCGACTTTTTACAAAAATAGGTTTGCTACCCGTTTTAATGCTTAAACTAGCTTCATAGTTTTTGAGACAACCTGGATTTTCAGAAAACACCTCTGGAAATTTTGAAACCAACAACTTAATGTTTTCTGTAATTTTTTCTTTAGTTTCTGTTACTTGTTTTAAAGTTCCCGTGCCCAATAGCTCATTCCAATTAAGCTTTACTTTATACAACCAGTCTCTTCCAAAAAGTGAATCGTAATTTCCTTTTACAATATGTAAATCCGTGTTACATTTTTGCCCGTTACACTCAATATTTACATTTACTTTTCCTTGCACCGGGACACTTTGATTATTGTAGGAAAACAATTTCAAATTTGAGGGTTGGATGTCTTTGTTTATGCTAAGCCCTTTGAAAGTTTTCAGAGAAATGAGGGAACAGGTTGAGCCTGTATCAACTTCCATTTTAAGTAGGCAATTTTCGATTTTTACATCAACCAAAATCTTCTCGCAGGGTTTTTTCTGCACAGCTAATATATGGGACACATTAGGGGGATCTTCGTAATCACAATAATCATTTTTACTTTTTACACTTTGTACATTTTTAGAGGCTTTTGCCTTGAAACAAGCTACAGCAATATGACCACGTATTTTGCAGAAATTACAGATCGCGTTTCTGTATCTACACGCTTGGGGGCGATGATTAGTTTTCCCACACCTTGTACAAACATTTTTGTTCCAGACGTTCCTACCAGTTGGTTTACTTAGGTATCCGGTGTTGGTTTGCCTTTTAACTCTATCCCGATTGTTAATTCTGTTTATGCCTCCCGCTGGATTTGATCTTTTGAAATGATCTACACCCCGAAAAGCCTGTTCATCAGCTAGAGCTTTGTTAACGACATCATCTAAAGTTAAAATTGCAGTTCTAAAGAAATAGTTTTGTGTTCCTTCTGACCTAATACCGCTTATAACTTGATCACGCAATTCTTCCTTTAATCGCGATGCATCTGCAAAACCACAATTTTTAGTTAAATCCTTTAGTGCAGAGAAATACTCAGAAAAACTTTCACCTTCGCCTTGATTACGCGTACGAAATTTTTGGCGCTCCGTAGAGATTAAGGGTTTTGGATCCAAATAAGTAGAAAGCAACTTGGTGATTTCCTCAAAAGTTAATGTAGAAGGTTTCCTTGGAACACAAATAGTTCTTAATCTAGCGTAAGTTTTAGCTCCGACCGATGAGATAAAAACGTTGACTTTCTCCCAGCTAAGAAAAGCAGCAAAAAACCTTGAAAAAAAATTGAAGGAAAGCTGCAGGAAAACTGCAGGTATTTGGAACCAAAAACCTTCATCAAAAAACCTTTATTTTCCCTTCATTCGAAAACCTGCAGGATAAGTGAAGGTTTTAGGTTCCATACCTCCATTTTTCCTTCACCAAAAAACCTTTATATTTCCTTCATTAAAAAACCTTTATAAAAACTGCAGGATAAGTGAAGTTTTAGGTACCAAGTTCCTTCACTTTTCCTTCATCAAAAGCCTCCATTTTCCCTTCATCAAAAAACCTTAATATTTCCTTCATTGGAAAAACATTTAAAAAACTGCAGGATAAGTGAAGATTTTGAAGTTGAGTTGTATTTATACCAAAGTAGGAAGGCAGGAGCACGGGATTTGATCTGGGGGTATTTGCGTAGCTGTTCAGCGTGCTACCAACTGCGCTATTGGAGCTTGCAAATTGGAGCGCGTTTTAAAATTAGGAATGGTATATCTTATAATTAGAACATACAAAATTACACACTTCATGGATTCGATTATAGTCAATAAATTTGATTCATGATTTTGCGTACAATTTGCCTATGATTTTTATTTAAAAATATTTAAATTAGATTTAATTAATTGTTCTAAGGTGGTAATAAATAAATTGGATGCAAATTTTGTGCGTTAGAAAAAAAATATATCTTAAGAATATCTTTAAGATTAATTTATTTTTAAATTTTCTATAAAAAGGTGAGAGCAAAGCTATTGAGCAAACTGAAATATTAAGCAAATAATTTTTTAATCTGCTTTTTTTCTTTTAAATTTTACTGTCTCTTTACATAGGTGGCATTATTTTTTTCTTTTTTGCAAAATCAAATCAAAAACGTCCATGGAAATTGGAAAAAAGAATTTGAATCGCCAATTATAGCTTTGATATCGTTTCTGAATTTTTAGAAGTTACAGATTAACAAAATCTAGATCTGCAATTTGAACATATTAAGCTAATTTGATGCAAAATTTGATAATAAACTGCAAATGTTTTCATTACAAATCAAATGTTTTTCCGCGAAAAATTCCAACAATTTTTAGCTGGGATACAATTACTACAAGTGTAAAATATCAAAACTAATTTCAAAAATAAAGAGCAATTTTAAGATAAAGATTCACTACAAAAAAATTACAGTATTTTTGGGGTTAACGCACACATTATTTTTTAAAAATAACTTCAAATAAACTCACAACTGGTCAACCCATTTGATACTTATTTTCAATGACGCTTCATTAGAGTCGTCAAAAAAAAGTTTACACATGGCATGATAATGCAGCACCATGGAAGTTATTGGTTTGTAATTTCCCTTGAGCAGCAACCCACTTGTCGACATTGTTGCAGAAAACGATTTTGGCCCCTGCAGGCTTTATGTGTAACTCTATGCTATAAAGAATTATGCACATGTTGTATTAATTCTCTGCAGAAAGTTTTTTAGACAAAATTCTTTGCTTGAAATATTGTCCTTATTTCCTCAGAAAGTTTAGATAATTTTTTGCATAAAATTGCACATTAAGTGCTATTGAAATGTGAGTTTAAAGATAAAACAGTATTTTAAGTGTACTTTAAAATATAGGTTAAAAAAATAAACTCTAAAAGAAAGGTAATAAAAAGTATAAGGTTAAATAAAGGTATTTTTCAGCATAAAATTTTAAGAGAAATGGCTGTTTTCATGTAGAACTGAAACGTCTAGTTCTTTGTTCTTTTAGGATGAATCCTTCAGAAAAATGGCAGTTTTCTTTAAGAATAAAACAAATCACCTTAAAAAAGTTTTACAAACATGCAGTTCTCCAGCTGAAACTCAGTTGCTGAATTTCTCAGTACAATACCTTTAAAAAAACATTGTCCCTGCACAAAACCTTCATCTCTCTTCAAAAGCATTGTTTTTTTGCTGAAATTTAGTTGCTGAATTTTTCATCACAATACCCTTAAAAGTACTGCAAGTTTAATGCTGAAAACATTTCCCTGCATTAAATCTTTATCTCTCGTCCGAAAGAAGCAGTTTTTGTGTTAAAATTTAGTTGCTGAATTTTTCATCATAATACCTGTAAAAGTACTGCAGGTTTTATGCTGAAAACATTTTCCTGCATAAAAGCTTTATCTCTCATCCAAAACATGCAGTTTTCCTGCTGAAATTTATTTGCTCAATTTTTCAGCACCGTACTCATATAAATACTGCAGGTTAAATGCTGAAAACATTTCCATTCATAAAACCTGCATTTCTGCATTTTCCATGGAGGTTTTTTGCTGATTTTTTTAGCTGGGCTTACCTCCTTCCAGTTGGTAAATAGAAGCAAAACATTCAAATCTTTCCAAATAAGAGTCAAAGCTCTCATTGCACCTTTCAAACAGAGGAGGTGCGGGGTCAGGATCAGGCATCTTTTCAAGTACCCGGTACTGAGATCCACTTAAATGAACCTCGTCGCCACTGTAATGCTTTGTACTATGGGGAAACAATGAAGGTCGAGGTGCAAACAATTATTATCACAACCGGAACAGAACGACAAACAGCGTATAGCTTAACATGTACAAGAGTAGTAGTCAGCAGCGCTTATATATACAGTTCATCACAGGAACGCAGGTGACGTCATTCACAGGAACGCAGACATGACAGTTTCTTCTTATGTACATTACTTATTTTACTTTAAGCAAGTCATATTTTCTAAGAACAATTTTGAAAGATGTGCAATAAACTATTTTGTCGTAGGATTCCAGTCTTTAGAAAACAAATTCTATAAAATATGATTATTTCATGCATAAATGTTTCTGCATAATTTAACTAATTTTCGAAAATTGATAGTAACAAGAATTTTAAAAATGCGAATAATAATTTAATATTTTTGCTGTGTTCATTATATTGTACTGCATTCATCAACTGCTTTTTGTTTTCTCATAATGTTTTCAAATTTCTGCTGAAAGTCTTAATTTTTGTACTGATATTTATTTTCTAATTTTACATATTAATTTCAGGACCACTGGTTGGGGCCATCGGACAACGCTACGGTTCTCGAGATGTTACAATTGTGGGAGGAGTTTTAGCATCCCTTGGCATAATTCTGTGCACTTTTGCACCTAATGTTCTGTGGATTACTATTTTTTGGGGAGGAATGCATGGTATGAGTACATACCATATTCATAAAGCGATTTTGTATATTTTATTTAGTTTTATATAGTTATTTTATCTTACTTTAGAATGATAAGTATTTAATGAGTGATTAGATACGTACTAAAAATAATTGTAGCAGTAAGTCATACAAATAATATATCCTCCATAATAGAGGATATGTCACACATCTATAAATTAGCAATTATCTCATGGGAAACTATTTTTATATTTTCGACAGAACAGCTTAGCTGATGCTCTTTTACCCTCTTCCACTATAATATAAATAAATTTCGAATTAGAATTCTATATTATTACATAAAACGTAAAACCTTTAATTTGAAGCTAAATGTAAAATGTTTTATCTTAAATGTCATTAAAACGTATTTACAAAATATTATTATCATAAATAACTAATATTTTTACGGGATTTTACTGTTTAAAAATTTATGCTTGGTTTCAGTATAATAATGGTTCCTAGTATCTGCAACAACTGTGGGGTGAAATGTTTCACCACACAGCCGGTATTCGGTTGAACCATTTCTCAGGTTTTGTTTAGAAACTTTGTAAAATGGTTCAGCTGAATACTGAAAATATGGTGAAACAATTCACCTCACAGCCGTTGCAGCTACTAGGAACCATTATTATGATGAAAACAAGTACAAAATTGTTTATAGTATTTCATATTTTAGGTCTAGGTGTAGCTCTTGGAAGCACCCTCTCTCAGGTGATAGTTCCTCAATATTTTTTGAAATACCGTGCCACTGCATCGGGTTTCTCCCTGTCTGGTCCCTGTCTGGGTTCATTCTTCTTACCGATTGTTCTAGAGTACTTGCTCACAAATGTAGGGTTAGCGGGAACTTTTCTAATGACCGGTGGTCTTGTCTTGCATGTTCTACCAGCTTCCATCCTTATGGTGGAACCACCCTGGATTCGCAGAAGAACCGAAGCAAATGTTCTAAAGTCATCAATGGAATGTATCGAAAACAAACATATCAACAACGAATTTAATGAAAATTCTAAGGAGCTATCAGTTTCTAATCTTAGACTGCAGTCTTTTTCCGGAACTTTGAAAAAGGACGAGCATAGTACAGTTTTGTTAAAGAATAATCATAACGCATCAAATGGAATTGATAATCCTTCATTTACTGGATCAACATTGGAACTTCTTAAAGTGAAATCTGATCAGGTAGGAAAATAAATTTATTTTTCTTCCATTATACACTGTTAAAAATTAGGCACTTTGTTTCACCAAAAATATGGTTCCTAGTAGCTGCAACGGCTGTGTGGTGAAACGTTAAACCATATTTTTGGTATTCGGTTGAACTATTTCTCAGGTTTTTGTTTCCAAATCCAGAAAAATGGTTCAACCAAACACCGAAAAAAAGGTGAAACATTTCACCACACAGCCGTTGCAGCTACTAGGAACCAATATCATGGTGAAACCAAGCACAAAATTTTTAACAGTGTATGTTGGCATGCAACTAAATGCATTGACACTGTTAAAAATTTCGTTCTTAGTTTCACCATAATAATCGTTCCTAGAAGTAGCTGCAACAGCTGCGCGGTGAAATGCTTCAACCTATTTTTCAAATTAGGTCGAACCATTTCTCAGTTTTTTTCCACAACTTGAATATTGGTTCAACTGAATACCCAAAATATGTTAAATCAGTTCACCACACATCCGTTGCAGTCATAAGAACGATTATTATGGTGACAATTATTAGTGTATTTAACGCATTCCTGGTTTTCTGAAGGAGGTCATTATTTTGATTCAGGTGAAAACCCTTACCAAAGAAGATCCAAGCATTACAAAAGAGAATGACATCCATGCAACATACCTTTTCTACCAAATAGTACAACTGATGCGAAACCCTATGTTCCACATGATCAGTCTGTCCTTCGCAGCATTCGCGATGGTGGTCGATCCAGCACTAACAGTTATTGTGGACTATCTCATGGACAAAGGCCTCAAAGAAGATGTCGCCAAATACTTCATCAGTTTGATGGCCCTTGGCGATTTGATTGGAAGAATGGGGTTCGGATGGGTTTGTTCATCATTTGAATTCTTCACAATTCGATCCGTTCCTAAGTTTTTTTGTGTGTGAAAAATCTCAATTCATATAGTGTTTGGTAAAGAATAGAAACCCAAAAGATAGTGCACTATAAAAAATAACTCCTTTCATTTACCATCGCAGTGTGATGGTAAAAGTTGTGCCATCATCCTGTGATGTAAATTTACCTATGATGTAATATTTATTGTAGTGTACCGGCGAAAACGTTTGCTTCACTGGCAGTGGTTGCATGCATCCATCTTCTCGGTTTAAACGCTATTGGAGTAAGGTGTTCATGTAACTCTATACCTCGTGAAAACTTCAATTTGCTGTAAAACAAAGATTATAGCATTATAATATAAAAAATAACCGCACATAATAACCCGATAAATTTCCATAGTAGAACTATGAGCTCTCCGAGCATTTAATCTACTAAGTACTATAATGTAATTCCAGTACGTTTTCGTGAAAATTCACTAAGTAATACAGTTCTGAGACAATTTCTAAGAATGAGACGCAAATTGCCGTGTAGTTGTTAATATATATAAAATATTTAACTTCTAGATGCTTGATATCTGTAATTCTAATGACACAGAAATGGAGGTAAAACCTTTCCAAGTTTGGGATTTTCCTCGAACAAGGAAAGTTTCAGTCAAATTCTTCGATTGGCAAGTTTTACGCTAGCGATTGAGAAAATTACTCATACATGAGTACATAACATATGAAAAACCTTAAAATTAATTTAAAAAACACTAATTTTCTTTACCATTTTTCTCCGATAGGTAACTGACAGAAACTACATTTCAGTGCCTAAATTCATGATGTTACTTCACGTGGGATTAGGACTATGCTTTCTATTACTGCCTGTATTTAGCAACTTTGATTCCTTAATGACGGTGTTAGTCATTTATGGACTTATATCTGGAGTCATTCTCGTGATGTTCCCTGTCCTGGTTGGAAATTATCTTAAATCAGTACAGTCATTAGCCATCGGATTTATAGCTTTCTCTTCTGGATTGTTGAACTTGGGAATACCACCGCTCATTGGTAAGATTTGTAAACTTTTATTGGTATTGATGTCTTAATTTAGAAGTACAAATTACATTAAAGCAGGGACATAGGACATGTGAATCTTCGCCAAACATCGCCACTCTTCCTCCACGACGTTAACGAAGGCATTTTCACACGTCAGAAACTGGTTTGGGATTTTTGGTGGACACACAAAACCAATCATTGATGAGTAAAAGTGCTTTCGTTAACGTTGTGGAGGAAGAGTGACGATGTTTGGACGGAGGTTCACATGTCTTGTCCCTCCGTGTATGCCTAGCTTAACTGGAAATATAATAAGGATTTTTTTTATCATAACAAATATCTTTGCAACTACTGTGTGTCGGTAGTTGTAAGATCCACAATAGGTAAAATGTAAACAATGCACAAATTTGAATTAACAACTTAAAGCATCTCCAATTTGTTATTACTATGAGATATAATGACCTAAATTGATATCTGTCCAATACATATATGCATAAAATCATCTCTAAAAATTTATTTAAAGTTGTTTAAGTGCAAAAAAAGTTTGTTAAGAAACAAACTGGAATCCTACACATACACAGTGAAGACAAATAGTATATACTTTAAATAAATATTTGATATTATTCAATCATAAATGCATGGAATAATTCTTACCCGTCAGAACAAAAAAAGCTATGTTATCAAATAAAATAGTTTATGCTTTACATTAAGTATAAAGATATTGTCCAAGCAATTTTACATGATCTGATCTAGATAAATAAATTAAAAGTTAAAATTGTCTTTTGTGCTGTAAAGTACTACTTGCGAAAATTTAAAATGCATATTTTGAATGATTCTCTGATTTATTGTACACTTATCCTTGCAGGTTACTGCAGAGATAGAATAGGCTCTTACGATGGAATGTTCTACATAACTGGAATTGCGTCAATAATCGTAGGATTTTTCTGGTTATTTGAGCCATTTTTTGTGAAACTTAATACAAGAAAAGCAAGCGAACAAAGCTCTTCAAATATCGATACCTGACAAGAATGTGAATTTCTGCATTTGATTCATTGTTTACCAGCACATTTTATGTTTGGAGCATATAAATATATTCGTACTTACGAGTGTTAATTTCAAGTAAAAAAAATTCCGTACAAGAGATTATTTAAAACTCAATAAGAACCTACGTTAATAATTATTAAAATAATAAACATTTGTACACACAGCAATTATAACCAACTTTTAATAATGTGAAAAATGGTGGGTTGGGGGGAGTGGAGTTTTATTGTGAAAATTGTATATTTATCGTCTGTGGTCTTAACTTACTAAAATATATGTTTTGATAATGATACGTATTTCATTGTAGAGAATCATTATGTATAACCTTCAAACCTTCATCGTATTATAACCTAATCTGCTGACGTTACAATTTCATTCAATGGAAATCTCGAGAATGATAAAACGGAAGCTATAGATAAGAAAATGCAACACAGTGAGTGACAATTGAAAAGTATGCCTTCATTTTATCATTAAAAATACTTAATCTCTAAGTAAAAGCAGATTTTTCTTATCATACGAAAACAAACTACGTGTATAAAACGTAAGAGATGAAAGTAGTTCAACCCTTACCCTGTTAATAAAGGTTTACATTGAAATAAATTAGTCACAGTATTATACAGTATTGAAATAATTAACAACAATATTATATATTCATTCAAAATAAAAATAATTAACTGATTTTATTATTTTATCCTTGCAATTTATAATTTTTTTATTTTTATCCTAATGTAGATTGATAGTAAAAAGTGTCAAACATATCTTTAATAACTTTGGTTTGATACTTTGTTCTTTTTTTTTGGTGACCAGTATTTTATCATGATTTTTTTGCTTAACTATACGCGTACCAACAAGTATTAAGAAACACAAAACAAGTATCTGATGTACAACTTTTTATTAATATATTATAACTTTTTTTATTTAAAAAAACAATTAACAATATCAAACTATAGCATAATTAAATATCGGTTCACAAACATGGTAAAAAAAATCAAAAATTAAATTCAGTGTATCAAAAAATTTAATGTATTAATAATAAAAAGACTCTGCATATTTATAACACATTTCTTTTTAAAAGAAAATTATAAAATTTAATGAGCACCATGATTTCAAGCACCACTAAATATTTAGAAGCATTGATGTTATGAATTATTGGAAATATTGCTTACGATGCAAATAAGTTTAATTAATTTTTAAAAACTTACTCAAAAACATAATAAAATGCTCAATAGCAAATAATGTTTTCCTTTTTTTTGTTTACAAAATCAAATTTTTTAAAATAATGAATTTCACTGAAAATACTTTGAGACAACTAAAAATGTGTTGATGAGTGCATCCAAAAATGACTTTTATTTGCTGCATTTCAATAAAAAAATATTTTTTATTTATTAAGTCTATAAATTTATTTCATCTTTTAATTTATTGCATTTCACTCAGAGGAATTCAATACAACTTCTAGAATTTAGTAAAGCACAAAATGCTATTGCATTTGATGCATTAAGCAGTTAATCAAATAATTAGATTATGTACATAATTGATTTAAATTTAATACATTTCGAAAATTTACTTATAACATTAAAGTATTGTTTTTAGTCCTTATTAATGCATATTAAGTAATTACATTTTTTTTAGTAATTTTCGGCAACCTTCCAGAAAAATTGTGGCGCAAAATACAAAGATAAATTCATTCAATTACAAATCATCAATTTTTCTTGATGGTGCACTATTAAACATTTGTGTTTAGTGTCACCATAATGATGATTCATAATAGCTGCAACAGCTGTGTGGTGAGATGTTTCACCAAATTTCCGTTATTCGGTTGAATTATTTTTCAGATTTTGGAAACTACAACCTGAGAAATGGTTTTACCGAATACCGAAATTATGGTTAAACACTTCACCACATAGCCTTTACAGTAACTAGTAACCACATCTTTGGTGAAACCAAGTACTAAATCTTTAACAGTGTGTAATCCATAACTTACGGATTAATGGACAATCTACGAAGATAGTTCAACAGTTCGGTTTCGGCTCAATTTATCGTTAAGATCACAAAGTTGCTGTAGAAAACCGTCGTTGGGGATGATAGCTCTGTTCTTCCGGACAGCCTTCACGGCTTCCTGGGCCGTGAATCCTCTCTTTAGCATAAGAAAAGAGCACACTAAAGTGGCTGATCTACTGATGCCTGCCTGGCAGTGGACGAGAACTTTTCCTGAAAGTTTAAAACCATTTTAGCACATTACAGTGAAAGAGATTGACACTATACATGCTTGCACGTTTATAAATAACTTATTGGTTAATAGCATTTCATCGATATATTACTTTGTAACCAAATAAATAGTTTGAACAAATTAAGAAAATTATAATTGACATTCTTTTAGAGAAAATCTTTTAACTATCTTAGAGTTTCTTACAAGTATTTCAACGATCGGTTCTTTCGGAGGGTCTCAAAGAGTTTTTTTTTTTATCCTACGCCCATCAACGACATTTTTACAAGAAATTGACGAGCAGTTCAATAAAAAGATGAATCAGCGTAAAATATTTCGAAATTAGCCTTGATAGTTGCCTAGATAAGGGAAAAAAATTCAAAATTTCAAGGCAAATCTTAAGGTGGTCCCGAGGCACAGAGGGTAACAAAGTGTATCCTTGACACCGACTCGTTGTAAAAGTTTTCAAAAAGTGTTTTGAATCCTCCTTATTTCTAATACTGACGATGGAATTTATGCCATTTTAGTAATTCACCACTGTCACACCATTCTAATAACCTTAAAAAAATAATCAATTTAATTTTTGACCATTTGATAAAAGAAAAATAAAAAGGTTTGTTCTGCAACGTTAATTTACCCCACTCTACTTCACATTTCGACTTTCCTGAACACCTATTTAATGAACAAGAAGTTCTGAAGGAACTTGAATAATCTACTTTCCCGTTACTTTAATACTAGCTGTAGTCCTAATAGTACGTAGATACGTATATTTTTTAAAATTGGACTGTTTGAACTGAAGTTACCGTCATAATAAATGGACAGACGGGCGGAAAAGCTTATTATATTCAGACAGATAAAAAGTATAAAAGATAGGTGTCTAATGCCATACCTTTCTAAAATAAAAGAAGTTTTAAAATCGGTTAGAACGGAATTGGGAAGAGGGTACAGAAGTGCGGAAATTTTTATTATGTCAAAATATCTACTTTCTATAGTTTAATTCTTCGAATCAAAAAAGAAAATAAGGCTAAAAAAAACACAACGTTCCTCATGATAACATTCGTAAAACCTTAAAAGCTACTCACCACCTGCTTTGAGGGCATCATCAATGAATTGTGCAGCTTCCTCGAAGTACGGGTGTATCCTGAAGACAATGTTGTCGAAGGCTGGAACCCCGAGGAACTTAATACCGGACTGGGAATAGAATCCTGGCCACGTGTTGACGAGGCCACAGTGCTTTTCTTTACCTTGGGCTGCGTTTAGGACATGGGTGATGCCCATGCGCTTCAGTAGAGCTGTGCACAGGGCTGTTGGTCTGCACAAATGAAGTTTTTTTGGTAGAGCAAAAAATACCCAAATCCAATCGGGTTGGACTAAGTCACTCAATATCAATTGGTACACTCTTAAAACAAACGAGCGGTTTTAACTCAGTCTGAGTTAATTTCCACTCCTTTCCGGTGCCGAAAATGCACTTCCCCTATAGGACTGGATTTCAATCTTTTGCTTTAAGAGTGTACTAATATATACGCAAGATGCACGACAGCGTTTTGACGAGTTGGCCAACGTATTTTTTCACTGGCCAACGCTATTTAATTTAGTACCTATTTAGAGCACTCTTGGCCAAAAGCTATCCTTTATGCCAGAATAAATGACCTAGGTGACGGCGAGAAGCCATGACTATCCACTGGACACGTTTTCTTTCGGACACATTCGAATATCGTTATGAGAAAGCAAACAAGATCTGGTTTACGTTTATATTTAGATGTCAGATAAGCTGTTTAATTATAAAACTAAGCATAAAAGGTGATTTTGTAAAAATTGGCATAAATGTTTTTTAAAGTAATTAGGTTTAGTCATTTTAAATAAAGTTCAATGATCGAATTTGATGAAAATCATGCGCTTAGATTTTAGAATATTTGAAAATTTCTCTCTGATCTATTTTTAAAGATTTTTTTTAAGAAAAATTCTGCGTGAAAATTGCAAGATTAACAATTCTGACAAAAATAAAATATTGTAAGTAAATTTATTCCATGGCAAACCAACCCAATACAATGTAACCACATTAAAAATAATAACAGCAAAAAACATAAATTTAACAGTAAAAAACATTAATTTGTAAAAATGTAGGTTATTAAAATTGATACGTTTATAAATTACTAAATTGTTTTATAAAAATACCTTAGAAAAATTAATAAGAAAATTCATTTCACATGTTATAGAAAAATACTTAACTCTTATATTTTGATAAATGCCTACATTCAGAAAAAAATCGTGTTGACTTTTACGCGTACTACTACTATTACATATATATTCCGGCTTGTGTGCTTGATCAGAGACCCGCTTATGAAGCCTTCGTCAAGTAAGACAGACACAGAAAGAATTTTTACTGTCACAGAGAAAGGAATATATACCCAGGGTGAAGGCGGGAATCGAACCCGCACCCGTTACAGAGCGCAGACTGCTAGCGTAATGGTCCAAACCACTCGGCCATCCGGGCCCCTTTTACGCGTTTTCCCAGCTATAACAGTTGTGTTGAAACAATACAAAAAGTACATTACGCTCAAGTAATAATGCAGGGTTAGTATTATTCCGAAATGTAGTTCAGCATCTGCTCTTTCTTCTTTCGGATAAATAGCTACACTAAAGCAAAAAATATGTATATTACCGTACTTCAAAATGAATGTTATAATTTTGTTGTACAGATTTTAGACAATAGAAGAGTTTGCAGTTTTTTGCCGATCCCTCATGAATATAATAAAAGTCTCCTCTCGCGATCGCCATTTGTACAACACAAATTTGTGTTTATATGTCATCAACACAATTCTGGTATATCGAAGCAACACAATATCGTAATATTACTATTTTTACACAAAACTTGGCTTGTGCCCTTGTTCTGTTTGAACACAAGTTTTTTTTCTGAATGTACGAATTTAACACGTTCACGCCGGGGCCTATTTTAATTTGTTTTCCTGTGAGGCGGCACTCAAATTAGGCGGCAGCGCTTCATCTGGCGGAGCGCGATTTTTGGCTGTTCACACCTGCAAGGGTCAGCCAGCACTTTGCTTGAAATGTGTTTGAACAAATTACAAAAAAATAATAAATAATGATGGTATAAATAGAGCAATGTAGAATTATTATTTTAATTTTGTAGAGTTTGAGTTACATTTATAAACTGTATTATTATGTTTATGTTATTGAACAAAACTTATCCGTCACAGTTTTTTAATGAAAGTACGTTATATTTTTATTCTTTTAATTTTCAACGTCTAATAACACAATCTAGTGCGTACCACCGGTGGTACGCGCCGCCCGATGAGACAATCTAGTGCGTACCACCGGTGGTACGCGCCGCCCGATGACACAATCTAGCGCGGGCTACCGGTGGCTCGCGCCGGCGTTAACGTGTTAATATTTGTCAACTTACGCGTCACTGAGATATATATTGGGAAAGACTTCATTGCAAGGATCGGTGGGCAAGACATAGTATCCGGACGGATCTCGAATTATATCCAACAGGTCATCTGGTGTGCAGAGTGGAACCGCTCTTCGACTTAGGTAACTGTCTCCATAGTTTGGTATCTTAGATATTTGATAATTCGGATCGCGACGTCTGTAGGTATCTAGAAATGTGGTGGATGCTGGTCGAGGGGCCTTTTCTTTCTTCAGAGTGCTGAATCTGGGTAAAGGTGTGCGTCTTCGAGCCTGAGAAAAAAGTTACTTATAGTATTCCCGGTCGTACTGGTAAAAAAGAGAAAGTAACAATTTTGCTTTTCAATTTATGTATGAGTTTGAAGTATTTAAAATCTGGATACCTGGATTTGTTTACAGTGATGCACGAAAAAAGTGTTTAACAAAATATTATCGTTCAAAGCCCTCTAAACTATTAATTATACTCTATTAATGTTTAATTTGCAAATAAATTTTTATTTATTATGGTGAATGCATGGGTAGAATTATTATGGGTCTTATAAACTAGAAAGTATCGGCAATGAGGAATTTTAAGTGTATATTTTAATCAAAAGAGTTTGAAAAATCTCCAGATATCTTAATAAGTATTTGATTTCTTGAACAATTACACTCATAAAAGTCATAAATAACAATTTAAAAAAAATTTTAATGGAAAATTTCAAATATAAGTAGGCTGTTAAATTAATACGTACCACCGGAGCATCCAAAGCCCTTGACACCAAATAATCATTAAAAGCCTTCGAATAAAACCTCGACGCACTATCCAAATGTGTGTAAGAATTCATACCTGTGTCAAACACCGAACTATCACTGTCACCTGTTGAATCCAAACTGCTAAAACCACCGAGCCACAAAAGCAAAAAGAAGCTTCTATATATAAATCGCAATGAATCGCGTTGTGAAGCAACAAGGTGGTGACTGTACCTAGCTCAAATCTCGCCTTTGAAAAGTTATTTCTGTTGCTTCTGAAGAAACATTTGTGGTTGGCAGTGAGCCCTGTATGCTAAGAATACGTGAATGTGAGGAAAAACTTACAAAAAGCAAGCGGGGGTTTCGGTGTTTTTCTGTTTATGTATTTGTGCTTTTAATTTTTTTAAAGCGTGTATTTTGTCTGCGGAATGATGTCACCCAAAAGTTTTGACCCAGTTGTTGGGTAGGATATCGTATGTCTAAATGTAGAAGTTCAATGAGAGTTACTGAAATCATGTATCAAATTTAAGAAAATAATAATGATAGGTAGATCAACATAAAAAAAAACGAAATTTCGTTTATACTAGAGCCAGACTTCCATAAGGCCCATTAGGCCCGGGCTTAGAGCCCTTAAATTATATTATTAAAATATTTGTAGAGACATGCAAAAAAAAATTAGTAAAAATTGAGGTCGGAGAATGGATAAAATAAAAAAAACATTCAAAACTCTAGGTTCAAACTCTATTCTTCACTCTTTAAAAAATGAAATGCGTGCAAAACTTGTGGGTTTTTTATAACCAAATAGTTTTTAATCTGGATTTATACTTTTTCCCCTCTATATCTTTATACTTTTTTTCTGAAATCTGAAACATAAATAGATAAATATATAATCTTACAAATTCATTAGCGTGGCTTATTAATGCCCAATAAACTTTATATTGCAATCTTAGGGCCAACCGAGGTATACCAGTGTATACCTCGTGAAGTAACCCGTGAAGTAAATATCACTTTTCTCAACAACACGTATGTTTTTTTAATTTTATAATTTTTTTATAAATGTAAAAATACTCAAGAGTATTTCAAAACAAGTTACTGCATATATACAATTTTTAAAAATCTTTTGTTTTCAACTAATTCGTTACAAATTCAAGTTCAAATTTCATGAAGTTAAGGAGAGTTTACACTTTTGACCATAGACTTATCCCTCAGGGGGTTAATGTGAAACGCACAATAAATGTAATAAGTTTTCCAATTAAAATACTAATAAAAATAGAAATACGTTTCATTGAACTCAATTACATAATAGTGTTACGTTATCTAGATCTTTGGCTTCAAGTCAAACAGAGGCTGTCACATTGGTAGTTGGACTTACGACATAAATAGAATGGACTGTTAACCCGCTAAGGACATGCAAATTGGCTAAAGTTTAAACTTGTTTTCATTGCATGAAAATTAATTTTAAATTTTTTATTAATTTTTTTTAATTTTTTGAACGTATATTTCAGGAGCAAATGTTTAAAGCTGACTCCTCCTTACTTCAAATTTTAAAATTTAGTAAAATTATTTTTAAAAAATATGATATTATGTGTGTTGCTAGAAAATCTATACAATAAGATATTTAACAAAAATCCTTTTTTCCATATCTGCCTCCTCCAAAGTCACCAAAATGATGCGATAACCCAAACAAACCGCAGTGCACACTTTTAAGGGTCTAGTAGCGTAACAGATCTCTATACAATTCCAATGGGGAAACTTTGACTCCAGTTTTTCAATAAAGTATAAGGCTTGTACTCACGAAAACTTACCAAAAAATACAGAAGAAAGTTATTTTTAGAATAAAATATTTAATAAGTATAATTTTAAAGATATTAATTAGTTATAATTAAAACAAAAAAAATTCTTTAGATAACATCCGGTTAGTGCTGCCATCTGTAGTTTGTGAATAATTACTAAAAAAGTACAATACGAATCATTATTTTTTTTAATCTAATATTTATTATTTTATTCAACTGCCAAAACAATTCAGGATAAATTAGACAATTTATTTTTTCAAATACAATTGCAGATATTCGTATCAAAAGACACCTGTATTCAAAATCAAGTTCCGAAAATAAAAATAAGGGTCTCCTTAAATCACGCCAAAACACTCAAAGAAAAAGCGCCAACTTTTTTTTCTGACAACCCAGTAAGTTCACAGCGGGATTTCATACAGTGTTTCCACTTTAAGGGATTTTATCCCTTTTAAGGGATATTTTGGCCTCTTGAGGGATGAAAAAGGGATTGATGGATATTAAGGGATAAATCAGGTTTGAAAGAGAAAAAGGAATCAAACTAGGGATATTTTAAAAAAAACTGCCACTTCGTTCAAAAATGGTTAGTTTTGAACAAAACTGAAAGTGCAAGATGCAAAGTATGTAATGCTTATAATGGGGGTATGCTTTTAATAATCCAACGGTGTTTCTGTCGCCTAAGATTTGGCGGATTTCTAGAGGGCGATAAATACTTTTTGTGGTTATATGTCATTTTCTGGCGAAATTCAGTCAAGTGTTGATCGTTGACGCTGGTGTTGCGCGCATGTGAATTTTTTTTTATGTAATTTTTTCGTCATTTCGTAGAGTTTGTTTGTTGCTAGTAGTTTGGTTGGTTGGTTGGTAGACATATATATTCAGGTTTGTGTGCAATTGGTCAGCGACCCGCTTATAAACCTTCGTCAAGTAAGACAGACACAACAGACAACACACACATAAGTGGATCCATCTAATTTTTGGAGACAGAGGCCAACTAGTGCTAGTAGGTTTGCTATTGAACGTTATTATGGAGGGTGCGCATTGGAGTTAAGATGTTTCGATTTAAATAACTAACAAAACAAAATGTCTATATCTAAAACAAATTGCCTGCGTTCCAAACAAGTGTTTAGGCCTTCAATGGGTCCTACGATTCTTCCCAATTTTGAACACTGGTGGGTTTTTTTAAGAAAACTGAAGTTTTCTTTTAAAGAAAAAAAACCCGAAACGAATGCGTACTGCATTGCCACACCGCCACTATACTAGCCCATTTTGTAGTGAGTTTAGTTTTTTTTTCATAGCAGCTCTTGTTTACATCTTTGTCAACCAATTCATAGGAATTGTTTGGTTGGTTGTTAGACATATATATTCAGGTTTGTGTGCTTCTTTATGCTAGGGTTCTTTCGTAAGGAATTTCGTATAAAGGAACTTTCGTAATGGTGTGGAGTGAATTTACGTTAAAATGAACGCCTTTTTTTGTCATTTTTGAAGAGGTGACTATCTCTTCATTGTACTAAAGTGCAAAAAAGAATAATATGCCGCTATTTTGTGATTTTATATAGGAAAGACTGCACTTTTTATCAAGAAAATCAGTCAATGCATGTCTCTAAATCCACGAATTCGTACCAAAACTTTAAGGTGATGGACTGGTAGGTATTCGGTTCGTATTTAGAGATGTTAAATTGTACATTTGAAGCAAATATGATTTAAAAAAATATTTAAAGTGGCTATATTGTCTTTTTGGTGTAAAATTGAACCAATATCGTTATTAAATCTGTTTAGTTCACCGGATATCGTGTTTTTTCAATTTATCAAATTCAATTCAACAATAAATATGCGAAATTTGGCCATTATCTACTTTAAATTAGCATAATCTCGTATTTGTGTCTAAACTTTTGCATCGTACAAATTTTTATTTTATGAAAAAAAAATTGTTATAGCAAATAAAACAATTATGTTTCAATTATAGCATTTAAAAATATTTATTTAATATGTACAGGGGTGTTTTGTAATTCTACTATCACAATTCTAAATTTTACAGCTAAAAAACGTCATTGTCTACTTTTGCATCGCAGTGTACAATGGTGTTTTTCAGCACAAACCACCTTCATAAACATATTTAAGACTGGACATTGTAAAATTCTAGTTCATGTTTAGTTGGAGTTGTCGTCACACTAGAGCTACATGAGGGCTAAAGGGCAACTGGCGTCATCTTTTAGAAATTAAATATTTTAGAAAATAAATTTCAATATAGTACGGGTTCTGGTTCCGGTCGTGTTAGTAAGACCATTTATAACTCAAGAACGGCTGAACTGATTTGGATGAAAATTGGTGGGGAGGTAGCTTAGCACCAGGAATAGACTATAGGATACTTTTTATTCGAACCCAAAGGGTGTAGGAATGCAAAACGTGAGCTGATTTCCCCATAGGAATAGCATTGTAAGATTAGAATTTATACTTTTTAATTCAATTTAAAGAAATTTCAGCGTGAACGAAAATTAAAAAAGAAAAAAAAAGAGCACGTCGGTTTAATTTGCTGGATTGTTAATTAAATATAAGTATTTTATTTGTTGATTTTAAATCTCTTTATTTTTTATGGTGGATCAGATTTCCCCAACTAGATTTTAATTACGTTTCCGAATTTAATTTAATTGATGTTTACATATGGTAAGAAATGATGATACGGAGGAATATAGGTTACCCTAAAGAATCGTGGCCGGATTTGGCGAATTTTCAAAAATGTCGCCAAGTCGAAGTGATAACAAACCCCGGCACTTGCCGAGATGGTTACCATCTCTAAATGACGAAAAATACTACCTAATTTCAAAATGGCCGACTTAAAACAGCGGAAAGATTCATTAAATTGCAGACCAGATTTATAAAAAAAAGTGCATTTTAAAATGACGAAGAATTGATTTAAAAAAAGTAAATAATTATTTAAAATCAGTAAGCATCTAATTAATAAAATATTAGTATAAGAAAACTTCAGAATAAATTATACGCGTTTAAGATTTAAATAGATTAACATTTAGAAATTGTCAATGCAATTGCAAATTTCGCCAAAGGTTGCCATCGGGGTTACCAGATTTGGCGTAAAATTGCCGGCCATGATTCTTTAGGTTAACCGGAATATATTCGGCATAAATAAGGAATGTGTACTTTATAAAACTTTTACAACCATATAAGAGGATGAATGTCTGTTTTTTTTCTGATGTTAAGATGGCGTTACGGTCGATTGAATTTTGGCATTGGCGGCTTTTGGCGAAGTTGAAAATTTAACGTAGGGTAGCTATTCCCATCCAGTTGTATGGGTTAGGGTTAGTTTGAATTATCGTCGCATTAAAGCTACACACGAGTGCTATTGGAAACGGGATTCGTAATTTAGAACCACAGTCAAGTTACGAGCCGACACGTGAGTAGGTACCCAATGCAACTTTTAAGGGCGACATCGTACGCAGCGTTGGGAATTTGGAGGATATTTAAAGTGCCCTTCCTCTATGCGGGGTATTATTCGTCGGACATTTTTTGGCTGCACGAGCCGTTCATAGGTCTGCAGTTATTTTGGCGATGCCAGGACCTGAACCTGGGACCTACCGAGTGCAAGACGAAAGTCTTTACTGACTGGGTCCCCCAGCTCTATCGAGTTGTATGAAATATGAAGTGGAATGTTTACCACATTTGGGCAGTTTCGTTTTGCGCTAATTGTGAAATATAAACAGGCCATTATAACATATAGCTGTTCTGGCAATTTGAATAGGGCCCTATGGGAAAGCCCTCAAACTCCGGAAGGGCCTGGATAAAATCAACCCCTCATATCAGAATCGGAGGAGATTATAATATCCTGATGGAGTGGACCACAGTAGAGGGATCAATTGGTATAAAATAAAAGTTTACATAAAAAAACCCTACTAATTAGGGTTATTAAGGGTGCACCCGTGCAACGCCGGGTTTATAAAGCTAGTTATTACTAAATAAATCAATGCACACATTTTAAAGGTAATTATATATCTTTTAAGGTAATTTCTATCTTTTAGTATCACTCCTTGGCGTATGTTTTTTTTTAGATCCCTTATTCCAAAAAAAAAATCCAACGACATGATGTGCATAAATGATACGTCAGAAATACGATTCCGCACCAATATCAAAATTGTAAACAAGAAAGTTTAAAAGCGCCTTTTGTAATATCAAAGGCGCCCAATGCTGATCGTTAGCACATGATTTTTTAGATCCTTCATTTAAGCACTAATCTCATTTGACATTTAGTCATACATGTGCCGGCGGGATTTATATATTGGCGGGATTAGCTTTCTGCCCACCACTATCAGTTTTAGGCTGGGACAGAAACTTGGAAGGTATCATCAGTGGCATGTGACGCCTTAATCTCCACGCTTGCGTTCTGTTTTACTAACGAAACCAAATGAGTTTTACTCGAAATATTAAAAAATGTATACAAGGAAATCTAAAAGCGCCCAATGTAAAATTAAAGGAGTTCCAATACGTCTTGGTGCATTGTTTATTTTTTATATCTAGCACCCAAGATTAATAATATATTGGGAAATGTACTCGTTAGGAAGCCGTGTATGGCGCTTCTATGAAAAGGAAAGCGCCTTATTAAGATCTGTTTTTAATATTTATCAAAATGTCCCATTTAAAATTTATAGTTAAAATTGATTCTGTCGGGTGTGTTAAGGCGCCAAGCCATGATGGTAACCTTTGGAGGTTCTGTTTCCTCCAACCATCTCCTAAACGGATCACGTACGACCAAAAATTCCCCACCAATAAATAATTTTTTGTATATGAAAATGTAATCGTTTATTTAACCAGCTCTTCAGGGCCCAGTATGGATAAGGGAAGGAGCCTTTTTAAGTATCGGCTTAAGCCCATTTCACACCTTGTCACAACTACTTGCAACTCCCATAGGACACCATGCACTTAAAAGTTGCACTCAAGTCGTGAGATTTTTTCATGCGAGCACGAAAAAATCTCAAGTTGCATGTACCGTTAGCCAATCAGAATTCAGTATTTGTTTGGCTACATTGTGGCGAACTAGACTTCGTTAACTGGTTGTTTATTTACTTTTTAAGACGCCAACTTTCCTTGCTTGTAAAAAAATGCAAAAATCTGCGCAATTAAAAATGGGTAGTAAATGGACGGCAAAAATGGAAATTGATCTTTTATTAATGAAGTTCGGAAACATAAATTTCTGTAGTACGAACAACGAAAATTTCACGCTCAAGAGCATGCAATGTTTTCAATGAGATAAGAGCGAGTCTATGGTTTGAATAAAGTTTGTTTACAAAAAGATGAAACTTGCCAAATTGTGAGATAAATAATTTTTTGTGGAAACCCGAAAAACCAGGTTACCACAAGTTACGAGTTGCAGTTGCAACGGAATTGCAAGTAGTTGTGCAGGTGTGAAATGGGCTACCCTAGACAGCATAAAATGACCCACTCCCTTCCTCAAAAGAAAAGTAAAAACACCCTGCAAATGCTGAAGTTTTACGACCTTCCCAGCCTTCCCATTAGATAAATAGATTCCCCATAGCAGATAAGTACACCCCCTTCCAGTTGTATCGTATTTCGAAGGCGTAATTGAACCTATATAGATACACCACACGAAAGTGAAAACAACCTACGAGAAGAAGGGTCTAGGGTTCAAAAACGACGAGTCTTTTTTTTTTTGGAGAAAGGCGCACCGGGCCGATGGGCCAGTCCGGGCCTGTCTCTGGCCTATCGAAGAGTGACTCAAACATACGAAGGAAAAGATGGCAGCGTCAGAGTAGTTCGTCTAAAAACTGCTTTTGGTGATCTTGTGAGACCAGTACAAAGAATATTTCCACTTGAGATAACTGCTGATGTGGATTCCATTCCAGCATGAATGACCCTACTAACCCACCAGTACCACTCCGATTCGTCCAGAAGTCGAGGGTAAAGTTTTTGTGACCAAGAATGGAAGAAGAGTTAAACTCCCTTCAAGGTTCCTCGAATGAATGAGACTGACCATTGAACTTTTACTCACCGTAGAACTTTAAGACCTTTTCGTTTTGATTAATCGTTGAATTGTCAAAAGGTGGGAGGATGTTGGAGAAAAGCCATTTTATTGTATTTAATTATTTTATGGTGTATTTTCAGGTGACTGTTTCATCTATCTTAAAGAAATAAAGCTAATTATTTGAGTTTTTCAGTGAAAAGAACAGTTTTGTTGTACATCTACTTCATTAGTAACTCTTATTGTGTTTTATTAAATAAGTGGGAAACGATATTGGTAATTTTAAAAGTTTCTGTAACAACAGCACAAATATTTCTTTCTGTTATTTATATTCTTTCATACTAGGTGGCACGCCACCTGCTCGCTATCGCTCGCCAACCTCCGGGAACTGCTTGCGCAGTTCCCTTTGGATCGCTTCGCGATCCAGGCTCGCTTCGCTCGCTCACCGTTCATTGAAATATTTTAGTCTAGCCTTTGGTATCCTTTTAAAATAAAATAATAACAAATTAATGCTTATAAAATTATACGCCTGTGTTTTTTTATTAACAATAGTGTTTAGTAGTTCAGACAATCAAAATTATATGGTAAACCTAAAGAAGCATGGGTTAACCTAAAGAATCGTGCCCGGCAATTTTACGCCAAATCTGGTAGCCCCGAAAATCGGTATTATGTTAATCCATTTAAATCTTAAATGTATATAATTTATTCTGAAGTTTTTTACACCAACCTTCTATCAATTATATGCTTAACGATTTTAAATAATTATTTACTTTTTAAAAATAAATTCTTCGGCATTTCGTTACACGTTTTCTATAAATCTGGTCTGCAATTTAATGAATTTTTCCTGTTACATAAAAGTTTATTTTCTTTTAAATTTTTCAAAAATTAAAAAGAAAATAAACATTTTATTTTCATTTTTGAAATTTCATTGGAGATGGCAACCATCTCGGCAATTGCCGGCCGGAGTTTGTTGTCATTTCGACTTGGCGAGATTTTCTAATGGTCGCCAAATCCGGGAACGATTCTTTAGGCTAACCGAAGCATGTCCAGCAATGCTTTGCCAAATCTGGTAACCCCGCCAAATCCATTTTATGGCAATCCTTGGCGACAAATTTTTTGGGCAATCGCCAAGTATCGCATTTTGGGCGATGTTGTGCCAAATATGACAACGCTTCGCCACTACTTGTAAAATTTCAATCCTTTGCAATCTACTAATTTCGTAGTGTTTTTAGTAAAAAAAAGTATATTTTCTGTTTTACTGCCGTATCGAACAACGTTTTGCACATAATATTTATGGTTATTTTTCATTTTTGGCCTTTTTACAGTTATTCCTGAAATTGCCAATTCTTCGTAATCCTCTAATTTCGTAGTGCTTTTTCAAAAAAAATATATATATTCAATGTTTTTCTGCCGTATCGAACTATGTTTTGGGCATAATATTTATAGTTATTTTTTCCTTTTTCGCCTTTTTAAAATCATTCCTGAAAGTACACTTTTTGTTGTTTTCAGTCGGCCATTTTGAAAATGGGTAATATATTTGGTCATTTCAGTCGACCGTTTTGAAGAAAAGACGCCAAATCCGGACAGGGTCCTTTAGGTTAATAAATTATAATTTAAATTTTTATACATTAAACGTCCCTAATATTATGCATCTTTAAAGTTAAACTTACTGATTATATCCTAAAGTTGTTTTTTTGGCCTTATTGCAGCCATTCCCGAAATTGCCAATCCTTGTGTTATTTCGTAGTGCTTTTCTCAAAAAGTATATTAATGTTTTTCTGCCGTATCGAACTATGTTTTGTGCATAATATTTATAGTTATTTTTCCCTTTTTCAAGCCATTCCTGAAGAAACACTTTTTTGTTGTTTTCAGTCGGCCATTTTGAAATTTGTAGTATTTTTGTTCATTTCGACTGTTGCCATTCCAGAGATAGAAATATAAGGAAATTTGGGTTCCGTATAAGAGTATTATATATATAGATAGTGTAATATTAGTTGTTTATATTTTTTTTCCAATGGGTCTACTTTGTTGGCGGCTAAAGGCCTTATCACACGAGCGGTTTTCCCCAACCCAACCTCCAACGCAACTTTCTCCCCCCAATTTCGGCCCCCCAAAAGTTGTTAAAGGGTTGCCAGAGTAGGGGAAGATTTCTCTTTTCCGACTGTCATAACTAAAACGGTAACTCTACAGTAGGCGACAATTTATTAAAAATCGGACCTTTGGATATTGATTTGAGTTTTATTTTATTGCATGCGTAGGATTTCTCTTATAAGTATTATTTTTTTTTCACAGAGTTTTGTTTAGTGATGGAAATGATCACTTGATGTATATGTTATAAAAAAAATATTTTTAGTCTTGGGGTTTGGTTGTGGAGGCTATTTCTTTTCTTTTACATATAATCCTTCAGTGGTGACATTAAAAAAAAGTTTTGAAGAGTATATAAAAAACAATGTTACAATTTGATAAAGAGTGCTCACTTTTAAAAAGAATTTTACAAGTCAAACTGAAATTGTCATATCATTAATATATATCTGAATTCATTGATGATTACATACTAGTAAAATCCTTATTTTGTAATAAAACAAATAAACACTGAGAGATATAAGTTTAAAATTTTAATTTTCCCAACTAGATTGTTAAATTAACACACTTGCGTTGAGAAATATCTTGAAGGCTATATTGAAGGCATTGTTGGAATTTTGCTTAAAATTGCAAATATTTTTTTTACAAATTTGAAATTAAAGCTGATATACAGTTTAGCTTTCACATTTAGAACAAAAGGGGCAATTTTACCCATCTACTTTACATATTATAGCAAATGATATATAAAATTATAGAATTAACGAAAGAAAATCCATAAAAATTGCTTATTTCAAGTTGAACTAAAAGCTGTGCTAAATGATTATTTTCTAAGATATATAAATAAATCTTGTGTGGAATTGGCTCTAAGTAACAATTATCGTTAAAAAAAAACAACTTTTCAAAAAAAATTTATTGAAAAAATAAGAAGAAATGTCAAATCAAAGAGTTCTATTTCCTCTTTGTGTCAAATAGCTTATTATACTTCAGATTGAAAATCAAAATATCGTGCTTATAAAATAAATAAACAACAGAGAGAGCCATTTTTGTTTGTTGCACCATCTAGGCGACTCTCGCTATCAATTTTGATTGCTCAGACAATGAATCTGCGCTCTTTGTGGCTGTTTAAGTATGCGGAGATTTAATTTTGCCGAGAGAACCCTAGCCAAATGGGAACTCAGAGGATCTTTTACATGCCACATAATCATATGACATATGCGTGCCCTCGACTTGTAATCCAAAAAATCTAACGGCTCAGTCGGTTCTCGAACCCGCAGACTTGGACTTATGATGCGGACACGTAATACCTACCTCTCACCACTGAGCCGCTAGTTGTTTATATTGAATCAATAATATATAATATGGTTTAGAGTATGAATAACAGAAAGTTATAAACTTGTAATATGTCTATGTAAGTATGAAATACATTACTATGATTATATGACTGCCATTATCCAAAGGGCTTATTAATTAAATATATCTATTATATACCGTAAACTGTTAAAGCAGTGATTTAAAATGGTTTTCGTTGGTAAGATTTAACTGGGTTCTTTAACTGATTTAAATGGATAATCTTATTTAACTGATTTAAATGGGTTCGTTGGTAAGAACGACCAAGAACGACCAACAGAATGCATTTGTAGTTATGTCGACGAATTCTCGGTGGTAGATGCCGAAAAAAATCACCCAAATAAACAATAGGCGCGTTCACATGTGCTGGGAAATTGGCGCCATTTAGCCGGCAATCTCGTGAAACTTTATAACCCCGTTCACATGTATAAGCCGGCTTTCCGGAAATGACGTATGGGTACGTCACATCCTGTTTGCTTGTTTTGATTTGGTGCTCGAGCTTCGAGATCTTGTCCTTGTGTTCTTTTTAACGTTTCTTTGTTAGCGATGTCGTTGCAAGAATTACTAAAAACAATTATTTTGTTAAAAATTCGTGGACAGACATCTATCGATTTTATTGATGATGAAGAAAGTAGGAGGTTGTTGCGAATACAAAACTGGATTCATTTGATTTCCAAAGTAATAAACTCCACTTTACAATTGGCCTTCCCAGAAAGATATTTATGGTCATACGAAGCTAATAATAACGACTTCAGCATGGGTCCACTTGCTCGCCATTTTTGCTTTTGTTGTGAGTGATCACCAAAGCCGAAATGCATCATGGGGGGGTAATGAAATCTTTACTACCCAGGCAGTGGGTACATTTTCGCAACCGCAATTTTCCCTACAGAGGGATTTTCTTTCCCGATAGCCGGCTAATAGCCGGCATTTGCTCTGCATGAGAACGGGCCCAATGTGTTGTAAACTCCAAACGTCGACTATTTGAGATGAGAATAGCAAATGTCGACAATAGATGTTGACAGTTCGAGTTGCCGGTAAAGATTTAATGCGATGCGAAGTTTTCTATTCGAAGACGTACTCATTCTCATTGCAATAAAATGAAACAAATTTCAAATAGAAAGGAATTGTTTCATTTCATTCAACGTAACAACCGTTTATTTGAACACAGTAGCTGGGCCCGACGTCAGACTAAACACCAAATTGCCTATCATGCTACTAGCATAAGCCTTTCTTTGTACAACTACTCAACTCAACTGCAAAATATAAACATTGCATTTGCAATTTGAAAATTGAAATTAATTTCTTCGTCATCACTTTAGCTTAGCAGGTTAATAAAAATGGATCTCGATGAATCAAATGAACCCAACCCAAATGTAGAGGTTTGTAAAACTTGTAACAAACAGTTTACTCAAAAAGCGAAGCTAGAAATGCACCTCCAGTCACATAAAGTTAAGAAAACCTATGACTGTAAAGTTTGCAATCGACAGTTTAGTAAAAAGCCTGCACTTGAAAAGCACCTGCTCCAGCATCAAGATGTAAAACCCCACATTTGTGAAGTTTGTAGAATATTCGCCTGTAGAACAGATAGTGAACTTCAGGAACACCTCCGCACACATTCATCTGATTCACCGTACGTCTGTTTAATTTGCTACAAACAGTTTTCTTCAAAGTATGCCCTTAACAGGCACCTTCGTAGGCATTCAGATAAAAATATCTTCCTTTGTGAGGTCTGCAACGGACAATTTAGTACAAGTACGGAACTCGAAGATCACGTCCAGACACATGCATCTGATAAACCATACGTCTGTGAAATTTGCAATAAACAGTTTGTTAGAAAGTTTAACCTTGACAACCATATCCCCAAGCACTCGGATGAGAAATTATGCTGCAAAATTTGCAACAGGAAGTTTATGAAGAAGTTCTTCCTCGATCAGCATCTCCTCACCCACAAGGGAGAAAAAAAATACATGTGTGAAATCTGCAACACAAAGTGCAGCACCAGTGGGAACCTTAAGCAACACATGCTCACACATACAGATGTGAAACCTTATGTCTGTGAAGTCTGCGGCCAAGCGTTCAGGAAAAAGTTCAGCCTTCACAGTCATCGGTTCGTTCATACAGGCGTGAAACCGTTTGCCTGTAAAATCTGCAACAAACAATTCAGTAGAAAGGTTTCTCTTGACAAACACATCCCCACGCATTATGAGGAAAAACATATTTGTGAAGTTTGCAACAAAGAGTTTAACCAAGCGCATCTACTCGAACAGCACCTTCTTGTCCACTCCGGACAGAAACATGTTTGTAATATTTGCGCAAAACAGTTTAGTAAAAAATGCAACCTCAAGTACCATTTACTCACCCATACAGGTGAGAAGGCTCATGCTTGTGATTTTTGTGACAAACGCTTCACTATGAAAGGTAACCTTCTCAAGCATCTCCGACTCAGCCACTTTTCTGAATTTGGTGAAACCCCGTGATTGTGAAGTCTTTAAAATTTACTTTAATCTTCAAAATTGCTAGGAAGCAATGAACAAAAGTGTTTAAACAAACTGCCAGAAAGCACCTTTATATACTTTACTTTTAAGAGTATAAAAAAAACTGAACTTACTGTTAACATCTGAATCCACAAGGACCTTCAAAATAGTAGTTATATGTCATTTGAGCCATACCTTTATTGCAAGGATTTAACTTATCATCAATTGAAACATTCATTTAAAATATTTCAAGAGTTAATTGGATGAACTGGCTTTCAAGGGCCAAAGAAAATTTCACCTAACATCTTTAAAAATGCAACAAATGTAATGTTAGTATTTACTTTTGTCTGCCAATTCTTTTACATGTTATCTGCCAATCTTATTTATTCCTAGAATCTTCTAGACTTATATATAATTTTGATTAAATAATTTTTTGATAAGCTGTAAATGAATGATTTGCATATTTTATATCAAATGGTATGGAACGACAAAAATACCTCTTAATGTTTTGTCTAGTAGTCAGATGCAACCAGTATAGGCATGCAACATTTTCCATTATGATCATTAAATATGAAGGGTGTAGTTGCAAAAATATTATTCAATTTTGGGGAAATCATAGTTACCAACTTAAAATATTTTTTTTATGTGTGAAGTACTATTTTTGCTTGGTATTTACAATGTGTGAAAGAGAAATAAGCTATTCATCTTTTTTTTTAAAGTTTTTTTTGTATACTTTTATAATGTTTGATTTGTAATAATTAAATTCTTTATGAATTGCCTTTGTTCAAGTAACCAAAAATAAATGAAAATGTGAATAAAAGAAAATGTTTACAAAACAAATCCTGCAATATTTCCTTTATACTTTAAAGTTTTTGCTTTAATTTATATTAAAAGTGATATTCCAAAAATTTTTGGTTTTAATATTGTCAAATATTATGCCTTTTCACTTATGCATGTTTTCCACACGCACAAAAAAAGTATTAGTTCTCTTAACAAAACTGTTAGCAATAAGACAGTTACTTGTTTACTTAACATTTTTATATATCTATAAAGTGTTATCTTGATCATATCTGAATTCAAAATGGTTTACTGAATTGATAATTAAAGCTAAAACAAAATTTTGAATATTTAAAGAATATATTAAATCTGCTAGTGTTATTGCAGATATTAAAATAATAGTAAACTTGTGTAACAATTATAATTTTTCTATTAAAATTGAAAGAAAACCAGCACTCTTCTTATTAAATGCTTTTAAAAAAACCTTTCCAACAAATAGCCATCTTCATTTAATACAATGTTTATTTACATTTAAAATTTACAATATACAGCCAAACAAAAAAAAATTGACAACACAGAGTACTTACAAACTATTTTAAAGTGTGGCAAAATGAGTCAATATCACAATAAAATATAGTTACCGATAAAGCCAATCATTAAACCAGTTTGTGGAAATGAACTGGAACAACCGGTTCCAAATTTGGTTGTTTATTTGAAGTTGAACTGGAACATATCCGAGTTCACAGTATTATTGGACTGCTCATATTTAATCAACAAAGATGTGGATTAATAACAATTCGTTAGTTAAAGAACAATCATGTAGAATACATGATTTTGTAAACAGCATACTTTCTACCCTCATAAATAGTTGGTTTTATTAGTTAAATTTGAAATGAGCAAACTATGTAGTACCTAGTAAGTATGTATTTGAAATTAAATATTCACAGTCTCTAATATACTAAAATATGTTTTTTACGGGAAAAATACAATGAAACATTTTTTAAGCATATTTTTAAAATTTAATATAAAGTAATAACTATTTTAGATTTTTCCACACTGGATGTTTTTTTTTATTTATTTCACAACAGTTCAACAAAATATGCACCTGACTTAATTCAGATTGAATAAACTAATTATCTTTATCACTTTATTTAATATCACCATAAAATTTAAAGTAAGAAAACTTAAGCATCATGTAAGGCTTTGTGAAAATAACTTTAATATTAAAATATTTTATACAAATTCCAATAACATTTATCGGTATCCATTTTAATATTTAATTGACTGCCATATTATTAGACTATGCATTAAACATAAATATTTAAAGTTATTTGAGAAGAGCTGTGTTACATTAATATTTATGAGTACAATATTACATTTATAGCAACATTTCTATACCTATCTTTCTACAATTTTCAATTAACACATTGCACATTAACTAGTTTTAATAATTGTTTAATAGCAAAATAAAGAGTTGGTGCATTAATAAGTACACTTACTGCAATGCTATTTCGATTTAGCCATGCATTACTATAAATGGGGAGAAAAAACTGCATAGATAAATTGATGATCTTAGCATTTCACACAAACCTACTGACAGGCTATATAGTGATGATTAGGCACTAAAATAACACTAAAAAAGTATAAATTTGAATAAGATAAATGCATTAAAAGCCATAGCAATATTCTTTTTACTATATTTGTGTTGCTTCTTTTTTAAAAACCACCATTCAGTTATCAAGAAATGCAATGAATTGTGTTTTGATTTATAAAGAAAAAAATGTAAAAGAAACATTTTAAATTTACTGTTATTAATAATTTTTATATAAGTGCTGAATTTAAATACTGTGTAGGCCGTGAACAGGCCCCAGTGAATGAACAGTTGGGAAATACATTTAAAAAATAAGGATTGAAAATCATTCCACTGGATGAATTGGAGAAACCTTTTTTCTAGTTGTCAGTAAGACTTGTAAAATAAATACTGAGCATGAAAATGTCAATGAATCTAGTTTTTAATTAAAATCCAACATGTTTATTGACTGGACATTTTTGTGTTCATTCACTGGTAAAGAACTGTTCATTCACTTGGCTTAAGCGTTCATTCACTGGTTAGTCTACCCTACCACAGTAATTTCCATTTTTTTTTTAATTTGCAAAATACATTATTATGCACAGTACTATACAATCAGAATTATTAATAACAATATTTATTTTCAAAGAAAAATCTTTTTTTCAACAATAAGAATTCTACATGCATATTGTACAAATACTCCCCATTTTCTGAATTAAAACATTGAAGAATATATCACAAAGTCTAAAATACTATTCTTTACATAATAAAATAAACACATAAATAAATACCTATTAACTTTTAAAAATATTCCCCACTTTCTGAATTAAAACATTGATGAATATATCACAAAGTCTAAAATACTATTCTTTACATAATAAAATGAACACATTATAAATAAATACCTATTAACTTTTAAAAATATTCCCCACTTTCTGAATTAAAACATTGATGAATATATCACAAAGTCTAAAATACTATTCTTTACATAATAAAATGCACATTATAAATAGATAATACCTATTAACTTTTAAAAAAACTTTTTTGCACGAGATTTAGTACATAAAACAACACACGGCCCCATTCTAAAAAAAAATCATGAAGCTCAAAAACTATAAAGTTAATCACCAAAATTCATAAAATGCTTTTCACTATGTATAAACATATATAAAGCAGAACAAAACATCAACCTCAACAAGCACTGTACATGGTTTAAGAATTTAAAACACCCACAAAATATATCATTTCTTATACCAAACCCAGTCACTTCAGCAGATTATTAAAAACTAGCATGATGCAATGACAAATCCACATGAAATCTATTTTGCAGAAGAAACTATTATACATATACATCCGTAGGATGGCTGGCTCCAGCTATTGTGTTCTGTATGGATGATCTACACAAAGCCCAAAATTTAACAGGTTTGACTTTCTTGTCTACAGCAGTGAATCTCCAACCCATGTGACAACTACAGCGTTCACATTCTACAATAGTCCAAGCATACCTGAGGAAAATAAGGTAAAATATTCAAATAAAATTTGACCATACTTGGTTGTTAGAGTTATTTTATATTAGTGAATAATGAAAATAACAGCATTAACTGGTATTTATTTGCAGTCTGATGTTTTATAAAAAGTTATTTAAAACAAGGCAAATTTGAATTTATGATTGAAATTAAGATAAATTACACTAAGTACATTAATTTTGTGTAATAACTTTATTTACTTTGACTTATAATAGTATTCTTAAAATGTAATGTGTATTTCAATTACTTATTTAAGTTTTATTTTAAAGTGTAACATAAGTTTTTCATTAGATTAACTATCTGTGATAGAAAGGAATTAACAGTAAATTTTATATCCACATTTTTTTTTTAAATTTTAATGCTGAAAATAATTTTAATAAAATCTAAATTGATTGTGAATCTGGAATATAATGTAAAGATTTCTAATGACTCAACACCTTTTTAACTTTGATGCAAATAAAATTTCCTTACTGGTAATCCTAACTAATGTTATTAAATGTATTCAATGAGATAAATATAAACTAACTGACAGAAAATATAAGTATCTTCAGAAAAATAATTAACGAAATAGAAAACAACAGCTCAGTGGTGAGATATTACATGACCGCCTCATAAGTCCAAGATATTGTGGTTCGAGCAACAGCTTAGACAGCAGATTTTCAGGATAGGAAAATTGTCAGTGTGCATGTCATATGATTATGTGACAGAAAGATCCCTTGAGTACCCATTTAGTTTGGGTTCTCTCGGCACAATAAAAAAATCTCAGCATACTTTAACATCCACATAGGGCTCAGATTCATTATAATCTGATCATCAAAATTGAAAGTGACAGTCGCCTGAATGGTGCTACAAAAAATGGCTCTAAGTTCCCGGGAATATGATGAGTCTGCAAAAAGCTTGATTCAACAAAAATAGCAGCCCCATTGAGAAAAAAAGACAGGAAATTACTAAATCTTGATTAGCATTAATATTTTGCTAAACTTATTACCCAGGAAACCAACTTGCTTCAGTAGACGGCCTTCCAACGGTTCGAAGTTTGCTTGCTTTGTAAACAGTTATGGCCTCATGAACATAACCATTTGGATTTACATATGTACCCTGAGGACCTTGCAAAGACATACTGAATATATCCTCTCGGTATGCAATAATGTTCATGCAATCTCTGCATGTTAAAGCAGAGCACTGTAAAAAAAAATCAAAGATTAAGCTCAAATGTGAATACACTAATATAATGAACTTCATTTTACTAAGCATCTTATATAACTCATTATTCTACAATTTAGTTGCTTTAAAACTTTATACATGATAAGAATTAAAACTTACTAATAAATTCATAGTAATAAAAATTATATCCATGCAATCTACAACTGCAAACAAAACACTGTAACAAAATTCAAAAATAAAAATTATTAATATAATTAACTATTTTTTCTAACATAATTCAGAAATCCCTGATTTTTGGTGTCCGTAAATTCTAAATCTTTATTGATAAATTCTATATATCAATCAGAGAAATGACTTCAAGGTAACAATGAACTGTACATAATTAAAAGTATTTAGTTAAACATGAAATACCTGGTAAATATTATTTGTAAAGTTTTCTTGGGGTCGACTTAAACACCTAAATCCTTCTGTTACCGTATTATTTTTAAATCTTATATAAATGTCACACAAATATCACACAAATCTCTATAATATTTGTCTTATATCACACAAATCTCTTTAATGTTATAATAAAAATGTTCTTTCTTAATAACTTTCCGTTAACGTTTGCCGATTCATCGAACAAATCCCTCGTTCTAATGGCGCCTTGCTGGCTTTTCTATAAATTCTTTCTCAGAGAAATTGCAGACACAACAGAATTTGTTTTGACTTCCTCCTGGTCAACTATTCTCATAACTAAACCATTGAAAATAAGATTCACTTCTTAATTAGACCTCGACTTGTGAGGCTGTGCTTTGGCTGCCTTCTTGGCCCTCGCTTAAAAGCCGTAAAGGCTTATTTTAAGACTAAATATTTCATATGAAATAATAAAATAGGTTTAGACGTCCAACCTTCCTTCATTTCTACAGAATAAGTATGCTCTTCTGTATAGTAGTTAAACACTAATAAGTAAAATTAGTAAATAACCAAGCTAAACATACCTCATCTAAAATTTGTAGCTCTAGCCGCAATCGTTCAGTGACTTCATTCAACTTAAGAAGATCGAGTCGTTGCTTGTCATTTAGAGGAAGGTTTGCAGCGATCCAGTAGGAAAATTCTTTGGGATCACAGGGCATGAAGTCTTGCTTTTCATCTGTACGGTTCCAGTACTTGAGTGCCTCTTTGATTCTCTTCATAAGTATATGCTGGGAAAAAAGTATTAATTTTAGAATGCATGTTAACCCTCTGAGGGATACAAATGTATAAACTTGTCACCTGACTGTCAGGTTTTCCAGCCACACATGATTTTAAAAAATTTAAATTTTATTATTTTACTAAATTTTAAAATTTAAAGTATGGAGCCATCATTTGAAGAGTCCAGGGGAAGAATCCTTTGATTGCACAGGAATCTTCCTGTAATCAGATCTGCTTGGCGGAGTTGGCGACAGGAAACCGGTTTCTCCCTTGCTTCTTCTCTCACGGTACAAGCATGGAACTTGCGTCTGGCTTGAATCAGGGTTGCCACGAAAAAAGTACCAAGTAAGAAAACCAGTTTCCTTACACCAGTTTAGGCTATGAATCGCTATCGTCGCCAAAGAGGTCTGATGCAGACAGATTCCTATGCAATGAAGGGCTTTTCCCTTTAACTCTTCATTTGCAATCAACTTTTACAGAAGATTTAAAACAATTTAAAGAAATTAAATCTTCAGTTAAAATGTCTAATTTGAATCTCATGCAGTGAAAACAAAATACAACAAATTGCGTATTCCTCAGAGGGTTAAATTGTACTACTACATTGCAATCAAAATAAAGTGATATTGTAGCTTTAAAAAAAAAAACTGCAGCAAAGTATTCGAATTTATGACAAATCATTGAAATAGATAAATCATTTACTTACTGGATCATATAGTTTATAAACAAACTCTGGAAACCATGTGTAATTTGTGAAATCAAACTTGTTATACTGAAAGAAAAAACATTATTTATCTTTTTAAAAAAATACTTATATAAACAAACTTTGTCAACAATCTGTGGTTCTCATAAACTTTAATATCACATAAATGTTTTACATAGATTAAGCATTTAACTATAATACGCTGATGAACAAAATAAAATACAAAAATTTTACTTATCTGCAACATAAAAAGATACAACCCTATCTTAACATGTATTATAAAACAATTTCTTTATACCTAATTTCCCAGAAAATGCTGCGCATTGCTCAGTTACATAATGTATTGCATAAAAATGGATATTCAAATAATGTTAGCTTCTATGTTCACACCTTTAATCAATAAGTTATGCAGTTTGTTATTTGTGCCTTGTCGTTTTGTTTTTGTGTTATGTTCAATATGTAACTGTTTTTTGAGCTGACTGGACAGGCTTGAGCTCTAGGCGACCAGTATAATTGATTAAATAAAGTTTATTTTTTACTTCTTTCTTTTACGGTGTGAAAGCAATATCGGTATTTTTTGCACATATTATAAGCATTAAGCTCTGTAAGTTTGATCATCTTTAATCAAAGGTCTGCTATTTTTTGTACACAATCGAAAATATTATTAAGAACTTCTTTGCTCAAACCTTATGTGCACTCCGATGTACAAGTTGGTGACACTGATATTCATTTGTTTCCTTCTTGGAGTTAAGATTAGGTGGCGGATTCCTGAACTTGTTAAGACTGCTCAATTTGGAACACTCGCCAGGATCAGTTGTAATTAGTTCTGGCAGTATTTGTACTTTTGCACTTATGATTCTGAAAAAAAAAATATACGGTTATTTAGACAACAACAATGAATTTAAAATTGCATTTGTAAAAAAAATTGAAGTGTAATTACTTTTGGAAAAAACTTAACAGTTTAAAACTTTGCATCTGTTGGAATTTACAGTTTAATTTGAAGTTTTATATTAAATGAAAAGATCTAGTGGAAAAAATTGGATATCTGAAATACATACAACTTAACTAGCTTAGTTAGTTCTGATTGTGTGAAACATGGAAGCAACCCAAAATAAGTCTTTTTCTGAACACACTATTTAAAAGAAAATTTAATGGAACTAAGTACAATACTTCAGAAAAATAACTTCAAACTAAATTGGTAATCTTTGGGTAATAACCCACAATAAAAAAAGACATGTAACACCACCAGAACATTGATAACAAAACATTTTCAGAAATTGCTTTATTATTAAAGATTACAAAATGAATTAGAACTTACCCATCACTTTGTGTTTTAGTTTCAAGCACTTTAAACCTTTGTCTACCCTCAGCTTTGATTCTCAAAAAGTTTCCACCATAAATTCTTTCTACCTCTCGGTATGAGCGTATTTCAACCGTTGTTCCAACAGTTTCTAAAGTATTTGAAAACATGCGACCTGAAAACCTAAATGAAAAACAGTTTTTTCCTCATATTTAAAACAGAAACCCAATAATATCTTTCAAAAATGAAGTGTTTAAATAGGTTATCTTTGCAACAACAAAAAAAAAGTACTATTTAAGCCCAAACATTATTTAAGCCCTTTTAACTAAAGACTTAATTCATAAATATTTAAGAAAAAAAAATTGGTCTTACTTCAAAATGAGTTAAAATTATGTATATTTTTTAATTTTAATTTTGTTTCTATTTTATTAGCATAGGTCAATTCTCCAGATTATATTTTTGTATTAATAGCGATAAAACACGTCAGAATACTATAGCACTAAAAATATACAAGATATTTCTCCTTAAAACAAACAATAAGTGGAAATGTAATAAATTTATTTATTAAATAATTCCATAAAAACTCCCAATTCACAGACAACTTTAAAAACTTTTATAGACCCATTCTTTAAAAAAGTCAAACATACCTGGAATTGACCAAACCAAATGTTCGGTCATTGTTGATAATTTGAATCATCATGGAAATGGTAGCTGTGTTGAACAACTGTAATGGTAATATCTGACCAGGCATAAGCACGACACCTGGCAAACTAATTATTGGGATTGTTTGACAGCTATCTTCATCTAAAACAGTTCTGCCACTCAATTCTTGTAAGTCATTTCCCAAGTACTGAAAATTAAATATATATAAGCATATTATATAATTAAATATATAATAAATAAATTTTACTTCTTAACAACATTTTTAAACCTTCTTAGAGTAACTTAAAGGGAACTCACTGTATTCATTTGTATTAATTTACCTCAAATTAATTTACCTCTAAAAATAATAATATTTGTATAACATAATAAAATGGAATTACATTCTTTCTTTTAAATATGAAGAGTACATGGGAAGAACCTCTTCATCGACTGGGAATCTGTCTACATCAGGTCTGCTTGGCGAAGATAGTGAGTCATCACCTAAACTGGTGTGAAGAAACCAGTTTCGCATTGGTTCTTAGCGGCACAGTTTACTATCTCTATGATCGAGATTCATGCCAGACACTAGTCTAAAGCTTGAACAGCAGTAGAAGAACCAAGGGATAAACTGGTTTCCGATTGCCACTACTCGCCAAGCAGCCCTCAATATGGACAGATTCCAAGTTGATGAGGGGGGGGGGGGGGTTCCCTTCTTCATATAATATATCCTGCTCTCTTGTCATAAACCAAATGCAGTTTCTAAGGTGGCCATTTACTAATTTTTTATGTTGCATGCAAACACAGAAAACCCAGTGCAATATATAATATATTCCACTAACTTTGATTGAACATAAAAGATTAACAACTCTAGAAATGCTGTAAGACTCAGTTATTTTAGAACCTCAAGTTTCATTCAATACATAAAATTTGTGCTTACAAAATTACAAATTTATGGAGGTTTCTCTTATCAAGAACTCAATCAATGTAAATAAAAAGTAATTGCGCATACAGTGTACCTTTCTTTTGACCCTTTCTTTGTGAATTAGAAACTATGCCTCATGTTATTATGGTTAATTTATTTTATTAATTAGGTTCACTTATAAACAAACTACAGGTTTTTTTTTAAAGGAAAATAAGGTTCTTTTAGTTCAATTAATACTTAATATACACTTGCCATACAATTCAGAAATAGCTGTTTAAATTATGGATTATATTTTCATAGACAGTTTGTGGCCCTTCCAATTGTAACCTGATTAACTAATTGTGCATCATTGTCAGTGGTGGTTTTAGCTGGTAGACCAGGTTTACATAAAAATTTTAGTACCTAACTATATGAAACATAATTGCAAACACTTTAAATGACAGAATAGATCAGGGTTAGGTTAAATTATTGTTGCACTAGAGCTACACTAGAGATATTAGAATTAATCATATTTTCGACACTTAATACATACTACATGCAGTCCTGGCAAAGAAGTATCATATGATATTAGAGATTCTTGTCGCAGGTAATCAACTTGATCCTCTGTTCTCTCACTGGGTGGAGTAACTGAAAAGACAAGTAGAAATGCTATGCAATAAATTTGATAAAAATAAACCATATATTATTTATCATTCATGACAAGACAACAAAATGCTCATTATTCATAATATTTAGTAGGATATTTATATATTTACTAGCTTTATAAACCTGGCGTTGCACGGGTGTACCCTTAATAACAGTTGATTGTTTCTTTTTATGTAAACATTTATTTCATACCAATTGATCCCTTCTCCACTGGTCAGCACTCCATCGGTATATTATAATTTCCTACAATTCTAATATCAGCATTAATTTTTAAAAATAGCAGTTCGAGTGTATCCAGGTCCTTCTAGAAGTTGGAGGGCTTTCCCATAGGTCGTGTTAAAATTGTCAAAATAGCTATGATACAATGGCCAGTTTCTATTTGCACTTTTACACCCGAAAATGCCCAAAATGTGGTAAACATTCCACTCCATATTCAACCACTCGACAGGGCTGGGGAGCCCAGTCGGTAAAGGTGTTTGCCTTGCATGCGATAGGTCCTAGACTCGGATCCGGGCATCGTCAAAATAACTGCTTACCTATAAACGGCCCATGCAGCCAAAAATGTCCTGTGTCCCGCACAATACCTCGTGCGGTGGGAGTTCTCGTTAAATATTTTTCAAAGTCCTGACGCTACGTACGATGTCGCCCTTAAAAGTTGCATTGGGTGCCCACTTAGGTGTCGGCTCGTCACTTGACTGTGGTTGTAAATCAAGACGCCCGTGGCCAATAGCCCTCGTGTATAGCTCTAGTGAGACATTAAAACTAACCCTAACCCATACAACTGGATGCAAATAGCTACCTTACGTTAAATTTTCCAACTTCGCCAAAAGCCGCCAATGCCAAAATTCAATCAGCCATTATATCACCTGTACCGAAGACTTGCGATGGTTACAATTTGCAGCCAAGCCTTACCCTGGAAGTGAACCCAGACCCCCAGCTTTGCAGTTCAGAGCTATAACCATTTCACTATGTGACCAGTGGCGGATCTAGGATTTTTCTAAAGGAACGCAACTAAAAAAAATTCGGGGGGGGGGGAGCAATTTTTTTTTATATTTTCATTTAAAATTATTTCTAATCAAAATTAGTTTTAATTATAATAATTTTTGATTAGAATTATTTCTAATTAAAAATATTTTTAATTTAAATTATTTTTAATTGAAATTATTTTTTCATTTAATTTTCCATGGTAAATACATATTTTTACTATTAATTTTTTTACTAATTACTATTTATGAACTTACATTAGTACTTATTTTACATACTACTGTTTGTTTTGAGCTGGGGAGCTTAGTCGATTAAGGCGTTCGCCTTGCACGAGGAAGGTCCCAGGTTCGGGTCCGGGCATCGCCAAAATAACTCCGACCTATAAAACGGCTGTGCAGCCAAAAATGTCCGACGAATAATACCCCGTATAGAGGGAGTACACGTTAAATATGCTCCAAAGTCCCGACGCTGCATACGATGTCACCCTTAACGGTTTCGTTGTGGTGCCTACTCAGGTGTCGGCTCGCCATTTGATTGTGGTTCTAAATTACGACGCCCGTTGCCAATAGCCCTCGGGTAACTCTAGTGCGACGATATAATTCAAACTAATCTAACCTAACATACTAATTTTTGTATTGTTAAAAAGATAATGTTTTTTTTAAATAAAAATTAAGTAAAATAAATAAGAAAAATCAATTTGTTATAGCATGTTTTTTATAGAAAATTTCACTACTAAGTATACTACATACAAAACTAATTGCACAAAAATTAATTTTAAGAAATTAGTGTATACAACAACAGGTTTGAAACGGGTATTAGCGAAGTATTTCATGAAAATAATAAATAAAAAGTTAATTCAATTTTTTTTTTTGAAGATGCGAAGTAGCTAACTTATAAACAAGGCAAACAATTAAGTATATCTTGAAAATCACGTAGTAATTTGTTAGAAACTAACCAATTAATTAAACTAAACAACTAAAATCCTCGGCGCAACAGCCCATTAGTGGGCCAAGGCCTGCCGTGCCCAATTCAGCTTTCGTGACCAAGGGCTCTGGGGTGCTAGGCATATGTCCCGGTTAGGTGGTCAATCTAAAGCGGGACCCCAGCTTTAGTGCGACGATAATTCAAACTAACCTAACCCACATGATAGTCTTTAAAATGCCACCTTCACAAGTATTATAAGTCAGCAACTTCAAAAATTTTAACGTATATATTTTTATATCATTGAGGCAATCAAAAAAATAAGAACTTATTGATTAAATATAGAAGCTTATAACTTACTCTTATTTTCCAATCTTGATCTTATGAAATGCGATAGTAGAGAAAAAGCATGAAAACTCATGAATTGAAGTACACTTATTTTTACTTGGATAATGTAAGCAAACTAAAACCCTTAAACGTTCACAAAATATTCATCGTTAGATAGCACATGTGGAATATAAATGGCGCCAACTCCCAAATAAATATAAATAAAAATTATTTCCCAAATCCTATTCGCGTGGAATTTTGTGATTGGCTGGTTTTCATTATTCCTTTTCTTCATTTTATTGTGACCTTCAAAGATTTGTGAACTCATTAAAAAAAACGACAAAACAAATGAAAAATATATCGGCACCAACAGTTAAATACTCTTTCTATAAACTGAAAAAATAGTTATTTGCTCTAACGCTTTATCAAAAAATTTGGTTGAAAAAAAATATAAATTAAAAAATTTGTCTTAATTTTGTTTTCAAAAATAAAAAAAGACGGTCAGCAGAACTTGAGTGGGGGGGGGGCGCCCCCGCGCCCCATGGCTAGATCTCCACTGTATGTGCCGGAGGAATACTTTACGGATACACTATGACATATCAGGGTTCATACTCTATCTTATGATAGTGAAATTCAGGAGTTTCAAAGGAGTTTTTCAGGAGGTAACAAGGAATAAAATTGAATAAGTTTGTTTATTATTGTATCAATCTAGTGACTTCACTGCACTCCAAAAAATATCAGGAGATGAGACAAATTTCAGGAGTTATACCCCTTTAGGAAAAGAATATGAAATTCAGGAGTTTTTTAGGAATTTCAGGAGGTGTACGAATCCTGTATATTAACAGAGGGAAACTACCAATATATTTAGATATTTATTGTCATGATTATTGCATTGAATACAAAATAACATCACCATATATAAAAAAGTTTCTCCAATAAATCTTTTGTATAATTTAAAAACAGGAAACAGGTAAGGAACTAAAAATTATAAAAAGAAGTAGTGTTTTTAAATAGGTGAAAAAATAAATATAAAATACCTATTAGTTCATGTAAAAAAATTCTGACTTTAAATACATGAAGGTGGTGATAAATAAAGTTAACTTTAAAAAAAACCTTTTCTGTTAATGATGATTGTCTTGAACCACAAACTGTGATAGGAAAAAGTATTTTAAATAACATCATTTTTTAAAATTATTTTTTACCATTTATGTAAGTTGAACCACTGCTAACTGATGAGGCAAATGATGTACTCATAGACACTATGAGGTGCACTTATTTAAGTGCACCCATGTGTAGCATTTTTTGTGTTGTCTAATACCTTATACCTATTAGTCATAAGAAACTATATTATGCTTCTAAGAAGCTGTAGTGTTAAATAATACACACTTTATAAGTGTTGAAAACACACAAAAAAAACTAGCGTATCATAAGTGTCGACATTCTTCTACATAGGTAGACTTATAACTCGAATGTTTGAAACGAAATATTTTTTTTCATTGAAGCAAAGAACTATTGACTAAATGACATACCTTTCTTCCTTAGTTTTTTTAGGATAAAACTGGCCATATTTTTTAGCAATCACATCAAGTCAAGATGCTTTGTAAGAAATGTTTCGTAGTTCTTAACTTCGTGCGTCCTTTGCAAGAAACAGCAAAGTTTTTCCTCAGAAGATCCAAAATATAATTTCGATTTCCATGTCAGTGCGTCTCTCACATGAATCATATAAAGAATTTTACAATCGAATAATAATAATACATTCTTCAGCCAAATAGTGAGGATTCCTTGAACGACAGTGAAGTGCTTAAAACTGGTGGCTTAGAAATCGATGTCAACAAGGCGACAGTTTAAGTTTATCGAATCACCGTGACAAGAAATAACTAACCTGAAGAACCTTCAGAGGAATCACTGTCTTCATCTTCACCGAGAACGCGTTCAATTCCAAAAAAATTTACAACATCGTCCATGTCGCAATATTTGTTGACTTGGATTCTCAAAAGTCAAATCCAAAGTCCAAACCATAGCCTCCTACATAGAATGCCATCTAAACTCGAGAAATAACATAGATTCACAGGCTGTCCTCAAAAAGTACTCTGGTCGCGCCATCTCTTGGTAGTCGTTCGCATATTTTAGTAGGAATGTATTCGCAATTCGCGGTGAATGACGGATCCAGCGGGCTATTTCGAATACCGTTCGGTACGAGTAACATAATAAACAAATGAGTTATTTTTTTTATTTTGTTTCTGCTTCCAAGCAATATTATTTGCCAGAGAAATTCATAAAATACCATTTTAAATTTAAAAAAAATCCCTCTTCAGTCTTCATAATGTCTGAATAGTGTAAAAACTGTTACAGAATATATCTGCCAAAAATCACAATTTTTAGAAATTTAAGATTAAAAAACTAAAAACAGCAAGCACATATATTTTTAAAAACCTAATCATGTAACGAGTTTCTTTGTTTTTTTAACTGTTTAAAAAAAACGCTATAGAACTATACATTTAAAATCCCCGTATAAGAATATTCTACTAGAGACTAAAACACAAGTAATGATAATCTTGTTCAGAAGTTACATTATTAAAAAAAAATTAGTTTTGGCTTCTTAAAGAAAAATTAACAAATACTATAACACTTATTAAAAATGCTTCTGTTAAGAATAACAGTCCCTGAATAATAATACCATAACTTCGAACAACAACAAAATTTAAAAATGAGATAGATCATTTAAATTTGTAACTCAACTATAAAGTGCATTTAAAGAAGAACAAAAGCAAATGTGTGTTTAAACTATATATTTGGAAGGGAAAAACAAATAATAATAATTAATTCATTATAAAAAGTTTTAAGAGTAAAAATATTTAGAATAGATGATAAATTTTCATCAAAAAAGAATACTAATTGTAAAAATTCTTTACCTAATATATTCCATTTCGTAGGCATTCCTATATAGAAACACCGTGTTCTTTCTTTGACTTATAGGATGGTATGATGCAAAAAAACTAGCCATTATTTGTAGCATTTACAAAAGTTTACAAAAAAAATTATAAATTTCGAACTCGTTACCAAAATTTCTTACCACAGCGAACTGGATGTAAACAAGCAACAAACAACAACACATGCACGTTGTTGCGTGATGGCGCCATCTATTGACAGCTTTCTCATGACTTCCAATTTTGATCGAGCTTGGATGGCATTGTATGTAGGGAGCTATGATCAATATCATGACATTGTTGCCATATATAATAATGCCGTCCAAGCTCGATCAAAATTGGAAGTCGTGAGAAAGCTATCAATAGATGGCGCCAGGGCGCAACAAACAATGTGCTCGGTGACATGTGTTATTTGTTTACACCCAGTTCGCTGTGATTTTTATAAGAAATGTTGGTTACAAGAGTTCGAAATTTATATATTTTTTTTTGTAAACTTTTGTAAATGCAACAAATAATGGCTAGTTTTTTGCATCATACTATCCTATAAGTCAAAGAAAGAACACGGTGTTTCCATATAGGAATTCCTACGAAATGGAAGGTAAGGAGTTTTTAAAATTATTCTTTTTTGGTGAAAATTTCTAAATATTTTTATTCTTGAATCTTTTCGCTATTTTATTTTATTCATTTTATTTTATTTATTTAATTATTATTTTCTGTTTTTTCCCTCATGATATATAGTTTAAACACATATTTACTTTTGTTCTATCTAGATTTATATTCATTTTAGTTCGGGCATTCTGTTTTCTAATAAATGTGTTTTTGAATTAATAAGTTTTGAAAAAAAACTTTTCAATGTCTATATTCGCATAAATTATAATACTTTAAATGCATTTTATAGTTGAGATTTAAATGATCTATCTCATTTTAAAATTTTGATGTTGTTCGAAATTATAGTATTATTATTAAGGGACTGTTATTCTTAACAGAAGCATTTTTAATAAGTGTTATAGTATTTGTTAATTTTTCTTTAAGAAGCCAAAGCTAATTTTTTTTTAAATAATGGAACGTCTGAACAAGGTTCTCATTACTTTAAATTACTTCATTAGTGTTTTAATCTCCAGTAGAAAATTCTTATACGGGGATTTTAAATGAATAGTTCTATAGCGGTTTTTTTTTAAAGTTAAAAAAACAAAGAAACTCATTACATGATTATGTTTTTAAAAATATGTGCTTGCTATTTTTAGCTTTTTAATCTTAAATTTCTAAAAATTGTGATTTTTGGCAGTAGTATTCTGTAACAGTTTTTACACTATGCAAACATGTTGAAGAAAGATTTTTTAAAATTTAAAATGGTATTTTATGAATTTCTCTGGCAAATAATATTGCTTGGAAGCAGAAACAAAATAAAAAAATAACTCATTTGTTTATTATGTTACTCGGACCGAACGGTATTCGAAATAGCCAGCTGGATCCGTCATTCACCGCGAATACATTCCTTCTAAAATATGCGTCCGACTACCAACAGGCGCGACCAGAGTACTTTTTGAGGATAGCCTATGAATCCATGTTATTTCTCGAGTATACGCGGCATTCTATGTAGGAGGCTATGCAGATAGTTGAGTTGAATAATCGTCGCTATTAGTCTGTGCTTGAGCTACACCTAGGAGGGACATACTACCTTTGTCTAGTATGTCCCTCCGTACATACTACCTTTGTCTAGTATGTCCCTCCGTATATGCCTAGCATTAGTCGGGTCATATTTTTTTTATCACTTCCGACTGATAATAATGATTCACTTTCACGCAAGGAAGTGTTTGTATGTAAACAAATAAAAAGTGAAAGTGAAATTTGCAACTCTTTCCTTCTCTTCTATAAAAATAATCCCTTCTATAATCCCAATTGTTGTGTTTTTATTTGTTTCATTAAGATGTACTTTTACGTTATTTGATATTTTTACCTAAAACAATTTAGTAGTTAATTAAAAATCATCTTCATAGAAACTTTTCTTTTTTGCATCCGGGGATAAACCTCATGTGATTTTGTTACCTTCCAACTTCAATATTCCGAAATGGAATCCGATGCCGAAAGAGAACCTCTCTTTACCTCTGTCAATTCCAATGCCAACTACCAAACTCAAAGTTGCAATGCTAGAGCAGACGATATATTTGCTAGCCGGGGATCCATCAGTTTGAATTTAGGCTCAAGCTATGCAGTAAGCAAACGCAGACAACTATTAGCAGGTGTGGCGATTTTAATTTTTGTGTTGTTAGAACGCATCGCTTACTACTCATTAACAGGTAACCTCTACCTTTTCCTTAACCAAAGTGACTTTCACTGGATGTATTACAATGCCATCAGTGGCCTGCTGATATTCACAGGTACATCTTACCTGTCATCTCTCTTCGGTGGGTGGTTGTCAGATGCCTTCCTTGGTCGGTTTAAGACAATATGCCTGGCATTCTTTCTGTTCGCCGGTGCGTTTTGGTTTCTACCGTACATGCCCAAGGTCTGCAATCTCTGTAGAAACTGTCCATTGCCCATTGTGGATCCAACGGCTTCTACCGACTTCCCATTGTATGACGAGAGGTGCAGTGGAGTTATCATGGCAGTTTTGATTATTGCTGCTATTGGGACTGGAACAGTGAAGGCGAACATTACGCCATTTGGAGCTGAACAGGTTAGTTGAAAGCCATGCTAATATAATTTCATTATTTGGCATTAGATTATGATACCATATAGAAATAAAATATGGTTCTCTGTTAATTCTGGACCTTTGGATTTGTTCTCACTTATAAAAGTATAACAGATTATTTACTGTTCAATCATTAAAAAGTATATGGCATTGAAACCTTCCACGAAGGAACAAGGCTATAGTTCAGTTAAAACTATTATAGCTGCCTATAATGTACATATAGGGCCCTCATAATTAACCTACTTATACAGGATATAACCTCTTTTTTTGTCATAAAAAATTAAAAGTAACTCTTTTTTTAATCTTTTTTCCGTATATCTTATGTTATTTTTACGAATGCAGCACTGTGCTTATAGGTACTAATTGCTAGAACTTACAGGTGCTTTCCTGCGCAAAAAATTGTTTTTAAACCGTTTTTATTATCTCTTGTGTTTTTATCACCAATTATCAGGCATCATAGGAACTGAAGGTAAAATCCTATTTCTGTTGTACCGCAACCTGCAAAATTTGGCGACTTTTTAAAGAACTATAAAAAAAATTTGGCAGCCATGTACACTAAGCCAAATAAAGGGATGTCAAACTACTATTGCAACCATTCCAGATGATGATTGAGGCGGTGTTTAGGGTTACTGAAAAAATTTGCAAGCAAAGACAGTGTTTGAAAAACATAATTAGCAAGGTTTTGCCAAACCCTACGAAGTCCGTCAAATACTACCCTGTGTTGAAAGAGTGCATGTTAAATATGTCCTGCTGAGTCCCAAAGCTGTCTACAATGTTGCTCCTAAGTTTGGTTGGGTGGCTACTCGGGTGTCAACTCATCACTTGACTGTGGTTCTAAATTTGTCGTCCATTGCCAATAGCCCTCATGTAGCTTTAGTGCAACGATATTTGAACCATACCACTATAAGGTTGTGTTGGGGGCCAGCTCACATCTCTTAATTGTGGTTCAAATTAACAGGGTATATTACCAATAGCCCATGTGTTGCTCTTGGGAGACATTAATTCATCCAAACTTTATTACTGATTAATAATTATCCTTGACACCCACAGATTCGCTTCAGTGGTCCAGACGGCCTTAGAATATACCTCAACTGGCTCTACTGGTGCGTAAACATCGGAGCTCTCACAGCAATCCTCGGAATCACTTATGTCCAACAAGAAGACGGCTTTCAGAAGGGTTACCTTATTCCTGTGTGTCTCCTCACTGCTGCAACCCTGTTGTTCCTGATTTCTTATCCCCTATACTCACACCAGTCGCCTTGCGGAAGCTCAATATCCAGAATTTTCTCTGTCTTGAGGGATGCTTGGAAGCTGAATCGCTCACATCGAGATGATAGTTTGGACTCTAGTAGTAGGTATGTTGGGATGGAAGGTTTGTATTTTGGAAGGTGAATGTGTTTTTAGATTTTTGATTAAGTTTATAACGTAAGAAGTAGAAGGTGTTACTGTTATAATTGCTTTGTTGTCACACACTTGTAACAGCTTTAACTACAAATGACCCGTGACAAGCGTGTTTATCAAATTGTTACTAATCATATCAAGCCAAGGTTCCTTCCAAATTTCCTTTGATAATTTTTTAAAGTATTTTTATATTAAAAACATATGTTTTTGTAAGGACAAAATTTACTAAATTTAGTAATGAATAAATTTTAGTAAGAAATCGGGAAAATTAGTAAAACATTGCCAATATAAATGTAGAAACAAAACTCATTATATACTAGATTTCCACATCCTTAGTACTGAACTGCTGCCAAGTAGCTCTTCAAAAATTAGTATTTTAGTAAAATCCATTTATTTAAATTACTTTATTTAAATTGTTCGTAATTTTATATGATGTTGAAAAATTTATACAATTTTATAGATTTTTATAACTTGAACTTTTACCTTTTTTTTTCCACAGTGTGGCAATCATCAACAGACCAACTTGGTTAGACATGGCCAAAGTCAGATACGGAGGCAAGTTTCATGAATCTGTAGTTGAAGATGTTAAGTCCCTTTCGACAATTCTTATTGTTTTCATTATTTTGATTCCATATTGGATGATATACTTTCAGGTAATGTAATTATTCTGTAAGATTTTTATTATAAATAAGCTTATAAATCTTTCGTTGTAAAAATGAGCTTTTTGTGCATTATTGATTTATCTATCAATGATTAGTTAGAGCTATTTGTGCTATTTGTAGATATAAATCAAAAACGCAGGAGTAGCTAATGATGTGCATTATTGATGTAGCTTTATTTTTAATTTGTCACACTCTTAAAGTAATATAACTGACAAAATGTTTTTTTTTGTTAAAATTGATGGAACATGCAAATTCTACAAGTCTATTAATTAGAAAAATTTTAAGCAATTAGTTCAAGGGTCTGTTATTTTCCTGTATGTTAAATTTAAGGTTTAAAAAAATCTTATTCAACCATTATTCTAAAAGTAAATTGCAATAATTTTGTTTTGTGCATAAAATTCCTAAAGCTTGTTCTTTTATAGATGCAAACTACATTTTTGGCCCAGGGTTTACAACTGCGCTTAAGTCTTACACCAGGAAACTTTACTAATGGGGATGAAAGTTTCCACTTTTCTGTGAGTTTTTACTTTTTAAAATGTGTTTTTCTTATTTTATTGTGGCACTATTATTTTATTTTTACATGCACTATAAATTCAACCTGATTATTTAAATATATAGTTTTACTTTTTAGAAATTGATTTAATTGAATGAATCACATTATTCTAGCGTTTGGATAAATGGTAATTTATACAAAAATCTATATATTAATTGAGTAACTTAAATTTAAATGATGCAAGCACCATAAAACATGTTAAACTTGAGCTAGTTTGATTCCGAGTTTATTTAAATGGATTTATCATTTCTGAATCGAGAAGCACATTTTGAAGTTTGTTTAATAATGCCCTCTGATCGCAATTTTGATTTTGTCCATAAAATTAATTGTTCTCATTTTTAAAATGACGCAAACTATTGTTGCCATTTTTTCCCTCCTGATTTTAAAAAGATATTTTCATGCTGAAAAATTATAAATACACTAAAATCTTTAACCATCCAGTGCATACAGTTGTCAGTTGGCAACATACACTTTAATCCACTTTGTGACTTTAGAATATTGTTGATGTTTAGCAATTTGTAATCAATCAAAAGCTATATTGGTGTTTTAAAACGAAAAGTTAACTATTTAAAGAAAAAAATGATTTATGTCATTTATAATAAGACAATTTAAATGTCTGCATGAAACAATGAACTATTAAAAAGTTACAATTTCCTCAAATTTAATGCATCATCCCCAATGGTAAGTGTATGGTGATGCCAATGTACCAATGTATATAAATAATTAATGCCAAAATTTAAATAATTAAGTTCCTGTGCGAGGGATTTTTTTAAAAATATTTTTCTCCTAAATTATAACTAGCAGAGATTGAAATGTATTTTTTTAAAATAAAAATAAAAAATGATGCATTTGAGGGTTTATTTGTTTTTTCTTGTTAATCTACTTCATTTTGTATTTCCTTTTATGACACCAAATCTTATAACTAACTTCTTTATTTCAGGTGCCTGCAGCATGGCTGATGTTATTCAACGTGCTGTTTCTAATAATCTTCATACCGCTTATGAACCATGTGATCTACCCCTTCTTAGACAGGCGTGGCATTCAAATCCACATCCTCGTGAGAATGGCCATAGGAATGGGATGTGCTACACTGTCTATGGTTATGGCTGGGTGTTTGGAAATTTGCCGGCTTCACTTTATACATGAGTATGGCTAACTTAGTATTTACATCTATTGTGTACTTTTTTTGTAAATTCATACATATATATTTAATTTATTTATGTATAACCCAGGAGCAGAACATTTCTCAGTGTTCTCAAGGCTGTAACTTAGGGGGGGGAGGCTCCCCCAGGGCCGGATTTCTAAATAGGCTAAGTAGGCTGTAGCCTAGAGCGGAGAATTTTTTTGGGAGGCAAATTTTACAACCAATTAAAGCGGCATTCGGCATGAAATAATTATTATAAAGATGCGAATATTTTTAAGAAAGAAAACAAATCATTTACATTAATGCGCAAACCGTAAACGTATATATAGTACTAATTTTTCGTAGCGAACATGGTCGCTGCGAGAGCAATTGCACCCCCTCCTCCCGGATTTCCAAGTTAAAAGAAAAAATAGTAGAACAGTTTAAAAAATTCGCCTATTTTGCTTTTGATTTAGTGTGTAAAGGTATATAGATGATTCTAATATGAGTATCTATTTTAAACAGCACATACCTCCCTTTTTTGCATCTAACCAGCTACCTTTTCCCGAAGGGGGAGAATATTGTGACAGGGGCGGCATATCAATCATAGCCTACAGGCGGCAATTCTTTAAATCCCCCCCCCCCCCAATAATTTTACAGAGGGCGCCCAAAATAGCGATCTCCTCTGTAATTTTTTTAACAATTAATTTTTTAAAACATTTATTTAACCAAAATAAGTAAAAAAGTTGTTATTTTACATTTTATTTCAGGTGCCCAATATTCAATCGCCTAAAATGGATTTCAGAAGGCAGCCAAAATGGATTTCAGAGGGTGACCGAAATGGCACCCTCTGAAAATTTCCCTCAATAATTTTGGCTCGCCAATTTTAAGACCAAACCCCTTTCAAAATTCTTACCTTCTCATCAAAACAGGGTGAAAACAAACATTTTAATTTATTTCTATAACTTTCTAATATAGGAAGAAAAAAAGATAAAGTGGAAATTTGATACTAAATGGATATATCAACCTGGCGCTTTATTTCATTTGTTTTATGAGTTGCTTTAGGGTTCAGTTCTTACAAGTGATTACAGAAAGGTCGTAATATATTGCAAAATGTTATAGAAAACTTCATCGCCCTTTCAATTTTTAAGAAAAGTGTTCTTTTAAAACAAAACTTTCAGATGATAAATTTTTAAATGACTACAAGATTAGATGCACAAACGAACGCACTTTCGGTCAATTTCATTTGCTTAACTTCCGAAACTATTTGTAATTTAAATTAATATATTTTGTTTAACGTACCTTTTGAAATGACTAGAATAATTCACAACTTTGATATTTCACTATTGAATTGAGCTAGAAATGTATTAAAACCATAATTCTACCATCCAAATACTGCACTAAATGTAGGACAGATAACTTGTGTGTGTTTAACTGAAAGATATACCTGTGTAAGTGTTTCCCAAATAAGCACTTACAATCAGGGCTCAAGCAAAATCTGAAACTTTAGTTCTGTTGCTAACTATAGCTCATACTGGGTCCACGTCAGAGACTGGTTTTTGAAAAATGTTAGCCTAGATGATGTTGAAGAGACATTTATTTCCAACGCTGCCTTAGGCACAAAACGTATTAAAATTATTCAAAATTTAAACTTATCATTAGTAATAAAAGAAAAAGTCATCACAGATTTTAATATATTATTCTTATAGCCCACCCTGATGGGTTAAGAGAAAGGACACTAAAGCTTCCTTTTAGCATGAGCCAGAGTGAATGAGTTACAGTAAATGTATATCTTCAAAAAGAATACAAAGCATGTAGTCAGCTCTATTAGCTAAGCGAGTGCTTTTTTTTTCTTCTGAATATTCTTTCAAAAAAGGGAAGAGCTAGATACAAAGCAAGGGAAGTATGCAATGTTAATTCTAAGGTATAAACCGTTGAAATTCACGAACAAAAATTATATTTTCTCTTTTTATGAAATTTTTTTTGCTTGTGATATACTTGCCAGCACCTAACTTTTCCATACTAAAAGGCAAAAACAAAATTGAACAAAAATTTATTCTATGCTCTATAGTGAGCAGTATAATATACTTATTCTTCAAAATACAAATAAATTTATCAAACAACAAGGAATAAGTATTACATTTTCAAAGAATAATAAATGAAAATAGTTTGGAGTTAAAAAATTTAACATAGAACCAAACTGTATGCTTGTTTTATTTTAGACTCATTGAATTTTGCGTAGATGTGGTTCTAAGAGACAGTTTCTGTTACCAACCTACTTGGTTTATTTTTTAAAATTAAATATGGATATATTTTCTAATCTTCTTCATATTACTGTTGTAGTATAGCTACTGATATTTTAGTCACCAATAATAGGGTTTTCTTGTTTAATCAAGATAAGTCTCACTTTTCTAATTGTATTAGGATGTAGAATTCCTCGAACGAGTTAAACTTTTCTATTCAAGGGTATTGCTGTTGTGAAATTATAAATATTTTCCTAATGTGGTTTGTTTCTTTTAGAGGCCGTGTTGTTAATCAAACTATAGAAAATACTGTGTATGTAGCTGCAGATTTGCCAATTTTATGGCAAATTCCTCAATATTCACTCATTGGAATAAGTGAAGTTTTCACAAGTGTTAGCGGTATGTTTTAGTTTAACCTGTTTTAATTTCTAAGAAATATCTAAAATTAACATCTCTTTTGGATAATGTTCGAAACACATTTAAAATTATTATTGTTCAACCATGTATGATTTTGAATGACTTTTCCTATTGTTTGTTTTTCAAAATGTCACAACTATTGCTGGTCTCTTCAGTGAGGTTATAACTGGGTTCAACTGTATTTTCAACTTAAAGTGTAAATAGAACTCTTTGACTTCAATAATAATCATTATCTTGAAAAATAGCATTGCTTCATCAGCTATATTTAGCTAACTACAAATTATATCAACATTGATTCTTAAATACACAGTATAACCTGGTTATAGTGTTATTCAAGGGACGGTGATGTTTATGGCATTATAGAAGAGTAACATTGTAAACAAGGTTGAATATTAAGTGCAGTAAATCTAGTAAAATATGTATTATGTACTCATTATTAAAGTTATAAAATGACATCATTTGAATAAATTTTCACCCTCTGTGCTATTAGTAGTAGTTCAATTTCTTTTTAGGACGGAAATAAATTTAAAATTTTGCAATTTTTGGCATCATTTGGCGAATTAAATAAGATATTAATAGTGAAAGCAAAATTGTTTAATTTTTTTCTTTAAACAGCTATTTTGGATATTACATAGTTTTTATAGCTATAACTGATGGGTTAATTAAAAAATTTCGTTATAAGAAAGATATAAGATTAAGGTCTATGGGCAATTCAAGAGACCAAACGTTTATGGCGTTATAAATGAGTTGTCTATGTAATAAACGTTGTAGTAACTGAGTTTGACTGTAATATAATATTTTATTCTTTATTGTGTGTTATGTAGATAAACATGACTCCTTTAATTTTCTAAATTTCTAGGAATGGAATTTGCCGTTTCCCAGGCCCCAAGCACCATGCAAGGTGCTGTCATGGGCCTTTACTACTTCTGCACTGGAATCGGCAGCTTCATTGGAATTGCTGCCCTACGATCTTTCGAAAGTTTAGAAGGCGTTTTCCTTGGCCACCGCTCAGGAAACATGAACACTGCAGACCTTTATTACTATTTCTTCTTCCTTGCCGCCGTTCAATTTATAACACTGGTTGTGTTTTGCTTCAGCACCAAGAAACTGAAGGTTAGAAAGAGTCCTTCGTCAACGTCCTCTAGACTCTTGGGAAGTCACTCTAGGTCTAGATGAGATTGTGATATTTCTGTACTTAAGAGCCAGAAGGCAATGTAATATGTTAACTGAAGTATGGTTTTGCCATTTTAGGCTCTAGGGTACAGATTTCACCTTTGTTGTAAGATATGTTTTTAGTGAGAAGGCTATAATTTTCTTGTTTTATTATTGTAAATTGGAACTTATTTTAAGACTTGGGCCTGGTTGGTTATTTATGTGTTGCCAAAACTTGGTTGTTATAATTGAAAGAAAGTAAAGAGGTAGTAGAACACCTTCTTTCCTTGACTTTTCTTTTTATGGTTTGCGCTGGCTAATTTCTCCCATCTTTAATTATGATTCATCTGCATAGAAAGTGAGCAATGATGTATCTAAGATTCTAAATATTTTTTTCTGAAGTTTTATAGTTATTAGTTTATTGTATTCACTTCTCTTCATGATACAAATTGTAATTATTTTACATGACTTCCAGCATTCAATTTTCTTAATAATCCATACAACTTCAAATACATTGTAAATTTTCATATTAAATAAATTATAAACCAAAAGTTTATTTAAAAAATGGAAAATAACAAATATTAATTATGCTTACAATATAAAAAGTTAATGATGGAAGGACTTTAAATTTCTAACAAAGAAAATTATGAATATTTTTCTTTTTTAAGCCAAAGATCTGAAAGTTAATTAATTTTTTTTTTACTGATTTTGAAAAACTGATTGTTTCAAATTGTTTTAGTATTAACTTTGTGAAGTATTTTTTTTATTTCAAATAATGCAATAATTTTGTAATGGCTCTTGCTCTTGACACACCAGCAAATTCTGATAACTTGTACCAGAATTCTTAACTTGTGTTGAGCAACTTCTAGTATGTCTTTCTTGTATATTTTACTTTATTTACATTACATAAATTGGTAGTTCTTGTGATACAAACACTTGCCTTTTTTGTAGAGGGTGGCAATTTTAAAAGAGGCCTGAAAACTCAATTCGTTATAGGGCCTCTTGTAAAATTGCCACCCTGTATTATGTATTTACCAATTAACCTTAGCCACTATTTCTTAGGAAATAGGTGTTAAATATTCTACTATTTACACATAGATGGAGAGTTTGCCACTAGCAGCAGTTGAAAGGTTTTTATTTAATGAAATTTGTTTTTAACACTAGTTATCCTTTTGCTATGTTTAACTTTACTTCAATAAAATCTTTTGTTTTGTTTTTGCTATTTTGTCAAAATATTTGGTAACAGATAATCTTGAAAACCATTTTCAGTTATTTTGTGACAAGATCAAAAAATATTTATAAAAACATTTATATGAACTTGTATAAAGGTCATATTTTAGTAGTGCTAGCGCTCATTAATATTTCATTATTTATACAAATCATTTTTCCATTTTGGAAAGTTGAAAACCATCAGCAAGTGCCACAAAAATATATATTACCTCACAATTCTATGTCTTTTCTTAATTTTAAGGCTCAGTAACTTAAAATTAACAAAGATGAAGCTGTACTACAATTAAAATACGTCTTTTGTATATTTCTTGATAATATCTTGAAATTATATTAAGTTATGTGTGAAAAGAAATATTAATGCAGGGAATTTATAATAGACTTTAAAATAATATAATTATGAGATTGATTTTCATTTTTAGTGCTGTCCTAACTGTGATTGTAAGTAAAATTTAAATATTCTGCCCATCTGTTGCCATTTATTTGAAGGCTTTTGCCGAACTTTAATAGTACTTAAGAGTAATCCAATTTTAAAAACAAACTGAATGAGATATTTTTTTACTTTGATTGCATCTTTTGATTTATTATCTATTGACTTCTTTATTCCTTTATTCTGAACAACTACTTAAGATTATATATTGATACTTCCTGTCTGATATAATCAAGTTGACATTTTTTAATTTGTTATTTTTTGTAGTTAAGAAAGATATTTAAATATGTCATGAAATGCATCATTCAAATTTGTCATTTTTATTGATTTCTTGTATTCTTTGATGCTGTTTATAACTCGTGTGTTATATACTTAGTTCATTGTTCTTTATTTGTTAATAAACCCTGTAAATATTTATACAGTCAAACCTCTTAACACAAAATTTTGCTTAAGATCAAACTGAAGGCAGTTCCCCGACCTATATTGCTTTGAGATAATGCTAAAAAATCTCTTAATGCTAAATCGCTTTCCAGCGAACATCCGCTTAACCCGAACAAAAAAAACAGAATTAGAATTTTTTTCGTAGTAATTCGAAGAACATATTAGACAAAACATTTTTTGAAAAAGACGGGAAACAAACATTATAAAAATAATCTGTCTTCTACTTCGGAGAAAATAACGAGATCTCCGATGATTCTCGAGTTTAAATTCAAGTGCTGTTCCTTAAAAAAAAAAATCCTAATTTTTCTATAGTATGTACTTCCCCAAATGAACTTTATTACTTTAATTACTAATTCGTACATCTAATATTAGTGTATTACATTGTAAAATTAGAATAATTTTTAGATGTTATTTTTCTAAAAACTATTCACGCATTCACTGAAAAAAAATTCCCGACGGTTAATATTAAATTCGGTTAACACAAAATGTTTCAATGCTCCCGTCGAGTTCGCGTTAACGGGGTTCGACTGTATTTTAATCCAAATAACCTAAAATTGTGATATAATTTTAGTTTAAGCTTGCCCTTCAACTATTTTTTCCCACTTGATTGACAAGAGTGAATACTTTGTAGACTATGACGTTTTGTAATAAACTCAATTTATTGTTTTCAATGATTGAATCAGTTTGCAATGGACAGATAGTGTATTATTAGTTTATAAATTAAGCATAGAGTGTAATTAAATTATTAAACGATACCATAGAAAGTTACTTTAAAAACAATTAAATGTGTTCCCTAGTTAACAAGTTATAGAAGTGTAAAAATTCAACTTTTTTTTTTAAACAAAGTAATTTAACATATTTATAATGAGCATTTTTATAGCAAAGTCAAATATTTTCTCCAAATTTCAGAAGTGATTTTAGGTTTTTTATTTTGCTCATATAGGCTCAATATTTCAAAACATAGTAAACCCTATAAAAATTAAATCAGAATGGAAAAATACTTATTAATACATTTTCAAAAACTTTTTATGATTTCATTCCACAAATCTTTGATGAATCATTAAACCTTGAATGATTCTTTTAGTCTTGAGGGATAAATAATTTCATTCAAGAGAAATACCAGTTTTTAGGTATTTGGTGTTGAATTCACTTTGCACTAGAGCTATGTGATGGTTATTAGTGTTTTTTTCAAAATGTTTACTTTAAAATGTTTTGCAAAAAGTTCAGTCGTTTTTACTCATTATTGTCCGGAATAATATAGCTGTTTAGAAGCCCAACGCTAACAGCCCTTGTGTAGCTCTAATACAATAATTCAAAGTAACCCTAAATAACCTATCCAAATATAAATTTTTTTTAAATATATGCATCAATACAATAAATGCCTGATGACATCGTTGTGTATTCTTCTAATATTTTTAAAGGGGTAAAGAGGGCTTTTATTGTCCATAAAGCATTTCTGTATTCTTGTAAGTGTGTGTTAATCTGATTGATAAAAAGTAAGACAAAGGTTTTTATTATTTCAACAAGATTTTTTTTTAATTTGCCAACAAAATTAACAGGTCTCTGAATACTACAGCCAGCTTTAGGTATAAACATTCAACACTAATATGATACATTTTTCTCTTAATTTCCTCGAATGTGTGAACGATATAGCTCCGACCACACAGTTTCTCAATTCAAGGACCTGCCATGCTATGTATATATTTACAACTTATACATTCCAAAAGTGGATTTCACTTGAAGAAAAGGAATAATTTACATTATCGACACCTCCAAACCAGACACACTCATATGAGTCTTACATTCAATGTGAATGCTAAAATAAAAATCACATTTAAAATTATAAAGCATAGATCTAGAATTGGTTAAAAATAACCAATCATCAGTAAATATTCGCAACATTTCTTATTGAAAACTTCCATTTATCATTGTCTATCCAGCACCATGGGTTATGTCAAAAATCACATTCATATCTAAAATTTATCCTTTTTTTTGTGGCACACCAGTACTTGAAAACTACTTCAACCATCCTATGTGATTATTTGTCACACCATTGACCAATTAACTTAAAAATTCTTACGTTCAACGATGGCAATTAGAAAAAAAAAATATTAAAAAGTAACTGAAGAAATTGTAAAAGAATTTTGATATTCATTTGATGTCCTTTTATAAATTACTTAAAGAAAATTTACAATAAGTTATTTACTTTCAAATACTATAAATAAAATGAGTTTAGAAAAAAACACTCACAAAACACAATGGAATGTTAGAGCAAAATGGATTTAACATGACTTCAGTATATTTCCAAACACAGTATTGCACATCAGTGTGGTCAAAGGATAAAAATTATTTACAATATATATACAACATGAAATGACAATGATTTTTGATGTTAAAATAATAACACACATTAAAACCATTAAGATTAATTTTAAAAATTCTTACAAAGGCTCAGAAGAAATTGGTAAAAATTGAAAATTAACACCGGGCAAAAAGAAATTTAAAATTCTCACTGACTTCTAGCACGGCCTATTTGTAAATTAATAAGTAGAAAAAAGACTGCCTAACTTTGGACATTCACCTTTTTTCTACTAAGATACTTGCACAGATACTGATGTGCCACATCCCTGTATAACAATAAATTTTGTTAGAAATGAGAGATTACTAGCAAAAGATTAACATTCAATTACTGTGTCAATTGTGGACAAATTTGCATTGAACCTGATATATAGATAGCACAAAACCAGCTACCCACCAGATTATTGTTCCTTATTTTTAAAGAAATTAATAACTAAATATTTTTTTACAAAAGATTTACATAACAACAAAGTCAGAAAGTTTAATTGTAGCTATAAAAGTGCCACAGCAAATAACTTTTTTGATTTGGTGGATTAACTAGCTCTGCACCATCACTTGCTGGCTAATACAAACAGGATACATAAAGGAGTGATTCCAATGTGCAGTTAACTATCTTGATTTTTGCTATGTCTGCTACTTTAAAAACTATTTTTTAACTTGTTTAGTTTTTACAACTCAGTAGTTTAAAATCATTTCTTTTTTTATAAGATTATCCCTCCTTTGTTAAAGTCAGTTAATAAATAATGTAATCATGTTCCAAATTAAAATTCCACAAGAAAAAAAATTGCAGAAATGTCAACAAGTGACTCTTATACATATCTTGGTGTTTCAGATTCATAAATGATTATATTACGTCCTAACTTATCTTTACAACTGGCATATCAGTTTATAGAACAAAATTTTTTTTGTTCAAATCAATCCAATCCATCATATAGGTTATTTTTAAAATAGCAGTCATAGAAATAATCACAGATTGAATCACAATGAGTTTAATCTTTAGGAGAAAGATAACATTGAGACACCTGTTTTAGGATGAGACCAGAGTACCCTGCACCAGACCAAGGCACTGATCACTGGCTATTGAGTATTTCAAATGACGTCACATTGAGCTGAACAGGGGCGGATTTCAATTCTGAAAACTAACAGGAAATGGTTCGACTAGAAAAAGCTGAAAGCCTCGTAATCTGAAGCAAACTCAGCTAAAACAAAAGGTCCTTTACAATTCTGACTAATGTAGCATTTAAGCAAGTGGTGTGGTTCATAATATACAAAACTAATTCAAATGGGAAAAGGAAATACTATACAATAAGATACCCATTTAAAAGTGTTGTAAATAAGGCTCCTACGTTTTAATAATGTACGACTTCTTTTAATCAAAAGTTCTAGTCCCTTTATAGTATAAACAAGAAGATAACACTAAGATCCGCCCCTAAGTAAAGTGGCAGTGTCCATAATGAAAAAACAATTCTTACATTAAAAATTTTGGAAAGAGAACTCTTGCCACATAGTGATCACAGTAAGAAATAAAATTACAAGTAGTTTATAAGTGAGCAATAACCAGAGCTTGCAATTGAAGAGTTTAGTGTAAGAATGGGCTATGTGACATTTTTGAAAAATGATATTTTTGTCCCAATAAACATGTTATTTCCTCCTTTAAAGATAACAAGTTTCCGCTTTTTCATTAACTTTAAGTATATTTTTTATTGTATGCAAGTGCCGTTTTTGATGGATCCAAGTTCAAACTAAAAATTTTAAAGCTCCTTTTCTTGTTTTAACCTTTTTATTACACAGCACATTCTTCCGCTAAGCTTTTCAATTGTGCTTGAACTGTACAAGAGTAAGGAAAACTCCACGTGCTGCAGCCAGGTTTACAAACCACAAGAAGATCAATGGAATGCAAATAGATCGAATTGAAAGTCAATCTGTTTCAGTCTTCATCAGACAATGGTTCGTACTGGGATGACAGAAGAGGTGGGGGCTGGTTGCTGTTGTTTCTCGGGCGAGGGGAGGGGGAATTTCTGGTTGAACTGTTGACAGGCAAAGAGGATCCATGGGAGCTTGAAACCGAAGACAGACTGTTCGTTATGGGGGTCGAACCAGGGGTTGTGGAGGCAGTGAGAGACCTCATGGACAGGGCTGAAAAGGGGTAAGCGTAAGAAGTGGGAGGCATGCCTGAGAAGGTGGAATAAGCTACATGTGGGTTGACAGAAGGAGGCAGTGATGATGCAGAAGAGAACATTGCGTTTGTGCTGCTGCTGACGCTACCATTGGGACCGCCAAAAGGGGAGTATAGACCCGAGCTTGAGGATACACCTATGCTGTGGGGGGTGGATGCAGCACTTCTCTGACCCTGAGATGGCGTACTGGGACTGCTTCTACTAGGCTCTTGCGACCCACTGCCAGAGCTAGTAACCGGACTTTGTCGAGGTCCAGCATCGTTTTTATCTGTTCTATTGGAGGGAGAAAAGGGTTCGGTGGTAGTGGATGAAGCAGCACCAATGTTCATGGGTTCATTGAGCCGAGCCAGCGGCTCATTGTCAGATGTTCGGTTGTGATTGCCCACCACCATGTTCCATTGGCTCTCTGGCCTGTTCTCGCTCCCTCTGAACTTATATGGGTCCCCTTCAGATGGATAGGAGTCTGCACGAGACATAGTGCCACTCTTAGAAGCACTTTGCGAGTCCACCATTTGGGCACCTTGGTTACTTGAGCTAAGGCGAGGTGCCTCCGACATTGAACCAGATCGATGGATGCTGATGGAATTTTGAGGCAACAACACTGGAGCTCGGTCTGTTGTACTCTCAGGGATGAAAGTCCCTTCTGAACGTGTCTTCTTCCGATTCACATTGTCCAGATGATCTACACTTGGGGACACTGATCGAGAACTAGCCCTTGAAGAAGCACTTTGACCGTCGCGCCAATCTCCAGCAATAAGGTGACCGTCTGGGCCACGTTTGTGCTGCCGAGGCATTTCACCAGGTGTTGAGTTTCGGCTGGGCACTCTTTCTACAGCGCTAGATGGTCGTGGTGGCACCGGACTATATCTTGTCATTGCAGGACTATAACGTTGTCCTTGGAGTAGAGGTGGAGCATTTCCTGTACTTCCAGGTCTTTCAGACGAAGCCTCTCGGTCAGAACCTGGCTGAAATCGGTAGTGTGGTAGTTGATGTTCTCTTTCATCAGAGTGGCTCATGGCAGATGGTGGTCGACGGTTTTCAGAAATTTCTGGTTCTGTATCTGTAGCAGTCCTCATTACTTCGACTATTCTGTTTTTCACATAATCCAATGGCGATAGTCCCATTTGCTGTTGATGAGGTGGTCGGTTTGGGCCTGCAGAACTAGGACTGCCAGAATTAGATGCACCATATTGAGTTATAGATGGAGGGGGCACATCTTCTGGATATTCTTGATTGAACATATGACGAGTTGTAAGCAATCCAGTAAAATTTGGATTTCCAGACCAGGCTGGAGGTGGATGTGCCAAACCACTAACAGCACTGTGATTAGATGAAGAGTTTCTATTGTTACTCTCACTCTCATTGGGTTGACTAGGTGGTGAAATAGGTTCAACCCCATATGGACCAGTTGGGGAAGTACGGGTGGATGAGGCAGCAGAAGGTGAAGATGTTTGGGCTACTCTTATTATCTGCCTTTCTTCTTGTGGAACGTCAGAGCTTTGGTTAGATGATGGTCTTTTGTGCACACTTTCATTCAGGCCCGGTGATCGGTGCTCCCTGTCTCTGTCTTGCTGCAAAGCTCTTCTCAACTTCCAACTGTGTGTGTGATAAGAACAACCATTTCCAGGGCAATTTTGCGGTGTGTGATCGGGAATGCCATGATTTGAATTAACAAGAACTGCCTCAGGTGGTAGAGCAGAGGCAATTCCTTCCAATTGTTTACCAATGGAGGGATTATGAGAATTGGAAACTCCTACCATGTATGATGGTCTGGATGATGAAGTAGACACAGAAGTATTTGCTGATGTATGACTGCTACTAAAAAGTGGTTGTGACTGAGTTGAATCAGAGGGGTTATTATAATCTTTTGATATAATAGCAGCAATATGTTCACTAAGCGTGTAAACTTTATCACCAGGATATGGTGCAGTCATTGAACTGTTTGATGTTACTGGAGTGGAGCGACCATGAGGATTTCCTCTTTCAGTCCAAGATGCAGCTTTTTCATTTTCAGGCTCATCATCGATAGTGACAACTTCAGTCCTATTATTAACCTTTGAATAACTTGTTTTAGGAGGAGTTTTGTTTCCTTCATAATTACCATGGTACTGATTGAAAATATCCATTCCTGAACTTTTGGATACATTTGGTGCTTCCTGATTTTGGTTGATCTGTCTGGTGATGATGGCATCTATTAAATTTGCTGCTGTAAAGCCTCGCGGTGAAGAATTAGAACGAGGGGCGTCTTTTTGGAAAGATTGAGAAAATATTTTTGAAGCTTCGTTATCTAAATCAGTTGGCTGTGGCGAAGGATTTGGATATGACGGATGGCTTTCAGAAGAGCCAGGGCGACATCTTTCATCTTCTTTCTTTAAGTAAGCCCTATCTCTCGGAACTGAAGCACTGTTTTGACGCAACTGCCTCTCAAATTGTTCTTTGGAGAATGTTTCTCGCATATTTCCTAAACGTAGTGTAGACGGTTGGTTATTTCCAAGCATTTGTTGTTTATCAACCATCCTATGATCCCGAGACAAATCATAGGAGCTGGAATATCTGTCATTCATTTGTTGTTGTTCTGATGGACTTGGCTCACTATTTCTTCCTCTTTCATGAGCTGCTAAAGAATGGACAGAATCTGTGTAAGAACGGGGTCGCTGGTGCATGTCAATCAATGACTTTTCAAGACCCTCTACAACGGGTCGGTCTCTAGGAGATCTCACATCTTGACGAGAATGTACATTTGTATTAGGGGATCCTTTGCCATCTTTTGGAACAACTAAACTGGGTTGGGCAACGGCTGCATTCACTAAAGTATTAAAAGCATCATGACCTGAAGGTGGAACTGATGGATAGATTATTGGTTGTGGGTGTCGGGGTGAAGGTGTGGATTTTCGATTGCCGGCTGGGCTCACAGTTTCAGTTCTCATCTCTGAGGTACGGGGAGATGCCGACTGGGGAGCTTGTATCACAGATGGTTTACCAGTACCCCAAGTTATACTCCGATGAATAACGTTCTGACGCCCAGATGCCAATGTCAAACTGGGACTTCTTTTACCAGGATGCTGAGCATATCCTGCACTGAGAGGAGATTCAGCTCCAGATGGGCTACGTGTCCTATCCATTGGAGTGCTGGGCGGACGATGGTGAAGGTACCGTGAATCAGCAGGCTGGTATCCAGCTGGTACATGGTTATAGTGAGATCCAGAACCTTGATAATTAGCTGGTGGATACATAGGGTGAAGATGGTTCTCTTGGGGAACTTGATTAGGAGTGGAATCTGCAGTTCTGGGAGAAGCTTTTACCTCTTTCTCTGGAGGTCCTCCACCACCACGTCGCAACATTTGCTTTGATGTATTGAAGTCTATCATAATTTGTTTTGAGCTAAGCTGGGACTCATTTGCATAAGGTGGCCGTTGTGGGGGAACATTGTTTGGATAAGGCTGGTAACCTGGTGCAAATGCATACTGCTGACTCCCTGGTGCAACCTGCCTGTAGTATTCCATGACACTTGGATCATACATTGCAGGGACAGCTTGCCGCACCATACCATCTGGCAAAGTTTGACTGAAAGGTTCTGGTCGATTAGTTGGAACACGTTTCACTGAGTCATGCTGGACAGGAGTTCCTAGAGTGATTGATCCACCATCCTTGGTCTGAGGTGGAGGTAGCTGCCTGAGGAATCCTTCATATCTTGGAGATGAAAGATTTGTAGGTGGAACTGTCATAGATTGCTGGTTCACAGGAGTTCCCTGAGTTATGGAACCAGTAGGAGGCATTGAAACCAATCTGTCTTTGAAGGGGATCTTAGGCGACATCTGAGAAGGCTTCGAAGCCACAAGAGGAGGTGGTGGAGGAACTGTTGCCTTGATTGGTATTGGCTTTGCATGAATAGGGCCATTCGGCACACCAGAAGATTGAGCAACAAGATGAGGAGGCTGTGAATGAGGTCTCTCAGAAGCAATGTATGTTTTGCCTCTGTGGTCAGTGTAACGGGGATAGGTGGCTTCATGGTGAGGTTCAGCAACATAATGGGGCGACAGGGCAGGAGGTGGGGGCTGTGAGGTGCGGTATTGGTTACAGTGGGCAGGAGGGGGAGCGCCATAGTAGTGGATACCAGAGCTATTAGAACCAGATGGTGGTCTTACAGGTGTCACAACACGTTCTCGCTTTTGAAAGTCTCTCACTGGACTCACATCTCTGGACTTGACCTTTTTACTGAGATCTTGCACTTCACAGTCTGGCTGCACTTCCATGTGATGAGAGTTTGGCCGAGAAGGGTGCCTCGACCCTCCGTGGGCAGTGGGTGGAATCAGGGACCCATCGCCCTCCTTCTTGGGCTCAACAATGGTAATATCGGGCGAATCAGTCTTCAAGCCCATTGGAATGGAACCTGGAATGGGGCTGCTATTCCTACCCCCCTTGTTGGGCCACTCAGTCTTACCGAGGCTCATCTCTATTGCCTGGTATATGAGATCGCGCACACACGTTGGTTCATTGTCTTTACCACCAGGTTTGGAAGGCTGGATGTAGGGCTCTGAGCCGTCCGTTATTGTGGCACCAATCTTAGGGTCTTGTAGCAAAGTCTTTACAAGAGGCACAGATGGATCGAGCGTCCTACTCTCGATGTCCTTCACGGGCATTGGATGCTGGAATGCCTTCCTGGGCAGATCATTCACCATGGGCATCTTCATGGCAGAGTGGTTGCCCGGGTGAAGTACTCTTGGTGAATAGCTGTTATTTTCAGTTTGGCCTTCGTCTGCACTCATAGTTGCACTGCTGTCATAGTCAGGGTTGCCTTTGGGACTAGCGTCGGACTGGGTGCGGCTCCGGATGGGCTCATTGGAGGGAGGCCTGGACATGGGCCGGGGTTCGGCAGGAGTTTGGTTGAATAGTTCACTCTCAATTTTATCTTAAAGAAAAAGCATTAATTATTACTCAAGTTTTAATTTATTCATTAACAATAATTGTGTTAAGAACCTAATTACAACTTTTAAATGATAAAGCAATACAAAGCATTGAAAGTTAAACCTCAATGATAATTCAGAATTAATAACTTTAATTATTAACTAAATATAATTTTAATGTATAAAAAACAATTGATTTTAATTATTTTATACAATATCCTTAAATTCCATCATCATTAATTTTTAATTTAATTATTTTATACAACATTTCTTACATCAATTAAATTGCAAGAAAATATTAGCCCTAGTCGCAAGAGATCCCTAAACTTTTTGTAAAAAACTTTTTTTATTTAAAGTTTAAATAATGATCATAGAAATATGTAGCATACCTTCAGTAATAACTTTATTAACTGGACTAGGAGCACTAGCAGTATCACTGCTACATCGATCAGCTCGATCATCTTCATCACAGCTTGATGTTGTTTCACCACTTTCCTCTTCATCTGTGACAATTGGGGGAGGTTTACCATCGACGTCCATGCCCTCTTTTAGCTTCTTAGCCTAAAAAGGAAGGTCCCAAATTTTATTAATCTAACCTACACTAACAATCTAGGGCATTATAGAAAGTTCTTATTTTGAACTGTAAAGATATTACCAGTAACAAGGTGCAACTCAAACTGAATATCTTATTGTGAACAGGTACTACAACTAAAAATTATTTTTTTAAATTGGAGGCTTATAAGGAGTCTATAGAATTTTATGACTTAAAAGGATAGTTTATGTATTTAATGTTTGATCACAAGAACAACTTACGAAACATCTAAAACAATGAGTGAATGGGTCAATAACTGTAGAAAAGAATAATATTTTAAACTGGTCATAAATATGTATCCATGATTCATACACTTGTTAGGAAAAAAATTCAAGCACTTTTCAAAGGCTATTTTCAAAGACTTTACCATAGAAATACAAGAACTTAAAAAATATTAACATAAAATCTGGATATAAAACCTGTATAAGCCAACTCTCCCTTTTTAACTAAAACCAAAAACCCCAGTAGAAGCCGAAGTAGAAAAAATCAAAAAGTTTCAAATGTAAACAATAAAAATTTAACTTTCAAGCTGATTTTGTGATCACAAGGTCACGACTCACATACACTTAACCGGAAGAAAATAAAGAAAATATCCTGGTTGGCCCGATTAGGCCTGAACTGAAGCAACAAAAGTAACAAGACACTTCTGACCATGCAGATCCAAAGAATTGTCAATCATTAAGAGGCAATGCGATGTCATCAGTGGATTTCGTGAAAATTACTAGACAGCAAAATAATAAAATCAGTGGATTTCGTGAAAATTACTAGCCAGCAAAATAATAAATCAGGTCAGTCAGTAAGCAGGGATCAACATGGGTCAAAAAATGCTGTAGCAAAAATGCTAAAATGCAGAAGAAGGCTGTAGCAAAATGCTAAAGAAAAAATTAGTTTTTTATTCAATCAACATCACGCCAATTAAATCACTTGAATCTACATTTCGAATGCAGATTCAGGGAGAGAGAAATGTGTAGCAATATAAATATTTTAAAATAAGTACATTTACTATTATTTATGGTGTTGGAAGGGAATCATCTTCATCAGATTTGTCTACGAACATGTTTTATTCTGTTCATTTGGTGTATTACCATCAAGTTTTGGTTGTTTGAAATCCTCAACTTTTGGTCTTTCAATACATATCCTTATTAGCATGGTTCATACATTTGTTAGGATAAAAAAAATTCAAGCACTTTTCCAGAAAAATTCAAAGACTAGAAATTTACTAGCAACATAAAATATAAATATGCAAAACGTGTACAAGTCCATTTTTTAAAAAACTAAAAATTGTTTAAAATCAGAAACCCCATTATAGGCCGAAGTAGGAAAAAAGGTTCTAACATAAACAAAAAGTATTTTAACATTTAAGCTGTCCTAGTGATCATGACTCCCGGACACAGTGAGTCGGAAACTTGATCTGAAAAAATATCCTGGTTGTCAGACTTGGCCTGAACTGGAGCTGCAAACGTAACGAGGTCAATCACGCAGAGCCAGAGGAATTGTCAATCATTCTGATGCAATGTGACGTCATCGGTAGATTTCGTGAAATAGGCAGCAAAATAAGTAAATTAGGAAGCATGATCGGACTCCTTTTCTAATGGGAGGTTGTACCGACTGGCCGAGATTTGAAGACATCTTATTGTAATCTAATCTTAATTCATCTTCCCATTTCGATTAAATTTTTTTATCTTCATTATTAGAATCGGTTATTTGAACTTGTTGTTTATTGAAATTTGAGTTTAGTTATACCGAATTACGGTGTCGCATTTTCGCAACGGCCAATAATTTTTTCTTCGCATTTGCGTGCAACTCGTCGCATTTTGCAAAAATGCAACTACAGATGGATCCCTCTGAAATCAAGTGAAGATAATCCTCTTCTGATGGGGATCACATAATGGCTACACTTGGCAAATCTCTTTTCGTATTCCCAGCGTTTATATCTTATTCCTACTTCCTTGTCAGGCCACTTTTATTTGCCCCACCTTGTACTTTTTAAATACTTAAGAAAATTAACTTTTTCAAGCACTTTTAAGGACTTGAAATTGAACTTTTTTTTAATTAACGGTTTTCAAGGAGTGTACAAGCCATGATCACTTGATCTTAGAAAGAAATAAAATTCTGAAAATGAAAAGGCAATTTAAACTAAAAGTATAGAACTAGAATGGACTTTTTAAACCCTCTGACCATTTCAAATTTAAAATAACTATGCTTCCATCGACAACTTTCTCAGCAATAAGAAGCTTTTTAATTTTAATAAAAATTTCAGGCTGTATGCATTATACACTAAAAGTTGACTTATGTTTAACAGTGACTAATTTGTAAGGGTGATAAACAAAAATTAAAATTTTACTGCTTAACCGTATTAGTATTTTGGAATTTCATACCTTTTTGAAAACGTGGACAATTACATCCAGGCCTAATTTATGCTTGTAACTGATGAAAAAACTCTTGCACTGTTGTTTTGTCTTAGTAGACACCACACCTGATACTGATTCCCAATCAGTCCCATGTTGGGTCAGTCCTTGCTTGATGAGTTCCATTTCATAGTCAGTCCAATTTGAATTGTCACAGAGGTCTAAATAAAAAAAAGTTATTTTAGGGATACTAGACATAAACCAATTTTGAAACACAGTTCTTTATAAAGGAAATCATAAACTACTTACCACCTTCCCCCGAGTTGTTTTCTAATTTCCGAACAATTCGATTGTAGCAGGCAGAACAGCACTTAGTTACTTCAGATGGAATTTCTATTTAGAGAAAAAAAATTAGACATTCAGTTTTTAATATTTTAGGAACTCTTTTTAATAATGCATAAAAAAAATTATACAGGTGAATTTAGAAAAGGCTTAGAGATACACCATATCATGCTTTTTAATGAATCATACGAGAGGTCTTGTTGAAAAACTCATAATTCATAAATCAATTGGACAAAGTCGGCAATGAACGAACCCTATATATTAGTTATAATTTGGGGAATGTGAGTTTTGCAACTAGACCCTTGATATTTAAGTATTACAAAAAATTACACAATGATAGCTATAAAATAATGTTTTTAACAAAAATCCATGATCAAGACTAATCACAAACCACGTAGAAAATTTTCATTATGTTACTTTAAAGCAAATTCTTAATTCTTTGAATAGAAAAGTACTACTTACGAAGCTCAGAAATTATAGCTTCTTTAGCCTCGGCTGGTAACTCGCCCAATTTAGAGGGAAGAGGACGCAGTCTCTTCACTTTTCTTTTAGGAGTCTTACAAGTTGGAATAGGACACCTTCAAGAAAAATATGTAATATATTGCACAAATCTCTAAAATGTTATAATATTAAGTTCTTTCTTAAAATAACTCTCAGTTAATGTCTTGCTGATCCATCGAACAGTTCCCACGTTCTCATAGGCGTCAATACATTCTTTCCCAGAGAAATGGCAAAAGCATCAGAATTTCTTTTGACTCCACTCTTCTCACAACATAACCATTAGAAATAGATTCATTTCTTAATTAGACCTCGGCATGTGAAGTTGTGTGTGCTTTGGTGGCCGTTCGTGGCCCTCTCTTAAAAGCCGTAAATGAAGATTTTAAATAAATAAATAGATGAATATATGAAACAATAAAAACTTTTTGACCTCCAATCTCTCATTTTTAGAAAGAACTGCAATAATAAGTATGCTCTTTTATGTAAGGGAAAATTCCCTTACATATATAATAAAAAAAACTCTTTGAAAAAATTACAGCACAAGTATTTGAATTTATGTCTTACAAAAATGCCATATCTTACCATTTCCGAACAGTTTTGAAGCGGCAAGATGCGCAAACCCTCATGCCTTCCACTACGTCTGCTTCTTTGATATCAAACATACTGCAATTCGACTTGGTCACAGCTCTGGCCTGGTTGTAGTTATCCAATTCCTTCTTGCACACAGCACAGGGTTGAGCAGGATTAGCGTCATCTGGATAATTTACAGGTTATGAGTTATCATATTATGAAGTCACTTTTTTGCATAACTTATAGTATGATAAAAAAAAGTGCTAGCTTCAAGTTATTTTTGCTAGTTAAGTTTTAACCTGATAATATAGTTTGGGTAAGATTAATGTAGCATCAGTTCTATAAAAGACCAAGTGACCTTTCTACCTTGGATAAGTGAACCTGATAGGGCAATACAGCCTCATAGTGACATCATACACAGGACTTTAAAATAAGACATGTTTAATATGCATTAGCCATTATACATAAAGTAATTCTAGTTGAAATCTGTAAAGCCCAATCTGTTTATAGCATAGCAGTGTATCAAACACTGTAGTGTATTCAACAACTTTACTGTATTATTTTCAATGCAAGTTAAATTTTAAGATTAATTATTAATTTAAGTTTAATTTTGAATAGAACAATCTGTTTATATATGGCAGTATCAAATGTTGCATTCAAACCTAGTCAACCTGGAAAGCCCACTAGCCTTACTAAACCAAGCTACTTGTGTCATACTGGATTTAGATCGGGGTTTTTTTGCTGGTTTTGAACACATAATTTGGAAAACATGTTGGTAGTAAGCCATTTACTTTTTTTGTGTGTGATTATTTTGAAAGATGTCAAAGATTCTAAATTATGTCCCTGCTGACATTAAAACCCAAGTAAAATTCAGTTTTTTAACAAAATGTATTTTAATAAACGACAAATAATGTGTATAAACATTATAGCAAAGAGCATTTAATTAAACTTCACAAATTTGTTTAAAAGCCTAAATCTTGTTTAAAATGTAACACATCTAGTAAATATACAAATAAATAAAAATTCATATGGTCAAATGAAGTACAGTTAAGATTTACAGTGTTAAATGACTTACTTTGAAGGTCACTCGCGGTATCACTGTCACTTTTTGTCTCTTCTTTCTCACCCATGCGTAAAGCTGCCTCTTTCTTTTTCCTGAATAAAAAAACAATCAATAAATACTAAATACATATAAACTTAATTAAAAGCTATATTATCGCATTGTTAAAATAGGATTTATAATAAATATTTTTAAAAAATTAAGAATTAGTTACAAACAATAGGTCATATTTCACACCAAAAAAATAATAATGTTGATTCAGTTACGAATACAACTGATCGAAATAAAGTTTATTGGAAATGTGTGTTACAGATGGTTTAAAAAAGTTATTATAACTATTTTTTTCCATCCTCAAATTGATACCAGTAACTTTAAAATATCTTAGAAACCTAAGTTTTTGTATTTGATATAACATTTACACTAAAATATATAAGTTGCATGTAAATTAAATACACAACTACTTTTAGTATATGTGTGTTGTTTAACTAGCTCTATTTACAGAAAAGTGTTCTCTCATAATTGATAGTTGAATAAACTAAAGGAAAAGCTTTGTTTTCAAATATGAAATATTGTACCTACAAAAAATAATGGAATACAGCAAGACACAAAGTCAAATATGCACGCAATAAAATTTATTGCATCATTAAAACATACAATTATAAACCTTTACCTAATATTATTAGGAAGGTGAATTTTTTCCGTTTCGGGTTTACTAGTCGAGATCTCTGGTGGTGTGGATGTGTCCATACTACAAACTGTATTAACATCTGACCCAACAACAGAGGTAGCCGAACTACTGGTTAAAACAGAAGTACAGTTCGTAACAGTGGCACTGGTTTCTGTCGTTGCGCCAGAACTACATGAATTGTCTGTTGACGATTGGTTTGTGGTCTCTTGGGTAGTAGATGGCGTAGAGCAGCTATTGGATGTCCTGTTGGTATCATCATTTTGCTGCCTTGTGGTAACACCAGAACCAGAAGCCTGAAATAGGAACAAAAACGTAAATTCATCAATTCAGTTCTGGCAAAAGAAAAAAGAAGGGCTACATTACAACATTAGGAGTTTGTAAGACCTGAAATTTTAATTCTGTACCCATTTCTTTCCTGCAACTTATCTATATATGACATTTAGTAATGTTAGTAAAGTAGTTATTAATAGTAATAATAGAATAAACACTAAGCAATATTTTGCATAAACTATAAAAACTACCTCTTCATAACATAATTATAAACCATAACTACTAAACTCTTGTTCACAACAGCGCACATGGGGACCTAATAGTGGGCTAGTGGCAAACTCTGCTTTTGAACAAATGGCTGTAGGGTGCAAAGCATATGTTATAAACGTAAAAAGCTTAAATATTCAAATAAAATTGCAACATTTCGGAACCAGCAATTAGTACCATTATCACACTAACAATAAATTTACAGGAGACTAACTGAACCACACTTTCAAATGTATAGTTTTGATTTAGATCTAAAACTAATAAATTCACATTACAAAACATTTTTTTTCTTTAGGCGTGCAAAAAAAGACCAGAGAATATGACATCACCATAAAAAATAAAGCCCTTCAACTCAGTTTTTACCTGAATAATACAATAAAATAGCAGAAAGTTACCTGTGATGCTTGTGGCTGCTGGTTCTGTTGGGGTTTTCCTAAAGCTCTTGTCCTTTTCCTTACACTGTGCTTCCTTAAAAGCTGTTTGTAGTTCTCACTCTTTTTTGAATGGTAGTAATACTGTACACAGGCTGCCACAGTCTAAAAACATTGGTAAGTGGTTTTAACGATAAGACAAGCAAAAATTATCATAAAAAGGCAAAAAAAATTAATAAGAGGCGTTTAACAATTTATTATTAAGAAACTAATAACATCATTTTTGAAAATATTCCCTCTTTCTGTTATTTGTATTAATTTTCTTTTGGATTAAAACCAATTAAAATATACTGTTAACCAACTATAAACTGCTACAGTTAATGCCAATCACTTTGAAAAACGAGATATCAAGCATTTTTGTTGACTATTCCTTGAAGATACGACATAAAAAAAAATTTACAAAAAATTCAAATAACTGCTGAATCACATTTAACTATTAAGGGAAGGATTCAACAAAACTATAAGAATTTGAGTTTTAAAATAATTGAATTAACTGAAGTTCCTAATAAACAAGTTTTCTTAAGATTTCCAAGTTGACAGAGTTATCAATTCTAATATTTGTAATGATAAAAATGACAGGATATTAAATAAAATATTTTTGAAATACAGTAGAACTTCGATTATACGGTCCAATTGGGACCGTAGGTTGGTCGGATAATCGAGAATTTCCATTAAATAGTAAAACTTAGTTACTTAAATTTCTAGTATTATTTTATTAATAACTGAGCGGAGTTATGGGAAAAGGACTTATTTTTTGTTTTATGGTAGATACAGCGATTTTGGTAGATTCCGGGAGTTTTCCGAAATATAGGACTCACTTTTGGATCACAGTAGATTTCTGAGATTGGGTTTGTTTGTGAACGTCCGAGAATGACCCTGTTAGAGAATTTTTTTTTATGTTGACTTGGGCATGGTCGGTTAACAGAGAGTTCCGGATAAAAGAGGGACAGATAATTGAGGTTCTACTGCAAATTTAAACACATATCTCACCTTCCTTTCCAGAAAGGACGCAATAAGGACAAAGTTCTTGGGATGTTGCAAGTACTTTTCTCTGAAGATCTCTTTTTCCTGGTCCGTCCAGACATGCAGCATTTGTCTGTCTTTGTATTCCTGGCTGAGGTCTTCAACAAAACCATTGTTGTTCATGAAGCACATTTTCCTCTGCCGAGGATCAAGAATAATAGGGGGGATCACAGCATAGCTTCTCATCTTCTTTTCTTCATTCTAGAAAAATGAATGTATGATTAGACGACTATGACTAGTGATAAAATTATGACTAGTAAATAAAATTATTGGGAAAAAAATTAGAAGTTTTGTTGGTCAATTATGGTAGGCATAATAACAAACCTACAAGTTAAATATCACTAACACTATGAGGGGAACATAAACTATAACGCTTAATGTTTATTTGGATGTTTGTTTAAATATAAAAATTCCAAAACAGCAGTTCACCAATAATAATATAATAACTATTCTGACCATGAGATTAATTGATGAAAATTTAAAAAAAAAAAATTATAAGCAATAAATGAAAAAATTTATAAGCAATAAATAAAATTACAACAAAAGTAAAAAAAAAAAACACAAACCAAATATCAACCCTCTATATGCAATTTGGTTGAAGTGTTATCTTTTTTTTTTCATTGATATTGATATTTCAAATTTTACATGAAACTTTAGTTTCTTTGAATCGTTTTAAATTTTATTTCTGTTGCAGACGATTATAAATGAAAATGACTGATCCATATTTTAAATTTAAAAATTTTATAAAATTATAAAATTTATAATTTTTTTAAAATTATGTGTGTAGCTGGGAAACCTGACAGTCAGGAGACTGGTTTATATGTATCCCTCAGAAGATTAACAGACCAGATGCAAACTTTTTCTAAGAAAGTACAGTAGAGCCTCGATAATCCGATCTAATTGGGACCGAAGGAAGGTCGGAGAATCGAAAATTCCGAATAATAGATAATTTTAAATTAAAAATAGTAATTCACTCTGGTTTTGCAGTTGTAAACATTTGATATTAGTGCTAAATTTACTCTGAAATTGTGGCTTAATTGGAAACAAAGAAAGTGCTTAATTTTTTTTTAATTTCTGAACAGCATTCTAGGAAAACAGCTCATTTTTCATTTTATAGCAGATAGCCCTTGGAATCTCAAGTTTTCCGAGAGTTTCCAGAAAATTTAGGATTATTACCAGTAATAAGCTTTTAATTTGTAGAGTTACCGAAGTTTTATCCTAAAATCAACAGAGTTTCCCGATTTCATAATCGGTTTTGGATTTTCATATTTACAACCGATAATGACCGTGTGAGAATTTTTTATGTCGACTCATCACAGATGGTTGGTTAACACTGGATAAAAGAGATGGATAAAAGAGGTTCTACTGTAATAAGAAACCAAATCTTATAAAATACAATTGTTATTTTAAAGTCTGTGCACTTGCCTCTTGTTCTGCTAAACCATCAATGATTTCTTCCCACTCAGACTCGCTCCGAATCCGGGTGCTCACCCTTGATATCCTCTCCTTGTCTTCTCTCTGTTTCTTAAGCTCTGGGAATTGCTTCTCGAAAAACTCTCGCAACTTGGCGTCCTTGGCTCTGGAAATTACAAGTAAACGATATGTTAATAATACATTTATTAATTTTATATGTTATTAACATATTCCTAGCGGCTCAGTGGCTGAGACGTGTCTGCATCTAAAGCCCAAGTTTCCAGGTTTGAGCCCTGACTACGTTGTTGGATTTTCTGGATGGGAAAATGGTCGGCATGCATGTCATATGATTATGTGGCAAGTGAAAACTTCCATGAGTACCCATTTGGCTAGGGTTTTCTTCGCAAAATAAAATATCGGCATACTTTAACTTTAACATCCACAGAGAGCTCAGATTCATTGTAATCTGAGCGCCAAATTGGTAGCGATAGTCGCCTAGATGGTGGCATAAAAAATGGCTCTCAGTTCAGGGGAATATGCTGAGTCTACAAAGGCTAAGGCGCCAATAAAGCAGCCCCGTTGGAACAAAACAAATTATATGTGAATTTTTTTTGTTAAACGTTTACATTTGATAAAATTTTAAGCTGTTATAGCTTATGTCATAGCTACTAACTAGAATTTTTTTAATCTTATTTTTTAAAATATTTTTTATTCCTAACTCCAAATTCTTGTAATTATTTTTTTGCATAAATATATATATATATATATATATATATATATATATATATATATATTATATATATATATATATATATATATATATATATATATATATATATATATATATATATATATATATATTAGAATACTTTGCATATAAACACTTTAAAATCCCAAACATAGAAATTTACAAAAACAATTTGATCATATTAAAATAAAAACTACCTAATAACTATTGATTGAACTTTAATTTAAATCCCAATTAAAGTTGTAATAAATTTTGAAATAGATAAAAATTGCTCTGTTTTTATCCGTCAATAGAAGTTCCAAACCCAGTTTATTTTTAATTAGAAAAATACAAACAATAAAAATGAGCTTTAAAGAACTATTTTAAAAAAGTATAGAATTACTTTTTAGCAGAATTATTTTCTTTCTTTTCCAGCTTTTTCAGCCACTCTTGCTGAAGTTTACTGTAAGACTCTGTCAAGTGTTTTTCCTACAAAAAAAAATTAATTTGATGTAAGTTATAAGTAAACAATAAAATTATGCAATATTTTATGTACAATAAATTACAAGTTACTTACTCTCATAGACCTTTCTTTATGCCGCCTTTTAAAACATTTCACTAACCTAGACCTAAAAAAATGATGCTTTCTTTTGTTTTCATGGTAAAGACCTGTATCAGATGGCTGATTGTACATAGGCTAGAAGAAAAATAAATTGATTACCTATAAATGTATTAATTAATAAAATGTTTTACAAAAAAGTAAATAACTTATATATAAGTAAAATAATAAAGTTTTAACTATTTAATCATACAAAAAATTATTAAATTTCAAAATGTCATGATTAAGTGTTCTTAGATCTAAGCAGCATTATGGCTATATCAGCAAGGTCATACTAACTACATTAAGAGTAAATGAAAAACAAATTGAACATATATTTAAAATTTTATATTCAATAACTCTGTAATAATAATTTGATGCATGTAATAGTCATAATGCAAATAACATGAACAGGTGTCTAAATTTCTTAATTTAAACTATTCCAAAATTAAATAATTTGTTTGATAGATAAATAGTAAGAATAATTGTTGATTTGATCAATAAATCATTCAAGTTTAATGTGACTGTTCTTTTTATAGTTTTCATGTACTTTTATTTAAACAGGATGCATACTTGCATTCATTTACTTGCTTACTATAAGTTGTTTAAAAACATCATATACCAAACAAAATGCAATGCACAACAGACTTTACCTCTAAGAATTTTAAGAGACATAATTTCAAATTTTTCTTTATCTAAGGGTTGTTGTTTTCTCAGAATATTCAAAAATGGTACTTTTAGCAATGAAATAACAAATATTTATCCAATTAAAGTAGAGTATACTTACTATTTCAACTTTAGGTCCTAATTTTTCTAGAATTTTATGTGAGTCTTGAGCTTTATTCTAAAATAAGGAACATTGACATTTTAATAAAATTAAACATGAAACTGTGTTCAATTTCTTCAATAAATAAACATTTATCATTAGGATTTAACTATTACGCAACAAAAATGGAAAATCAAGTTATTAAACTTAAGCAATTTGCAGTTAAAAGAAAGACCATAAAGTTAAACAAAAACACTTTAATGTTTAGACAAATTTTGTATTAACATAGATTTCACCCTTAAAAGAATAAATACAATTATATTATAGGAGGGTGTAGTTCGGAAGTTTATGTAAAATTGTATAAACAATTTTTTTTTATAATTTAATAAAACAAGGTTATACATACTCTGTTTTCAGAATAAATTATTTGTGCCATGCTCATTTGTTTTGATTCAACAGGACATGCATCTTTGGTAGTGCCCTTAGATACAGTAGGTTTACTAGCTTCTTCTTCAATTGCCTTCTAATGAGAAAAAATAGAACGTTAATACTATGTTTTTAAAAAAAACTAATTGTCAATCAATAAAAAAAGGAAAATGTGATGTGTTTATCACATACTAGACAATTATAGATATTTAATATAATGATGTAATAACAAAACCTGTCACCAAGTAAGGCAACTTTGGCTCCCAAGCTTCTCAACTCAAACAACTTTATACGAAATACACATGATTTTTAAACCAATGGCAACACTAATATTTTTAAGTAAATAATCAATGAAGATGTAAGTAAGCAGAAGGGTGTAGACCAAATTTACCATAATCTACAGTACTGGCAATTAAATCTGCCATCATACATTAAAAATATTTTTTTTTTAATTCTTAGTGATAACTTAGGGTTAACTTTAATGACTGATATAAAAAAAAACAGTTGTAGAGTAAAAAAAGGTACTACATTTCCATTTTGCAGGCGCAAATATTGGCAAAGAGAATCTTAGACAACAAACAGAATTTTTTTGCAACAAAACACAGTAAAAGGTTACTATTAAAAAGATTTCCTTTGAAAATGGTTGTATACTTTTGGCGATTTTATCGCTTGCGTCCACGAAATGGAAAAGTACCTAAAAAAATTCACTTTTTACATCCTCTAACTAGTAAAATCACTACTATAAATATGCTTACTTTTTTTGCCTCCAGCCTCTTCGTTTGGGCGTCTAACTCATTAATTTCTTTATCTACCCTGTTTATGTTATTTACGATATTTTCTTTCATTATCCTATAGGGAGATTCTCTGCCATCTTCCGCTGGCAGCGTAGGAGAAATGGCTTCCACTTGTGGCGTATAGGCAGCCTCCTAAAGAAAAAAAGTAGCATTAGTTCTGACACCTTACATTTTTAAGTTCAAAGAAGTGATAGATTAAGAATCTTAATTTTATTAAAAATTTTAAATTAGGTTTATTAAAAATGTTAATAAAAAAAGTTAACAAGTAGGAGTTTCAATGCTACATCAAGTACATTTTTCTTCAATGTATTTAAATATTTTTTTTTTTGAAAAATAATGAACCAGAACATAATCAAATAAATATAAATAAAGTGAAAATGGCAACACTTGTAATCATAAATAAAACTTAATTTTAAAAAATATATATATTATTTAAAATAATATTATAATCTTATACAAGCTTAAAAATTAAGTATGTTCTACACAAAATCTCAACTTAAAAGTTATTGCAAAGGGTACTTTGTTTTCAAGTAAATTGAATCCAACAAGTATTTGAATTTGTACAAATTAACAGATAGTATTATTACTTTTCTAAAAACCTTACAATGAATAGTTCAGATGTTTGAATATTTGAATTTAAAGCTGTGAATAAAAAACTATTCCAAATTAGATCAGAAAATACATTAAACAAAAAGTGACAATAGGCCTACTTACTTTTTTGACCAACCTAGTATCGATTAACAGAGGTTGAAGGACGGGAGCTTTTGGTTCAACTGCTAGTCGAGGTCGCTTTATAGGTTGCATGTTATCCATTTCAGATGGGGTGTGAACACTCACAACTGGTGGCTTTAAATTTCTGACAGACATTGCATTAGGAGAATAAGTACTATTAAAACTGAGTTCTCGCTCATATTGATACCTAACTGCATCCATATACCTGAAATCAGAAGAAATAACTATTTTTAAAAGTTACACAGCGCACATATTTCTAACAAAAAGAATTTATTGTATACAGACTTGTAACTATTTAACATCTGTTCTATTTGTATACAAAGAAATTAAAACAAGCTGTGATGGTGTAGTGGTCAGCGTGCTCAAACATGGATCATATATAGAGGTGTCAGTTCACTAAAGATTTCACTCAGCTCTTTATCTTTCCGAGGTTAATAAATGAGTATTATTCTTGATTGGGAAGTTAACTGAGGTTTCATCATTGAACTAGACACTTGTCAATAATGAGTATTAATAAATGAGCATTATTCTTGATTGGGAAGTTAACTGAGGTTTCATCATCATCGAACTAGACACTTGTCATGGATGATTTACTAGTAGTAGCATCTCAAGCCCAGAGGCTGCAGAAATGTAGATAAGTACAACCTAATGGGCCAGTAGGCTCAGGCAAACTAACTTTTTACACAGTTAATTTTAATTTATATAAAACCAAAGTAAAAACTACATGTGGCCGAAACCAAATCAAATCTAAACATTTTCCCAACAAATAAAACGGAATTTCCCAAAAATTAGGGAAATGGGGGGGGGGGGGCATTAAGTACAACAAATTTCGGTTATCAAAAGATTCTGATCAAGTATCATTTTTATAGTATTTTTTTAAATTACATAAGAAAATAGACAAATTTAAAGATTTAAAGTTAAGTTTAGGTTTAGTTTGAATTAACGTCGCACTAGAGCTACACAAGGGCTATTGGCGACGGGCGTCGTATTTTAGAACCACAATCAAGTGACGAGCCGACACCTGAGTAGGCACCCAACGCAACCGTTAAGGGCGACATCGTACGCAGCCTCGGGACTTTGAAGGATATTTAACGTGCACTCCCTCTACACGGGGTATTATTCGTCGGACATTTTGGCTGCACGGGCCGTTTATAGGTCGGCAGTTATTTTGGCGATGCCCGGACCCGAACCTGGGACCTTTCGCATGCTAGGCGGATGCCTAACCGACTGGGCTCCCCAGCCCTTAAAGTAGTGTATTTAAGTGAAATACTGCCTCTTCAATTTTCTAATCAAAACTTTGAACATAACATTTTATTCAGGGGCTGAACTAGAAAAATTGGCAACTTGGCTTTTAAAAAAAAGTGAAAAATTACGTATATGATTTTCAAACCAACAAACTAAAATACAATTTTATAAAAATGAGTTTTAAATCTACAGAACAACAGGTCAGCAACCAACAAATGTTAAAACATTCCAATATATTGGTGCCAAGTAAAATGTTTTCTTACCTATCCCTTTCTAATGCTGCTGTATATTCAGGAGTTGCGGGAGGCCTAAGGGACAACCTTCTCCTGGCGTTCTGTACATGGTGATCCCCGTACCTATCTATGTGATGAGTTTCTGCGGGTGGTTGCCTTGTGTCAACCTAAACAAAAATAGTAACATTATATACAATTGTTTGCAAATACAATCTGACATAATAAAAAGTTTTAAACAGGGAACATATAAAATGTGAATTAAGAAGTACTTTGTCAAAATCGGTAATACAGCAGAACTAGACAGATCTTTGTACTTCCCAGTAGTCTCTTGCAGTTACAATCACAGGATTATGACCAGTGTTTGTTTGTTTTTGTTATCAGACAACTTTCAAACATTCACAATACAAATTTATTACATAAAACTTGATATTTGGATTTCCCAGGTTTTTTTAATGGAACTGGGTACAATTACCGTGTGGTCATAACTACTGCAACCAACCATCAAATAACATTTTTAAAAAAATCATTTGTGTTCTCAACTGGGTTAACCTAAAGAATAGTGGCAGGCAATTTTACGCCAAATCTGGTAACACCGACAAGTTGGTATTATGGCAACCTTTGGCGAAATTAGTACTTGCATGGTCAATTTCTAAATGTTAATCCATTTTAATCTTAAATGCATTTAATTTATTCTAAGATTTTTTAGACCAATCTTTTATTAATTATATGCTAAACGATTTTAAACAGTTATTTACATTTTTTTAATATCAATTCTTCGGCATTTTAACGTTTTGTGCATAATATTTAAAGTTATTTTTCCCTTTTATTTTTGGTCATAAAATCAATTGTAATATTTTCTTTTACCGAAAAGTTCGAACGTACACACTAAACGAACAGCACACATTAAAGAAGTAAAATACACAATATTGTCCGAAACCAAAAAGTATCAGTATTAATAACTTAAGAGAGCCATTGTTATTACTCAAAGGTCCAAAATATTACCATAAACAAATCCGGGTAGTCTTTAATGTTTCTTTCAATAAAAATATTTAATAAGGATCGAAAAATACATGTTTAAAATGCACAATAAATCAGAAAATATTTTCAGTCGCGGAGCCACAATAATAATCCATAGAGCTAGGTAATAAACAAACCACCAATTTAAAACTAATAAGCTATTGCCATCTATAAAACTATTAGTGTGATTAATTAAAAGGCTCCTTTGGAGCTGAAGTGCTTTGATGGGCATTGGGCATTCATCAACAGTTCAGTATCAACTAGTTAAAACCAGGAAACATGACAACCTAATTTTTAACTATAGTAGAGGCGTTCATTCAGTTAAGTTTTAAAAACGTGTTTAAATATATTCCATTTGAAAATAGTAATTAGAAATCAAAAACGCGGGATGAAAATTCAGCAAAATAGAAGTTAACAGACTGTTCTGAGAAATTACGTAATCATAGTAGATGCGCTTATTGGTCAGAAACATTTTGAAACGAATATTACATTATTTATGCTAGAGTAGAGTCGTTCGTTCTTTTATTTAGGCTCGCTATGCACAGGATTCTTCTCTCTCCATTTAAAATAATAAAAAAAAAAGTCTGCGCAACATAAGTAGGTAACCGCCTATGCACTAAGAATCAAATTCAATTGCCCGTTTTTACTTCTTTAAACGTCTATGAAAATTTAAAAAATGTGTTTTTAATGAAATAGTGTATCAAATAGTCGTAATACTTTAATATACCTTATAACGCAATGTTGTCTGTATCTTGCGATTTTCGCGAGTCAAATGTAAACAAATATATGCCTTATGCCAAAAGTAATATGACCACAGATAAGGACCCCCCCCCCCCCCGCCAAATTTTTATCATCTCATATACCCTTTCCCCTCCCCCAAATTTCAAACACTAACATTATAACGCAAGACTAACAATAAGCAAACATCAAGAAGTTAATTGCCATTATCTTGAGTAATCAAATACAGAATTTTAGAACTATGTAATAATAATATTGAAGTCATTTTCACGTTTTTAACAAACAGTATTCACAGATTTTTATAAAATCTCTATTCCATTTAAATTCTGTCAAGTTTTTTAGACTGTAACAAAAAAGCAGGACGTTTTGGCGGGACTGTCCCGGAGTCTGGTCACATTAGTGTGCATTGTCAATTAATTTACCAATTTCATGAAAAGAATCCCTCTCTTAAAAACTGAACCAAAGTAATATTTCAATAAAGGTTTGCTTACAAGCAATTCCCAGACCTTCAACAATCCCAAAACAGACACCACAAGTCATTATTACAAAACGTGGCCGCTGATTCCTTTCCAAGAACCAAACAGGTGGTGACATTCCACAACAAGACTCACCTGAAAATGTCCATCCCTGTACATGTGATTGGCAGATGCGTAGACGGCGGCTCCGCCCCCGCCCGGATGTACCAGGTGGGGGGAGGAGACGGCGGAAGTGACGTACGAGGTAGCGGAAGTGGAGCACCGCGCGGGGTCTTGTGGGTAGGGGTAGCCCCTGGTGCCCGTCAGGGGGGGACTGTGGTGCCCTGACGAGCCCCCGTGGGGGGCTCTTTTGTACTGGGCATTGCCGTCATGTGTGGCCCTAGAAAACAAAAGACATACTATTAGAATGCTTAAGAAATAATAAGGCATAATAAAAAGGTTAATAAAATCTAATCTAGTTTTGTGGTGGTTTATGTTCATTCACTGAATATTACGTTTACAAAAATTCAGCGTAAACGTAATGTTCAATATATACGTATACCCAATTTTAAATATTTCATAACGGTTTCAATGTTGAGCAATTTTCATTAGAATTCGTAGATATACTTTAGCCGCATACCAATATCTTGTAATTGCACACGCCCACACTCTATTATTTTGCTAGGGAAAACAAAACCAAATTAGCCAATTGAGATCGAAAAGCTATAAATTCTCTAATGGAAATCTGAAATAAATTGCTCATTGGTTTTAAATTGTATATTTAAAATGTTTTAGTGGATGTAGTTGTGATTAAGTACGACCAAAAAAAATTAATTACTTGTGCACCGAACCCAACAGACGGCATTAGTTAAGTCACTTTTGAATCAATAATCGAGATTAAACCCTAGATTAAAAAACAATCAGTAACTCTTGACTGGGCAAAATACTTTTTAATTTAGAGTTTTCTTGACCTAAACCCAGACATCCGAAACAGAACAGACTTCCTAATGAAAAGGAGAAATTGAGCAATTTTTGAAGAGAGAGATATGCCAAATAAAAACTTTCTCTGACCCATTAGTCGAGAGAGGCCCATCTACCGACACGCATGGACAGCGTGGTAATCACCGGTGGATGTTGGAGGGCATTTACCCCTTCATCCACAACCTACTTCCACGGAACTGGCTTTTGGTAAGTACAGGAAGAAGATTGCGAGATCAGGAATAACGTCTTGGACTTTCACAATGAAAATCACCAAAGAATAGTGTTGAGCATAGTGGCGTCTGGCTGAAATTGCCTCTGATAAATCAGAGAGATTTTTAATCTCTCTGATAGACGGATTATGTGTCTGCTTCTGCAGAGATAATGACCAGGAAGTTCAGAAAAGATCTAATTTAAACCTCCAGACCGTTTTTTTTTGCCATGTTATGTCTCGAAAAATTTCAAACATAAGTGCTTTCACAATGAAATCTTTAAGTGAAATTCAATAACGAAATATGTAAAAATGTAGGAAAACAATAAAAATAGATATCTTCTACAACACAAAAGATATTAAACAGGTGAAAATATCAGACTATTATACTGCAGTCCGGTAACACAATTAAACTATTTCAATTTGCACGATTCAAAAACCGGTCATGGGAATATCGATTTGGATTTCACAACATAAGACTTTTATATTGTAGGGATCAGAGGGTCGACCTCGCCTCGTCCCTAGACACGACCCAATAGCCATTATGTAACCCAGAACAAAATGGTACAATTATAGATTCAGATTAATTGGGAAATCGATAAATATCAGAATAATAGATAAATATCGGAATAATCGATAAATATAAGTATAAATATTCTGCCTTTTAATGTCAAAATGTAGTAGTCCTTCAGATGTGCCGCCCTAGACAAATGTCCGACAAAGCCGACCCTTTCCCCTAGAGCTGAGCCTGCCCTTGACCAAGGTTCAAAATAAAGAGGAGACATTATTTGAGCGAAGGCAAACTTCTTCCCAATGGGTCTATCACACTCGCATGGAAGTTACTTCCTTTGCCGTCCTTGATGGATCTGGCAACTGCCAGACTTGGCATTAAAAACAACATAAATAGAATAAGTCGATTATCATCTAAAAACGTTGTTCAACTTAGTTTCAAAACCCTTAACATTCAAAAAATACTAACATACCAAGGAAACATTTTTCTTTTTTTTAAAAAAGTGTATTGTTTGATCTAGATTTTGGAAGTCAACTCATTCGTTACCTAACTGCTTCACATAAGCTTTCCTTGCATTTTTTTTTTTAAGAAATCGAGTTCAGCAACTTGTAATTTCCTTCCGAAGCGAAAAAGAAGAGCGGCGTGACACAATGCGATAAGATTACAAAAGTGAATGGAAGTGGTCGTCCGAGATAAAATAAATCATTAAAAACGATGACGTGTACATCGCCATAGAAAAAGCTATTCCGAGAAAACCACCGACCTCGAAACCAGATGAGGCAACAGACGCAGCAAGGCTTCAAAAACAACCCGGATGACCTTGTTTTGAATGATTCTCTTATTTTTTATTAGCATTCTTTTTATTTTCTGGAGTGCGCGTGTGAGATGTATGGATGTGTTGTAAGTATGGCGGCGTAAGAAAATTAGCACGAGTTCAAAATAACACAGATAAACGTTATCTTGCCCAGAAAAAAAAACGACTAGATTTTTTTTCTGTAATAGCTTGCACAATGATTATGTACTGTTCTAAACTTTTAAAGAACCTTGACAGTGTTCTTTCGCTTTGTGTTGATTAATAATGAGGAAGTAAAAAGACTGGATTATAAATTACATGAAGTGTCTAGTTGCACAACTAACATTCTACCAAGTATAACTAATGCTGGAGCGTGGCAGAAATTATTTAATAACAATATAAAATAAGTTGCATTAAAATTCAAATATATATGAACTGCAAATACCATGATCGATTTTAAATACAAAGCAATATTTATTACTTACTAAATATACCATACACATATATACTGAACAATTAAGAATTTGGAAGTATTACAAATACATTAAGTTGTAAACCATTTGTAATATTATTTAATGATTCACAAATCATTACGTTATATGTGTGTATTTTAACTTGTCTTTTAAACAATTGTCAAAAGGATAGTTCAGACACAGTCAAATAATTTTATAATTTCGAGGGAAATTATTTACACCGCGCTCCAACACTATGATATAGGGCCCGGTCCGTTCACTGGCGACTATTGATAATGATAAATTCATTTCCGCGTGGTTTTTATTAAACTATTCATTACTGATATGAGATTTAGAAATTGCGATTTATATAATTTATAATCCTCATATAATTTTAATAAATAAGCTTAAGATCATCCCTTTCCCTTCCAATGTGTGTAAAAATGTTTTAAACACTGCATGTATCTGATTGAAATGCTCCAAAGAATTTAGATTTTGAAAAGTATTACTGTAACTACTTAAGATACTCTATATACTCTTTCTTTATTGAGCATACACTGAGAAAAAAATACTGTAAACATACAAAAAATGTTTTTGTAACGTTACAGAAATAACCAATTTTACAAAAAAAGTTTTTGTAATTCGGAACAGAAATCCTCATTTCTACAGTTACAGGAAATGTTCTAGTATTCGCAATTTTTTCAACCAATCATCTTCGACTTGAAGTTGCGCGCGCATCGCTTCTAAAGTTTCGTTTGTGATCTGGATCAATTCATCGCCATTTAAAAATGATATAACGTTTTAAATTTGATACAGGTATAAAATATAGGTGAGTAACTTTTATTTCTTCTATTATACTATTTATAATTCTTATTTTTGTATTCGGCATTGTTCCGATTGTTTAATGTTTTATGTTCATGAACATTTCGTTAACATGTAATGAAGCCGACCCGGTGGCGCAACGGTTAGGGAGCTAGCCTTTGGAGCTTCTGGGTTCGGGTTCGAGTCCCGGTAAGGCATGGATGTTTTTGTTTGTCAATAAATGTTGTTATTTGTCTATGTGTTTGTGTCATTTCTGGCGTTGAGTACAATAGACCTGAGGTCGCAGTGCTCGGCGAACTTGCCCCCCACCAAGAAAGTCATAAGTCATAACATATAACGGAAATTCTTCTGTTTTGCTAGAAAATATGTAATAATAATAATATACGTAAAAAAGTTTTGTAAAATTACAAAAACATTACATGTATAGCATACATAAAAAAGTCTTGTAAATATACAAGATATATATATGTAATGTTAACACAAATATATTAAGTGTTTTTACAGTACTATTTTTAGTAGTTATTTACTAGAAATTTTCTAGGAAAAGTTTTTACAAAAAATATTTTTGTTATGGTTACAGATTTTTTTTCACAGTGTAAACCAGCTTAGGCACAGAATATATTTGTTAGAAGTCTATAATTAAAATCTTTTGATCTTCTCAACATAAAATTATTCTTCCATTGTTACAATCCATAAACAATGGCACAACTTTCAATTTTCATGAAAAATAATAATAATCTGGATTAATCTTCTTCTCACACACGAAAAAATAAAATACACTCAACGGAACGAAGCTACAATCGCCATCTTGCCCTACAGAGACGGTTGGTAATTGAATGGAACGAACGATCTCTTCAAACAAAGGCCACTTTTATTTTATTTCGCGGTAGGGGCACGATTCATTTCTACTTGCGCACACAACGAGAATAAAAGAATGAGATAATATAACCCAAGTAAATCGCCCCCATCTTCTTTAGTCGGGCAAACTCCGAGGTCCTTTACCCTTCAGCTGACCGAGAAAAGAATAGAACAATGGAATAGCGTCTACCTTGATGAATCTCGCACGCTCTCGCGTTAGAGAGGTGATATATTGTCTTCTGGAAAAATGGCGTTAAAGTTATGACTCAGAAAAATAGGTTCTGTTCGGGAAAAATAAATCATAGGAGGTCTCAGGTTATTGGACGTGAAATAAGTGCACTAAAAATGGTCCATAGTTGAAATAACAAAAGCAAGGTAAAATAACAGCAAGCTCTATAAAACAGTGATAAATCGAAACAAACATAAGAATAATTAAATATATATATTTTTTAATAGAAAGTTGATCTTGGTGCCTTTAGTGATTTCTTACAGTTGAGCAAATCAAATACAAATTGTGAACGTCGTATGTCATGCTATAAACGACATTTTATATTATGTAAAAGAAATTGAGAAAGAGTAAAACAAAACCCTAGTGAAAGAAATACACTAATTTACATTCTCTAAGGGTTCAATCATGTATGAAGGATGTCATTCATGCCGAAATCTACCATTACTTAACTAGGTATTTAATACACATACAATGTTATAAGCAAATTTCAAAACAGCAACAAAAAACAGTTCTAAAACACATAACAACGAAAGAGAATCTCAAAATATACAACGTATTTCAACGAAATCTAAAACAGAACTCTTTCGTTGATCAGTCAGGGAACAATTTCAGTGTAATTGGCGTCAAACAATATCCATCATATTCACAATCGGGTTTATCTACTACTCGACTAAAAAGAACAAACAAAATAATTGAGATCGAAAGGAAAATGCATAAATAACAAGAATACCACGAAATCCAATATACGAAACACTAAACATACACAACATAGCATGAGTAAAAATAAAATGAGTAGCGCTTCACAGCAAAATAAGTTGGTGAAAATAATCACAGGAGTTATAATAATAATGAATAGCTAAAATGAATATTCAAACATCTGTAATAGGAATAAACAAGACTGGCACACAAAAAGTTCATAAAAAAGAACGTTTCTAGAAATAATGACTTAATTTTCGTAATAAAAACAATTAATACGTAAACGGCCTAAATTAATTCAATTTATTTAAGTAAAGCATTTTTTTTAAATATTGGTATGAATATTAATTTACCCTAAAGAAGTATGAATTTTTTTTGTTGGGAATATTTCAGGCATCAATATTGAGTTGCATATAGGAGATGCGTGTATCTAGGCCTGAATTTTTTTAAATCCCCATAAATCTACAACTGAGTTTATTTAAATTTTTACATCGATAATTAACATTTTCAATTCATTCACTGTAAAAATTGGTGTAAGTGTAATGTTACTACAGCTTTATAATTTATGGAGTAACGTTTCGCCAAATTTTGCGTAACGTTAGTAATCTGAGTAATGTTACACCTCAAAATAGTAGTAAACTTCTATAATTTGTGTTTTGTTACTCATAAAGCTGAAAGAAACCACCAGGATGGAGTAACGTTAAACAACACACTTTTATATTATATAGAGAAAAAAAATAAGCGCGCTTACAATTTCAGTAGACCTAAAATAATTGCTTTCGTGCATTTACTCAATAGAAAATCGGTAGTCAACGTTCCGTGCTACAATTATGACTAAGGATGACACAGAGGAATTCCGTGATGTTTCACAGATAACACTATTATGACAGCTTTTTTTGCTTAAAAAACCAACAGGAAATTGTGTAACGTTTCGATAAGAATCGCACAAATGAAAAAGTAGTTTTCAAGAGAAAAAATAAACCAGGAAATACTTTTTCGCAACATTAAAGAAGAAAACCATGTAAGTATGTAGAATGCTTAGGACATATACTTAGGACAACAACAAAACCATAGTCCTTGTCATATTTAAGTCAGAGATACATGTAGTAATAGAAAAGTGAAATAATATATGAGGAAAACGGCAGTCATATTGTATTTTGCATAAAAAGTCAATTGATTATAATAGCATCACTAATCTATCCGCTTTTAAATATAGCAAACTCTTAGGTATGCGCAGACGTGAATCTAAGTCAAACAAGTACAAACAGTACACATTGTTCATACAATTCTGTACTTCAAAAACAAACAAAAAAAAAGAAAAGAGAAAGAAGCGCCAATGTCATATGTTATAATTCTTACTACAGTTCTTTTTTGACTGAGGTAAAGGAAGAATTAGTATACATCCATTAAGGATAGATGGATTGTTCTTTATATATTTATATCTGTATATGTTTCTTTTCCTTTAGGATCCTCATATGGCAAAAAAAGAAATATAACTAAAATCTGCGATGCAAATATTTTTAATGTTAAGTATTTTTCAAAATATGTATCATTTCACATTACTCCCCTCTTTTTTACAATAATAAGACTCCTATAGAAGAATTCATTGTATAATATAGGAGTACTACAGAACATCCCGATATAACAGAGCATTAGATTATAAGCGATATTCAGGGTAATTAAATAGTATTATTCCTGAACATAAAAATTAATCTCCATTGAATGGGAAAAGGCCCTAACCATTTCTACCAAAACATAAAAAAGACTTTGTATTTTATAACAATTTCATTAAATTAATTTTATAGTAAATATAAACATAAAAATTATTATACTACAGATACATGTATCTTTTACAAGAGAAAAACTACAAAAAATAATGATCCTAAAAATAGAAGAAAATCTAAAAAGGCCAGTTTTCTGTTCAACTGTTTAATTGCAATTAGTCCACCTACGCATTTATGAAACAAACGAGAAGAAAGCCTACAAAGTCACGTGAAGGTCATTCGTTTTTTAAGTTGAATGGGGTATTCTATCCAAGACATCAAGTCGTGTAGAGAAAACGGCGATATCGCGACAATCAAACCAAAAAGGTTCCAGGTAGTTAACTTTCAAGGTCAATTGAGCCTTCGGCATTAGAAATATATATATTTAAGATTCGCATTACACAACTTATAAATTGGGTGATACCGGTTACTGTTGGGTTTCTCGATACCATAAAATGTAATTACGGACTGCCTCTAAAAGACTTGCTAAGATCGATAAATAGTTTATAAAATTTTTTTGAGCTGATATCTGTAGTTTAAATTCGAATTTTGCGAATGAATGTTTTGTCAATATATGATCTTAATATAAATTTAATTTTTAAAAAAAGGATAAAAACTTTATTTTATAGATGTAGAACAATGGTTCCCCAACTGTGTGACTCGGTTCCTTAGGATAGAATCATTACAACATATGTGAGAAAGAAAACCTCAATTTTGTATTTTACTGCGATAACAGAAAATATTTACTGTAAATCTAGTGTAATATTTAGTTACTATTTACGTTTCGACTATTTTTATATGTTTATAATGTTTTTTATATGTTTTATTTTGAAAGTAATAACAATATTTACAGATCTACATTAATGGTTGTTTTGCCCACTATTTTTATACTTTTTCAAAAATTAAAGCAGCATTTACAGAGCAAAATATATGGGTGAAACTATAAGAATAGCTTCTTTCCACCACCATTAAAGGAAAAACAACTTTTACAGCAAAAAAACGGGCAAAATTTCAAACATAGTTTTTTTTACTACTCTAAAACGACCTTGAAGGAAAAACAACTTTTACAGGGGAAAAAAGGCTTTTTTTTTTAAAACCTAAAATTGCAAAGGCAATATTTTCCACTACCATGAAAAGCAATGAAGTAAAAACAGAATTTACAGCGAAACAGAAAAAAAATCAAGAAGTTTTTCAACGCTGTAAAGGAAAAGCAACATTTATAGAAATATAGAAACCGAATAATTTATCAAAATGATTTTGGCTAAAATGCACTAAACATTCACAGGAGAGAAAATCCCGAATTCTATGTAAATTTATCGTTATTAAAATGTTCATTTATCCTCACTAAAACGAAACTGCGTATTTTAAAAGTATCTTGTGTCTTCAATAATAATAGTACTAATGAGTAAAATACATAATAATAGGCCTGAGCGTAAAAAAATTTCAAGATTTTTTTTTTGCCATTGATTTACCGCAAACTGTAATAAACATTATGCGTGGAACAGTACGAACTTTAAAGTACTTCGTAAGATTTAGCCGCCATTTTAAGTTTGGTAAATAAAATTTGTGGTGTATGTGGTGAAAAATTCCCAGTTACATTGATTTCTATCCCGATTCATAGCTATCTTTGTTTTTACTTTTATATCTGTACTTGTTTATAACTTGGCATTGCAACTGTATTGACTTTAATATAGGCGGGGAATAGTTCCATGTCAAAACTTTTCCACGGGATATGGTACGAACTTATTTGTGACACAGAAAACCATGCGATTGGATTTACACTTCCGACCTACACAATGGTTGCACACCGAAATACACATCAATTTTCAAAAAATGCGTTCGACACACAATGAACAAACATAATACACCAAAATAATCAAAATTCCAAGGGAGAGAGACAGAAATGCACACTGCCGAACATGCATGCATAACCAACCTTCCATTCTATTTCCTACACCACGCAGTTGTCAAGCTAACGAACTTTCACGGAAAAAGCAAGCGCAAAAAAGAAAAAGAAGAAAAAAGAACAAAATAAAAAAAAAGCAAGGTTTCATGGCCGAGTGAATACAGTTCCTATTCACAGCGCGGTGCACAGGCGCGCACACATACATCCACCAAAGCGGGCGGGAAAGGATAATGAAAAAAAAAGAACAATAAAAAGAGAATAATAAAAAAGCAAAGAGATGAGTGGCGGGGAAAGAGAAGGGGGAAGGGGACATCACGCAATGGCCCAAGGTCACCTTCAGCGAAGAGCGATTTCGTTTGAGGACGGTTTTTAAAGGGTTTTATATGGCCGTCAAAAGACGTAGTTTTTGACCGTTCATGTGACAGCAGAGACAATGACGAGACGAGGGAATTACACCACTAAGAGAAAGAAAATCTCGCGAATTTCGAATAGAATAAAATAAAAGATTTTATTTCGTCGGAATTGGGTTCCACGTGGCTCTCTGATAAAATGTTGGCTGGAATAACTCGCTCCAGGATAATATCTCACTGATAAAGGATATTATGCTGCTTTTCTGTAGATATTTTTTTTTATCGTCTGCCTGTTTCATAACTTAAAAATTAAACAGAAATAGAATGCTGGAGTTTACTCAAGGCGGTAGATAGTTTTGTAGTCTTATTAATTTTCAAGTAAATTTCGTGTGCATCAGTACCTTTAAAAATATTTATATCACTACTTTGCAATCAATATAATACAGCGAAACGTAAAAAATAAGTAGAACCTTAAATATTAAAAAAATAATAATAAAATCCAAGTTCACTGTTATTTCGCAAGTGCATGTCCATCCCTGTAAATGTTTCTTTTTCTTTCATGTCATTATGTAGTAAAGAAAACAAGAACAAAACGATATATTTAATAGAATCTTCAAAAGTTCAGCACTTATTTGGATTCGCCACTCTTTGACTAGATCAGTTCATATTTTACTAATATCTTATTTTGATTTAAAATGTTCTAATTATTCATAAAAATTGGCGTTGCTTATTATGAGGGACAATAGAACGGGTCTTTTCTCATTGATATATTTGCAATAATTTAATTCCAACAAAAACTTTAAAATGAATTACAATTTAATGCTCTTTTAAACTAAACATAAAGCATTCCTATAACGAGCAATTATAATACAACATCTCCAATCATCTAAATAAAAAAACAATGCTTTCCAAACATGCCTGTCTCAATTTTAATCCATGTTATATTTTTAGCATGCTTATAATAAAGGCATAAGCATACATTTACATGAATCTGGCGTAGCATGCAGCAATCCCGTGACGAAGGAAAAGAAGTGAATTATCGCTCCAACGAAAGACAATAGCATTCGTGTCAGTGCAAACATGGCAGTGCAAAGCGAAACGCTCTTTGGACAACAACTCAGTTAATACAGGAAGACACATAACAATCACTCATTATATCTCGTCGTTATTTATCTCTATTTAGATGGGTGACATAACAGGGCGAGTTCATTGCGAATTGAGGGGGAGAGTAATCATTCAATGAATGCATAGTTAGTTAACTTTAAGTATTTAACACTCGTTTATACTGTAAATTAATTTGTCCTACAGCAGTTATTCAGTACTCTGGTCATTGTCCGGTATTTTATTTATTTAAATAAAACAGAAAACGTATTTTCGCAAAGCAAGTTTTGTTACCGCACGTCTTTAATGGATTCATTTCTTTTGTCGGTGACTTGATGGAATGTTAGATGTGGATTTATTTATAAGAGTCATGAGGTAGAAAAAACAAAAATAATTGTGGATACTTTCAATTCAAAGTGAAAACCGAAAGCTAAAGCAAATTTACAGGGTGTTGTAACAATGCTGCCGTGGGCGGGTAAACCAAGTTATCCACATAAGTGACAGGAAACTTTTTCTTTCTACAATAATCATAATGCAATAATATGAACTTATTTACAAAAGTCAAAGAAATAAAATATAGTTAAACATAGCTATTTTCTAAATTCAATTTGGAACTGCAAGCTAATGCTTAAAATGAAACGTATACGACTATGTAAAAACAATTTTGAAATCCGATTATACCAAACAAGATTGAAATATGTTTTAAACTACACAAAATTTAAAAGCTTATAAGAAATATATATATTCAAGTTGAAAAATGCTGAGTAATAAGTTCGTTAAAATAAAAACAATAGTTATAACACATAAGTATAAATACGTGAGGATTGATTTTTGAATAGTGAAAAGTCAATAAAATTATTCAAGTATATAAGTTAAACAAATGATATTGTGAAAGTTATTTGTAATGCTATTTGCTTAAAATATATATTTTCATATTTGTTTTAGTTGTTTCACATCCCCATTTTACACTAACAATAATATCTTAATAAATAAATGTAAATGTTTCAACAAATTATATAAATACACATTAAAATAAATATCATTATAATAAATCAAGTACACAAAATATATCCACCAAAATCATTTTTATCTATAATTCAAAACACAATCAAAATTATAAGAAAGCTTAAATATTTTTAAACTTACCAATGGTGGACACTCTTTTTAAGTCCATGAGAACTGAAAATAAAAAGAAAAGAAAAATAAGCATGGAGCAAAAGGCAAAGGCTGAAGGAATTACAAACACATACAACAAAACAATAACAAGCACATTTATGCAAAGAATCTCAAAAATAAATGTATATAACTAAAGAAAACAATAAAAATTTAAATATAACACTGGAGGGAAGAGACGGTTGAAAATAAAATATTTACTTTTCCAAAAATGTATGAAATATAACTGAATTTATTATATGCATTATTCACAAGAGTTATAATACAATATTTCAGAGTGTACGAAATTCAATATTGTAAAAACAACTTGCTGAATCGCGAATTTTATACATAATATCATAACTTTTATGTTATTATGTTAATATTAAAGAAAATAATTCTTGCCCGGTTTCGTAAATAAATAAAAATAATATATTTCGACGAAATATAAAAATCGATTTAAAATGTAATTCTATTCTTTTTTCTGGCGTCTATTCGATTACAAACTTTTTAAATTAGATTTGTACGCTAGTCTTATACCTTATTTTTGTTTTTAAAAAAACATGACTGGGAAAAGACATTATTTCAAAAAACATAAAACAACGATGGGTTTTACAATATCATTGATTAATAATTAAGCTAACGATGAAAAACATCCAAAATTATGAAACCTAAATGTGATCAAAAATATATTAAATTACATAATCAGAGAAATATTCAAAGTGTTACAGTAATTTAATGAAGAAACTAACAGCAACAAAACTTGACTTGGGGAAAATTAAAATATTAATGCAAAAAACTTGTTAAAAAATATTTGAAAAATTAAAATCAAAGATGTGTGCACTGAATTATTATACTGCAATGTTTCAAATAAAAATTCGCAGGCGAATAAGAATGATTCAGATTAACAAAACGAAAGACTATATGGTATGTACGTTAGAATAAAAATACTTTTTAAATTTTTTTTGTAAGACTGCCAAGGAATTTTAATTTGAACTAACACTTACAAAATGTAGCAATGCGTGTAAATCTATTTTTAAAAGCCATCAGCAGACAAACATTGTTTGTAATACGATATAGTAAAGAACTTCATTGTGAAGGGCAGTGTGTGTTAAATTGGCAAGATCATTTTCAGCAATTATAAGTTGTAGATTAACACGAATCTAGCTAAACCTAAATAAGTATCCCAACAACGATAATGATCTTTCAAATGTACTGATTTATTTACATATTGCAAAAACTATGTTAGTAGAGAATGTTCGCAAACATTGGCAATTTTATAAACTATCCGCAACCGTAAATACAAATGACTGTATGTGGTACTGTATTAAAGTTTGTCTTATTCATTACAAAAATAAACAAACAAAATATGAAACTATATATAGTAATATTAGTTTTTCTTATTAAAACACAGCGGATATTTGTTTAAAATGAATATGAGGTCAAAGCATTGGAAAAAAAACATCAATAAAATTGATCGGTTCTGCCTTATTACATGCCCCATAAAAATATTAGCTTATACGCTGTGAAACTATTAAGCGATACCGAATAGTTGTGGGACAAAGATAATTTTTTTTTTTACATTAGACCAATTATTTTTTATTTGACATTGAAGAGATCGCACTAACGAGAAAACTTAAATATGGAGAAGTTTTGATATTTATTCTTGAAAACAGTTTGTGTAATATGTAGATAGGGTGGGGTAAAATGGGTCATTTTAGAAATACCCCTATGTAACTAACTTAATTTAGAATTTATTTTTCTGAATCATTTTCTGTAATATTATTTTAATGGGTGTTTGAAACATATTTCATACTAGCAAATAAATACCCGTTCTTCGCACGGACTAAAAGAAAATCAAATCGATCCAAGTATATGTGTCATTTGATTTGCTATAGGATAATAAACTTTGCCTTTGTTCCCGTTCATTATAAAGAATAAAATCCCGTTACTTATACTGCTTTAAAATTCCAAAATAAAAATACATCACTATAAAATGCACATACTCATATCACAAAAATCTTCCTCAATATGAACTTACTGTCATCGCGATTTTCTTGATAAATTCAAAAATAACCATAATTGTATAACAATGTTATTTCACGTCAAAACCTCCATTCTGGGGTGTGTGTTTTTTTAAATTAGCTCATTGGCACGTTCAATTATTTTTAAAATCATTAATTTAGTTTTTTAAGGTAATGGCAAGAAAATAAAAGCAATTTCAATTTTAATTAATTTTTGTGTTCATTTTAATTTCTTCTCTCGAATGGCAACACGAAAGGGAAAAAATGATCGGATTTGAGCGAAAGTGGCGTATTATTTTCACAAAATTCGAATTTTCTCTAAAAATGGAACAAATATGAAAAAATAAAGAATCAGGTGCACACGTTGGTGTTAAAGGGAATCTATCTTAAAAATTTCGAATTTCTTAGGGCAGATAAGTAGGTCTTTTACAAACCACAGACAAACTCTTTCTTTCATTATTATAGAAGATAAAAAAGTTAATTTCGTGAATCTGGCATCCAAAAAGAACCTTTTTATAAGCAGTAAAATGTAGTGAGCAAACCATATGGCTTTCTAACTTCTGAAAAAATCTAAGAAAACTCTTCAATCTTGGACTGTAATTTATTTATATCATAGAGGGACATACTAGGCAACACCTCGGGCAAATCAGTTAAGAAAAATATTGATTTTCCTTTTTATTATTTCAATTTACTTTGGATGGGGTAAAATGGGTCATGGTTAGGTTTATCTCTTTTGAAGCCACTTTTTAAAAGTTTAAGAGCAGATCATGCTGTGAAGGTGCAGGATTGTTTCCTCCTGATAGAAAAGCAGTAGAACACATGATGCTTTTGACTGAAAGTTTCTAATCAGTCGGATGTCTCATCATTGAACGCAGTTATCTTACATGATCCAGTTATTTCAGATGATGCAACCGTTCCATCTTGTTGAACACCAGCTACATCAAATACAATTACCACCCTGCCTTCCTGTTCAACACCAGCTATGTCGGATACTCTTGAAGCGCTTGGTTAAATTCAAAAAGCCAATTTTTTATCTTCTCCATTTAAAACTCTCAAATCAAGTCCTGATAACTCTGTCACCTATGCCATGAAGTCTTACGAAGGCAGTGATAGCCAACTCTAAAACGAAGAGAAAAGAGTTCGACATAAAGTTGGCGAAGTAAAAACGGAATCGGATGTGATGGAGCGTTTACACGAAGCAGAACTTCAACGAATGGTAAAAAAAAAAACCCCGAGAAAATTAAGAATTTGTATTTTCCTTCAAAACCTAAACGAAAGAAACCAAAGTAAAAAAACAGAGCCACCTAAACTCAATATTACTGACAATAGCCAACAGCTTTTGACTGGGACTGGTGATAGTTGAATACAAAGGGGAAAAAAGTCAATTTAATAATTTGTTGGTTGCACTTATTGATGCGGATGATTTACATGTAAATAAGTTAAAAATCTAGTATAGGAAACTTTTGTGTTTTTCCCGATAAAGGGGATGGGGAAAATGTAGAAAAGTCAGATGTTATAAAGAGTCTTGGAAGAGCCGTTTTGTAACAACCGCAAACAATATTATTTTGAAAATTTAACATTCTAATTATGTATCATTGAATTTATTTTATGTGTTCTTATTTAGTGTATTTCCTAATAAATAGGTTATTACATACTCATCATTTTGCATTATGACTCATTTTACCCCATGATGGATAAAATGTGTAACAACTTTTGGAACTAAGTTCAATCCATTTATAATTTTTTTAAAAATTACTTAAACTACATAAAAATATACTGAAAATAATGCAATGTTAAGATGCAATTTTAAAAAAAAATTATGGTTTTATTGCCAAAGAACTTTCAAGGTGAAAATAGCTAAAAATTGACTCATTTTACCCCACCTGACCCTATTGAAATTGAAATATAGAATTAATACTGTGTTTGGCGCGTTTTTTCCTGTTAAACACATCAGTTGTGTGAAAGCGGGTTAAGTGACAGATTCTGTTATAAACCTACTTTTTTTGCTTCAAAATGACGTATCCCACTTGTTTGTGAGACTTACGGTTCGTTCTGTGAAAGTGGGTGACAGACGGACTGAACGATTATAATACCTTCCACTTTTAGCTTCCAGACTACGTTTATAACGTAAAAAGTGGAAGGTATTATAATCGGTCAGTCCGCCTGTCACCCACTTTCACCGAACGAAGCGCAAGTCTCACAAACAAGTGGGATATGTCATTTTGAAGCAAAAAATCAGACTAGGCAACGTCCCGAATTTCATTAAAAAATTTAATTTGGAAGTTTATTTAAAATTTAAATTACTAAAAATTTAATCTACATTGAAATAACATGCAAATTCCTTTTTTATTATATTTTTTATATTTAATAATATTTTCACTGTTGCCATTTCGTCTATTGTACGAGAAACTTTATTTAAAATAAAAATTAAATTCTTGAAAAAATATTTAGTTTTATATATAATTCAATTTGGATTGTTGAAATAGCACAAAAGAGTTATTTTGATGGTTTATTATATATGTATGAAGAAAGATGCACTTAGCATAAAGGATATGCAAAGTTTCGCTTTTATTTTTAACGCATCAATGTTATTAATATTAATTTATTTTTCGAACTGTAAACTGATGGCTACAAAAAGATGTTTATTAATAAATATATCATTATTCTTCGAACTTCAAAAAAAAATTAGCAAACGATACAGATTAATTATTAAATCTGCAAAAGAGGATGAAAGAAAATAGTTAATTTTGGAATTACAACTAGCTAAAGGCACTGTTTGGTGAATTTCTTTCTGTGGTGTGTAAATAGTATGTTTTCTGTTGAGCACAAATGTTGTGTGGAAGCGGTTTAAGTGACAGATTCAGTAACAAACCAACTTGTTTACGTTATAAACGTAGTGTGGAAGCTAAAACTCGACATGCAGATAAAATATGAGGATCAAGAGACCAATATCATTGTAATGAATTTTAAAAGTGAATATGGTATACATAAATGCATAAATACATATCTGCATTTCCTAGTTCAAACTAGGTTACATAAACTCGCCATTGCAATTATATTCAATTATAAGATACATACAACAAATGTTGTAAATTCAATAAAATTATAGTTTTCTTATATATAAAATCATTACACTATCGATTAAATACTTTCAAAGACATCGAATTGCAAATTTAACATGAAATGTTTATCTTAGATAGATTATTATAATGTATTACAATGAAACAGTGTAGAATTTTTTTAAAAATGTTATAAAATACACAATATTATATGCTTTCATCTCATTAAACACAATATTGCACATTGAATGCGTAACTATGTGTTCCCTTACAAAGTGTCACGCTGTCAAAACCAATTTAAACTATGTTTCAAATTGGAGTACAAAACAACCTTTTAAAACATTGTTTGTTATACGAAGAAGAGAAAGAGTTTTAAAATGTATAAATTAGGAAGATGCGTGCGAAGTATTGCCAAATCTCCAACCATTCATAAGCCGCACGGGGCGGAGCCAAGCGCAAAGACCGCCTGAAAGGCGGGGCATGTGACGTCATGCATCTCTTATTCAACCAGCTGACTAAAAAAGGAACAAACAACACAACTCCGTAAAGAATTGCAGACGGGAATGGAATGTTTGTCTGGAATGTTGCTACATCTTGTGGCCAGTAAGGCTGATATTAATATTATGGACAAAAGAAGGAGTAGGAAATATGACCTTGAAGGAAAATTTTAAGAATCGTATTATTAATGAAAATATATTTATGTGCTTTAAACGAACATTTTGTTTTTCGATACCATGAAAAATTTGTTTTGGATTCTCCAGAATAAATTATGCAAAGACGGATGCTAAATGATGCAAAGAACCAAAATTATGTTACTTATGTGATGGAATATGTTTCCAAAACGACGAAGATTACATTGGCTGTATTGATTTTTGAACACGTTTATTATTTTTTTTTAACGAAAAAGTATTTTTTTCACTGCCACATAACATTGAACGAGGTAAAACTATATGTACAGGGGCAAAACAAATAGCTCTTTAAAAAAAATAATTACTAAACATTATTTTATGTCACAAATTTTGGGGATACAAAAGTCAAAATTTATTTTTAAATCAATATAAGGAATATTTTTTTTAATTTAACAAAATATCAAAAATATACAAATTAGGAAGGTATGAGTGGCATAAGTAGTATTTATTATTAACAAATTGTATCGGCCTAAAAATTAATAAATTTACTGTACTGCTCCAAAGTAAGTAAAAATGACTTATAAATCATGATTGGCTGCAATAATTATTAAAAATCAGATACCCGATAACAAAATTAGCAAAACAAAAAAATTGAAAGATTTGCGAATAAGATTTCACGGGGAACTCCCAAAATCCAAAACATATCAATAAAATAAATACTATTCTTAACATTTCGAGCAAATGAACATTTCAACAATGAATGTGCTCAAAATTATGCGTATTACATCAGACATGTATGGTTCATTTAAGGAAGGGCTTAACAAGATATTAAAAACAAGTTTCTTGTTTTATAAGCTATATCATTCGTTCTGTATTGCTAATGGTCCTTTTATGATCTTTCGTGGTTCTTTTACCATTTTACAACTATTGGCACAAATGCAGCCTTGTAGTTTATGTACAAGGCGTGGAGATATCGATTTTTTCTTTTACAGGCATTTGGATAATGATAGCGCCATCACGAACTCTGATATTTTAGTAAACAATGTAACAGAGACATTTTAAAAGCATCTTATACCAAATATATAACATGGAATTAATATATAATGATAATAAATATTAAATAATAATTGTGTTTAAATGGATATGTACTAAGTTCTTTTTGAACAACATTGATATACCATTACTCCAAACTAGCTTTTACTAAAATAAGATATATTTGTAATATTTATCGTTTCCATTACATGCAAATAATTTTAAAATTTTATTTGGCGAATTTATTTATAAAGCCTGTCTTACAAAGAGATAAACATAAGTACATTTTCTTCGATAGGGCTTTCGTTTAGCTTCGTTATTCTTTTGTTTAAAATATGTTTGTATTATTCAAGTATAGAGAGAGAGAGAGAGACTAAACGGCTTATTGACCCGTATAGTGTTCTATCAGTACAATTGACATCAATAGTTTTGGAAATCCCATTTAAGAATACCTTATTATTAGTGTATTAAACACTAATAACTTGTTTATCAAAATTATCTCTTTGTCACAGTATTTAAACATATTTCTATTTTACATTATATGGAAGAAATCAACAGACAATGGAATTTTTATGATATGTTAACAGTTTATCCTTAGGTATATGTATGGATTACTTATTTGAAATTCCAAACAAAATAGAATTGAACAGTCTTTTTGCAAATCTCAAATTTAGAGGTAAAACTAAGATATAGGATCCGGCACGTTCATTGGCGACTTTTGACGATCGTAAATTCGATTAGGCAAAGTCGCCAATGAACGAACCTGACAATATATATCAGTTATACATTGAACAATGCGAGTTTTAAAACTAGACTCTTCAACTACTTTAATCTTCAAAATTACATTTGTTGAGGTCGCATAATTATTCGATATGTACCCTAATAAATAATATACTAATTTAATTTTTACAAATTAAAAAAATATGATATCGCAAATTATTTATATAATTATAACTACCTATAATTTCTAGTTTTTACTTTGACGCTAAACACATTTCCAACAAAGTCATTTCAAGGGCAAATCGGTAGAAAAAAATAACCAAACCGAAAAACATTTCCAAACGCAGGAAAGAGGAATAGCCAGGTGAAGCGGGAAACATGTGCTGCCTTTGCCCTTTAAAATGTTTTTCATTTCGGCTTTCCCTCCATAAAATAAAATCCCCGACTGGAGTTTTTTCACCACATCCTCTGGCGACCATAGAAGCAGGTTATTTTACTTCCTTCGTTGATACTTCCGACCTCTCAAATCCGGGGTCACATGAATGTGGCAATAAAAAAGTACTTAAAAAATGCCCCTTTAAGAGTTTCGTTTTTAGGAAGCAAAACATTCAGAAGTAACCAATATTGTTCAAAGGATAAAAAAAAATAGCACCATAACATCCATATTGTATCCATATTTAATTAAATATAGACTTCTCCACTTATCTTTAGTTATTAACTGGAGCCAATTTAAAAACCAGAATATTCCTTTATGGAATAAATATGTACTTTACTGTTTAATATTCAACAATTTTTTACAAAAATCTATGTAATGTGTAGTATGTTGTTTGTGTGGTAAAGATAAATTTAATCCCCAGATTTCCTTTTTCTTTGCTATTATTTCGTGTACTATACTGTATTTTAAGACATAAATACAAAATTCAGGGAGAGTATTGTGCACTATAGTGTATTTTAAGATATAAATAACAAATTTAAGGTAAAGCTATGAAATTATATCAACTACTTGAATGAATGTTATGCAATAAAAAAAACTGCATGAAAACAACATTTTATTTGTACAGGGATATAGTGAAATTGTGTCTCCTGAGCATTAGTCCATGACGTACGCTTCCCGTACCAGATATAGAACAAATGCATGGATGACTTGTAATCACGCAAAGAGTCAGGAACCGACCATATCCGCTTAGAGAAACAAAATAGAAAGAGTTCCAGTATCCAACTAAATGACCGAAACGGAATACTAGCAACAAAATAACAAAGAACTTTAAATGGTGGAGCAGGGAACAATGAAAGGCAGACAGACAATCAAACGAAAGTTCAAGGAAGACCGAGAGAGAGTTGGAGTAGAACAAAACAAAAAAAAAAGAAATCGGAGGATTGAGAAAGTTGTAACGGTTATTTTCGTCTGAAATTGGTGTCATATTGGTATCTACAAGCATTATTGAATACATAAAATGAAAATGCAGCGTTCACATCGTAAAAAAAATAAAAGCAAGCCCTCCCCTTTAATTGACAACTCGTTGTGTTACTACTGATGACGGAACTTGTTTTAAAAGTGCTGCTACGTCTATCCTTTTTTAAGCATTTCCACGTCAAAATTTACCTCTTCATTTCTTTGTAATAAAACGCAAATTGTTTAGACAATTTTGTATATACACTACTCCTTTTCAATAAATAATTTCTTTAGTGTCTACAGTTAAAAGAAGTCTGAATTTTTTAAAAAAATGTAAACAATTCATACATCTTCATCCCAAAAGGAAATAAGCCGCCCCTAAACAATCAGTTAATTCAAATGGAAGTTTTTATAGAAAATTTCAACCGATTTTTGTAGTTTTCTAAAAATTAGCGCTACAGTTTTGTCAAATGAATGCAACAAAAATAAAATGTGGGCGATTTCTTTCGGCAACAGACGGAGACGAGAAACAGCCTAATTTAAAAAGGCAAAAAAATAGAGACTAAACATTTGGGACATTGTTGTAATCGTCGTTAAACAGACAAAAAAAAACATTTACAAGGTTAAAAATATTCTTTCTGTAGCAAATATGTGTATGGAAAATAAACACCGTGTCGTGATGTAAGTGGAGAAAGAACTTGAAATTCTGGGCAGAATTCCAAACCGTTTCTTTTTCTTGAGTTCTGAAACCCACACAATCCGAGAACCCCCATATTTGACAAGGGGAAAAAGCGTTAAAATGCAGTATGTACTTTCCATACGAGCCGTGATATTTATTGATTTACATTTTTATCTTATAATTTACGACATTCGATAACACTTTCCGGTCAAAGATATAAAAAAATAGTTACTACAGGGTATATCCTGTCTGACGACTGAAGTCAATAAAGTTCATTATCGAGGACTTATTATACAATTACATTTGATTCTTTTTACACTGTTAAAAAGTTTGGTGCAAAATTGCACCGAAATCCTGGAACTTTCCAGCTGCCACCTCTATTTGGAGCGTGAATTTGCCAATTTTGTGGTAAAACCATAACTTTGATACACCGCAAAAATGATGAATCAACATTCTAAACAGTGGTGGCAGCTAGAAAGTTCTAGGATTGCGATGCAACCTTGCTCCAAAATTTTAAACTGTGTTGCACCTAATTCGAGAAAAAGTAGAAACAAATAAGATCTTTTTCATGAAAGTTAAATGAGTCAATAAATAGACCTTTATTGTTTATCATAAAAATTTCGGCTGTATGAAACGGTTGAAAAATTATTTTCTCTACTGTTCTACAACAACTTAAAAGAATACATTCTCTGCGACAAGAACAACGAACAAACAAAAAATCAGGAGAGTAATTACTTTTTCTAGAAAACGGAGAAAAATATTGAGTACTCCTTTTTTTTAAAACATTTTTATGGGCACCTAACTATACCATTCATTTTACCTAAAATTTTGAAAAAGTAAAATTTTGTACTTAAATTCAATTTTAAACAAAAATTCGGAAATTGAAAACTACATTTTAATTTGTTTAAAAACGTGATTTAGATTTGTTTGATAATAAGTGAAGTAGAACGTAGAAGTATTAAAAAATGTTTCTTGTTAAAAAAAACAAATGTTGATTTAAAAAAAGTACCAAAACCTAACAATTAAAGCGGCAAAAATCAATGGAGAGTTTTCGCTTCTTTTTTTTTTTTACAAAAGAACGAAAATTAAATTTAATTCATCTTAGAAACATTCGCTAATCTCAAGACACGAAGAAGTATTTTATTAAAAGAGGAGGAAACGGGAGTGCATTAATTAAATTTGAAGGACAACGCACGATACTAAGACAATTTTTCCCCACAGCATTTATAATTAAATATATTCTTAAAGAAATATAAGCCTGTAAGATAAAGTTGAGTGCATTTAAAATTATATCTTAAATATTTGTTGTTTATGGTTTTTAAATGTCCTGTCCTTGTAATATGGGCATATATGATATTTTAAAACTTTGCATTCAATCGAAAATCTCATTTTTTTGCGCGGTAAAAATGTTTGGAATTTAAATCTTATTAAAAGTAACACGTGATGAATTCTTTAAACAATAAGTTATTTTCGTTGTGCAATACATTTTACTGCATATGAGGGGTGCAGTTACAAAAGTCCCATCCTACAAAGCATGACTAAGACAAAGGGTCCGGAGTCCGGTCCGTTCATTGGCGACTTTTGATAATGGTAAATTCAATTGGCTATATCTTAGTTATATTTTGAAGAATTTATATGAGATTTGATAAACCACATATATTTGAGTACATTCATTTACATGCATTTGAGAAGCAATGCGTAAAAAGTGGGTGGGCTTTTAGCAGGTACTAATATATAAACATTGCATTCCCACAACAAACAATAAATAGTCAGAAGTCGACTAAAAAGAAATTATGGAGAGTAAAGCTTCGTATTTTTAAAACCAAATTTGTCAATCGTAGTTATAATAATTATACATTTCTGCCGTGGGCGGGTAAAATTTCAATAACCACAATGATGAATTGGACTATTTTGGCCTGAAATAATGTCATTTAGTTTACTTTCTTGTAGGTTTAAGTTACGGGTTCTTACAACAATGGCCCAAGTCATTAGTCTAGATACTGCAGTTTACCTGCCAAAGTGAGCAGGTTTAACACATATACATCATAAACAAGATAGTTCATTAATTAAGAAATATGTGGTTGCACCGAAGAAGGAAAAAATCTTTAACGATCGAGATTTTTTTAAAAAAATTAATAAGTAGAATCTGTCTTTTGTATCCTGGGGCGAAAATAATTGGAAAACTAGACTGGTTTGAGGACATCAAATATCAACTGGTTTGGTTTGACGTGATGCAATAATAACATTCGGTAACAGACCTCGAGTAGTCTTTCTAAACGGAAGGCCTAAACAGATATGTATCAGAACAGTGGCTATTTGAACAAAGACTTTCGAGCATCTAGAAATTTCCTTGAAAGGAAAGTCCTCAACACTGAACTTGGATGGAACCTTGGGTCGTTTCTTCCTAGCGAAAACAGGTGTGTGCAATTGCATGCTAGTATATGCTTAAGCAGGAAGAAGAAAACCCTTGGACTTTGAGTCTTCCACAAAAGCAGGTGAGGCAAAAACCTTGGATAAACAAAACGTGACTTCGAAGAAATTTTGTTTAAAAATACGCATGAACTCCAGAGTAAAAAATCCATTATTAGCAGAGTCGTTAAATGAGAGCATTTCCTCGAAATTACGTGATTGATGGAGAAGGTGTTTCATAGATTTGATAATGTTATTACGTGTCATTTTGCATGAAAGCTCGATGCACTTAAAAACCGTGCAACACTCATAATCATTTATTTAGAATAATGTTACTAGTTAGCTATGTCGGCAATAATTGGACGATTTTCTTGTCAGTATATCGACGGAATTATATACCACTGCAAATAATGCTTACGCAAGCTTTACTACCATTAATCAAATAAATTTTTATTCGATTTTAAGTATTGCGTATTGACAAATGGTATTGAATAAATATGCAATAAATCCTAGAAAATCATAAATACAAAAAATAAAATGACAACGATTTGCCATATAACTTTGACTATAAATTACTTTGCGTGAACCTAACATTTCTAAACCCAACTCATAGCACAGCTTTCGAAATTAAATTTCTACAACTTAAAATTACGATTCACATTAAAATGTTTATATCTTCAAAACAGCCTATTCAAATGCATTATATAACGATCTGTTTCTATAATTCAAAAAAAAAATATATTAAAAATAATTCTTAACAACATTTTTATTCAATCAAGAGGGACACGAAAACAAGCATCTCTTTAATAGCCTGTTCATTCCTTGTTGGCCGAAAATATAGAAATGAAATGTCTTCTTACAGAGACCACCCCTAATTTTCGGCAGGATCCTTGTTTACAAAAGTCATGAAGAGGGGCGGCCCCAACCGGGCGCCCCAATTCCATTCACGTAATTTCCAAGGCACAGACGGGGCGTGCAATGGGGCTGATTGATCGAAGAAGGCTATGGAAGACATCGATTTTCGATCGTACCAACGCGCATGCGCGAGCTTTGGCCACGTGAGGCACTTTTCAAGGTCAAGACAAATTGAAAAATTGATTTTGTTGAATTGTAAAAGAGAGAAAGAGATGGATGAACTTTCCCGGGGAGGGAGTAGGAGATCAAAAGTGGTTTATAATCATAGAAGCCTTAATATTTTGGTCCCCCGACGCCCTTGCATGTGTATCTTTTACAACGTCCTATATTACTTATAGAGAGGTACATTTTGGAAATCTTTGGCTTAATTTCTACGTATACAATGAATATGCATTTTTATAAACGACTTTAAACCACAAGTCAAAAATCGGCACAGATTCGTTTCTTCAATTACTAAAAAGTATTACTTTCGTAATAACACAGACAAATAACAATTCATGCATATACAAAAGAAAATTTACTTACAATTGTTGGCTAAAATATACTGTGATTCTAAAAATGTTCTAATGGGAAAAATATATTTAGATAAAATAAAATCCCCTACCAGAAATGCCGGGTAAGAGCAAATTTAAAAACAAAGAAAAACTATTTGCCTAATAGTCTTTCTTTGTATAAGTAACTATTTAATAGTTCTTTTTTTAACAAATGTTAAAAATTAAATGTTAATTTCAAAATTAAAAAAGAATTCAAATTTCGAGTGATCCTGATCTAGCTGAATCAGGGTTTGTGCGCATCGAAAGAAATTAAAAATTATTTTTTAAACAAAATTAAATAAAAGTTACGATTTAGTAATTAATATAGAAGATTAATTTGAAGAGCCTGTAAAATCGCTTTCAAAAATAATTAGTTTGATTAGCATTACTCTTAGAACCGTACGAACCATGTAAATTGGAGGTAAAAATGTCAACAGAAAGTTCGCCAAAGATGATATATCCGAGTTCTGTAAAAAGGAATAACTTACTAAACGAGGTTTAACACATTTTACTATTTTCTAGATTTACCTTGATAGTGTATTTGTTCAGGAACTGTTGAACTTTACTGAATAATCTGCGCAAAAACCCGAATAAAAAAGGATAATTTATATTAAAAAATTACACACATTATTAAAATTACATTATTAAAAACACAAATTACATTATTAAAAATTACAAAATTACACATTAATTGCGAACTTAAAAGATTCAAACGGTTATGAAATATTGACTGAGCTATACCTAATAAAATCATGAACGATTGGAAATTTAAATTATTTATTAAACAAATCTTAACTTCACCGTTATTTTGAAAAAGGAAATGTCATTTAAACTTGCTCCTGGATGGGGTATGGCTTTATTACTTACTCTTATAAAAGTTTTTAAGCATCCATTCATTCCACTTCGTCTCAACAGTACATTTTCTTGCCTTCGTCATCATATCAGTAAAACTAAATAATGATTGTACCTCTGTATATACTATGAGTATACTTTCATAATTACCGTTATTTTGAAAAAGTAAATGTCAATTAAACTTGCTCCTGGATGGGGTATGGCTTTATTAATTACACTTATAAAAGTTTTAACGCATCCATTCATTTCATTAACATTAATTCTCAGTAACATTTCATTCTCATTAACAATACATTTTCTTATCTTCGTCTTCATATCAGTATAAATAAATAATTACTATGCCAATTCACTATACCTTTTTTGCATCCTCGTACCAAATTCTTCATGTAATTAAATAAAAGCTATTTTACTTCATCTTCTATTGAACTCACACAATATATTTAATATGAAACTTAACAGCAACTTTTTTTGAAAATCTTCGGATACCCCTACCGTAGAAGCCGGGTGAGAGCAAACCTAAACTTGGGGCGTGTTTTGTTTTGTTTTTTAACCATGGGGATTGCCGAATAGTGGTAAAACCTTGTGTAGCACTAGCAATAACCGATTAACCGCCGTCAAATAAGCCCAAATTATTTTTTGTGCAATACAAAGAATAGATGAGATCTACAAACCAAGTATATATGGTCAAGTATGCCAGAATTTAGTGAACAGCTAAGCTCTAATCGTACAACAAAAAACACTCAAATTCAACGTAAAAATATATTAGTTTGTTAAATTTTAACCAACTGTATTCGATTAAAAATAGATAACTAGAACTGTCCCATGGCCGGCAAGCCAAAAAATGCATAAATAATGTATTTTCATCACTATTACCATTGAGTACTTTTTTAACCGAAAGTACAACTATCTTCAAATCTATTTGATTCTCATACATATCAAAGATAATTTGAGAATGCCAAAAATGTTAGTTAAATAAATTTGAAAAACAAATTACAAAAAATCGGGGGGGAGGGAACCGGTGGACAACAAATTGTCAATATTTACACTTTTAAGTTTTTTAACTTATTTGTTTTAAATAATTTGGTTTAGGTTTGCTCTTGGATGGGGATTGGCATGGAATGATAAAAAAAAACATAAAATAAGAGTTAAAAAAATGAAAATGTCCGAGTCTAAATAATACAAGTGTTATGACTCTAAAGCATATAATTAAAATGTAAACTACTAAAATAACACACTGTATTTGAAAATATCACTGTATTTGAAAAATATGTAAAACAATAAATTTGTACTAATGAAAATAACATAATTGAGGTTTGCTTTTTTTTTTAAATTCAGAGACCACTTTAACCAAAATTTCATATCAAAGAAAACTCGCGAAAGCTTGAATTTTTTTTATTAACAATCGATTTTATCAAAACATGGAGTACCCAAGCATTAAAAAGGTTAATCGTTAATCTATAATACCATCGAAATGTTTCTTAAAACATAGAAATTAATTATAAACACTATTTTTTTTTAATATGATGCATCTCCCACACATATAAAGTTGCTTTAATATGAAAAAATCTAACATATTCCATGTTCCATCAGACGATTCTAAAGAAGAATGCAATAATATATAGAAGCAAAGAATTCTACTTTTGAGATTCCCATATGAATTTAAATTACAGAAATAAACAAGAGGAAGTAAAGTAAAAGCAACAATCATAAATGAGAGAAAAATCTCTATTTTTTTCATTATTTATTATTTATCTTTTTCTCTTTCTCTTTTTTTTTGCATGTTAGTGGTTCCGGGCGAGCAGCTTCCTCGTTCTAGTTGCAGTACATTGCCCTTGTCCAGGTGAGTTATTTTTTCCACTTCCACCACGTGTAACGTCTCTTCATTATTAGATGAAATAATAATATAAAAAAAAGGAATAGCGCAGGTGTATGGTAGTGGATAGGTGTGTTTCTAAGGTTGATATTTGTGCAATGTACCGAGAAAAAGAACAACTCGCGGTTTTCTCTTTATTTCTTTTTTTTTCTTACATATGGGTTTTATTAGGAATCAAGTCGCGAATTTTTTTGGTGGTTTTCATAAATGCATATTAATTATTCATTTTTTACTTGTATATAAGCTACAAATAAGAACAGACAACAAATTTTATACTTTTAAGAAATTGCTAGATTAGTATACATAAGTTTTTCAACGTGACGCATGTTACAGAAAATACAAAATGCGGTGTTTTCATTTATGCAAGTTAAAACTGAGTGAAACATCTGTAAATGGTAAAACTATAATTATGAAACTTAATCCTTATTTTATGCATTGGATCACTTTTATATTTAAGAACCAAACTATATCAGTAAACAAAGCCCAATTGAAATTTTATAAGATGTATTAATTATTTATCAATTAAATTCGCGACCCAAATAACAAATGCTATCCATCAAAGTGTAAGTTACATAAAATAATTAACCAATAAAATACCTATATTTCAATGATTTATCAATTCCATTCCTGTGGAATTAACTGTGATCAATTTTTGATAAATAATAAGTGATAAATTTCTGTAGTTGAAAGAAAAGTAAATAAAAACATAAGTGTAGCCAAATCTGTATATAATTATTAAAATATCTTCCCCAAAACTTAAAGGAAAATGCATAATACCACGCAATTTCTGAAATAATTTGAGTTATTTAGTTACAGTTGCATGTTGAGGGTAAATAAAGGTAATCCAAAATTCGGTATTTGTGGAGGTTTGTAATTGTATTACTGATGCACAAAAGAGTTATTAGATAAAACGGGAAAATAACGGTAATGGAAACCATAGCACCTTTATCTTATAATAAACCAAATCAGATACAATCCCCGGAGCTAAACAAAATGTTTAACGTATTTTTGTAAAAGTGTAGATAATTATTTTACAACCTTTTTAAAATTACTCCTGCAAGCAAAAAAACTACAATCAGTTGATAAGGGAATAAAATAGAACAGTATAACAATTTTAAATTTATAACTTTTTGTTGAAAATAATTTTTAGAAAAAGTAACAGAGGGAACCAGGTTACGTAAAAAGGTAAACTAATAAAAACAAATAATTATTTTACCCGTGATGCAATACAATTAATTAATGTGATAATAAAATTATGTCTTCATACATACCGTAAAAATCTAGTCTAATCAGAGTATCTTTATAGTTTTATCCACATTCATTTCTTATCGCTAACAAAAACTGCGTCTCATTATAATCACATGACAACAAAATTTCCGGCTTTTCTATATCTGGATTCAAGACTTGAAAAACATGGTGATAAGTGTGAATCTGAGAAACATCGCACCACGATACGAAATCATTCAATCATTGATTATTTTTCTTTACAAACATAAATATCATATTATCAGATGTAAAGTTACGAACAATGTGTAATTCTTAAAGTTGCCCATTGGCAAAAAAAAAAGTGTAGCCAATTAAACAGGTTGGACGTTGCATAATACTGACCTTGCCAATTTTGCTTGCTAATTTAGAGGTAGAATTTGGTCTGATGGTAATTATTTTATCCTGATAATTCAAATAGCACTATCTTATGAATTCGTTCATCGATAATTTCTTTCTTAAATTTAATTTTTGCAAAGGTTCCTCGATCTCTTTCCGTTATTCTTTTACACAAACGAACGTCACAATTAATTAAAATGTTGTATGTTTGTTCTCAAACTCTAAAATTGGTGAAATAGGTAGCAGGGATCTTCTGATTGGACATTTGGTACTGTCCAGGCTACGGTATTAAAAATTATAATTTAAAGAGTAAATACGTATACACTGTTCGAACTATAGTTTTGTGTGTTTACCACTGTAAGAAAAACCACTGTAAATTTACAGCAAAATATCCTAGGAACATGGGTGAGAGCGTTTTTTGCTGTTATTTTACAGCAATTTTGCAAAAATTAATTTAATAGTACGTCTGTCCCAGTGTGCTCAGGAAACACCATGACTCTTTTTTGAATATTAAATTATTTTTAATAGCACGAATGCGTTTAAAATATAGTTGTGTACAGAACCTAAAAAACTCGCAATGAGAAGCCGATCGATTAACTACCTAGGCCAAGATAGCCACATATCGACACTATGTTTTTGCTACATTTCAGCAGGTACATGTACATGACGTATTATTTTCCAATAACAATAAAAAAAAAGAGTTGTTAACACCGTTTACAGAATTATTCACAGCATTTTTCGCTGTTTTGTTTCCGTTTTTTTTTTACAGTATATGCTCTAATCCAAACCATCTTAGAAATTCAGAAATGGAATCATTCAAATTGTAATTCACTCCTGAGAAACCTTAACTAATGTCTGAAACTTAAAACCCATTCAGTAAATGATACATGCACATCCATACCCTTGAACTTCCGGCATAAGTCACATGCGTGTGAATCAACCGTTTTACAATTGCCCTCGAAAACCATTTCATCGAGAAGTTTCTTTTCTCAATTCTTCCTTGTTTGTTTCGTTAAAAACCGTCCCAGAAGGTTGTTTCCGGCACCTAAATTTAGAATGATGGTCTCTGGCACATGATCGTAAATAATCGTGCTCTTTTGGATGGTGAGTGCCAAATGATGGGAAGAGAAACACTGTTTTCTCTTTAAAAGAAAAATAATATCACAAATAAATAAGGCTAAACCTGTTAATTTTTTTATGGTATATCGGTTTAAGCCCATTAAATATCGATCTTAAATCGAAATTTTATTTAAACAATCCTATCGGCGGCAATTGTTTTTAAAAAATGAGTCATCGAGCTTGACATTGACTCCGATGTCAACAAATAGATCCATCGGATTTGAACTACATCTAAATGCCAACGGAAATTCGGTTTTTAATAGGGGAACAAATTCGAACCCAAACAAACAGCTCTACAAAATAATGATCATTAAAATAGGGTCTGTAGTAGGCCTTAAGTTAAAATGTCAATTCGCAACAGTCGAAACGAAATACTAAAAATACAAATTATTAAAGTATGTAGAATGATATTTTTAAAAAGATGTTTTACCGGCTTTAAGTTATACATAGACCAGGGTGTGCAAGTAATGAAACCCAGTTTGTTTTAAGGTTATAAGTATAAGGAAACAAATAACTAGATACTTCAATCTGGATGTTTTTAAAACAGTTATTATAAAATTAGAAATATGGGAATGTAAGACCATGGTGTTTCTCAGGTTTCCACATCTCCCCCCCCCCCCCCCTTCTTTTTTATCCATAAAAGTGTTTATAAAAATCTTTAGATTTTGAAAGTCATTAAGGGGGCGATACATGTAACCACCTGAATTTTGATCGTTTTTCAGAGACGTTATTAAAAGGGAAGAAATACATGAATCGTTTTCAAATTCAGTATGTTTATACATTATACATTAAAATACTAAAATTAGATTTTTTTTTGTTTTAGTTTTTTTCAAAATGGCCGCCGTAGTAACTCATCTCCTGAGACCCTCGCGGATAAAATTATTAATCGGCGGGCGTTCTATCTAGCTACTCCAAAATTGATTTGAAATCAAAAAATTTTGCTTAAAAATGTTCATTAAAACTTACATCTTCCAATAAAAAATCAAAAAAGTTTTTAAAAAATTGTAAATTGGCAAACCTCAGAATAAAAAAGTTCGATTTTTTTACCCTTTTTTCAAATGTTTTTGGGTAAAAAAAACTGTAATTTTTAAAAAAATTCTAACATTTTTGAAGTTCAACCAGCAGATAATATTATAGAGAAGACATATACCAAATTTTATAAGGATCGATTGAGAACTTTTTGAGTTATCTTACCCGCAAATTTTAAAAAAAAAAGTAGTTTTGAGATAAACGTGCTTAAAGTTTGACAAAGCCCTCAAGCGCCGAGTTGAAGTGTAGCATTAAAATGAGTTTACATATTTTTGAGATGTTATTTTAACTATTTTATGAAATAAAAAAAATTGATTTTTACATGTATCGCCCCCCTTAAACCTTTTAACTATGTAAGTGTTGTAACTTGTGAAATATTTGGAATAAAATTAGTAAAAGATTCAGTCAGAGTATAAAATGTTCCGATAGAAGATCCCTTGAAAGACAGCAATATCAATATTATTAAAAAATTTGCGCAACAACAAAATTCTCAGAACGTTAAACCTTTAAGTGGTCTTTGCTTCTCTCAACTGTTTCAAACATGAAATAAGAGGTCACTTTACGACTACTGTCATTAAAGCCGTCATTTTATAGGCCACTCAAAGTTGACGTCACTGCGCACCCTTCTTCAAAGAAACTAGTGTTTATTCAGAACTTAATGACTTATGGAGATTTGTTTTTTTATACTATTTTCAACAATTCCATTCTTGGATGTTATATAAATATATGTATCTATTAAATAAATATGTTCGCTTTCACTCAGCTTATAAAAAGTGTTTCAGTTATCTTATGAAAATATTAATACATATAATATTGTTTAAACCATTTCTTTTTAATATTTACAGCAATCCTGCTTTCAAAGTATCGATGTCAGTTTCGATTTATAACTTTTAATAATTATTGAATCTTAAGTACATTTTAAAGTATAACGTTTAATTTGTTTAGTATTCGGTGGAAAGTTATACTCATCAACTGTTACATTAAGATTAGAACCTTGCAATTTGACATTGAAAAAATTTAATTATTGCTAAGGAGAAATCAAACAAAACATCTTCTAGAAAGACATCACAAATCCAACACACTTTTTAAAAAAAAAACGTAATTAAAAAATCTGTGTCCCAGTAATTATTTCGACGAAATACTTAACTCAATCCATTCCAATTCTCAAAACAAATCGAAGGAAATCCCATCATCCCGAAGAGAAAAAAACAAGTCTGTAAACAATAATTACACAATCCCTTCAATTTTAGCCAGACACATCTAAACTCCACTTCCGACTTTGGAATATTTGCTGCCCTCCTTTTCCCACCCACCCCTTCACCATTGTTTTTCTTTTATGGCCCGGCATTCCGAACAGAACCGGTTCCCCATTTTCTTTTTATATTACTGCTCTTATCGTTTTCCCTCTATTTCTCCTTATGACCTTTCCGTGGAGTCATGATCGTTTTCTTCGTCTATTTCATTACTTTTTTTTAGTATTATCAGCATGATTATTTCCTTACACTGTTTTTCTTATTTTATTTATGCCACTCTTCCCAGAAGTTTTTCTTCGGCCTGCCCCGCGAACCTGTTCCAACATGATAGTGCCTCTCCTGCCCCGTTCTATGTTTTTATTTTATTTCTTGCAGCCGGTTTTTTTACCATCCCAAAGGCTGTCTTTAATCGTTCAACGATCCCCCCCCTCCCCCCATCTATTTCTAAGTTATTCCTGTTCAACCAACCCCCTTGTCATACTTGGAGGCAAGGTTGCTAACTTTATAATAATCGACCGCCAATTCCTTGAAAATTGCTGCAATTTGTATCAGGTTTTTATTAAAATTCCGTGTGTTATCCTTAGCAACTTCTAGCTCTTCTTGTTATCATCAAAGAGGCACTCCTGCTAATTACTAAATTTTGTAGTGGACTTGGCTCGTAAATATCCAGAAGAACATAAGGTTATTTGTAAACAAAATTCATACTGCTTGCACATAGTTGAAAGAAGTTTTCAAATGGAAAATAATACTAAAATATAACGAAACAAATAAAAACAACACAAAAATATTTTTGTTTGATCTTGAAGATCTTTCGATATCTTAATAGAGAAACAAAAATGCCTAGAGCTTCATTTATTACTTAAAGTTACACAGTAACGAGAAGAATTTAATGACTTCAAACATCACCCAACGACCCAACACAATTGATTTTCTTTTCATTGATTACATTAAAAATATTTAAATACATATTTTATATTATAAAATCTAGTCCCCTAAAAGTTAAACAGTCATTTTGAGCAATCTTTATTTGTAATCTAAAATTGAATATATCACCAAAATTGAATATATCATATATCACCAAAGTAACGCTTCACTGCCAAATCTAGCTACACTGCGCCAATTTTTTTCTTGATCCCCCTTACCTGATGGTGAGCGCAGCAGCTAAGGGTACAGAGGTCGTTTTCGTTGCACGATAACAATAAAACAAAATTAAGAAAAACCTCGCTTTTAACCTAGAAAATATCGAGGAAGTTCGTAGAAAAGAATTCCCAAATCGAGGATTAAAAAATTGTAAGAAGGAAAGAGAGAATGATAGTAACAGAATAAATGTTATTTTGAGCAATTTTGAGAAGGTGAAATATACAAATTAAAATGCGACTTATACTTGTGTTAGTTGGTAAAGTATAAATCATCATATAAGTAAAACAAAGATAAATTTTCGTTACCTGTCTTTTTTTTGTGCACTTGAATTGCAATTTTTATTTTATAATTATCAGGTTTAAAAAGGTTTATATTTATTACATATAAGAAATTGAGCGGTTTTCTTAGTTTGATACGATAAATTTATAGAACAGAAAAGGCCAAGTCAGTGAATGATAACAATAGAAGTTTTTATCGGTCAAAGTTCATTCAGAATCGATCCATGCTATATAAAGGATCGGTAAGAGAGAAATATCGAACACTTTCTATCTATCTCTTTTAAGTTGAGATCCATTTTATCTAATCTCGTGATATAACAAACATGAAAACGCATTACTGCAATAGGCCGGTGTAAAAGTCTACTACAACATCCCATCCCTACCTCAAGGATTTCTTTCTTATTTACGATTATACACCTATATTGATACAGGAGACAACTTATCTGGAATTTTATATTGAATTTCGCACAGGAAACGCTTAATTAACGGATTATTTTTCGTTGTGTAACTTCCGCAACCGTTATACCCTTTTTTTCCACTATCAGAGACCTTTAAACAAATGTGCATACTATTCTACCAGCGATAAGCTTGGTTGATTGATTGACGTAAACAGTTATCTTTTTAATTTTAACCTTTGAACTTCGAAATGCCTTATCAGAAGAATGCTTTAAAACGTAATTTTGCAAGGGCGTTATGTGATTAAAAATTATATTTATGGTTAAATGAGTCAGATGCATTATCTGACAAGAAGTATACATAGAAAGGAAGATAACATTTTAAGCTTAACCAACAAAAATTTCACAGCTAATTTAGGTAATTTGAAGTTTTTTCAAACCGCGAAGAAATGTCCCAGAAAAAGGTATTTGAGCTTTTTACGCAAAAATATAAAATTATATTCAAAAAGACAATCCTTCGAAAAAATGGCCACAAACATTTAAATCTATGTATCTGTTCACTGCCTTGCGTTAAAATGTAAATAATTTAATCTTGAGCTCTTTTATTTCTTTTTCCATTGCAAAATTTAAAAAAAAACTTACAAGTAAACAAATGTTATCATTTCAATTTAGAAAATCTTTCATTAAAACACACAAAATATAACGATTAAAATGCTGACGCCTTTAAAAAACATTCGAAAGCAGCTGTAGACGGACATCTGATTTGTAGGTCAGAGGGAGGGGAAAAGAAGCAAGCGTTGGGCAACAGCTTACCCAAACTCGAATGGGGCGGAAAAGGGTTACAGAACCGACAAAGGAATGAAAGTTATAGAACTTTCTAAATTGGCCAAGGACTTTTTACGAAAACTCTTGTGGTGAGTCTACTTGGCAAGTGAGAAAGGACAAAATGCCTACATCAAGTGATGGCGGTTCCAATGTCAAAGTCACAACCGAAATAAGAGAGCTGGAGCATACACGTAGAGGTAAAGCCCAAGGTTCTGTTATTCGACTCGAATTCTATCTATAATTTGACGCGTGGAAGGACAAGACGCTTGATTAGAGGCGAACAAAGCGAGTTCATGAAATTTAGATGCATTGTTATTTGGTGTTTGCCATTCAATGTAACTCGCTAGATGTTAGCTACATAGTTACACTGACATGCTACATAGACAGTGTCGTGACAACTTTAGGAGTATGGCAATGACGACGCACGTCATCAGAAAGTTGATGACACAGAGCAAATCGTTTATGTTCTCGGGGAATCGATTGGTCATTGGTACAAAATTGCCTTGGGCGCCAGTGAACAAAAAGCGTTCCAAAGCCCAATCTCCAAAAGTAACTTTTAGTAGTAACTCCAAATGTATTTTAGTACAAGTATATCTCTTAGAGTTATTATAGCTGCAATTTATTAAAATATCTCGTGGGTTTTCGAAACGTCAAGAGGATATAAACGAAAAGTCACACAACAGATAGAATTACGATCGAAATAAACTATTAGAATGTAAAAAATTAAGAGTTACTACACCAGGAACGTATAATTTACAAAAGGAATAAGAAATTGTTATGTATTAGTATTTTGAACTAAATGTTTTCATAATAGCGGTTATTCAGTGATATATCATTGACAGAAAAAGAACAAGTATACACGAGGGAATTTGCACTCCAATAACAATAAAATAAAAGTTTCTAAATTCATTATCCATATTGAAAACAATTAATGAGCCACATTGAAAACATTACAAACATCATGAACACGGAAGTTCCAAATGGTCCTACAAGGAAATCAGAAATCGTTCTAATATAAATAATTAGATTTTTTACATTGGGAAGATAGTAAAACTAACTGTCACTCTTCTGATTCACTGCATATAATTAGAACAATTGTAAAATGAGTCACTCGTCGGGTCAATAACATCAATTAAATAAAATGACATAATTTGCTTACTCATTCTACAAAATCTTTCAATTGCATTACTTTAATGTCAAACTTGAAGGATTTATGGTTTCTCATAAAAATGTCATTAAAATAAAAAGCTGTTGAGTATACATAGGATGTTTATTTAGTACAATTTAAGAATAGGAAACACTATATGTGACACAACTCTTCTTACTTTTATACACTTTCTTATAATGTGTTTAAACTGTTAAGAAGTACATTTTATAAAATATTTTTTTATTGATTTTTTTATTTGATAAATAGAAAATTAACATAATATATTGACATACATCGATGTTCTCATGAAACTAGAAGTAGCAAGTTGTATAAATTATACTGATATCTTCCATCTAATCAAAACAAATATTACTATTTAATATAAATGTAATAGTTTACATGCGAAAAAAATGACGAATCTATAGAAAAAAAATATTTCTATGCAACACGTCAAAAATCGCAATCCTCCTCCTCATCGGATATCTAAAGAGGTGGGAGTTATTGTTACAGCAGAGGGCACGAACAAATTAGAGGTCATCTGAAGGTCAAGCGAGTCTAACAGCTAGTCAGTGATAATTTGACCACACATGTCATTTCCTTCTTGAACCGGAAATTTTTCCACTGAATACTCTGAAAAGTGGACTTTATATAATTGCGATTCACAGGGCATATGCGGAATTACGCATGCGTATCCGATCGACTTTGAAACGTAAAACGGATAAAGCGGAAACGGCTTTACCATTTCCCTACGACTTTTCCTCTTTACAAAAAATTAATTTTTATTTATATAACTATCTTGTTAGTTTGTGCTTTTCAATTACTTACTAAAAAGTGTATTTTGACAATTATGAATGATTATATACTAGTTTTGTTTTAAATAGCAGCATATTTCTGGTCCATTCGCAAAAGTATAAACTTATGCTCAAGAAGAAAGTAGTTTTTAATTTTGGAACACTAATGGCATTGCGATAAACTACAATGAAGCCTCGACATAATCAACTGGAGGAAATAATAAAATTCTACAACATTTCAACCTTTTGGTGCAACGCCAAGGCCACAAAAAACGTGTCAGACATCCAACTCCGCATGAATGTTGTAGTTGGGCCAAAAATGTGCTGTTTACTTCCTAAAGCTGTGGGAGATGGAAGGGTGTGGGAAAACTGCAAAGGTAAGGAAGGTGATGCAAGATGCTTGCCACATACACAAGAGGTAGACCGACCCTTGTGCTAGGAATAGAAACGCTATAACAGTAAGCGCGGCACCAGCCAAAAAGTTCGTGAACTGAAAGCCTACACCTTGAGGAATATACAAAAGGTATCCCAGTGATACCCTATTTTAGTTGCGAATTAATAGCTTTTTTTCTTAATTAAATGCAAACACACGTACGAACGGCTCTCAATATTACTGATATTGCAAGCGGTCTTCAATGGGGCATTCTGGGTGGGGGATTACGTTAAATTTATTACAATTGTACCCCAATTTTACATTGGCTCTAATGCAAAACTAAATATAATTTAATAAAACACTAAATACACTAGAATACTATTGCGTTCCGTTTTATAAGGGTATTGCAAAAGTGTTATTGAAAAAGAGCGTATTGCAGAAAGACATACAGCTGTCAGATGACTGCCATGCGTCGAGAACTTACTCACATTGAGAAATTGTTTGATTGGCGCTGCCCTTGATGAATCTGATACAGTTTTTTTATATAACGTTTCAACAAATATTTCATGCTTAAAACCTATTAGTCCTTTTTACACTGTAAAAAATAATCGAATAGCAAAAAATTCAGTACCATTTCGATCACATAATTCATAGTAGTTTTTGCATTTAAGCAGATGATATCCTTTACATTAAATGAAAGAAAAAACTTATTTATTGAAGGAAAGTTAATTTTATATGGAGATACTCATAGTAAGGATAATAAAGTTGTGAACCACGGCGCAAATAATGGTGACATTGGATTCATATTAATCTGTAACATCGATGCAACGTGACTGATACGCAGATCGATACAATTATCTCGTGAAAAAAAAATCGATATCACGCGATGAATAGCGTCAAATGAATACATTGTATGCGAGTAAATGACTCGTCAGCTGACCATAGATTGCCAATCTAAAGTATATTTTTAACGAACTTACTATGAATTGAAATAAAACGAATTCGATGTCATACATTAATTTGAGTACTTGTTACATAGACTAAGATGTATCAATTTAAGGAAAAAATGTTGTTGCATTTACCCCGTTCTTCGTTTTCAGAAAACTATTTTACTTTCAACGATTAAAAGGCGCCCCACTAAGAATAGTCAATTGATTTTATAGTTTCGCATTTTAACTAAGTACCAATAAAAAATTATCACCCGTAAATGCAAATATCGTACGCTATTCAGCAAATAATAAAAGTCTTATCATGGGTCAATATTCCTATTTTAAAAATTAACCGTACTTTCACGTTCAATAAAACGAAATACGTGGGCTATCATATTCTGTTACATTCTTTCCACGGTAAAAACCCATCATTGCCGCTTTTATTAACCTAGCAGAAAAGTTCAGCGTACCCGATATGTCGCTATGGGAACGAAACCAGTCTGCAAAAAAAACAACGATATAATGGCAAAAACAAGCTGGGTTTTCTGAGGAAAACGTTCTATGAATGACAAATCAGCTAGTTAGACTAGAAGTGTTCCACCCACCATTTTTTGATTATAGAAGTTCAGTGGGTTGACGAAAATGGGCGTCGAGCCAGGAGTATTTTCGTATAATTCATGCTAATTATCGTAACAATTAATAATAATCAATGTCGTAAGAGTTTTCGAGGAAGGCCTTTTTACGTGGTCTTCAATGAGTGGTTTGAGTAACATCTTCAGCTAAACTTAATTACATAAATTTGATTAAACGTATACTATTACACTCACTCTAAAATGCGATAGACGTTACACTTATATTCTGAGAACATGATATGAGAGTGCATAAATATAATTTTCAGAAAATTACTACATTACTTTCTAGTTATAATCTGTTGGGTTTTTTTTTTCAAAATAATTTGGCAATAAACGTTTCAAACGTACCTACCTCTTAACGTTTAAATATTTTCATTCAACTCTTTTAGTAACGTCACTGTAAATATGTTATCAATGCTCATTTAACAATAACGGTTTTCATTGTATCATTGTATGTGGAAGTTTGTTTCCCTATACAATTATGCCATAGCAAAAAAAAGCATTTTTATAAAATGCTTTTCCTGTATATATACCACATCAATCTTAAGATGTTGCGTAAAACTCAGGTATTAAATTAAAGGAATATAAAATAAAAAGGATGTATCAACAAAGAAATTGTCCTTGCAAGAAAAACCATATGTCCTATCCTAAAAAATAATGTTTGTTGTTATACTAATAATTTATGAAATCTGTAAACTATGCATTAAAAAATTACTAATTTAAAGAAACGTATAACCATACAGTTATAAATTTGCACACAATTCAGTTTTCAGAATATTAAGTTATTTACAATGATTAATTCAAAAGATCTGGATCAAACGAACTGCGGAACTCTATTAACAAAAAAATTTAATTTTCATTCCAAAAAATTGTACTTAGATAAAATGTTTGGTGAGAAAATAAAATAACGTTTTACTATTTTAAATATAACTAAAAAACCAAACTTTATGAAGAATAATCATTGAATACGTTCATAATTATACTCCATTAAAGCTTCTTTTCGTACTTTTTGCTATAGTAATTAATAAATAGTATTATGAATTTGTATGTCTACAATTCAATTTCTTCTTTTTTATAGAATTATATTTACTCCTTTTTATACACAGGAAATACGTATTTAGAGTACTGTAGGAAGGAAAACGTCTACCAGCATAAATATAAGATAAAATGCCACGTCGCGAGCTTTGAGCATGATCAGACATTGAAGGACGTATTTCTCTGCGTCATTACGTTAAAAATTTTAAATAATAATGGAGATAGTGTTTTAAAAAAAAATCTTTTAAAAAAATGTTTAGTTTAATTAGCAACTTATATATTCGTAAGTGACTTTTAAAAAATAACGATAATTACTTCATTCCAAGGCCGTCTTCTTTACAAACAATCGGTAAGGGGTATAAATCAGATTTCACTAATTATTAAATTTATTAATTCTTTACAATTTTTTTGCATTTCGATTTTTTAAAAAGCATATTATAGTACTTATAACGAATCAGTTGAGTACCTACCTACACAATTATATTACACGTTAACTCTTTACAGTTTGTCTCAGTAAGATTTCAATTTTGTAAATAAATGTCGAAAATTAAGAAAAATGATTTTTTTTAATTCCAATTCAAAAACAAATTAGAAAGAATAACTGTAATTTTAATGGTCCATTTAGTCCGACAGTCTTGTCGGTTTCCGCCGACAGTGTGTTCAATATTTTACTGCAAATTGACCCCTTTGCGTTTAAGAATATCAATTCAAATAACAATAAAAGTACTCTTTAGAGCTTCGATATTCTTAAATATCGAAATATTAGAACAGATCGATAGTGAACTTAGCGAAAACGGAAAATTATCGTTGTGCGTGACATGCTCAGAGATCTATACAACATTTTTTAGACCTTACGGACATTTAAAATAGGTTTGAATAACAAAATTAATGATACAGACATTGAACAGGAATTAAATATCGAAAATCATGTGATTTTTTTACGATTTACGATACAAAATTGTAAGTTATACAAAAATTACGTGATGCGTTACGGCCAACCGATTCACCGTATTTACAACATTCTACAGATAAATTTTAAGACAATGCTTAATTATATCACATTAGATTATATATTATAATCAAATAACTATTATTTAAAACACTTCATTAAATTAGAGTCATACTAAAATGAGTAATAAACAAAATACGGAATTTTATTGAATGGAACAATGTTCTGTTACGACATTGAATGGTATCATTGAATTCAATACGGATTGGAATGTTTAAATTGTTATTTATAAATGTAATTAAATTATATCTTACCCATCCATCACCACATACATGGGGCTTGCAATATGTCCTATTGGTAGTGTCTTAACACTACTCATCGCCAAATATAAGCGTCGTCTTCAGTCTTCCTTCACACACACACACTCGAATGAAAACCATAAAACAGATTTATTTTCGCCAAACCAAAAAATTGGAACATAAAACACTTATTCCATAAGCTGCACACTCATTTAGGAATGTTGAATCCAAAGGCGCTATCCTACACAACCACATGGAAGTCGCAGTACTCCCTCAGTACACACTAGTACAATCCGTGCAAGCAGCGGCATGCTTACCTATGTCGATAGTCCATGGTGCCACATGCGTGTTTTTTTTTCAATTGTCCAGAACAAAAACAAAAAAATAAATCAGTTCCTATGGAGTCGACTAGGCAGCCACGTCATATCTCACAGCTCCTTATAAAGTAAACACAAGAAGTTCCACCACGTAAAACAATTTTTAAAAAATCCAAGTTCTTTTTCCAGTATTTTCCATGCTTAAATAAGTCACCAAATAAGAATATTTTCGTAGTTGGAAATGATCTTCACGTTAGCTCCATAGTAGTAATAATAAGGAGTTGGGAGAAGCATGGGCCAGAACCATTTGGCGTGCCATCCGCAGAGTTCTACGCCAAGTCAATGAACTAGCCCGTGTATCAACGGCAGACATGACAGGCAGGTTTTGGGAAGAGTCCACGCTCCAACTCGGAGGGGAGTTCGCAGCTAGAATGGCTTTCGGAGGGGACGGAAAATGTGAAGGTCACAGCAACGACAGGATTTGATTTCATCAATTTATTCTCATCTGATTTTTATTTTTTTGGGTGTTTGAAATAATTATATCAGGGTTAGATAATATTTTTTATTTAGAAAGGAGGATTCTCTCGGACTAAACAATGTTGCAGTTCGGATGGGCGGATGTGCAACTCTTTTGGTTGCTGAGTCGACGCGTTCGATTGTTTACGAAATGGAGGAAAATAAAAAGAAATCGACTCGCATTCTTCTCTAACTCAGCAGTTCTACATATCAGCTGACTTTGTTTAGGGCTGGCTGGGTTTTCCGCAATGTAGATGAGAATGTCGCGTAACTATGTTATTTTATCATTTGTCGAAATATTTTCAAAACATTATTTTTATCTGTTCTAGAGGTTTACATTAAAAACATTGGTTCTCCCATTTCGAAGATTTCCTATCAAACTAAAACCAATAAACTAAAAATAAATCTTGAAACAAGTGAAGATCTATTAAAATTTTTTGTTCAAGACTGGCGTTTTAACGCTTTAAATAATTTTAATGAAAAAAATGAATGTTAAAATAAAAGTTAACACCAAAGATATTAGGTTATTCGTATTATTATTATTGATTTGTTTTTCGTTTCAATAATGCAATAAATTATATAGTCCAGTAAAAAAATATATACTACTGTGTCTTCAGGTGATATTAATTTCATATAAGTAAATAATAAATGGTTATTTGCCAAGTTACATCAGTACAACTTAAGCCTCTACTTATTGATTTTTTATGAGTTGTGTCGTGTAATCTCTACAGAATTAAATAAATTTTTACGCAGTATTTAACACAGATTGTATTTTACTTTTTAGTGCTCTGTTAAATTATCTGGAATTGTTATTTGAAAAAATTAAGTTGCAAATTATTAATTTTAATATATTTCAGAAAATGTCCTAGGAACGAAATCAATAATTTTCCAGTTTTATTTTAATTGTAACCTAAGTTTTCTTTTTTTTTTTTGTAAAAAATAATTGAACGTAGAATCTACTTATTACCAGAACAAACATGTTTTAATTCAGAGTTTTCATTTTTTTGTAGGAAGTTGTATATATAATGATAGTACTATATGGTTTTGCTCAGAAAGGTTTTAAATAAACTTTAAACGGCATATCGTCCTGCTATCAGTAAAAAGAGATATTATTGCGGACACACAGGTTTCACAAAAACAATAGCGTGATATTGCCTTAAGAAGATAAAAACTGCCCCCTTCTGAAATTGAAATTTAATATGACAAAATAACTAAGATAAAACTCCCCAATAGCGCGATAAGTTGAGTCTGAGTGGCAACCCTCCCCTCTATGCCAGCTGGCAACATTGATAGCCACAGAAGAGAACGTGAGCCCAAAATATCTTTTGCTCTTACTGCGGACCGAGTCTACTCCGACATCGAGGGTAGAAGGGTTCTGATTTAAGAGGGGGACTTCGAAAAAATAATTGCAGCGCGGAGAAACAGATTTTTGTTGGAATATTTTGGATGGTTCATTTTTATTTTTTAACTCTCGCTCTTGCCAGAGAATAAATTGCAGGTAAAAATCCATTCATTAGTCGGGAAAATGTAACGTTTTATTGATACTGTCGCGTAGAGGATTTTAGGATTATTTTTTTTGTTGGGACCGTAGGCATTGAAATTGCTTCTAAATAATGATTTGTTTTTCTTTGGTTGTTACGACTCCTGCGTGCTTGTCTGATTCTTTTTCAACCATGGAAATAAACTACGTACTAAGTACTCAATGTAGGATGTTTTGAAAAATGTTTTATAACTGAGACATTGTTGCGTTCCTAAGAAAGGATGTTATGCACTGTCTGTATTCCAGGAAGAACTAGCAAAAAATGTTCCATTTTTCAATTAGATTTAACTATTCAAAATAGAAATTATACACAGAAGATATATTTTTACAAAGTCTGTCAAACCACCATTAAGATTTTTAATTAAAAATATTACTTTATTTTATATATATAGGAAAGATTTTTATTGATATCCATTTTTTTTCAAGTAAACAACCGACAAATTGTTTCTTTCTACTAGGGATGAGATGAACTACAAAACTATAATTGGCTTGTTTTGGGGTGACGTATTTCCTTCCAGCTCTTCTTTCGATCTGTGCTCCGATTAGTGCTCTGTTTTGATTAACTTTTCGACTATGAAATCATCATACATTTTTTTATAAATCATATTTTATGTACGTTGTTTTGTTTTTTAAAAAAAAACTATGAAATAATAAAACGACTACTGTATTTGCAAAAATTTTATAGCTAGATAGTTGAACAACAAACTAAATTGTACTGCGAAATGCAGTACGTCTAGTCACCATAACTATAGTACCATATCAAATCTACAGGTCAAGCACCTTTCATCAACGAAATGGGTATTTCAGGAAAGCAAAGTTGTAAATAAGACTTTAAGGCAAAGACAGCTCAAATTCTTTTCTTTTGTGGTGGTGCCTGGGGGTCGTTGCCAGTCCGGTTTCCAGGAAAGTAAACAGATAGGTAGTAGATTACAGAATTCTGGTAAAGGGGCGGAGTAAACCCTTCAAGCGTTTGTGGTAAACGGGGATCTGTGAAAGTGACCATATGCCACAGGTCTGTCAAAAATGGAGCAAAGTAAACAAGATGTAAAGAAGTAAAGGCCTTGACGTCTAAATATTATTGGTATTTTGTTGTCTCTGTCAGTTTTCGAAATTTGATTGATTTCGCGCGCGCGTGTTCATATAAAATACTAATATAGGCAATTGAGAAAGTTTTATTGTTTGGTTGTTACTTGTTTTAGTTTAAAGGCAGGACGTCATTTAAAAGGGTAATATCCGTATTATTTGAATAAAACTTTACGCACACAGATGTCCAAAAAATATTTTTGCATGAATTATTTTCTGATTCTTTGACATTTCTTGAAAACTACTTAGGAATATATCATGTTTTTTTTTACTACTTGTAATGTAACACGTACGACAACACATCTTTTTGAGCAAAAATAATGTCTCGATTGCCATATTATTTGCTGAAACACCCTGTAAGTGCAATTTATATTTTGTCATCGCATTCGTACTCATCCATTAAAAACAGTCCTGTAATAATACGTGTCAAAACAATATTATAAAAAGAATGCATTGTTTCAAACGTAAACGTTAAAAAGTTACTAATTAAAAGCCATAATCCGTTTCTCAATTAACCTATTGGGTAATCTAGCTTATATTTGGAAAGTATGATAAAAAAAATGATGCAATAATTACGCTTCATTCAGATTTGATACCAAAGGCACAAGGACATTTCAAGGATAAAATATGTGAATCACTTTCGTGCCAGACAGACGGCAATATTTTAAGATTCTTTCCGATTAGAAATATAGGGATTTATTTCAGTATTGTGAAACTGTATGCAAGCGTTTAAAATATATTTTAAAAATAATCCATTATTAAAATTAATGGATACCACGGTCCTGAACCGTCATATCCACCAAAAAGACCTCCATATCACAGTCTTCAAAGGTTCACATCAAGAATATACAATAACCTAAAAATACATTTCGATTTCGCAAAATTTAGTTATTTTCAACTAAACAATCGGAAAACATAAAAGAATTGACGAAATCTCACATAACAGCTGTGAGTAAAAATTCCATCTTATTTTTATACCATTCAGAAGAACGTGTATCATTTTTGAAAAGATCCATCACATCATTTTGTCTATTCCATACAATATAAATTCTATCCTCCACAAATTCCGTTCTAGAAGGTGACACGAGTTTATAGAGATGACAAAGAATTTTGCCAAATTACGTATGGTGCATGTATGCTCGATTGGTCTACCATCTGTCTTTTCATCATTTTGCGATATTGAAGAAATACAAACTCAGCAGTGTTTCGTCATAAAAATTGCGAACAACTGTTGTTAGAGATGGGACACCTGAGATAGCAAGCAGACGTAATTTTTGTTATTATAGGCAAGATGTATTTGAAGATATCAAACGCACCTGTTCGGAACGATAAAAGGAGCATGCTGCGCGCTCTTTTGATATCAGTTTCTTTTGCTGAAGTTTGTACATATGAAGAGCTCAGTGGAAGAACGTGCTATGTGACATTTTTGAAATAATTATCATTCAGTTTACATGAAAGGATACATGCTACGCATTGTAAAAAAATACAATATAATTACAACACATTTTGCTTTTACTTTTTACATCACAGTGTTGTAATCTTTGTTTTACAGCAAATTGATGCTTTCTCGACGTACAGAGTCACAAGAACAACTTACTCAAATAGCGTTTAATCAAAGAAGATGGGTACATCCAATCACCGCCAGTATAAAGCAAACATTTAGCACCAAACATTACCACACAAGAAATTTTAGATCATAAGGAAATTCGCAGCACAAGGTGATGGCGGCATTTTTACCATCACACTGTGGTGGTAAATTAAATTTACATTGTGGTGACGAGCGAAAACTAACGGTGCCTAATTAGGGTAATTTGTTAGATTTTAACTTTGATTTGTTCTCAATTTCACTTCGTCTCTTTATTTATTTGGTACGTTTCAACTTGATCTGTCGAAAAGGGCAATGTTTATATTTTGAGTCCATTTACCTACAAAATTCTACCATAAACTCATTTTTAACAAAAGTTCACCGCAAGTTTTCTGTTCGTGGTCATCCATTTTTTTTAATGTTTAGCAACGAAAAAGCATCCAAATATTTACTGAAGTTTTTTGGATAATAAAGTACGTTTACGTTTCAATTACGTTATTTTCCTGAAAACCCTGAATTGATGACATTGAAAACTATATTTAATAGAAAAAAATATTTAAGTAAAAACATTAAACATCATCATCGTATCAAAAAATCAATTATGTTTTTATACGTTTGTCTTAGAAAATAGATAACTTATATTTTATTTAAATGTTAATGCACGGTGACCTACATTATTCTTTAATTTTGCTGTTCGTATTTCTTTCAAAGTTCCTGATTGTTTTTCTTAACTCACTAATTTGAAATTGTTAATGAAAAGAATTTGTTTACATGATGGCGAAATTGTTTTTTAAACAAATAAAAAGACAGATAAAATTCTTTTTAAAAAGAATTTTCAAATTCAATTTTCTATTTCATTCAAATTGACATTAAAAAAAGACGAATCTTTTGTGTACCAATTAATTTTATTTCAATTTTGTATTAGTTCTATAATAAATTAAGTAATTTTTTTTGGACACTTTGTAGATATAAATACAATATAAGCAGTACAAATTTCTACCATAATTCAATACAAATGCTGTAAAATTAAGAAATAATCAATGCAGATACTAAATCAATGCAGATATCTATATACATAAAAGGCATCGTCTGCGTGCAAAAAATAAAATATTCTTAATGAAAGCGAATTACATGATCTAATTGTTTAGATGTTATAAAGCTACTCCAGCAAACGATTTGCATTTTTTATTTATTTGTATTTTTTTAACTGTGATAAAGATACTAAAGCAAACGATTTTTATTTTTAATATTAAATATTTTTCTAACTGCTAAAAAGCTAGCAAACGATTTTTGTTTTAGATGTTTATTTCTAATTTTTTAGCTGTAATTAAACTAAATATACTTAAAAATCGTTTTAAAAAAATGTGTAAAATAAAACTAAATAAACAATCCGTGAAAACGTGCTGTTGAAGGAGCAATAAACCTCCAAGGACTTCAATGCATTGAATGGGAAACATAAAAACATTCGAAAACGATATAAGGAATGGTCTGATTTGAAAAATTCTTAGCCTATGTTTGATCCGGAGATGAGATAAATTTTTGTGCCAAATTTCGTGACGATCTGTTGCGTGGTTCTTTAGATCTCGTGTCTTATACAAACAGACAAACGGAAGTTGCCTTTTATGTATATAGATAGAAAATTACAGTAGAATTTTATAGGAATGTATGTAACAAAACCTAAAAAATACTTGTAATTTTTCCTTTTTCTTTAAATTCCGAATTAAATAACAATTTCTTAAGAACAGTTTTGCTAAGATTTTTAATTTACTGGACGATACCTTAATCTTAACTGAAAACCTTGTGGAACAACGTGCTAAGTGACAAAAAGGTGAAAATGAAAAAATGAGCTTAAACGTTTTTAGTTTGCACTCGGATCTGTTAAAAACGGCACTTGCAAAAAACCTAAACTGAACTTAAAGTTTATTAAAAAGTGGAAACCTGTTATCGTTAAAGAAGTTAGTAATATGTTCATTGACTCAAAAAATCTAATTTTTTTTCAAAAATGTCACTTAGCATGTTCTTCCACTAAGATCGTCAACTGTTCTTGAGCTATTTATATTTAGTAAATTTACAAATGAGGAAATAACAGGAAACCTATATCTTATTTCTAATTGAGCTTTTGCCGATCCTTCAAACGAGGGAACAGGAAACCTCGCCAAATTAGTCGGTGATTTCTAATTTTCTCTCGTTCATTGTGCCACTTAGTTGAATTGGATGATTAGAAATAAAGTATTAAGTAAGAGTATGTGCTTCGTCCTTTTTTTAAAACTAAGAAGAGTTACAATTGAAATAATTCGTCTTTTAGTACTTATTGCATATGTAATTGACTTGGAGATTTTGCACATTAAATTGCTATAATTTAGTAAGGGTTAGTTGTGAGGGAGGGAAGTGGAACTATGTCCTTGTCCTTTGGTGATTTTATATCAATATATAAAACATTTTTTTTTTTTTTTTTGGGGGGGGGGGGGTAGAAGGGCAATTAAAAGTTCTTTTTTTTATAATTCTATCTCAAAACTCCAATAATGAAAAATGTCCAATAATGTACTGTTTCCCAAGAATGTTTCATAAATCACAGTATTCCGTTCTTATTAAAGTAATTCTTAAAGTCCTTATTAAAGAAGTTTTGACACAATTATTTTTTAAGCAATCACTTAATTTAAGATGATTTTGAATATTAAAAATTGTTGTTATATTTTTTTTTAGATAGTCTAACAAAATTCCATCAGTAGAAAAGTTGCTGCTTAGTAGTATATGCTTTGAATTTTTTTTATGTCAAATTTCCGTTGATTTTCTACCGTTTAAATTTTTGATGACTCATATATATTTGTAAAGTTTTTAAATAAACAAACATATAAATCAATGATGTAGATAAAACACAAACTTTAAAATTCGATGGAGCCATTAAATAAGTAGTTGCAGCACATCGTAAAACATCACATTTTTGGATTTAATTGCATATGCAAGTGTTGATAGATGAATGTATGCATTTTGATTATGTAAGTTAAATAAATGTTTTGCACTTTGATTTGTAATGTGTAACTTTCAAAGTACCTACTATCAAAGACATTGATAACAAAAAATCTTTGATGTAAAAAAAAGATTATTTTCATGACTTCTAATCGAATTTAACTTGTTATTCATAATTTGGCTTATTTTTCATAATTTGTCTTTCAATAAATATCGTTTAGTTGCAAGACTTGGAAATTAAACTATTCCAATATTTGAACTCTTCTTGGACTAAACCATTCCAATTACACATATAATTAACAAATAAACAAATATAGCTACGGTATAAGTAGGTATGCCTCGTAGGTACGTCGAGTATGATTTAGCATTTTCTTTCAAAAACTTATCTAAACGTTCAGTTTTAGATTTTTAAATTAGCTTAGCTTCTTCTTTTAAATTTTAGAATATTTTAATTTTATTTGTTTTAATATTGGTATTTACATTTTAAATGTCACTTCAAAGTGTTTGTATCTTTTTGTCTCACACAAAAGTTTAAACTCTTTCTGCCTGAATGGGTAAAAAGATGTTTAGATTGCTAAGAAATTGTGAACTATTAAACAACGATCCATGTTTAATTTTTTTTTTAAATGACAATTTCCCTAAATAGTTAATTTTTTGTGACCTGATAATTGTATGGAAAGGTGCCTAGTTGAACTCTTAATTCCACTGTGCAATGCACATAGATCCATTTTCTACTTAAGAAGAAAATTACAACTTTGAAAATTTCAAAAGGGAAACCTCTTAACACTCTGAGGGATACAGACGTATAAACCCGTCACCTGACTGTCAGGCTTTTCAGCAACACACATAATTTTTACAAATTTATAAATTTAAGAATTTTATTAATTTTTAAAATTTAAAGCATGTATGAGCCATTTATAACCATCTACTACATAAATACAATTTCTAAAAAAATAATAAATAAAACTTTCATTTAAAAATTTAAATCTCATGCAGTGAAAACAAATTTACACTTCAGCCAATTTGCTTATTCCCCAGGAAAAAAAAGAAAGCGTATCAAAATGACAAATTAAACATAAAAAGCGTCTTTTCAACTCTACCCCAGTTGACCTCACCCACCCGTTAGACCCTCCACTTCATTCCAATATAACCTGTCAACTGACTGTCAGGCTTTTCAGCAACACACATAATTTTTACAAATTTATATAAAAATTTAAGAATTTTATTAATTTTTAAAATTTAAAGCATGTATGAGCCATTTATAACCATCTACTACATAAATACAATTTCTAAAAAAATAATAAATAAAACTTTCATTTAAAAATTTAAATCTCATGCAGTGAAAACAAATTTACACTTCAGCCAATTTGCTTATTCCCCAGGAAAAAAAAGAAAGCGTATCAAAATGACAAATTAAACATAAAAAGCGTCTTTTCAACTCTACCCCAGTTGACCTCACCCACCCGTTAGACCCTCCACTTCATTCCAATATAACCTGTCAACTTTTTTTTTCCTAACTTAAAAAAGAAATTTCCAACTACTCTAACGCAGGTACTCATTATCTCACAGCAGACTATTTATTATACAAAGAAAAGTATCCATTATATTATAAAGTGACAATCGCTCTTCCTTGACTTTTGAAAAGAGTTACATAACAACCATCCCATTTCGACGGGTTTTTTTTTTGTCTTCTTTTTAATAGTTTTCATTCAAACTCAGAGACCCCCTGGCCATTCCCTTTTCCTGTTTATCCGTCCCCCCCCCCATTAATAACCTTGTGAGGAAAAGAGGGGGGGGGGGGCTGTGTTAATTGCATTCCTCAGAAGACAGCCGACTCCAAAGTCACTTTGACCTTGGGGGACAGGATTCGCCAACTAAGACATCCTTTGTCGCCAAATTTTTTAGAAAACAAAAACTTTTACTCGTTTTATTTTTTTTAGAATTCTAAGTAATCTTTCCGTATATAAATTTTATATGAGAATGAAAAGTATAGAAAAAATTGAATACTTTTTTGTCTGAAAATGTTAAATTTATTAACAAAATTAACGAGCATAATAGTCGCCAAAGAATGCAACCTTATGCCAAATGTGGGTCGAATGGTTGCTGGAACCGGATGAAGGCAGAAATCGTTTGAGAGACGTCACGAAGGAGGGTGGAAAGAAGGGGGGAGGGTAAAGGTGTGTGGGAAGGAAGGGAGGGGGTCAGGTGGGTTTGGAAAACACCCTCAGAGGAAACTGTTTGTTTACCCTGTGCACGTTGGTGCGCCTTTGGAGCATGTTGCATGCCTTCGTCTCATGGCCATCAAAATGGAACGTTCATCTTTTTATTTATATTTTATTAACAGCAAGAGAATGTTCGAAAACACGTTCGGTTGAGCGTGGGTTTTTTGTTCAATGGCGAAGGAAGTGGCTTCGTATTTACCTTTTTGATGATCTCAATGGTACTGATAGAACACAGAGCACTTGCTATAAGCATCAAAAACGAATCATGGGACAATAAATGTGAAAAAGTTATTCAAATTATATGAGACAGGCTAGCAGATTTTTTGACTTGTCAGTCAAAATGACGTCTTTAGACAAAAACATAATACGTCATTATTCAGTCAACTTTTATGAAACCAAAAAGTTGCGATTTAGACTTACTGTTCTGTCATAAACATTGAATGTATGACCATGTCTTGTGTTTTCACACAAGACATGGTCATACATTATTTGAAAATACTTTTATTAACATCATAAACGTTGACTTATAAAATAGTAAATAATCTATTACATCTAAAAGATATCATTTGAACAACTAATATAGATGGGTTATTTTCAAATAGCTTTTGAAACCGAAGGAATTAATGATACAGACACTCCTCCTTCTTTTATTATTAAATTCCAAACGAATCCCAGGGAATGGCACAGAAAGAAAGTTCCAGGAAATCAGAGCCTCCAGACTACTCAACTTCTTCTAGCAGAAAAAGACGATGAAAAAGAAAAAATACGTGTTTTCTTCTCTTTTTCTTTTTCGGTCCGATTCTTTGCGGCGTAAACAAGATGGTGTTGCTTTGGAGACGGCACAGCTGCGGCAAATCTAGGAAAATGGCGTAACTTCTCTTTTGCCAAAGGCTGAGTTCATTCGGCGGGGAAGGGAGACAGAATAGAGATAGAGTGGTCTTGGTTACGAGACACCTGGGGTTACGAGTTGGCAAAAAACATCCCCAACAAAAAAAAAAATTAGTGCAAGATTGCACCAGTATCCTGGAATTTTCTAGCTGCCACCATAATTTGGAGCCTTGATTTTGCACTTTTGCGGTATGTCAAAGTTGTGGTTCTACCGAAAACTGGTAAATCCACTCCCCAAATTTCGGTGACAGTTTTTTAAACAGTGTATTCCAATTTGAAGCTAATTCGATTTTGAAGTTTATGAGAGATAGCTTAAGATAAAATTACACCAAAAGATTTAATAAAACCCAAACAATAGCATAATCATAAAAAAAACAGTCAGATAACAATTACATTGAAACGAACTCTGTAACGTTTTATAATAAAGCTATCTCAAAAATTGATTTAGAATTATCACAAATATGGAGTAAAATATTGTTGTTTTTTTGTGTTTTTTTACAAACGATGAATAATTTTATGATGTGAAAAATATAATCCCATAGCTGTAATGGCTGACATCCAAAAACATTTTTTCCTCGTTTGAGATGCAGTTCAGGAAATGTGCAGTTGTAATTTTATACTCTTACTTTTCGCTTGATTTCGCAAGCGAATAGTGAGCGAGAGCTGTTCGAGCTTCACTGCAAACATGGCGGCTGCTATCGATCTTGGCCATTGTTATACACTGAAATGTTGTCGAGTGATGATATTTTGAAATACAAAGGCACTTTTAAAATATTTTGAAATGCAATACCAAAAGTTACTTGAAATAGCAGTATATTATTTATTAAGCATCATACTTGATATGCATTATAAGGGATATGGGAATATACACCAAACTTATTAATACGAAGTTTCAGTGCAGATATTATAATGTACTCCTGTTTTTTTGCTCCCTATGCAATAGCTGTACTTATGTTCGTATAAACTTTATTATGAGTTACAATAATTAGTATATTTAACCGGTTATATTAAAAAAAAACTTTATTAAGTATTGCGGATGTTCTTCAACAAATTATTTTTAACTTAAAAATTCTTACATTGTAGATTTTCTTAGTAAATAGATATTGTCAAAATAAGTTTTAAATTTAAAATTTCTTCTTGCATTTGTATTATTTTCTGTTTAGAGTTTGTAGATGTATTGCGTAAAGACTCGCCATTGTTTTTATTTATTATTTAAAAAAAAATACAATAGTGTTACAAAAAGACTGAAAGACGAGGTAATCAAGAATTGCATATTATTCAACCCCGTACATTTCAGGCCGAATGTCTATACTGATTTCAAGGAGTCAAGGAGTTTCAGAAAATATTCAATGTCACAATTCATTTTAAACTAGAAATATATAAATTTTAAAATTAAAAAAATACAATTTAATTTAAATTGCAGCTTAAAAAAATATTATTGAATTAAGTATGCTCTTTATGTATGCGTAAACGTTTATCTTCGCTCCATTTGATACAAAAATAAAATATCCAAATATTTCAAAAACTTAATGAATTTCCTATCTCTTACCACACAGTCTGTAATACTTTAAAACTACCGATGATAATTTCTACGTAAAAGAATTGAAACAATAAGTTATTGAATACGAAGTTTCTAATTTCTTTTCAATTTATAAAAGATGTCATCACTTGAAAATAGATCCGATTACTTAAAAAAAATCAAACTAAAAGCGCAATAACTTTATTTCTTTCTTGGAAGAACTAACTGTGGCTTTCGATTAATATTAAATTGCGTTCCGAATAATTTTCTTTCATCTCTAAATCCGAATTTTCTTCGGAATTCTAATATAAATGCTTGCTAATTTTCCAGAAGTTTTGCAAAACAACGAAAAACCAGACCTTTCATCTTTTCCTAATTGCTGGAAGCGACGGAACAAATGATGTAAAGAAAGCAACGTGCAATTACAATCTCCATTGTGGAATTCTTTTCTTCACGTGACCTACTTCGAAATTCGAAAATCCATTTCGTTTCCTTCTTTTTTTTATTTTTTAATTCGCGTGTTCTTGGCAAAGAAAATAACTGAACAATAAATGGGAATTAAACGAACCAGTCTCCGTCATCCGATTTCGTGACTTCCCATGGAAAAAAAAGATTCGCCTGAACGACTCAAAATGATACTTTTTGATCAGTTTTATACCATTTAAATGGCAAAGTGGTTCATTCGTATGGTTTCCTTTCACTTTCTTAAATATATATAAAATGTTCTATTTCTATTTGTTTCCATTCCATGGAATTTTTTTTTAATAAGACACGTGCGCCATTTAATAATCGGAACCTCAAACACTTAAAATAAAATTCGAATATCTTGCTTCAAACTTTCTAAGAACCCTAATATACACTACTAAACTACATTTAAAAAAAATCCTTTAGATTTAGTTAATAAACAGAGTAACAGAGTTTTCCAAGGAACTGTGAAATACTGTTGGAATATATTTGGCAATGCAAACAAATTTTCACAAATGTTCATTGGGATAAAACCATTGTAAGTACTAAAATTTAAAACTACAACCCTCCTGTGAATTAAAAGTGTAAAATTACAAGCTATTTTTAAATAGCACATTGCAATTAGATCAAAAAGTTCAATAATACGATCCCACTCTACTAGGGTAAATCAATTACCATTCTAACATTGAAAATACTGCACAAACTTTAGTTTTACTGCCATTTTTCGACAAAATATTCAGTACATTTTTGGAAATTTAAAATATTTAAACAACTTGTGTGTATTTATACACAGTTTAATAAATTTTTGCGGAGCTTGTTCAAAAAATATTTTTAAAACTGCCCATTTTGGAAATCTTGTTTTATTTTAAACATTTTAAAATTCATTTTAAACTTTTTACAATTTATTTTAAACTTTTTAAAATATATTTAAAACTTTTAAAAATTTATTTTAAACTTTTTAAAATTTATTTTAAACTTTTTAAAATATATTTTAAACTTTTTAAAAATTATTTTAAACTTTTTTTAATTTATTTTAAACTTTTTAAAAATTATTTTAAACTTTTTAATATTTTTATTAATGTACACATTTATTGAGGAACTTATTTTTTTAATGTAAAATTACTAAAAAAATAAATTAATACATGTTTTGCATGTTATTAGATGATTTTGTGTACCTATTGTTTATTATAGTGGGATAGAATTTCAGTCAAGCTCCAATAGGGCTTTACCAAACAGTTGTTTGATTAAATTGTTTGTCGGAAATTTGTCGATAAGTAAAAGAAATTTTGAGGATCGGTGCCTTGAATACCATTTAAAAATATCCCTAAAAAGTTCTAAATGTTTATTTATCGAATTGATTCTTAAACAGTGCACTAAAGATGGTCAAAATCCTTGAAAACCGCGTTTTCGACTCCCCCAATATAATTAACTATTTCAGAATTAATTCTTAAAGTAAAGCTTTGTAGTTCTACAGGCATTTTAATTAAAAAGATGCAAGAAACCGATCTTCAATTTTGCTTTCGTTTATTTATTTGATTTTCTATAAAATTTTTAATCTAATAACTGTTTGGTGGATCTCATATGAGCTTGGCTGAAAATTCTATTCCGCTATTGTCATGACACCACTACATCCCATTTCAGATCATTAATGATTATTACTATTAAAAAAATTATGTTAGTAATTTGAGGTTAAAATCAAGTTTATAATTTAAATTTTAATAATTTGTTCTATGAAGTTCATAATATAAAATTTTAATAATTTGTTCTATCAAGTTCATAAAATAAAATGTTAATAATTTGTTCTATCAAGTTCATAATTTGACTTTCGTCATAAAATTAGTTCATAATTGATGCGTTATAAAGTTAATTAGAAATATATAATTAAAATTATGAAATGAACAGACTATAGAGTACTAGATTAATTATAAAAACAAGTAGGTTTGTAACAGAATCTGTCACTTAAACCGCATCCACACAACAGTTGTGTTTAACAGTTAAAAGGCGCCAAACACAGCATTAATTCTATATTTAGCATTTACATGCTAAATTTGGCTAGTTTCATTTATTTTTTTATCAAAAATTCAATAATTATTACTTATCGTTTGCAAAAATTAATATATATTTCAAAGAATAAACATGTAATATTCCCTCGCTTTTAAATAGAATGAAAACATTTCATATCAACATACAAAGAATCTCGTAGTGAAATATATTTGACGTCATTTCAAACTGATAGATGTCGCAAAAATAAATTTATTTTAAATTATTTTATAAAAGAATTAAAGTTTCTCGAGCGATTGTTGCGATGGCAATGGTGATTTAATTCTAATAAGAATGCTTTTTAAATGAGCATTAAATTTTGCAGTTTTTTAAATAATTGAAGTACTTCGAATTCGAAGTATTTTCTGAAATTTTCAATGTACTCTAATTTCGATGCGCTGAATTTTTTGACGTATCACACTTGTCTGTATTGTCTGTAGCATTGTAGTTTGGGCTATGAAAGTGGGTGACGGACAGACAGACTGAACGATTATAATACCTTCAACTTTTTACTTAATAAACGTAGTATGGAAGCTAATAATAATAAAATGACGTGAAAAAGCCACGACGTGTCACTAAAAAACCCATTTCAATAATGTTTCATTGTTTACTTTTTTCTAGAAAAACTACCAAAATTTTAAAATTTAGTGCAATATAAACGGTTTTCCTTCCAAGATTTTTTATAGTAGTATTCATTTTTAATAAGAAATTTAAACATATAAACAACAGCATAATTTTAAAGAACAGTAAACCTACTGAAGCGGAAATTATTAATTAAACAAATTCCTAGTATATATATTTTATAGAGGCTTCCAAATCAAAATAGAACTTAAAAGGGGGGGGGGGGGCGAAGAGAGGAATTGCTATAAAATGTTACAGCTTTTCTTTACGGGAGGAATCAATGAGGCAGTGAGAAATGATATTAAACAAGCATAAATCTGATACCTGGCATATGTTATTATGAATTAAAAGATCTAAATAATATTTTTTTAAATGTCTGTAGTGATTTTATGAACATATTTCGTTTTCTTCCAAATACGAAAATGCCATAGTGTATTATATTCCTAATTGCATGCATTATGGCATTTCTGTATTTTTTTTATTTGTAATGATGTGCGTGAATTAGTTACACAGAACTAGTTTATGTGAAGCGATCTAGTTATTTTATTAGAAATCTTATTTGTGCATCTGAAAACGAGGAACCAGGATTTTTAAATTAAAGAGAATGATATTAATATTTTAAAGGAGAGAGAGTAAATAGTAGAGAAGCATACCATTGAAATTTTCCGAATACCTTATTTAACATCTCTACAGGCCCAGTTATAGTAGAAGTTTGAAAACGTAAAAGTTTCAGCTGAATTGATCATTAAAATTATATTTGTGTATACCAAATTCATATTTGGAAAAAAGGTAAATAAATGAGTTTTTCTAATGGGACTGCTTTTCTTTGGCTAAATAGACCTTCCGCAGAATCGGCAAATTCTCCAAACAAAGGATAATTTTCGTAAACTACTCCACTAAAATACTATTACTCTTGCATCTCCGCTACAGAGAAGCCTGGACCATGCGTCAGCTCCAAGCCATTCGTCCTTGAGAAGCACGGGATGCACGGATGTATGCGCGCGTGGATGCATGGATGTGTGGCGTCTGTCTGTGTGTGCATTTCTATCTTTACTAGGGGGGGGGGGGGGGGGGGAGATCGATGAGAAACTAGGACCGCCACAGTTACACCCCCTCTGACCTAGATTCAAAGCTGGATGTTTCGGAGACATTTTTTTCTTGTTATGGTGGATTTTGTGAGAGGTTTTTTTTAATGGTGAAAAATGTTTTGTTGTCGTGTTGATAGGGGAGGGTGCTGTGGGCTATAATATCCTGTTTTTTAGTGAAGTTTATCGTGTAATTTTTGTTGTATGTTCCGGTGATGTATATTGAGATTCTTTTATATATATATAGATATTTTTGTTAGTGTAATGGATATTGGATATTGCTTCGGTTAAAATTAAGTCTAAATATGTAGGCAATATGATGAAATATGGAAAGAAATTTGAAACTCTGGAGAAATGTGCTGTAACACTAAATAATAAATTTGAATATTTATATAGAATAATAATATCCTTGTAAGTGATAGCTTAATAAATTAGTATATGGTACGGTTAAAGAAATATCAAATTAAAAAGAGAGATATTTAATTTCATATGTATTAACTGTGTACCTTAGGAAAGGAAACATTTATCTCATATGGTATAACATTGGGCAACGGTCCATTTTTACTCAAGTTCAGATTTCGTTATAAATTGGAACACTAGTTCGTTAAATAGATTTTATAAAGTAATCCAGGTTGGTTATATGTTAAACATGTTATTAATATCAATGAACAAGTGATAAAAGGATTTATTTTTTGTTCAATTTGCATAACGATCATTTAATTTTTTTCCCAATAAAAATATGCAATGTATCTTAGAAATTTGAAAGATTTTAATACATTATTTCGATAATATGTTACATTCTTATATATAAAAATTTCAAATAAATATTTCAAACTAACAAATAAAGAGTTAATTATTGATTGTTATTATATTCGAAGTATAATTAGATTAGTATACGAAAGGAAAATGAAAGAATAAAACCATATCAATACCATATTCAAATTCATACCATTGAAATCAATAATGTTTTACTGCCTTGAGACTAAATCCACGGAAAAACAACATTAACAGGGTGCAAAATACAAATAAATAAAAGTGGGAGAACAAGGACATGTAAACATTTGCACTTTTTATATTATCGTGATACGACTATCTCTAATGGATACGAATTATCTAATAAGTTTTTTTTAATGAATAATTAAATTTTACAAAAAAAAAATGAATAAAGTCAATATACCTTTGCCGTTTTTCACTTCCTATTTCTATCGTTTAATTAAATATAGAATCAATTTAAAAACAAATATGATTTAACGATTTCCATAGGTTTACGTGATATTTAAAAACCCGCACCTTCAGATAAAGTTACAATTAGATGTAGTTTTATTTTATACTTAACCAGAAATATTGAAATTTTTTACCAGAATTGAGATTTTTCAAGGTGTATTCAATTCAACAAGGTTTCCAAACACTATTAATTCTCAGCTTCCTTGCTGCAAAATAACTTTGACGTTCCATGTCACCAACAAAAGGCAATTTAGAATCTGAAATCACTAACTCGTTTTATTTAGTCTTTTAAAAATATCTTTGCAACTAATTAAAAAAATTTTGGTGTGGCCCTAGAACTTAAGTTTCCTAAGGTAACGATAGTTATCGACCGTCACACTCACAATACGTCACAGAAGTATAAGCGATAGCGGATTTATAGTAATATTTTCGAAGCAGCGTGTCGATCGTGACCTTTGTAACCACCAAGCGACATTAACCCCTTCATTTCTGTATGAAAACGTTAAATTTTAAGTTTTTTAAATTCGTATTTTGTGTAACTGAATTTACCATAAATATATTCTTTAGGACAACGGTCTCCATTTGTCTTATATTTTGTTTTCTCAGATAAACTTAAGCAGAAAGCTTATATTTTCGCTTGGCAATTTTTTTGCCAACTGTCGTTAATGAGTTAATAAAACAGATAAACCTAAGTGTTATGAAAAATTACATATAAATTATAAAATGAATGAAAATTTATGAATAAAACTAATATTTAAAAAAAATCAATTAACAAACAACTCCTATAATATGCCCGACATCCACCCACCAAAACACTCCAACCTGTCCAACAAAAAACCACATCTCCGGCGACCTTGCTTCGCTTCCGGGTCATTCCCGGATTGGATTCCCTTCTGCCGCCATACATCAAGCCAGGGCTGCAGCGGGCAGACGAACTTGCAAAAGCAAATGACACCCCGCCCCCCTCCCTTTCCCCCGCTTTCCACCCCCGCATACTCGGTCTTACTAAGGGGACGCGACGCATGCGCCGTCATTTATTGTCTTTCTGGGGATTGAGTTATTTTGTAGGGAATAGTTGTTTTGAGTTGGAATGTTGGCGTTGTTTTAACTTTTTAAACGCCGCTGTTTTGACCACGCAATTTTTTAAAAATATATTTTGAGGTTCAATACAAGTCTCTAATAATATTTAGCAGAAATTCTAATAATTCTTAATTAAATTTAGAGATAAAATAAGAAACTTGCCAAAATAAGAAACTTGCCATCTAAAGGGTTAAAGCAAGTTTGGGTCCTCCCACAACATACATAAATATATATTTGAACGTGATTTTTTCATTTTACATTTGTACAAAAAAATTACTTTTAACAGTTATTTTAAATACACGTGTAAGCATTGCATCACATTTGACGTAATCGTTTTTTGTTGTTGAAAATTTAAGACATACATAAGGAATGAAATAAGAGACGTATCATATTTATATCATGCCAAACCCTATTTCAAATAAATTCTCCAGGGCATAATTTATAAAATAACCAGGGATATAATAATTATAGTAGCTCGCTTTAAATAATTAATTCAATTTTGGTATCATATAAATTAGTTTTTTTTGTGGCAACTAATTTTAGCAAATCTTTTTCCTCAAAATTTTTTAAGCAAATTTGTGGGTCCAGTTAAAGTGGAGGCCCTGGGCACGGACCCCGTTTGCCCTGTTGGAAATCAGACTCCGACAATAACACATAAGAAATAACAAACCTATCCTTTTCCGTGTAGCTTCAGATCGATATTTCTAGGTTCTGCGAGAAAAGTAAACAGTGCCTCCCAGCGTCTGCTGTATTGGAAGTATATTTATATCTTGTGTATTTTTCATATACGGCTGCGGATGTTGATTGGGGGATCCGCCCACTCATTGTAAACAAGTCGAATTCTCAAACAAACTCCTAGGTCAACGGATGATAGGGTTTGGACCTACAATCAATATAAGGATTGTGTTAGGAATAATTTTCAATTAGTAATTTTGGTTGTGAAGAGTTTGTTTGTAATATTGTTGTGTTTCCTAATTTGTGCTTGGTGATACGATTGCTTCTTATTTTTGTAGGGTTAACGAGTTTTTTTCTAAATAAATTAGCTTTAAATGGATCGTGGATGCTTATCCTACTAAAATATCACACAGACAAATTGCGTTTTTAACATGCAGAACAACTTCAATGTCTTTTTAGTTCAAATTCGACATATGTATTTAACCGTTTAAAAACAACATAGTTACCCAAATAAAATGATCGACGTTTGACGTAATCACACATATAAATTACGTTTTTAATGTCCAGAACAGAACAACTGCAATGTTTGTTTTTAGTTCAAAATCGATAGTTTTATTTATCGGTGTAAAAACAACAATGTCGACTAAATAAAGGTATTGACGTTTGACGTAATTGATGTTTGTTCAAAAATTTACAAAAAGTCAGACTGTAAGATTTTAATTAGTTTGTGTTGTTTAAAATGTATATATTACAATGTATATATAAAAAAATTTGATAAAATTATTAAACTTTATGTTGAATAAAGTAAATTACACTGGACTAAATTTAACTACTTTATATTATTTGGAAAGTATCTCTAGGAACAAATACCGTCATAAAATTAATCGAGAAGGTTAAAAAAAATATTTTAAAAGCTCAACGGACGTTTTGGCAATAACTTTCAAAAATGGATTTAAAATCCAGGCAACGTTATTGTTAATGAACTCAGCACATTTCAATTCAGATCAATACAAAACAAACTATGTATTCAAACAATGCATAGATATGCAACATAGCATTTTATTTAAACTTATTGATTCAAACATAGCATTATATTTACTTTTAACATTGCAAAGCGAGGTCAATACAAATTTAATAAACATATTAAAAACATACAAACAAAAACTTTTGATTTCTTTTCAGTTTATATTTAATGAACACAAAAAAAAATGTTATACCATTCTTAACGTATATTCGACCTTACTTTTTCATCACAAAACTGGCATTTTATCTGCATCGTTAGAAGCGTAATTTAAAATGAAAACAAACTCCAAAAAAGTGGTTTTCGTTCCCAATCACAATTTCAAATTAAAGTTTTTCAAAGAAAGAAAACTTTAGTAGAGAAGATTTGGAGCCGCTTATACAAACGGAAACTTGAAGGGCACCTTGACAATGATTCTTTTATATGTTCCAAAAAAGGTCGATCAATAACGATAACGTTTGCTTGTTGCCTTTTTTTTGTGATCTTTTACTTTTTATTTACTTTTCTTCTCCGAATTAAAGAAGGCGGCTTAACCTCCTCTAAAAGAACGCCACGAACATTCAAACCGGATTCCATTTAGTTTTTTTTTTGTCTAAACTTATTACGCCTTCGCAAAACAACAGGTATGTGCTCTCATTTTATGTATGGAGTTGGGCAATGTAATTTTATTTGATAGAGAAAGGAGTTGGAATAACGATTGGCAATGCCAATATACATTGATTTGCATAAATATTTTTTTATTTAAATGATTGATGGCATACCCTAGTGAAATATTTGGACTATATACCATTAACTTACAGATAGTCGATTTTAGATGGCGTTTGATGTGACCATAACTTGATACAAAATAATACACACAATATTAATGACAACACATTAACAAAACGTATGCAATGCAAAATATTTATGAGTCCAGATTCTTCATAGTTACGTCGCTTATGAGTGCTTTATGACGTCGCTCAAGAGTGCTAAGACCTTTAAGGAGCTATAATTAATATGTAAGTTCAATTTATTATTGGAACGTTCTTACTTCGACAGACGTGAATAAAACAATGGCCGTTTCTGCTAAAGCTTTTCTAGTTATGGAACGAAGAGCACAGAAGTTTACAAAGAAAAAATATCCGTTTCAGTCATGACTTACAACAGTTTATCCTCAATTTTCTTTATTTTTCGTTCTCTATTAAAAAAATATTAGCCCAACTCACGAAGTTTTTAATGATACATTTAATCTTTGCTTTTTAAATATGTTTCCTTTGAATTGCCAATCGATAAGGTTTAAATGGCATTTCACAGGGGCCCCAACTTCTAATAAACTATCTCATTTGGGATTTCCTCGTTCACTTTTATATATGTTACTGTGAACGATTCCAGATATCCAAATGGAAATATTATTAGTTATATTTACCATATGTTAAATTAAATTTTTACTTATTTTATTGTTCCTTTATTAATAAATGCTTGTCATGAATTACTGTTCAATACATTTTTAAAATTCGATCCCCAATCTAACTGAATGAGACCTTAAATATAATAATAATCTTTATTATTACATGAACAAAAAAGTTTAGTTTGTATTCCGTTTCAGAATAAAAAGAATTATGTTTATATAAAAAAAATTCTGCTATTTTTTTTGTATATAAGCTTCTCAAGTTTATCTAACTATCCTCTGAAATAACTTGATCTTGCATCGAAGACAAATTTTCATCACATAAAGCTGATTTTTTATATTAAGAATTAAAAAAATAAATAATTGAGAAAAATGAAAGACAAACTCTCATATAAAATCCATCATATAAAACTCATCAAATAAAATTTCAAAGCAAACTTCGAATGATTTAGTTCTGAAAAACGCAATCTAATTTAATGGTACAAATACCAAAATATTTATTTTCGATTTAAAAAGAAAATGAAAAGTAATTGCAAACGAAAAGAAATGTAATCGAAAAGCTAATATGATCTTAAAGTAAATTGAAATTGTTTAAATTACGAAAAATAAATTAAAATTTGAAGGTGACCCTTAAAAATGAACCCTTTACTTTCCGTCTTTTACACTTGAGCCCCAGGGTACAATTTTTTTTAAAAAAAATATATATTTTATACTCATGTATCCTGCTACTCTTTGTCTATTATTTAGTGAAACAGCTGTAAATGTTTGGAATTTCCGTTGCCAATAGCGCCCTTTTTTACTGCTTTTTATTTTCCCCTTCACCTCTATCATTGCAGAAAGGGTATTAGGCCCGTCACAGGGCTTTGCACGGGGCTGATGCTGCAAGATTTTGTAGAATATCTCTTCTTTTGGCTAGGTAAATAAAATTGATGTACAAATCTTTCAGTTTATTTACAATGATTTTAGTGTTTATCTTTTTAGTTTTAGTTAAATTAAAGAATTTTAAGTTAACAGTAAAATTTGTACAAAATTTTGTGTTTAAATTTTAATTTTATTTCTAGTTTTTTTCCTAACTTTTTCGTTCTTTGGCGTGCTCTTTCGGATGGCAGCCCTAGAGTAGAACGTCTGTTGTAGGAAGTTTTTTTAATTCTTTTTTTTATTATTATTTTTGCTTTTCTGTGGAAATGAAGGTGGCAATCGAACGAAACTACAAACGAAAAAAAAGGGAGGATTTGGTCGCTCAACTCTTATGTTTCCACTATACCCGTGGTTGGGTAGCAGCGAGTGAGGAAAGAGTTAATTCTTTTTTGTATATCCCCTTTGTGTGACCTTCATTTGATATTGGGCTTCAATTTTTTGTATCAATGTTGATTTCAGCAATATCACTATCAAAAACTCCTAACATAACAGTTACGTTTGTTTTTTTACCAAAGTTTATCCATCCACCTACAAATTACCCTGAAAAATTTATCAGACAAGAAAAATATACTAAGAGTGTTTTCACGTAGAGTATAATAATTATTATCCTAAATGTAAATAACAATGTAACAATGTCAATGAAAAATTATAAATATCAATGCTTAATCTCTAAAAGTAGTATTTCAATGCACTTCTTGCTATCATAAGATATCCGTTAATAACGAGTGCTATCATTAACACTAAGTTTTACAAATAAAAAATTACCAAAAGTACATTTTTTAATTTGTGGAAAACGTTTGGTATTCTTAATACTGTTCTTAGTTCTATTTACTTTCCTGTAGAAGCGTATTTTCATAGCAGAAGACATTTATATGCAGAAAATTCCGTATTATTTCCAAATCAATTTGCTTTTCTGTAAAAGTATTTTAGATAATCCTACTATTTCATGTTCTGTAGAAGAAGTTTCACTGCAGAAGACATACGTATGCGGAGAATCCAGGGCCATTTGATTTCTGTAAAAGTAGTTTTACTGCGTTAGTCAATAGTATGCAGAGAAACCTACTATGTATTTTCACGTCTATTGGACGTTCTGTAGAAGTATTTTTTACTCTAGAAGTATTTAGTACGCGGAGAAACTGAAAAACCGCATTTTTTAAAAAAATATTTTATTATTAAGGTGCCAGTATTTTAAAGTACATTTTCACATTTTATATTTAATTTGTTTATTTGTCCCTCAAAATAGTAAAACAACTTATAATCTTTATGAAATTATAAATGATCTGTATGATAATAAGTGATTATTGTATCCAATATTTCCAGAGCATTAACACTTTTGCTATGTACACTTGTTTAGTAGTTAGTTCTTGTTATCGGAATATTTTTTGTCAAAAAAAGTTATAGCATGTCCAAAAAATTCTTATAATATATTTTCTTAAAAAAAATCCACCCATTTTCTGCCACGCGCTTTAAAATTAAAATTAATTGTTGTTTTAAAGACAAAGAAAACTTCGTAATTAACTTTCGTAAGCCTGCTCTATAATTTCAGCTTGTTTTTTGTTTCTCTAAATTTCATCAAAATAAAAACAAAAGCTAATCCTGACACAGAAGATGACGAACGCAGCCTCGAAAATCCAGTTTGTGGAACTCCGCAGACTAAACTTCATTAAAAAGCCAACGCAACCGGTTCTGTTAATTTGATGCCGCGCTAAGCTTTGTTTTCAGCTTTAAGTTTTGTTTAAGAAAAAACAAAACATGCAAATCGAAGTGGATTAATCGAGTCGGATTCTTTCGTCTACAACGTGTAACCTTACTTTAACCTTTCCGGTAAGCCGGTTCGACAAATAATATACTATAAAAAAATAACAGCTGTAGTTTTTTAAAATATAATTTAGGTGAATATACCGCCGGCAAAGCTGCAAAATTAAAATAACAAAAAATAGAACACGTTGAATCACCCGGCTTGGGGGTGGATTTTGAATAAAAGGGTTAGAAAATAAAGTATCATAATAAAATGGGTAAAAAAAAGCTCCCAAAGGTTCCCCGCTTTTTAATCGGAAAAAGGAAAGGGTTAGATCGACCTCTGAGTGTCATTGAGCTGTAGTGCACTTCCGTGACCTACAAATGTCATTGGAAATGATAATAGTCTTTTAAAATAAATTTTAATTACATTTCATTCGGATTTCTTATTTAATTTTCTTGCAGATAAACATTTGTTTGCCAAATATCTTTTCTGTTTTCGATTGAACAGCTGAGTTCTTAAACTAGTGAGCATTATCTACATACAATAAAAATAACATTTTTATTTTGTCGTTAAAAGTTTTTATTTAGGCGTGAAGGAATACCTTAGATACCACAATTATTCGTTAAAAAATCTTTCGTAGATAAATTACTCCGGAAAAATAACTTGGACAAATATCATGTTATTATGCATTATACTGCATGATAGTTATTAGTAACTATAAGAGTAAATGGAAGTGGAAATTTTCTTAGCTGCCTGTTTGCGGTTAAATGTCAAATAAAATAAGTTATATAACAAATAAAATTGCATAAAAATAAAAGATTATTTAACGAGCAAAAGAATTATTGTACTAATTATTTGAGAACTACACTTGGCTAAACATTACATTTCATAATTTTGTTACGAGTACAAACTCCAAGTTGAAAATTTACTAAGTACGTGTTACTAAAATATAAAGACTTGTCTTAGGATAATCTACACATTTCAAGTACTGAAACTGTTTATCAAATATTTTTGTGATAACATACAGATAAACTTGATATGAAGTCGCAATTTTTATGGCGAAGCAATCATGTATGTTTGTTTGCCTAAATGGAAATTTTATCTCTTATTTTTCTAGTAGTAGGACACATCTTATCGCAATGTTTGCTGGCGTCACAACATACGGTACAGATCGACTATTTTAAGAAGCATTGTTCCAACTCTGAATGGTTTATTGGGTACAAATCTTTCTTACATTGAACGGACAATTCATATTAAATAATCGTATAATATCATATTCATATGATAGTCTAATCAGTGTTAGAAAGAACAATCCTTTCTCACATTTTGATTAGAAAATGCGAGATTTATCAAAATTTAGTATCGTTATAATGCTAGAACGTACTTACATCGACTTATGAGAGGAAACATATATATATAAAAGGCAAAGTCCTGACTGACTCACTCACGTATCAACGCCCAGTCAAAACTACTGGAGGTACAGCTACCAAATTTTAGGAAAATATTCTTTTTATATCGTAGGCGTCATTTAAGAAGCGATTTTTCGAAATTCGAACCCAAACGGGTGTAGGAGTGCAAAATAGCCGATTTTCCCACAGGAATAGCATTGTAAGATTAAAATTTATACTTTTTATTTCAATTTAAAAGACATTTCAGCGCGTTCAGCGGGAACTGAAATTAAGCATAATTACGTAAGAGCACGTGAGTTTAATTTGTAGGATTGTTATTTGAATATCATTATTTTATTTATTGATTATCTTTTGAAATTGTATACTGGACGAGGCTTTTCTTTGTTTATGAAACTGTCGATTTAATACAGCTATGATATAAAGGCCGATTGACTTTTGGAATTGGCACCTTTTGGCGAAGTTGAAAATTTAAGGTAGGGTAGCTATACCCATCCAGTTGTATGGGTTAGGGTTAGTTTGAATTATCGTCGAACTAGAGCTACCCATGACTGCTATTGGCCATAGTTAAGTGATGAGCCGACACCTGAGTTGGCACCCAACACAACGCAAATTTTAAGGGCGTGATCGTACGGAGAGTCGGGACTTTGAAGGATATTTAACGTAACCACAGGGTGTTATTCTTCGGCATTTTTTGGCTGTACGCTTTTAGGCAGCTATTTAGGCGATGCCCGGACCTGAACCTGGGACCTTTCGCATGCAAGGCGAACACCGGGGCCTATGGGAAAGACCTCTAACTCATGGAAGGGCCTGGGTACAATCGGATAGGGAGAATCAGAATGGGAGGCAACAATTGGTATAAAATAAAAGTTTACATAAAAAATCACTGTTATTAAGGGTCTACCCGTGCAACGCCGGGTTTATAAAGCTAGTATCACATAAATGTATTGAAGTTTTCAAAATATAAAAAGAAAAATTGCAAAATACTTCGTTTATTGTTTCATACGCTTTTTTCTTTAACTCTAGTTACAAAGCTAAAGAATTTCATTTTCAACAATCATTATTTAATTTGTATATTATTACATATGCATGATTATTTATTTCCCTATGGAACCAAGGTACTTGGTGGTAGTAATTTTTACATAATTTCAAATCCACGTAGTCGTTTTAATGAAAATAAATGGACCCTTATTCTAATTTTATGCAGTATGTTCCAAATTCCCAACTAGGATTGTTTTCGAAAATTCCATGTCTATCGAATTCTTGACGATCATTAAAAATAATTAACGAAAGTACGCTATTCTGATTAACTATTTTAGATAGCATGTACACATTTTTTGGCAAAAAAGACAGCGTCCTCTTGTGGCCAATAAACTTTTAGTAATTTTACAAATTTACTCTTTTAAACTGGGGTTGTTTGAAATGACATAGTATAGTCCATAAATATTAATGCAGTCCTGAAATTTCATATAAAGCCAGACGAATCAGTGGAAATATGGTCCTTTCACTTGCACTTCTTTAACCAAATTTACAACTAGAGTTATATTAAAAAATTCTAAGGAAATTTAATTTTTAACACACACGAAAAAATTAAAGTACTTTATCCTGAATAAGTTGCAAATTTTGGCAAAATAGACCGTATCTAGCCGTTACCAATAAATTATTAGTAATTTTACAAATTTACTCTTATAAATTGGGTTGCTTGAAAGAGTAATGACATGGTAAATAACATAAATATTAATGCAGTCCAGAAATTTCATATATAGCCAGAAGAATCAGTGGAGATATGGCCCTTCCACCAACTTGCCCTTCCTGTAACCTCTGCAGTGCCTGTGTTCCACATCCACTTTTCCTCGTCGCTTGGGAACCTGTTCCAGAGAGAGGGGGCATCAAAAGGAGAGACGGCAGCCGGTTTTGGACCTCTGAAAAAGATAAAAAAAAAAGAAGAAAAAAAGAAAAAAAAACACCCTCCAAAAAGCCCCATAGCATGAAAAGGACCTTTTGCGAACTCCGAAGGGTTAAAAACATCTGGCCTTCCCTTTCCTGTGGCCCCTCTGTGCTTGCTGCAAGGGGGGAGCAGGCAGAGGTTAGAAGGGAGAGGGTGCCCTTGGTTGACCTTCAAACTCTCACATTGCAAAGAAGGTTATGCAAAAAGAAAATATGAAAATATTTTTCGTCTTCTTCGAAAACTATTAATGTGAAATCAATTTATTATTTTGTTGGATATATAAACATGCATAAATTAATTTTTTAATTCTCATTTTTTAAAAAATATTTAGTGCTTGTGAAAATGGAATAGTATTTTATGTTTCAGGTTACGGATTTTTCTGCGTAAAATCAATGCTTCACATTAATAATAATAATAAAACAGTAACGTTATGTTACCTCAACACCTTGCTTCATTAGAAATGGGTTGTTATATTTACATACAGCTTGATATTGCTCAACTTGGATTATCCGCATAGCAACCAGACAAAACCTATAAAATCTCCTATATATTGAAAATGAATGTAAATTATTCAAAATAATAAGCTAAAAATCCTTTTGTGCTACAGAGCCCGGCAAAATAATAAAAATAATTATATTTTAATAATTATACTTTACCCAATCGCTAAATTGTTTTTATAAAGTTAACATTGGAGTTGAACCTCTAATTCGTGTCACTCAAATTAAATCGGATACTTTTGATGACAGGTTTGCATAATCCCTTTCTAATTCAACATTTACTTGAAATCGTCATATTTAGATTAGTATTCGCTTCGGTTAAGGCAATTAAATTGTGGACATCAAACTATTTCGCTAGTGGCAGTAATTAATTACAGTTTTGTGTATAGTGTCCCAACACGAATTCTTATGTAAATAAATATACGTGACGACACAATTTTCCAAATTGCTTGGCATTGACTATTATTTTTTCTTTTGATTTAAATTTAAATGATTCTATTTATGAACTACATTAATAGTTGTCACATTTAATTGATTTCAAGACAACTAATGTTATTGCTAAACTACTAAGTTACATTTCAATTTTTTTAAAACAAGTTTACTGAAAATAAGTTATCATGAGAAACCCTGAAAAATAATAAGATCATTATAGTAGTTGTGGTCTACGTAAACAAACATTAAAACTAATTTCAATTAACAAATACTTCATTAGCTTCAGAGTACCGTTAATAACTAAACAAACAACCTAAGTTCACCATAACATTTAATTTTTCAATTAGAGTCCATTACAATTTTCATACACGATTAAACGTCTCAGAAAACCGCCCCCTATCCATTTAATTTAAATCCAAACATAAACATTTCAATACTGCTACAAATGTTACTTAATGTTATTTCTGGGTTTCTCAACAAACCCATTGCAGCAAGCGGTTTCTACGTTTCCAAGGCATAAGCCTTTCTTTTCTGTTATTGATTTACCATTAACTCTGCTAGTCCCAGACTTTAGGATTTTGCGCAGGGGGGATTTTGACATACCCTTCCCCCAAATATACCCGGGCACAAACTTGTTAATTCCGGCTTGGGAAACATAGTGTGTTAATTTATTCGAGGGGCAGAAGGGTTTTAATCAGGGCCGGATTAAGCAGTCTAGGGGCCTGTAGGCAGTTTATTTTGACGGGGCCCCCTTGGCTCCCTCCCCCCTCCCCCCTCTCTAAATGGCATGGAGAAATGCTACACTTTTTTTACAGTGTATATCAGAACTCACATAAATAAAATCAATAGAATCCAAATTTTTAAATTGTGGAATTAATTGTTTAGGAATTAATTTATCAATACCAATAAATCAAAATTCTAACAGATATACGCAATTGATCAAAAATTTAAACAATTACTCACGGAACACTATGTCCATAAAAAATATAAAAATAGTGCATATTAAAGCGAAATTTATATTTTTACGAAAGCTTAACTATATTAAGTTTTGACATTTAAAAAATTAAATTAAATTTTTATTAATATCTTACCTTTAAACAGGCCTTTAGCCACGTATGAATGACAAAAAAAACTCGATCCAGACAGAGAAAAAATAATCAACGATTCCACACAGAGTCAAATACTAAACTGCCCAACACCAAAGAGATTCGGAGGCTATAAGGATTGAATTGAACTTACAGCCTTTTGACACACCAGCAATAAATTTAGTGTCTTATCTATTTTTTGTCCATTGGCCAGTGTCGGAAATCGGTCGAAGATCTGGTAAGTACTGAGAAAACGTACTAGTGCCTCTGAAAAAGATGTTTCGAAACTGTGGGAGGCCGTAAACAATTGTCTGGAGTTTCAAACAAAAACCCTGCTCCGGTATCCACGACACAGCCTTTCTTCTTTGTTCATAAAACCCAAAAGGTTTCATCGCCTGCTTTGATAAAAATCGGATAATTTTTGCAGAAACTAGAAATAGGGATTCGGATTTTGTTCTTGGAAAGTGGAGGTGACGATCCCCAACCATCCCTACTCACGGAAAGTATTTGTTTCGACAGCCTATACCCCTCCCCTCCACACACACACCACATTATAAAAAATATCTTGTCTTGTGTTTTGTGGTGTTAAATTACTTTCAGCAGAAAGTGTTTTTTTTTTTAGAAATAAAATTTATTATAAAACTATATTATTTTACTGTTTACCTACCTATGTACCTTACGAAATATGATTTTTTATAAAACTAAATGTTGCTTGCAATGGGTCGTACATTTTTTTAAAATATGATTTTGTCACATTTTGGGGAAAAAAACAGTTTTTATGCACACTGTATGTGGTAGATTTCATGTAGATATTTTGATATTTGTCTTACCAACTTTTCAATATTTTATTCCGTCGAATACGTACTTGCATCTTTTACTATTTCATATTTAAAATTAAATGATTTGCAAATTTTTCACTGATATTTGATACACTTTAAGGCTTGATTCTACTGTCTCTGTCCGCGTGAACATTGATGTCTTTCGTACAGACATACAGGAGAAAATATTGGTCCATGTTGTCATACCTTTCAAATGATTTTTTTTTTTTTAATATCGTAAATTAGAACGGAATTTGAAAGAAGGATACAGACAAATAGTCGGAAATCTCTGCAATGTTAATACCAAATTTCTTTTGTTTTTGAATTATTTATGGAATAAAAAAAAAGGAAAGTTTGCAAAATAATAATAATTTTTGTTTGTTTTGGAGCAAAAATTATAAATGTGTTGGAATTCAGTTAAAAACGTGTATTTTTAAATTTCTCAAAAACCATCTTATAAATTAGGCGTATTTATGGGTATTTTTTTTAAAAATCCTATGAGCTTTTTTATTTGACAAACGTAAACGTTAGTAAATCGTAACCAAAACACCTACTTCCTACTAGAACCTCGAAACAAAAATTTGATCATCGATTTAAAATTACTTCTAGTGGACCCACATTTAGCCAAATAAAAACCTATCAAAGATATCTTGATGTGACCAGTTTAGATCGAAGTAGCCAAGTTAGGTGCTATTTATATATCTATAGCTTTTGTGTTTGTTACAACCCTGTAGGAGAAGGTTGTGAAAGCTGCAAAAATAGCCCCTTACAACGTATTTCGCAGAAGACAGTGGTAATTGTATCCGACCATGTTTATTAACTCAGATAACGTTAACTTCTCTTGGGCCATTACCACGTGTTGTGAGGTGGGTGTGAATCTGGGGCCCCTTTAGGGTTTGTGTTGTGTTTGTTTTTCAACTCGAGCGATGAAATTCCCAACTTCCAAAAAAAATATTTTCGGGAGCAAAAACGTAAATTCTGAGGGACCCCTTTTGACTTGTAAGTTGCGGGGCCCCTAAAATGTACGGGGCCTGTAGGCAACTGCCTACCTTGCCTAATTGGTAATCCGGCCCTGGTTTTAATCGTCGCTTTTGAGAAGTTTTCGGCATTTGGATTGAGAATGTTTTCGAACTTTTAAGTGTGGAATCGATTTCTTTTGGGAAAGAGCTTTGTTGTAGTATTTCAAATTTGAATGTTCCAAGTGTAGGTTTTGAGGAGTAATATTAATAAACGTTAAAAGACAAACTTCTAAGACTAGTGGAGGTTTTGCAACTGACTAAATGCTATGGGAAAATTATGTAACTAGTTTTAGATATTCGACACCAGACATTTTATCGATTAGTATGATTTTACTTGCAAACATAGTAGTAGGTATCAATTGCTAAAAATATCGTTCTTATTTCCGGTACAAGAAATCTTTTAAAACAGCAAAATTATTATAAAATTCTATGAAAATTTTCACAACCATTATTTCTTCTTCTAATTTAATTTTTAATGAATAATCCCTTATGAAGTCGTAGCTAAAAAAAATCCATTGGCTAATTATATTACTGTAATGTAAATGGATTGGTACATAAAAACCTTATGTTGAGCTAATATACCTCTACAATGTAAAGGCATTTTACTAATTATACCAGATAAAGTCAATGGACATTTTTTAAAAAAATTAAAGGGGGATAAAATATTTAAAGAGTCATCCACAATTTACAATCATTGCATAACACAATGACAAGAAAACTTTTTTACTATAAATTATAATCAAACTATTTGAAAAGAAAATATTTCAAAAGAAGAAAGAAGTACCGTCATCACTATAATTGGACAATTCACTCTAATCTCTTCATGCGTCATCATTTGCAAATATTTGCGTTGGGAAACTTCTCGCAATGAGAGTAAACTTGTGCATATGGCAACTTATAGTAAGGGGTCAAGGTCAGCCACAGAGGGGGGAACACGGACTAAATATAACTGTGACCGGAAACTATACAATAATAGACTTCATCGGAAGGAGCTGTTCCAGAAATAATCTCTTCACTCCCTCGCTGTCACTTTCTCTCTCAAATGTTTTTTTTTTCACTTTAGTTCTATACTATTTCCTGCCAGCTTTTTCTTGCCGAAACGTGTGTAGTCAGCAATTTCTGTAATAGTTTTTACGTGGCATTAAAACCTGTGATATATACACTTTTGGGCGGGACCGTGATGGGAGATTAGAAGGAGTTGCTCCAAATGAAAAGAACATAACATACTTTTTTATAAAAATTACAGATTAGTAGAATAAGGTAACAAAATATTTTGTTTGAGAAAAAATTTACTAAAATATTACCAAATCGACCTATTAGATCAGTTTATAGAACAATCAATATGGTGAACAATTGAGCTAAACGAATTATAGATCTGTAATTTTCCGCAAAGGAAATGTCGATAGCTCTTCAAAAAATTCATAAAATTCTCAAAACTAAAGAGACCAGAGTAAGCTTATTAAAATGTTTCATAGTTTTTGGGGTTTCCAGTGAGAGGTGTCTACGATTTTAATGTTCGGTACGTTTCAAAAGGGTTTGTTTCAGAATAAAATTTTTAAAAAGTTAGAAGTTTAGGCTCATTTTATCGTTTTTCTGCACATATTTTGATGTAGCATTCGGACCTTCTTAAGTAAAATTAAAAATGTTACCTATGTAATATAAAATATTAAAATAGTGTAACATATCGCGCTGCTTCGCCTGGCACATTAAGATTCCACAGCATTTTCACATTTTTATTAGAGATTTAATCGTTCCCGGCTGTCTATTTCTAGCCTCCTTTAGGAGCGTCTGGACTTTAGACTACACAAATGTCTATCCCAGTATACTCGAGTATTTTAGTCGAATTATGGCTGCATATTTCCGTCTATAGGAAAGCAGTGGCTGCCACCGGTATAGAACCATCGCCTTATGCTTGCGATCCGATAGCGTGTCAACGCTATACCAACTGGGCAACCAAGCCATTTTCATTAAACCAATCTCAGCCAGAAATCTCAGATACCACCGACTCCTCGAAAAACCTCTAAGAAGCCAGGCCCCCAGCCCATAAACTATTCGAGGCTGGGTCAACGATCCAAATAACAGCGGCATCTCCAATGGCGTGGCATCCACCCTGAAGCTAGGGTGGGGTAGAACAAGAGCAGGAGGAGAGCGGGACTAGCTACATTTTTTTTATATCTGTTCGGAGGGGAGCGAGAGAAAAGGCTTCCCCCGATAGATTGAAGAACCACCCCCTCTTCCTGAAAGGTTGGGGGCTTCTAGATGCTTTTATTAATCGCCTTTTTGGGGAATTAGGAATTTTTTTGTTTTGTTCTTGTCTTGTAACTCTTATGATATGAATTGTTTAGAATCTAGGAATATATCACGAATATTGTCGACATTTTTGTAATTGGTGATAAGGAGATATTGTATATATATTCTAAAAGTTTAATAAAATGTAAGATAAGTTTCTACCTTTTGTGTAAAATTTCCGATTTTTCTCCTTTAGTTCATTTTAATAAATCAATGATCAATAAATAATTTTCTTTATTGTTTGAATGTTTTGCTGGAAATATTATTATATTTCAATAAATGTACTAAATTAAACGTTTCGTAACATTTGTATTGACACATATTAAAGGCTGATAGCGTCAGTATCAGGGATCAGCTTGAATGAGTAAGAAAATGCATAAATAGAAAATATGAAAAACCTAAAATGTTTAAACTATATTTTCCTTTAGTATATGTGGCTTTAAGCCTCTCCGGAAGGATTACAACAGTCCAAATTCAGTTGAAATATCAATTTGATTTTGTTACAGAATTATCAATTAATCAATGAACTCTCTAGTCGAAATTTCACTTTTTGTGAATTGTAAAACAAACATCCAAAACAAATTTCATCTTTGCCAAAGTTGGCCTATCATTTGGCGATATCACCGAAACTCCTGCAGTCCTAGAAAATAGGGGAGCACCAAACGATAGGAGGGAAGCACCCCTCTTCGCTCCCCCCAAAAAAGAATGAAAGTGAGTCGGTGCAAAAGAGAGGGGGTTTATTTCTTTCTTTATTTCATTCCTCTGGCCCCATTTCCAGGCTTCGCAAAAGAGGTTGATCAAAATAAAAGTAAAAAAGAAACGTGGGGGAAAATACGAAAAAAAATGTGAAGGGTCGAAATATACAGCAGGAGGCAAAATATGGAAAAAGGTCATGTCAGGTGCTTTGGAAGGGACTTTTTTTTGTCTCCGTTCTATTTTTTGTTTGGTTTTTGAGGAAAAGTTTGTTGTGCCTTCGGCAAGAATTTTTCTTTTTATGTTTGTTGTCCTTGATTTTTTTCTTTCTTGGTAACACAGCATGTGGCCAAAGAGTCCAGTCTAGGAAGCAAGTTGCGTTGCGATTGCACTATCGGAGAAAAGGTTATTTTTGGTTTGGGTTGGAGCAGGTTCATGTCAACTTGAAAAGATTCCATAAGTCTTGTGTAATACTAATACAGTGATGACTCCAGTGAATTGCTTTTCATGAAACCCTTAAAGCATTCCATATCACTATACAGCTTAGCCATAGTCCTATAGTCAACAAAGTAATATACTACAGTTAAAATATCAGAATTCCTTTTAAATAATTGCATGGTATATAATCTCAAACACAAGAAGGTAAGTAGTTTGTTGGTCATGAAATCTTTAAAACATTCAACATTGAATCCAGCTTAGCTACAGTTAGCTACAGTCAACAAAGTAATATACAAATTAAATAAACCACAGAATTCGTTTTAAATAATTGAATAGTTATCTCAAATACAAGAAAGTAAAACGCAAGCAGATATTTCATTTTGGCACCTGGAGGCAGTGGAGTACTTTATATAAAATAAAAAGTATAAAAACTGCTAGCTGTTTCAATGCTAATCTATTCAATCTTAATGTGCTCAGAAATTTATAAATTCGAATCTTCAAGCTTAGGAGATTGGAAATCTAATCTAATCAATTGGAAAATCTAATTTTGTATTTGTAGCCTGTTCGAAGTTTAACCACTGATTTTAACTTTAGTTACGAAACTATAGGAAAGAAAAAAAAAATCCGATGGAGATGCCCTCTGGTGGAATAAGACATCCCTCATCAGCACTATAATGTGTGTGTTTTTGTCAATAGCTTACGTTCGCAGAAAAGAGGGTTTTACAGATTTCTTTTAGTGTTTGGCAAAAAGTTGCTAATTGAATCTTTATGTTCGGTGATGTGCAATTTATATTGAAGTAGGTCCAGAATGCGTATTATGCGAAAATACATTGAATGTATATATTTTAAGTTTTATTAAGGTAAGTTTTTATAAAACTTTACTCACACTGCCAATGTGTGCTTTTGCTTAATTTTTTAAACTTAGGGACATATTATTAGAATAATCCATATTGACACAAAGAAAGCCAATCTACAACTGTACTAATTTTGAAATCTAAAACCGAAGTTGTTGCTCGTGTTATTGCAACGTGACACGGCTATTCGTAAGAGATCTTCGACAAAAAAAATCTCACAATGAAAGCAAGTTTTTCAAAAAGAAGTGCTTTAGATGAACCGATTAAGGTCAAAGGTGTATTGCTCTTTAATTCTTTGGGTCTTTTTTGGAACGCGAGTTTCCAAGAAACCATTGTAAAACGAGTTTATTCCAGTGTTTCTTCTGTCACATCCTTTACGCTTATAATGATAATAATAGTAATAACTAAATAAATAATATCGCCAAGAGAAAAGGTATATAAAAAAGAACACCACCTGAAAACAATAGGATCTGTATAATGACGTGACTTTTTCTTATTTTCCCTTCTGTAGTTATTCGATTGTTGTCCGTTAACAAACAGGAACTGGCGAGTGTATAGAGGGGATGAGAAACACAGAAATAATAAGTACTTTTTACTTGTCTTTTACAAAAAATAGAAGTAAAAAAAAATTTCCCTTTTAAGTTTGTGCATTTTTGCAGTTTTAGATTTCACAATTTCAAGACCTTGTTTGTAGTACTTCCAATTTGTCTTGAAACTTTCTGTAATGTATTGCTGAATAAATTAAAACTTTTTTTCTAATACCCACTACAATATAAATGCAATCACAGTCTCAGGGTTTTATTCTAGAATTTGTCTCTCTCTCTCTCTCTCTTTAAACAAAGTTTTATCTTCATTTGTGAACTTCGATTTTTTTTCGAAATACTAGCTAAAATAAAAAGCAAGAAAAATCTCTTAAAAATTTTCTACAACAGACCCGAAATCTTGCTTAAACTGCTCTTTTTAAGGAACACAAACGAGGCTTCCCTGCTGTGGAGTTATGGCTGAGTGCAGGTTGCCGAAGAACAACACCAGCAACAACAAAATGAACAAAAATTGGAAGGAAAGGAATACATTAAAAAAAAAGAACTAACTAAAAAAAAGAAGCAACGAGGCCGTTGTTGCAGCTGAAGTATAGAGTCACGCTATCCTGACTGGATCTCTGACCTTAACCGCTGAATTGTAGTGGAAAATTACATTTTTCTTTGTTAGTTTATTTTGTCAGTCAGGACGCATACATCTTGCCAAAGATAGAAGAGCCTTTCAGCTTGCTACTTTCCGACTCTGTTGACCTATGAGTCAATATTGAACCAGGGCGTTTGAAGAGCTGGTATATACGATGTATTTGCCGTGTTTCTGTATATACAGTCTAAGGATCAATGATTGGGGAATAAGCAATTATTTCTCGGAATTAGACATCTATCTTGAAATAGGAAGTTTGGCGGTTTGGGTAATCAGTGCAATCTTAAAATTGTTTCATAATCTTTCTCAAGCATTATGTTGTTATAATAGGGTGGGGTCGTCATTTTTAGATATCCTTATACTCTGACGAATACTTTTAATGACGCCTTCTTTGAAATTCTAAAAAATCGGTCATTTAATAAAATGCTGTCGATTTTACTTTGGTTCGTTTGCTCGTTTTTAAATATTCCTCATTCAGTTAAAATCAATATTTCAATCAGAAAAATCAATTTGAGCCTCCATGGGGTAGAAAGATATATACATATATATAAGTTTAAAAAAACTGCAACTGTTTCTAATATATAGCTTAACATTTCCATTTTTTTTAAATTCATGATATAGGATTAGTAAGTGAGACGACAGCTAAGGCTACACTATTTTCTTAAAATTCTTTGACAGTTGTCCATTGCACTCTTACGCAAACTCCACAAAATACTCAAGGTATTTACCACATCCTGACATCTGCCTCGAAGTCCTCTCTGAATTAAGTTATGGCCTTTTTTTATTATTTATTCATTCCTATGGCCCGGAGGATTTGTCCAGCTGCCATTTTTATGCCCCTCTTTCATAAGACTAATCTCTTCTGATGTTCTCTGTGTCTGAATGCATTTGAATAATGTAAAAGTCTGATGTGCATAAGCGAAGGTGAAAGATCGTTGTGGCTTCTTTGAACGAAACAAGTTCTGGGAAAATACTGTACCTTCATTTGCTTGTCAGGATTGTTTGACCTTTGGCTGGGTAGATCTTTAGTTATGTATGCTGTTTTTGGAGAGGTCTGAAATTTATTTTATCGTTACTTTGGGTGTTTCGAACGTGATATGTTGTAGCATATAGCATATTAGCATTATAGCTTAGGTTGGAGTAACGTTGAACAAAGTTTTGGTGCACTTCGCGATTTTCTGATTTTACACTTTAGGTTCAACCTCAGGTTGAACCATTATTTGGTGAAATTGGGTATTGGGCATTTTTCCAAAAAATTTGGTGCTACGTTGAACCGATATTTTTACAGTGTACTAATATTCAAAACATTTTTAAATATTAAAAATTTAGCATGAAATTAGTTAGTAGCCTTTTTTAGTGAACAATCAAAGAACTTTTAAAACCCAGCTTGAAGTATTCAAAAACATTTACTGCATAGAATTGACGTAAAGATTTAAATTCTTTTTACATAACATTCTAATTTCTTTACATAACATTTTAATTTATAGAAAAATTTGCTTTAATATTACTGCAAAGGGCCAAGGAATGACGAATTCCTTATTCACTTAAATGAATGTGAGACTTTACTTTACTTTAATGGATTCTAATAGACTTTTATTTCTTTTTAGGTATGTCAAAACCGTTTGTGTAGCAATGCACCCGGACTTTTTCATTAGAAAGTACTTGTAGCCATATATTGAAGACAAATAACCATAATGACTTTTGATCGCCACATTTTACCTCTAACAAATGCCACAGGCAGAGTGATCAACTTAATTTTCTTGTAGGTTGTCTCTTTTTTTATATTATTTTTTTCTGTCGTAATCTGCTGAACATAACTTGCTTGACCAGAAGTTTATGCTCAGAACCTTCGAAAGAGCGCAGAAATAATTGAGATGACGTTAATGCTTCTGGGCAGGCAGAAGAACTGGTTTTTTCCAGGCTCCCATTAATCTTTTTTTAATTGTTTTTCTTTGGTATGTGTGTGGTGTTCTGTTTTATTTTCCCTCCTCAGACGGGTTATCATTATTACATTTTTGTTCTCTGCAGTTGTTTCTTATAGCTATGGTTTCGGGTATCACAGTAATGATGGGCTTTCTTTAATGTACCGCAATTGCTTCATCAATTTACATATTAAACTCATCAGTGAAGTGGTGTGGTGAAGTCGTATCGTTTGTGCACAGCTATTTCCTGTGGTATTCTTTAGCCACAGAAATATATACAAGAAAAGACTTTTACTCTAGAGCTAACATTTTTATGGAGATAAATTTTAAATATCTCCATAATAATGATTATTCACTGCTCAGTTTGACTCTAAATATTTACTCGCTCCATAGTCAAAATTGTATTTACATGTAATACTAAAAACTTACAGTATTATTTGATGTTAGTATAGTAAATAAAGAATTTAGTAGCGTGATAACTCATATATAGTATTGTGACTTGAACTACATAAAAAAGAGCTCAAATAATTAGAAACTCATGAAAGTGAATTTGTCAACCCAGATATCTGTAACTCAAATGAAACTAAATACTAAACATATTCACTAAACATATACAATTTTTTACTATTGAAAGCAGGTACTTTCAATGACAACTAATTCGTTCACTTTTCCTCAGTAGTGCAAAATGTAGATGATGTTATTGGTAACACCCATAGATATAGTGTAACATCACCGTAAACCGTAAAATAAAGAACACGTGAAATTAATATTACCCTTAAAAACTAAGGTAAAATTGCTTATGATAGTTCACTCGACTTTGTGTAAGTAAAACACAGGTATAAAATAATTAAACTGTAAGGCTTCGATGAAACCATATAGATCCCGAAACCAACAATTATTTTGTTCCAATTACTGAATCCCAAGCAAAATCAACCATCCCATCATATTATAACATAGCCTCATCATAAAACTTAACTGCCCAGTCCTTGAACTGACACCGAGCGAAGCCGCTTTTTAAAACAATAGAAGGGAAGAAGGGACAGATGTGCAAATACCGAGCTCAGTTTCATTGTGGCTTGGCGTCATCATCCGAGCCAACAATTCTCTAGAATAATGATGAGTTTCTTGAGCACAGGATCATCAATTGACTGTTGCATCGTCTTTTCCTCGCCAAGGTCATTTTCTGGCTGTATGTGTGAAGGTGTACGGAGAGCATAATGGATGTTGAAGATTGTATATGATGAAGGGATGGTGAAGATAAATGGAACTGTTATTTTTCCCACCTGCTCTTTTAGGGCTGGGTAATCCAGTCGGTAAGGCGATTGTCTTGCATGTAAAAGACTCGAGAATTGCCGAAATAACTGCCATCCTATAAATGGCTTGTGAAGCCAAAAAGTCGGACGACCCCTTGTAGAAGAACAGGTTAAATATGTTGCAAAGTCCAGACGCCGTGTGCGATATCGCCTTTAAAAGTTGCGTTGGGTGCCGATGCAGGTGTCGGCTCCTGACTTGACTGTGGTTCTAAATTACAACGCCCATTACCGATTGCCCTCGTGCAGCTCTAGTGCGACGTTTATTCAACTCAACCCAACTCACCTGCTCTTCTAAATGAACAAGGGTGGTCTATTATAGTTGTCAAATAAATTGTGCATATCGATGAGATTGTTTTTTTCTGACATTTTATTTTTTTCAAAAACTTGTTTGAACAAATTTGTTTAATTAAATTTTGATTTTCTAATTTTGTTTTTATTTGAAGAATTTGATAAAAAACAAATTTGCGATAAGTTTTTTGTAGTTTATGATATATTACATTTAAAATTATTTTTCTTCTCTATGTGCACGATATCCACAACACATTTTTTCGTTTTTAATTTGGTTTTATGTTATATTTTATGTACCTATATATATACGATTTAACTTTGAAATAAAAATAAACAAATTAAAATAAAATAAAAAAGCAGAAAACGTACTGCTCCCAAAACTTAGTGTCTAAATGCTGTACATGCATAAGGTACAGCTGAGGAAAAAAAAAACGATCCACCCTTCGTTTTTTCGGCTGCTATTGGTCAAGGAATTTTGTGAAAGGTGTCATTTTTCAGGAATAGCGTAAGGAATTGAGAACTGGCAACTAAAATTGTATAAGGGGTCGTCTACATATTAAAATGAGTACCAACTTTGAAAATTCCAATGGCAACACCCAATTTTTTTTATATAAAAATGTTTATCATCTTCAAAATACCCCAGGTCCAAAAGAAAATTTATTTATTTGCATTATTTGTTGAGATATAAGCATTCAAAGTTGAACGCCCATAATGTTAAAAGAGTTTCACAAACTTTTATTCATACCTCCACAAATAAAATGAATTAAACCAAATTTTTTTTTGATTATATACTTTTCAATTTTCCAAAAACAAATCACACAAGTTTTTTTATCAATTTTTCATTGTTATTATTTTTTTATTTAAATTTAAATAAGAAAAAATAAAACATGAATAGCAACCCCACATTTTTGTTACATAAATCAATAAAATAGATCAAGTAGAACCAAAATCCCGAATTTTTTAATTCAACAACAATTATTTGCCGAGTTATTGTAAAAATACTGAAAAAAACGAATTTTAGGGACCGTGTAAAAAATTACTTAGCAAATTGGATCCTAACTTGCATCACTGTTTGGTGGTTGAAAAGCGTTTTTGGTAAATGTTTATTCAAATTATTGATGTCTGTCAAATGTCTAAAAATCTTTTCTTATTTCAAGTGCATACAATGTATTTTGTTTGTATAATTAACATTAAATTATATCGATTACTATGTTTTTGAATGTATGTTATTTCCAATACAATTTCAAAAAGTGTGTTTTATAGTAAAAATTAGCAACCCTAAAATATTATTGGAATTCGGTGTTTAGCATATTTTATTGTTACCACATTGATTATTTAAAATGATTAGTGCCCACTGCCTTGGTTAAAAATCATTGCCAAATCATTCTGCGTAATTTTATTTTGCTTTCCTTAAATATCGTGTTAAGATCGTAACTCTCGTTTAGTAATAGTATAGGTTTATATTACCGATAAAGTGAAATCCCGACAAGGACGAAATCCCGAAAATAGATTTTCGTCCATTTCGCGATTTTTAAAAAATTTTTATTAGAGATTACTTATTTATTTATTTACTTATTTGGTTAGTTATTTAGTTAGTTAGTCAGTCCGTTAGTTAGTCAGTCAGTTAGTTAGTCAGTTAGTTAGTTAGTCAGTCCGTCAGTAAGTCAGTTAATCAGTTAGTCAGTCAGTTAGTTATTCAGTCAGTCAGTTAGTTAGTCAGTAAGTTAGTCCGTTAGTTAGTCAGTCAGTCAGTTAGTCAGTTAGTTAGTTAGTCGGTTAGTCAGTCAGTTAGTCAGTCAGTTAGTTAGTCAGTGAGTCAGTCAGTTCACTGATTGACAGTCAGTTAGACTACGTTAGTCAGTCTGGACTAACTAATGAAGCGACTAACTAACGGACTGACTAACTGACTGACTGACTAACTAACTGACTGACTATCTAACTAACTAACTGACTGACTAACGGACTAACTAATGGACTGACTAACTAACGGACTAACTAATGGACTGACTAACTAACGGACTGACTAACTAACTGACTGGATAACTAACCGACTAACTGTGTGACTAACTAACTTACTGACTGACTAACTAACTGACTGACTAACAAACTAAGTGACTAACTAACTTATTAACTAAATAACTAAATAAATAATCTCTAATATTTAAAAAAAATCGAGAAATGGACAAAAATCTATTTTCGGGATTTAGACCCATTCGGGATTTTGACTCATTCGGGATTTTGGCTTGTCGGGATTTCGGCTGTCGGGATATGTCCCAGACCCAGTGTGCCGAATTTTAAACAAACTTTTTGTAGCAATATGAATGAAACAAAAATTTGCATAAAATGTAAAACATAAATGTAATAATCATGTTTGTCTATCTGATTGTAACTAATCGCATTTGAAAATATGTTCGTTATAAATAATCGTATATGTGACTTAATTTAAAATTAAAACTTTTTCTCGTCTACCCTTTATTTTATTTCTGAATTTTAAAATCCAAAATTAAAAAAAAAGGGGAAAAACATAAAAAAAATCACAATATTAGTGAAGTAGGTTTAATTCTAGCATCCTTTGGCGAGATTATGGTAACCCTTTTGTTAGCTTGTCGTTTCGAAAAGACACCCTAAATATTACCTTTTCCAATTTGGAGATTTCCCCCTAATCGCGTTCAAAATTAATGCTTTAATATCTCGGCAAATAATGAAAAAGAAATAATTCTTTTTTATACCTGGGGTATTTTGAAGGTGCTGAACATTTTATGTAAAAAAAATTGGGTGTTGCCATTGGAATTTTCAAAGTTGGTACTCATTTTAATATGTTGACGACCCCTTATACAATTTTGGTTGCCAGTTCTCAATTCCTTAAGCTATTTCCTGAAAAATGACACCTTTCACAAAATTCCTTGACCAATAGAAGCCGAAAAACGAAGGGTGGATCGTTTTTTTTTTCCCCAGCTGTACCTAGATATTTTCAAAACAAAAAATATATATTATCGAAATATAAAATTCAACATCTTTTGTAATATTAAACAGTGAATGTTTTTTTTTCTGTAACTAGATTTCAATTACGAACCCTAAATAACTTCTTAAAACGTTTTCTAATGGATTAAATATATTTTTGCAATCCATGTTACTTAAATGAAATGTAACATAGCATGAATTTATGATTTTGTAAGGGATAATTTTCAAAAGATAACAATGTAGTGATGCAGTTTACCTGTAAATTATATTCCAGTTGCTTTGTAAAAACGAAACGTAAATGTAGCGTCAGAAGACCTCGTTAGTTTACTTCAAGTTTTTAAAAGTAAATGCTTTTCTCAAAAACTAACAATCTAAACTGCTCACCTACTGTACTATTCATCTGCCGTGGGCGGGTAAACTGCAGTAACCACAGCAATGATTTGGACCATTTTTGCCCTGAAATAATCAGTCATTTAGTATACTTTCTTGTAGATTGCAGTGATTGAGTTCTTTCAACCAAGCTGTCGTGGGCAGGTAAACTGCAGTATCTAGACAAATGACTTTAACCATTGTTGTAAGCACTCAATAACTCTAACATGTAAGAAAGTATACTAAAATACATTATTTCAGGGCAATAATGGTTCAATTCATTGTTGCTGTTACTCTGTAGTTTAACTGCCCACGGTAGTACTTTGCTCTAGGCTTCAATTTCGAATATAATTATTACTAATTTCTTACGAAGAAACTACAATACTACTATCGTTTGTCAATAGATAAAACCAAATTTTTAACCTTAAACAAACTTAACCAGTTATTATTTTCAGCTTACCAATCATTGTTTTAGACTTAAACAAATTGCAGAAGAAAGAAAAGGAAATATAAATGTGCCCACATATAACTCGTTCTGATCGTCTCGATGTCCTTTCTTGACCTTCAAATCGGGATTAAGAAAGAAGAAGAAAAGAAAGAACCCAAGAAACAAAATACAGATTAAAACTGAAGGAAAAGAAGAACATTGTTTAGTGTACGAGGAGAGGTAGACGGAATTTCTGGAGTAGAAAAAAAAATCCCAAACTTCCTGCATTATTTTCAGTTAAAGTGGAATGCATGGCGAGAGAGAGGTCATGGAAAGAAATTAATAACAAAACAGAAACGAAAATAGAAAGAAAAAAAGTTGGGAAGAAAACGAAAAAGGTGAATGAATCAAACAAAGAAAATAGGTAAGATGCCAGGTGCTGGTTTGGTTCCACTAGGTAATCACGAACTTCACTTTTGCTCTTTTTCTTCTTTTTTTTTCTTCTTTTTTTTCTTCTTTTCACATGCCGGTTTTCATTTTATTTTTATTTTCATTTCCCCCCCTGGCGTATTACCTTACCTCCCCGCTGCGTATAATGGCTTATGCGGTGTTGCCGAACGCTTTGACCTTGAAGCTTTCTGAATGTCATTTTTAAGCGGTGATGGAAGGTTTTCGTGCAGAAGGAATAATTAATTTGTAATTAATAATTGTGGTAATATTCTTGTTTCAGGTGACGTATTTCTCTCCAGATTTCATTCCTGCTTTTCTGAGACCGGGGCTCCGATTGGTTTTCGGTTGATACGTGACATTGATTCACCAATCGAGAAAGAATTTACTTCATTCCGCATTTCTGTTGCCATTCAAAACCTGAAACATGCCCAATTCGCACGATTTTTATATAAATTAATATTCTTTATCGTTTGTTTAATTTATTAACACAATTAGCACAATAATTATTATTGCAATTAGTTTAGTTGATAACACATATTAGTTTAGTGATATCAAAATTCCATAACGAATTCACTGCAAATCCCAAATTAATGTACACGAATATATTATAATTCCATTGAACAGGGGAGTTTCTGTAAAAGTGTTTACACTACGAATGCTTATTTATTACTGAAAAGCCTTCAACCAGTGTAAGTCGGGGCTTTGATCAATTTCGAAATTTTAATTTAATAACAACTGATTTATTGAGTTATTTATCTTAATTCAGCACGGGAAAAAACAATGAGTAAAGTGAAAATATTTAAAATTACTTTATATATAATCCAATTTAAAGTATTGTTTCCTTCACTAAAACTTACTTTTCTTTATTTATAATAAATTACAACGACTTAAATGTTTTTGTAAAATGCCTAATACATTTTAAGAATCGATGTTGATAAGTAAAATGAGCCCATACAGAAAAATATATTTTAAATCTTTTAACCACTGTAAACTACGAAATCTTTATAGTGTATTTTGGAATTATAAGTTAATATGAATATTACGATATAATACTTTCAATAACATAGGTTCATTACCTGTAGCAGATAAAATGGTACGTAAACTTGGATTAATATGATATTCTTTAGGCTCTGCGTAGAACGAGTATTTATGTGTTAGTAAAGCAATAAATTAGTTCAAGGATATAGTACTTAGCGATAAAGTAAATTTATTATTTTGTTAAAAAATCTAATATTGACAAAACAAAGGACCTAAAACGCTTTCACCTACTTCAGTTTTAAATAGTAACTGTAAAACATCATACTCTTCGCACCTTCAGAGTACGTACTAGTCAATTTGGGGGTGCCTAAAGGTAATGTAATTTCGCCATTGCCTGAAATCTTGCCGTTAAAATAGTTGTTGATTAACCTTTAATGGCTTTTATTACGTGCTTTCATTGGTTATATATTTTTTTCTTTGTGACCTTTTTCTGACACAGCATTCCTAAGGAACGATATACTTGTGAGAAAGATTCCCTATTTTTCTCCCCTCTTATTTCAGTCATAAATAGTTTTACTGTCATTTGGAGAATTGAGACTATTAGTGAACTAAGTCAAATATTTTGAAGTAAAGTATTTTTTAAATAATTTATGTAATTTGTCAATGTTTGGGAAAAAAGACCTTGAATTATAGCTTGCTGCTTGTGTTATATACAGTCCCTGGACAAATTATTAGATGCACTGAATTTTTTAAAGTAATTTTATGTTTCTTAAGAGTTTTTATGCAATAATATGGTATATTTAAACTACAATATTATTGATTTTTATTTAAAAGAATTGTTGTAGACTACATATTTGTATTTATTTTAAGATAATTATGATTAATTATGATTAAGATTAATTTAATTAATTATTTATTATAAGATTATTTATGTGTGGAATCATCATCCTCAAATGCAGGAGACGTACAGTCTTGCATTGATAGCATGACGCGCAGAATTAAAGCTTTGATAGCGGCTAAAGGTGGCTCAACTAAATATTGACTTTTACTAACATTAATTTAACTTTTCTTTAAAACTTAATAAACTTATGCTTTTCTAAATTAATGCTGTTTTATTTATGTCAAATAAATCGGTAATTGATTGGGTAATATAAAAATAAAAAACAAATCAATTTAAAATAATAAAACGGTACAATATCACCCGGTAATTAATATGTTACATGAAATCTTGCAGTGCGTCTAATAATTTGTCCAGGGACTGTAATCATTATTAAGGTTATGAATTTAAAATCTCATTACATCAAGAATGTTTTTTATATCGTGTAGCGTTGGAAGGAAACGAAATTGTCCAAAAAGTTATGTTAATAGGGCCTTTCATTTTACCAGGTATTCCCATTCCTTTGAACTAGTGGTGAAATTCTTGTGCCGTAGTAAAAAAAGAAAATATGCATTCGGTATTTCTAATAAAAAAATTTACAAGCAGACAATTTTTTAAAACTTATAATACATACTTTTGTTTAAAAGTTCTACTTTTCAAAAGTTTGTTTTTTAAAAAAGAAGAGTACTGTAATTATGGAAATACTGTAATTATTTTAATGATATGGATTTAAATTTTTTTGAGTGTGCAATTCGGGTAGCCATTTTTGTTCAGCAAAATATCAGCTCAAATTTAAAAAAAAAAAAAGATTTTATCCGCTTGTACGTAATAATCTATAAGTTTTGCAGGCAGTCATGACTAGCCACATCCCAAAATGAAAACTGTTTCATTTTATATGTATTAATCAAGGTGAAAACTGAATTTCAAGTAGCCATTAAAGAATTTAATAATAACAGTTATCAAGGAGAATTTTTGCCAACGTAGAAAACGGAGCAATTTATTCAAATCTTTTTTTTTCTGAGACGTCATTCATTCTTTATTACATATCATTTATTTATTTTTCGTTGAAGAGTTGTCTTGTCTGTCAATCTCCAGTATCATTTTTCTTGATCTTTTTTCTTGGAAAAGAATAATAATAATAAAAAAGAAATTAAGAAATGGAATTGTTCCATTTCTTTTCGAGCTCGGCCAAGCGTGCCAATGTGTTATCAGCATGACACAATCTGCATACTTTGCTCTCAGCGTCTGCCTCTACGATTTTATTATCATTATTATTATTATCATCATCATCAACATTTTGTCAAGTTCCGCAAGTTTCTCATTCGTCATTTTGTTGCTGTTTTTTTTTAAGAACATGATTTTCGCAGTTTTTTTTTGTTGTTGTTCTCGTAGGCCTATATTATCATCAATTTGTTAACGCTCTACAAGAAATGGAGACCTTGAAACGCAAACAATCCAGTTGAAGAAAAACGAATAATAATAACAACAAGAATCATAAAATAAAGAACGAATTCAGCTGAAGTGAGGATGTCTCTCCTTGCGTGTGATGACATAGTAGTGAAGGTTGTCTCTTTCGAAAAATCTGTCTGTCAGTTAACGTTGCAGAAGAATACGCCACGTTTTTAACTTTATTCTATTCCTGAAACTATTTTTTTTCTTAGTAAAATCACCACAGCGTGAATTTTTACACGGATAAGTAGAACGAGACCATCATTTTCTTAAACAAGAAAATTTTATGAAAAAGAATACTCATGTGTTGTGTATATATACAGTTCTGAATCTGAATCAATATTATAAGGAAAATATGTTTTATGGTTGAGTGCAAGTGTACTTACCGAAGATATCGTAAAACGCTATCACACACTTTCTAGAGGATACTTGAGGATAAAGAACTAAGAGGCGACTTAATAAAGAGCCTTGTTGAGGTCTGAAATTATTTTAAAATTTATAAATTATAACACTTTCAAGGTCACAGAAATTAAACACAATTCAAAATACAGTATGTACTAGTATAAGAGTATGCAGTTATTATTCTTTTTCTCTTCTTTCGCCAATGGGGCTTCAATATTGGCGTTCAAGTCTTTGCAGACACGGCATATTCCCCAGAACTGAGAGCCTTTTTTTTTTTTTTGTGGCACCAGTGGCCATGCAGTTATTATTAATTAATGATATTTTCTAACTCATACTTTCCATGTTTTATGCAAAAAAATTGATCAAACTAAATTTTAAAATCAAAAAACATGCCATAAACAGTTATTGTATATAAGCAGGGCCCGCTCTAGCTTTTGAGTAAAAACCAAAAGACAAATTTCCGCCTAATTGAAAACTTTTATTTTATTAATGTGAGTTCAAATTTTATTTTCATAAAAGTCAAAGTAGGTAAATTTTAAAAAGTCGAATTAAAATTTTCGCCTCCCCCACTTCTCCACTCTTTTATCAAGGGAAAAATTATATATGTACTATACAGAACTAGAGCGCAATCCCCAACAGGAGATTTCTGTAAAAGTGTTTACACTGCGACCATTCATTTATTACCGAAAAGCCTCTAAAGTCTAACACTTCTCGAAGCGCTATTTTCCTATCCATCGTATTCAAATATTTGTGCAACTCACACACATTTTGAAAACTGTTTGCGCATTGGATGCAGTCAATCAGTTGAAGAGCGTATTTTTCAGTGATATGAAATATAGATGGATTGGATAAAAGTATAGAGTGATATTGCTTGAACTTGAGCCTATTTGGCCAACATTGGAGTTGGCTATTACTAAGCTCCTTTTATTTGTTCGACAACTGCAAATTCTGTATTATGCATCAAAAGTGAAAGATTCATTTGGTATATTTTTTCGTTTATCATATTATTCCTTCCTGGAAATTGTTAGACATTTTTCTATATCATAATCAGTTAGACTTATACTAAAATTAAGCATAAAATATATTAAACAGAAACTATATATCTCAGTTACACAAAACCTGATAATCTATAATCTGTTTTTCTTTTTAATAATCTATAATATTTTTTTGTTGTCTTTGCAAATGTGTATTTGTTTATTATTATTTTACATAGTATTTTGAGGGTAGATTTTGTTACAATAAAGAAAATATAGTATAACTAACAACAAAAAGTCTTCTTCCAATCTTTTAGATTGGTTCAAATTACTCTTTCATAAAAGTTGAATTTCAATAATTTGAATGACTAAGTTAACGAAGACAAAACTAACATTTTCTTAAACTAATGATTTATCTTTATTTTCACAAGACATCAACCAAATTAAAACAAAGTTTAGATTTTTTAAAAAAGTTTTGTTATAGCTATTGAATGTCAAATGAAACACAGAGCTTCGGCCTTCGAAATATTTAAAGAAAACGTAGCTTGCTAGCAGCAAGGAAATCATAAGAAGTAGCAGCCGGCGGACGCAAAGGCAATGACAAAGTTTTTGCCCTGCCAAACTGGTAAGAGGTTAATCCATTCTAGCACTAGAAAATGGCATGTTTTTAAATCAACAAATCACTTCTTCTAAAAATTGCACTTCCTCTAAAAATTGAATAATAGATGATTGACTAGTCATATTGAAATTGGTCAGTGCCCCTGCTTCGAATTCCATTGATGATTGACAAACCGAATCATTGTACAGTGTAGGGTGATAATTGTCTATACTAAAGTCATGAATTGGCAGGCATATATTTAAAACTATAATAGTTTGACGAGTTGAATACATTTTAATGAGCAGAAATAAATAATGCTTGTTGTTGAACCGTAACTTCATTTTTTAAAAAATATTTACATCATTATAATGTTGACAGTTGAATGAGTTGTTTTGATATTAGTTTTTGTTCAATGTTTGATTGAATTGGACTTAACGTGTCAGCGGCATTTGAATACTGTTACAAACAAATGTTTGTTGTTGCCTTAAAAAAAATTTGACCGATTAACAAAACAAGTTAAGCTAAAATGAGTCATAAATAAGTTCAGGTATTGATTTATGAAGGTTTTTTTTCATGTTACTCTATGTTTTTTTAATTAAAGAAATGAACTGCCCTTATAAATTCCTACTTCATATATTTTTTATGTGTTTTGTTTAATTAAGATAATAGATTTAAAAATACGAATGTAATTAGTTTTGTTTAACTTGTTATCTTAACTATTTGACAGCGTTAGTAATCTGTTAAGAAAGCTCCGGATAAAGTAGACACATTATGTAGATGCGTATAGAAAAAGATTTTAATTATTAAAAAATATAGTTAATGAATAATTTTAAAATGAGAAACAAACCCTGGTTATTTTATTAGGTTGAATTTGCTTAACCCATTACAGAGACCCATTTGTAAATTCCATTAACGCCTTACTTACCGAATAAAAGAGGTTAACTTCAAGTTTTTGTTTCATTTAATTTAATCTGTCATGCATAAATTGCTCAATATTAGGGTCTACATTTGTCTTATATTTTGTCTATTTGGATAAACCTAATCAGAAAACTTATTTTTACATGGAAAATTTACTTGTCAATCGTCTTTAATGAGTTAAATAAATAGGATTTAATGAAGTTTACTTTACACATTTCAATACAAAATAATCATATTTTTAAAAAAATGTACCTTGTCCATGTCATAAAATAATTACGAAAAGTAAATACTAAATAATATGCTTTTACTAAAATGAATGTTTAACATAATTTTTAACTGTAGACCACCATTTTCTTTTACCAGCATATTTTGTAAACATGTTTTGATATCGTAAATGAAAAGACTTTCTTAGAAAGAAAAAAAATAATATTTCATCCTTCTTTCTTTAAGTGCTCTTCTTCTCGTCTGCTGTTGGAACAAAGGCCATTGAAAATTCTATTTTTTTATCCTATCTTCTTAAACGGATTTTTCTGAACAGGTTTTTTGTTGTATAGCTTCGTCGGCCTCTTTTCAAAGAGTTGAACCTTTAATAAAAAGAAAGTCTTCAGCTTTTGACGTTTTTGGCCGACAGCCAAAGTTTACGTAACAGACGGGACGGTTACAGCTATTTCATTGTAACTATTCTTTTTTGTGTGCCTAAATAATATATTACTTTTTGTTAAGGAAATAAATTACACAATAGTAAATGAATTGTAAAACCCTTTCTTACCATTTCATTTGAAGATTTTGATTGACACAAATAATAACATAAGGCAAAAATATTTTTTTTGAAAAAGGCCTAAAAAGAAAGTACCCAATGATAAAAGAGTTTGGCGTTCTGAACACAAATATCACACTAAAAGTTCTAGTTTTTGGATATATTTACTTTTTTTGTGTCAAAGAGGTGCCACAAATCAATGTAAACACACAAACAAAATCACAATTTATTTGAGATTTTTGTTAAAAAAATTAATAGGTTTTTCATATGTAGTTTTAGTTGATGAATACGAATCTGGTGCCTGTTTTTTTTTACTTTTAACAGTATCGTCACAATGTGACTTTTTTCATAATTAATAGTATTAGTAAATAGTTTGCTTGATAGTATTAGTAAATGTCTCTAAAAGTACTATCATTTACCTAAAATATTTTAAGATAAATAAATTAAAAAAAAACATAACAATCCGTTCTTGCGGTTAATATATGCTCAAAATATCTTTATCTATTAAAACAAACTAAACTTTTTGGTCAGTTAACAGACTATATGAAATTTACTTCACGCACATTTTATTAAAAAGCTGATCATCAAAAAGCTGATTTAAAAGTTATGAGCATCAATATAAGGTATTAGTAATTGATCTTTTCTGCGCATGAGAAATACATTAATTTTTTATATGATTTTACAAATAATATTACTCAACTTATATATGAACCGTGATTTCAAATTCATATTTTTGAGAGTTATTTATGCAGCCATTTTTAGAGAGTCGTTTTTCAGTATTAAAAATATTCTACTACAAGGAGGGAAAAAAGAATTAAAATAACGGGAAAGTATGGTATTTTAGTTCCTTTAAAACTTCTTGTTTTAAATAGTCTTATGTAGTACCAGTAAATTAAATTTTGTGCACAGTTTGCAAATTATTTTTAGATCCTTTGTGTAACTTATGCGTGCAATAATTATACCCATAGAAATCTGAAAAATTTATATTTCTATTCATAAAGATTGATGACGAGTAACTAACAAATGGATCTAAGTTGAATTAACTGTTTTCAATAGGTTTGAAAATAATAAAAATTCTGATTTTCAAACAATCCAAATTGGTTTCTAAATATTTCGAAAGCAAAAATAAAAGATTAAAAATGCAATTGAAGTTAAATGCTTTAAGACAGTTTTTTTTAAAAAATGCACATGCAAATTTAGGACGCAACCTAAAACCCATCCTATTTTTCTTTACTTACAAAACATCTGTTAATACAAAATTGACATTGTTTGTGGACAAAATTTCCTAAAACTTCTCCGTCTATTGACAAGACTTAGGCGATTAAGGTTTAGTAAATAAGTGCTGCTGGTGTTAACACACACATACACATTAAGTCATCATATATTCAAAGATGGAGGAAGATATTTTAAGCAAAGCCACGTCCGATCAAATAAGGATTAGAACAACAATCCAAGGTCTGTAGAATATTCCTCTTTTTACACACAAAAAGCTTCATGTTATCTTTTTTATTAATAGTTTGGAATGTCTGTTCTGGGCTAGTCCCGTTACCCTTCGAAGTTTTCTTTCTAGACATTATCAGCCATTTTATTCCTTTAAAAGTTACGTGTCAAGATCATGGATAAAAAAGAATGAAGACCTTCTAAAAAGGAAGAAAAAATATTATGAAATGGCGTTGTGTGTAAAATAATATTTAAAAAAAAGGTTTAAAAAAATAATAAACTCATGCTGCACGTTCGGAATGGAATTACTTCACTTTGGTGGCCTGGGTGTCCTTGGACCGGGACAGGTTTGTGGAAAATTTCGTTCTTTTTTTTTTATGTTTGTTGGAGCGGCCGACTAGGATGTCAAAGAGTTAACGTCATTTTTCAAAAACTTGTTTTGTAAAATGAACATTGAGCTGCTTGATCTTGAAATTTGAGAAACGTTATACTTTTGAAAATTACCTCTTTTCTGAAATTATTCATGACCTTGTGCGTCATGGGTTTATGTTAATATGCTTTCTCTTGCTTAATGACTGATAAAACTAATTAAAAATATTCTTGTAAGGATTATTTAAAAAAAAAATTGTAATATTCTGTGAAGAGTACTTAAAGAACATGAATAATATTTTTTTTGGTAACATAAATTACAATCACGCAAATGCAAGCAGTGTACTTATAAAAGACATTAACTTTAACCTTGAAACATATGCGAAAGTACTACAATTTAAAATTTAAAAAAGTACATTCGTCCCTCTGCCGAATAGAAAGTATAGTGTGTAATCACTACAATGAAAACGTGAATTGAAATGTTTTATAGTATTGTGATTAAAATCTTAGAATGCCACAGCAAAAAACAGTCATTTAGGATTTTCTTTATTTGTTCGATAAAATTTGACAATTTTGGTGCAGTTTATACAAAATGCAGTCTGTGGCTATATTCCTATACATGAAACCAATCTTAGGAAATAGTATGCAACGGCACTTGCAACAAATAAAGAATATAATTAAAACAGGAAAAAAAGGCTTTAGACAGATTACTTGAAATTCCTGAAAGTGTCTTAACATACCTTCACTAACGATTATCGTAGACTATATTATCGATCTGATGGGGAACATTCTTACAGAGTAAAACACTTTCATTAGCTCTTGGTGTGTTTTATTTTTAATAAAAGTGCTTTATGTGATAAAATAATATGGGTATAGCAAATATAAGTTGTTCTTTTGAAATAGCATAAGTGAAACATCCTTTGCAGCCAGCCTTGGCATTGTCTAACAACCTGATATCGAGATCCTCATCGTAACAAGGTATATAAAATGAGAAGGGAAATAGTTAACAAGTCTGAATAGCGATGATAGGGAGCGGTATTATACTTGTATCTTATGCTATCCCCTTTTTGAAAGCGAGATCTTTTCATTGTTTAATACGAAACTCAGAGATTTTTGTGTTCATTGCAAAACAGTTCTGAATCATTCTCGGTTCTAGTGTAGGAATGGTTCTTAAATTGTATATGTTTTTCTACAAATCATAGGAGATATTTGTTTTTTAATGAACTTTTACCAATATCAATATTGAACCTAATATATATTACAATATTATTCTGAAAACACTGGAAGTGCTACGTGAAAGTGTGTAGGTCCTCACACACTTCCCCGTCAATTAACATGGTAATCATTGTTTTTAAATTCCTGGACAAGGATTTTACTATGCTACAGTCATAGTTTAAAAGTCAATGCCGGGTATCTGGAAGTATTTAGGCATCTATTTGACAGATAATGGGTCGTTGCTTCATGTGTGAAGGCTCTTATTATTGCAAAACCAAAATTACAACTTAAAAACCAATAAAGAAATAAATTTTATAATTTGAAAATTAATAAGCGGAAAACAAAGCTTTTCAAAATCACGAATATAAAACAGAACAGATTATTATAGCAGATCAATAAACAGAATTAAACTACTTAATTCTATTCCTTCAAAATAACCAGTCAAAAGAACCAATTTATATTTCCCTTTTCTCTTGTTTAGTATGGATGATTGATTGGACTGTTGCAGGATACGTAGGTCAATGGGAAAAGGAACTGTCTTGTGATGGGATGGAAAATAAAGAAGTATGCGCACATAAAAAGAGTAATGGACAAGAAATTTCACCATCAATAGCTGTTAACGAAAAGGTAGAATGTCAGGCAAGACAACATAAAGGATAAATAAATTTTTTATAGCTTAAAAAATTGGTGTCTAGATTCAAGTTTTATTAGTTAGTTTCTTGCGTATGCCGTTGGTACAATATCTTCTTTCTATATTTTTTACAATATTTTTATTACGAAGTCCCTTCTGATTAATGTAAGATTTTTATAATTTGGCATTATATTGTATAATAGTGCTTGCTATACCTTAAATTTTTTTCAAATTGAACTATAAACTAGTTTCAAGAGTAAAGGGTTATTTTGAACTTATCTATCGAAAGGACTTTACAGACTTTTAGTGACTAACATTTAATATGTTTACCAATAACATAATGTCTGTTTTGTGACGATTTTATTTTAAGAGTAAAGTAAAAGGAAATAACTTATAAAATAGCAGATCAAGGTTAAATAGAGTCGAAAAGTGAAATTTAAATTAAACTAAACGAGATTTTTTTAAAACATAAAAGTCTATATTTAGTAAACTTAATGATACATAAAAATAGCTCCATGTATATAACATAATAGTATCGTGAAATTCGAAATCTTTATTCGTAGAAGATATTTTCAAAACACATTTTTGTCATTTAGTCTAAAACTATTGACCAAATTCATGTTGAATATAGTTTATGGGATTTTTTGTATTCTAATAATGGTCCCATTAGCCATTTTTTTTCCAATAAAAGTCAGAAATAGAAAGACAAAAAAATTCTGTTCTTGTTCTGAGATCTTTAATTCTTCCATTTTTGAAATATTAAAGATCCATTCCATTTTTCCTTCCATTTTGAATAATAAATTTCTTAGAATAGTCGACTGACTAGCTTTATATCTGTCTGAAGACATAAGAGATGTCTGATAAAGCGCATTCTTTTACTATTATATTTCCGATATTACTCGTTGCTATGACAACGGTAACATAATGAGCATAGACAAATTCTCATCTTGTATATCCCAATTTCTTTTCTTATTGAACTTATGTGGTTCCTCTTATCTAAAAAAAATTCTTATCAGTTTCCATTTATGAAATTATTGATAGAAAAAGATAGATTTAGCAATTTTAGTAAATAAATTATTAACTTTTTTTATTCATAAAATTCAGTGGGCTTGTTTCACTTGGGATCTGGCAATATCTCTGCGGTCTTGTTTTCATTTTTCTGTAATTACTTTTGTTGATGTTCGAAATTGAGTTTTCTAAGAATAAGTTATTTTAGTTATTTTTTTAAATTACAACTTCTTTGCTGTGCTGTTGGTTGTTTTAATCATTTATCAAGGAAAACTTGCATTGAAAGAAGTTGGAATTAAAAAAAATAACAACTAAAATATTCTTAGAAAACTCAATTTGGAATACCAAGGCAAAAGTAATTCGAGAAAAATGAAAACAAGACCGCTGAGCTGTTGCCAGATCCCTCGTAAAGCAAGCCCGTTGGAGAAATTCGAAAAACTATGTAGATATGATTACTATAATGGTTTTCGAATGAAGTGATTACTACTACAAGAATATTTAAGAAATATTAAGAACTTTCATATAATTTTTTTTTATTAAAACACCATAAATTTAGATAAACAAAATAATATATGTGCTCGATTGGTCAAGCTATTTTTATATTCCTTAAATTGTCAAATAAATATTGGAAATGCATTCCTTTAAAAGCTTTAGTATCATACCATGTTCCACCACACCATGATATTTGTTATCTAAATACTGTTTTTTTTTATTACAACGTAAACTTAGTTGGCTTTTTATCATTTTACTAACGAAAGAATCGCAAATGATTTAGATATTGATGACATTTAATTACAACAACATGATACCAAAACAACACATAAAAAAGAACGGGGACACATAAAAAAGAACTTTTTTATTATCACAATATTCACGTGCTCTCCAACGTGGCAATAAAATGTTACAAACTAATTACAGAAGCTTTATATAAAAGAACATAACTAAAAGGAAATTGAAAAAAAAAATTGATTAGTTAAAGTCCAGTGCTCAGGTCTTGCGTGTGATTTCGAATCAAATAATAAATGGAACAGAAAAGAAAGAAAAGATGTAAAGAGGAGAACTTTTGGTATTGAAGGCAAATAACCTTTATTGAATTGAAGCCAAAGAAGGGGTAAAATATTTTTACCTTGCCTTTGAATTGCGCCATTCACTTCAAACATGTGTGTGCCACTTCTTTCAGAAAATCTTTTTTATCCTTTAACTCTCAGGCGACATCATTAAAAGTTTGGAATTGCTTATTCAATTTATTTGTTCATTAAAGGGGATAATAAAATTTGTAGTTTTTTTTCAAAAATAATATGACAGGTTATTTGATAGAAAAAAAAACCTGCGTCCCTGTCGTGAGGGTCCTTTTCAAGTGTCAATGTTACCAATTTGCTGCTTGTCATGCTTTATATTGTTAAAGTTTCTAACAACTGTCAAGGTTTAAATCTAATTGCGAGCACAAAGTGGGATAAATATAGTTTACAAAATATTTTATTAATAAGATTAATATGAATATTAGTCAGAAAATATAAATATCATTGCTGTTTATTGTAAATGTTTTTGAACCTGAAGTATTTGAATAGCACTCTTACAAAATATTACAGAAAACTCTCAAAGTGCAAACTATCTTGCTATTACATTAGGGCAATTCCATGCGTGACGGAATGATATTTTGAATTGTAGAATTGAAGTAAAACATTTACTACGAAGCTATTTTCGAAGGAAAATTTGTTTTTCAGTTTATGTATTACTGTTAATGACTAAAAGATAATAAAAAAAGTTGATTTTTTTTATTTCATTTTTGACTAACTTCTTTTTGTGTGACGCAATGACATTTTTGCGACCACGACTGCATCATGGTACTTAAAAATGGAAATTTCTGTGAATTATCAATACATTGAGTTTTAAACTAATGCATATCTTAAATATGATATATAAGCTATGTAAAATTATAATTTAGAGCAACCTACCTGTAACATGGTTTAAGTTATTAACTGTCATTTGTCGTGACGGAATGACCGTGATGGAATGACTAAAAGTTTCATAAACATATATTAAATTAAAAGTGTGTAAAGTAATAAATTTAATATGTTTTTTATTATCTAGAATACTCATAAGATATCAAATATTACATTATATACATTTATTCACATGTGAAAGGTTTTCAAACACGTATCGAGGACGATTTCCAACTAGTTGAAATGCTGGCTTAATTTGCAGAGCCAACAAATCTTTTTTGTCCACTAGTCATAAATCTTCTTTTTCGGGAAATGTGAATACATGTCTTTTATCGTCCCTGCTTTCTTAAACCATAATTTGAAAACTTGAAATATATTTTTAAACTTAATTTATAAAAATTTCAAAAAATTACAATTTTATCAAAGTTGAGATTTTTATGGAATTGCGCATTACTTATTATTTTAAAAAGAATTATACATAAATAAAATGTTTATATTAAATATTTGATAAGTAAACTATTTATTTAGTGCCTGTAGTCTTAATCAGGCAGTCAATTTAATGTAAATAGTAACTTTCATATTAAATTTATTACGTTGAATGTTTTAATAAAATTCAGGCAAATTTAAACTTGCCAAAAAATAACTCGCAATACATGCGGTGCAAAGATTTTTAAATTTATAAATTGTATCCATAATAAATATTCAATACCCACACTGCGGTAAATAGCCTTTTATGCAGATTTGTTCCTTTAGTTTGAATTCAATTATTAATGAAAAATAAAAGCTATTGCAACTACAACGCAACTTTACATCTTATATCAGAAACTGAGAATTATCAGTAGTTGCAGCTTCGGATGATGAATTAAAATTCGCATCTATTCCCATTTTTTGTAGCTAAATATAAAAATGGAAGTTAATTATAATATTATAATTCTGTTCTTCTTTAGAACAAGCATATCATCTGTTATTATTTGCTCTCCAGTCTCCTAAGGAGATGAAAAGTAGAGACATAATTCACGGCTCTAAATACAGAATATGCATTTCATGAAAGCTCTTATTGCTATAATATAGCTTTTAAAAATAAGCTATTTGAACTCGTATGAACTACAAAGCATCATTTGTACTTAGCGAACACAAGGCATAATGAGACAACTTCTATGTAAACCACGTCTCATCTTCTAGATTGCTCGTGACGTCACTGACATTGATTGGTAAAAAACAAGAAAATGAACAACTAACATCGGAAGACACACCCGTTTCCCATAGGTCATATTCGTCGTCTCACCCCTTTATTTCTTATTTCTGCCTGTCCCATCCTTTTCTTTATAATTATGTATCTTAAGAGAAAATGGACCGATGTCCAATTGAGTCGATTGAAGAATTTCCCTAGATATTTTCCCGCGTTTGTTATTTCTTCGATCTCTAGGAAGAAATAAAGAAATAGAAATCTTTCTATACGTGGAAAATTCAATTTCAAACATTTGATGAAAATTTAAAAAATGACAAAATGGGCATAAAAATTGATTTAAAAAAGACTTTTAGGCCAGATTTCGCTTCATATGTATTTGTGCAGTCTGTCCTAATAAAGAAGAATAAAGAAATTATGACATATTTAATTTGAGTTTTAATTGTGTTCCTCGAAAATGGGAATCACTGGCCTTTTGAAAGTTGTGTACGAAAGTATATGTAAATATCATTATGGGCATGAGTTTAGTTTTATGAACAATCATTTTTTAAAATCCTGGGCATTTTTTAAATAAAGGATATAAAAGGGTAGTTCTTAAAATCTACGACTGTCAAGTACAATCACGGAGTGCGGTAAACCTAAAAATGATTCTTAAAAAATATCTATGGTGAGAATTATTCTCAGTTTGGTTGAATCACCGTTGCACTAGAGCTACACTGAGGCTGTTGGGGACGAGCTTCTTAATATCAAGCCTAGAAATGTCTAATATAACCCTTTTTGGACATAAGCCCTTTTACTATACTAAACTACTTTTCTATTCCATATCTGTGGCCAAAAACAGTTTATCAAGAACAAGACACACCCTATGTATCTGGTGATTACGGTAACAGAGGTGAGGTCATCCTGATATAATTTTTGTTGTTGCGGTTCGCCATAAGCCCTGAAACCACGTTCCAGGCATATTCGGCTGGGGATCATATTCCTTTTTTAAACAACAGTATTTGAGTTATTATCTTTGTTTTACTCTGCTCTTGTAGATATTTCTTTAAAAAAAATTACATTAAGCTTAAAGGTAGCTTTGAAGAAAGCTGAAGAACAAATAGCACTTTGTTGAATTCGAAAAAATATTTTTTTAAAAATGAATCAAATACATAAAAGGTTACATTTGTTTCGAATGTTAATGGGGATGATTCAGGTCTTGAGTGGCAACAGTAATTTTGAATAAAAAAAATAAATTCTTTCTAGAGTTCCGATTACTGAATCAATGTCACGTGGGAACAGTGTAACAATCCGATCCGATCGAAGGAAATTAAGGAAGGACAGCAGGAAAGACAACGTCACCTGAAACAAGCAAATTAAAACAATTAAAACCTAATTTTATACTAATTCATAAACAGTATAAGTCTTGTTAAGAAGACTTCAAAGAAAATAACCCAACTAAGTTTCTAACGGTTAGTGGAAAGTATACACGTTTTGGGGAATCTAACAACCATGTGTTTATGTTCATTTTGAGGGACTGATATAAAACGGGGTATTGCTGATTCCTTAACATTACTAAAATCTGGAATGTTTAATAGTTGAATCAGCTGACTTACTTGATTGGTTGAATGTGATATTGATCCTTATTAATCGGGTCATTCCACGTGAAATCAACCAAAAAAGTACGATTTCAACCCAACCACTTCAGATTTTCAAAAAACCTTCATAGATGAAGCTTTTTGATCTTCGGAGTTCAAATTTAGTTTAAAAAAAATATTTTTTCTTAAATTTGGAGTAAATTTTTAACAATTTTTCAATTGGACGAAGTAGGCAATGAACATACCTGACCCTATATATATTAGTTATACTTTGAAAAATATGAGTTTTGCGACTAGTCCCTTTATATGGGATATCGATATTGTAATATTGTGTAAGTAATTGTGTCTGAATCGTGTTTGTACCACTTATTCAATATGAAACAGATTTAACTCCGATTATAAGCCAATTAGCATTATAGATATGGACATTTTAAGGCCTTCAAAATAGAAAATTGTTTCTTAAAATTCGAACTATGATTATAAAGTACTGAAAGGACTTTGACATAAAAAGTATAAAATGATCTCCAAATAGAATTCATAATTTAAATTAATATAAATGTAGCTTTAATTAAGATATAAGATCATTTCAAATAAATTGAGCTTTATTTTCATATTCGCAGAGTGTTCATTAATATCCCTAGAATTTGTTTAGGCAAAACAAGCTATAAAAACTAATTACCTTTTAATTTTGGAAAAGTTTGGAAAGTCAGAGTCAGGACTTAATTTGGAAATTACCACACACGTTATAAAGTCCTTCAAAATAGTCCTTAACAGATTTCTGACAACATATTATGAAAGGCGGGTTGAACATAAGCTCTTCTGGTTACCTTGGCAACCACCAGAGGGAGGTTTTCAACCCCTTTACAAAGATCCCAACGTCACAGTGCCATCAGTTCGATGCTTCATTTGACAAAACTGAAACCGACATTTTCGTCTTATATGTACAAAATTCAACGCTATTAGACAGAGGATTTTATGAAATAAGTCTGGTAGTTAAAAAAAAGCAAAATGTAACATAGAACAATTAAACTGTTCTATCTACATTACTATACCAATTTTGGTTTTCCAAACCATTTAGTTGAGTATAAAATTGCTGATACGAGGTTACACAATTTTGAATGTGGACCATAATCTGCACCGTAATTGGCTACATTTCGCGTCACATGATCAAAACAGCCAATCAGAATTGGTATTATGTTTTGTGTTTCGGGTTCAATTTCTCGTGTGACGTTACTGTAAGTTACAATTTTGTCAAACCACTGAAACTATTTGCAGAGCATTGATCTTTCTGAAAGTTGAAATTTGAGAAATCTCTTTCATAAATTTATTGAAGAGAAACAGCTGAAGTTATTCCATATTTATTATTGTTGGATACAATACATTTTGATAATAAAAAATAAAATATAATATTTCTTGCGAAATAAAAAGTATTTGAAATAGCATTCGTTACTTTTCCTATTTCCGTTCTGAAATGTTATGTTTTTGACAAGGATTCCTTAGAACTTTAAATTATAGCTTATTATTTTTAGAACTTGTATGTATTTGCTGTAATACAACAAGCAATTCGTAAAACTATAATTATGTTATTTATAAATATAGTCTTTGGAATTGGATTTAAAATTTAAATGTCTTATGAATTCAACGAATGTAAAGTTGATGTGCTCTAAAGATACATTAAAATGAATCTTTTAAGTTTATAAAGGTAAAAACATCTCGGTAATTTTTAAATAACTTTAAATCCAAAATATTTTCAAAGAAAGGCAATTTAAATAAATTACATAACGAGAGGGTAACTATCGTGTCCCTGAACATGGTCAAAACATAGATGTCCATTGTATGACATAAGTAAAATTACGGAGTTCCTTGCCACGAAAACAACTTCAAAGAAAGAAACAATAAAGAATAAAATAAAGTATTGTTTGTCTTGGGCTCTTATTACAAGATTACAAGGTGGGTTCCCGAATGTGGTTTGAGAGAAAACATTCGTTAGAGCAATAAAACATATTTGAATACTTTTAACGTGAAATTTCATAGGTAACAGTATATCTAGTTTTGTTTATCGATCGATCGTATAGTAAAAAAAATTCAAAATATTTTTATTTTAATGCTGGTGAGTCGGCGCTGCATATACCTTTTTTTTCATATACCTTTTTGGTACGATAGAGTGAAAGAAACTCGTTATAATTGAGTTTCGAGATTATAAGACTGAAATGCGGTTATCAATATGGTTGTGGTTTGTTTTGTCACATAAAATCAAATTCAGAAAATTGAATACAGATTTTTTTCATGCAGCTTTCATGTCTCTACACTATAGTATAGAAGTTCTACGTAAAATAATTATTTTGGAATTTCATTACACATATCCTGCTAAAGTGTGACAATCGGTAAAAAGAGTTTGTACCAAAATATCTTCCAAATTCAATTAGATTAACAAAGAGCTTATTAGAGGGGTTTTTTTTGGGCAAATGTGAATTGGTTTTGAGCGTCATAATTCTGGATCGACAAAGAAAATAATTGTAATACAAATAAAACAATTTGAACTTTTCTTCACCTTCCGGATATTTAAAAATTTATAATCAAGATATGATTATAATTAATAATGTTAAAATTGGTGATGATTAGTTTAATGAGTGCTCCCGACTATCTAATTGGCTTGTTTCCGATGACGTATTTCCTTCTAGCTTCCATTCCTGTTCTTTTCGATCTCTGCTCCCATTGGTGCTATGTTCCCACATTAACAGAGCACCAACAGGAGCACTGATCAAAGAAAACAAGAAATGAAAACTGTAAGGAAATACGTCACCTGAAACAAGCTGAGAGTACGAGTTGTGAATTTAACTGGATGGGTCGTTTGAGAGGAAACATATATTCTTTTTTTTATGATTTACAAAAAAAAACGGTGTGTCAATGAGAATAAAATTTCAAATAATTTTGAGCATATCTAAAAACTGATCATTTTTTTATATTATTAGCTATTACACGTGCCAAATTTCAGACTTTTGTTTAACAGTCTAATGTGGGGTTTCCCGGATATTTCCACCTTTATCATTCCTAGAGAATCATCTACCAAAAAAGACTTACTAGATAAAGGCATAATATTGCACACCAAAGAACTGTATTATCTAAAACCGTTACACATTTTAGTGTCATCTGCGATAAGTTTCGGAAAATGATTTAACGATCTCCCTTTAAAAAAAGATATAAGAAGATTAGGATATTTGCTATGTTTGGAATAAGGGATGGAAAGATGAATAATAAGAAAATAAACATTAGAACGATTTTTGGTCTGATAGCTTTTAATGGGCAAACTACACAATTTAAGATTTTAAAATAAAAATCGTTACTTCACCGAAAAAAGACACTGGAAATAAAAATCCCTTAACACCAAATTTTAGAAAATATATATGGGATTTACAGCTTATTTTTTTTTAGAAATCTTATTTTATACTTTTATTTATTTTTATACGACTAGTGCTGTTTATTAGACTAGTTGTTTTGTAATGGAAGCATTGTGTATTTTGACCTTTCTTTAAAGAGTAGGTGTACGGATTGCTGAAATATTTGGGAATTTTATTTCAGTTTCGAGAAAATACAATAATGTTGACAATGTACAATAATCTTGACATCCCCAATAAAATGGAACATTTCAGAATAGGAAGAAAAAATATCAATTCAGAGAAGATATAGGTATAAACGTATACAATAAAAATTATATGTAAAAATATAACATTATGAAATAAAAAGCTAATCTTGTAGTTAGGATATGAACTAAGCTTGTAAGTATTTATTTTTTATACGTTTAAAGGAACGAAATAATTTTTTAGCTATTATTATCATTTTTAGAGCCCTCTTTATAGCTTAATTAAGATTTAAAATGTTTTATTAATGTTTTTTAGTATTTTATATTCTTAAATTTTAGCTTCATTTACAAATAACCAATGTAAGTAAACTGAATTGCATTCTTTCTTCTGAACATGGAACGGAGTTTTGTGTGAAATAATCGAGGGGGAAAAAAGGTAAAATAAAGAAAATAAAAATATATTATAAAAGTTTTTCTGCATAACTCAGGTGACGGCTGAATTCCTTTTCCCCAAAAGTGATTTTTACGACGGAACGTTCTTTGATTTACGTCGAATTTCTATGCAGTGAGAGTGCTTCGAAAGACGCCATTCTTCCCGGATAGCAGACAGCTCGGAATATGGATATAAATTCGATTTCGGCTTTTTGTTTTTTGCGCCCATTAAATTTTGCCCAGTTTTGTGCGTCGTTCGGAATGGAAATGGGAATAGATTAGGAAAATAAAAAGGAACATGACCCCGGAGTCCTTGAGCAGTGGGCAATGTTTCGCTTGAGCACGCGAAAATCGTTTGCTATAGAGATGTGAATGGACGACGTTTTTGTCTCGCCAAGTCGTGCAATTCCAAACGATCCGGTAGCACGAATCGAGGATTACGTCACAATCGTAGAATAATGAGAGGAAGAAGAAAGTTGGTTCGAGATTAACATCGAACGGGAGACATTTTTTTTTGTGTGTGTAACACACGTACTGTCCATTAATAAACGTTCCGAGAAATAGACACGAAACGAAAGCTTACAACTTACAAGTAAGCTTAAAAACCAAAGCACATAAAAAAAATCAAACAGATAAAACGGTCTTTGTAGGAGAAATCACTAAGCCGAAAAATACCATTTAGTCGAGATAATAACCCGCAAAAAGATTTCACTATTTCCTTCTACAATTATCTTCTCTACTTAGAGAAAATTTATTGTCGGCCACAATACACGGATGTAAAATTTGCATTGTAGCGATGCTTTAAGTTTATACTTATTTAGTTACTTTTTAATAATTTGTTTTCCTATAATTCATAGCATTCCTATAATTTCATTTTCTAATAACAAAATATTGATACAGATATGAAAATAAGAATGTTCAAGACACAACTTAAATATGGTGCAAGTGGTTTTATACTCCGTTTTGATTATGTTGTAACCCAAACACTCTTCACTAAACATTCGTAAAAGTAGGTAAAACTTCTAATTTAGCATTCTACAATTTACAATTTGTTTGTTGTCTGAGTCGAATAAAGAATAATATATTATTTCCAAAAGTTGAGATAATTTTAAATGCTAATTATGTTAATAATATAGGTATGTCTGTTTGCTTGTGAACATTGGCTAATATGTATCCAATTTCGCCAACAACAACAAAATCCCGAATGGGAAAGGGTTTCCTATACTTTTCTTGGCTTCATTTTCTTTTATGATGAAGCTGGAGAGGGAAAATAACTGGGAAGCCATCAAAATGGATGATGAAAGCAAGCCTCCCCTGCTTTTGACGTACTACACTTTATTAAATTGCTCTAGCGGATTTATAAACATATACTTCGGAGACATATTGTTGTAACTTTAAGTAATTTTTTACTATTTCACTAGCCTAAATAAGTTAAATAACTACGTATCACTTATTTATAGCAAACTAAAGGAAACATAGCATAAAGAAGATTTTTTTAAAAAAAAGTTTTGTTTGTTTTTGTCGGAATAAGTTATTAAAAAACAAAAGGCAAATATTGTATGTCTGTAAACCAAATACTCAATTTTTTTTAAAAAAATCCATAATTTGTAGACTGAGATATTGGGCTCAGACTACATTTTTATTGTAATAATATATCAACATAAACGAGCAGACATTTAATTCAATTGGCTTCTTTCATGTGGCGTAAATCATTCTCCTTTTTTTATTACTGGATATCATTGGTGGTGTAGATGATTGGTGGTGCCAATCATCGACCTGGCCTACATTGATTAACCAATAGAGACCTTATTTTCATTTCTGTGGAACTGTTGCTACTCGACGTTCTGCCCATGAGCGTTTTTATAAATTTAGATTAGTTTGAATACAAAAAATATAAAAATATTGTTTTACTTGATACACGAACATCGCAGCTCTCCCCACCCAACCCCCTATGGTGAATTTCTCCGAATAAGATCAATATGCAATATCGTCCGACTACACTTTAACGTTCGTGGGCATTTTATAAAGGTTTCTGCTACTATTTATATTTTCTATATTTATCATATTTAAGTATTACATTTAGCAAAATTCAGCCACTGATGATATCTGATGAACCCATTCAACCAGGCATTCTTTCCTCCACACGTGCAAGGGCATCGATCCATTATTTGAGGCTTCCACGTTCTTATACTGGCATCACCTGCCCAGGCCTCATTTCCCGTCATAATCCGTCACACTAATTCCACGTATTACTTTAAAACGGGAATAGACACGTGCACTTAACTTCCAAGTCCAGCCTGTGATTTGCAAGGACGTGATTTCCTGGAGCAGGATACAGAGACAGATGCCTTCTGTTTTTTCACCAACTGCCGAGTTAATTTTCCATTCATGATTCCATGAAGCCGTTTGGAATGTTAAAATTCGTTAATAACTGTCCGTTGATGGATTGACTTCCTAGAAATTCATTAAAAAAATAGGAATTTTGTTTTTCGTATAGAAATTTTCAATCAGGAGAAAGTTTTGGAATTATTTTACCAACTGCCGACTAATTTTCCATTCATGATTCTATGAACTTGGAACGTTTGGAATGTTAAAATTTATTAATAACTGTCCCTTGATGGATTGTCTTCCAAGAAATTCATTATTAAAACTCGAGATTTTTGTTTTTTCGTAAAGAAATTTTCATCCTGGAGAAAGTATTGAAATGATTTTTTTTATCAACTGCCGACCAATTTTCCATTCATGATTCCATGAACTTAAGCCGTTTGGAATGCTATAAAATTTGTTAATAATTGTTCATTGATGGATTGTCTCCCTAAAAATCATTTTAAAAAATCGATATTTGTTTTTGGTATAGAAATTTTCATCATGAAATAAATAGGCTTTGGAATTATTATTTTACCAACTGCCGTCACATTTTCAATTCCATGAACTTGAGCCGTTTGGAATGTTAAAATTCGTTAATAGCGGTCCTTTGATGGATTGTCTCTTCCTAGAAATTCATTTAACAAAAAAAAAATCTAGATTTTGTTTATCGTACAGAAATTTTCAATCAAGAGAAAGTTTTGGAATTACATATTGATGAGTAGGAAAGTCTTGGAGGTTTTAAAAATTGGTTGCTGCATGGAACAGACAGTTTGATGATAATTTATGTTAGCATTTCTGAATAGGGAATGAGAATTTTTAATTCAAGATTGTAAGAAGAAATCCTCAAAAAATAGGTATTATGTGTAACGCTTTTACGCTTTAAAAATAGGGATAGAGTACTGATAATTATGTCTGATCGTTTTTGACTGTTTATATCTATTTCGTAATTTTATGAAGTTATAAGTTTTAAAGAGTACTAATGTATCGAAGTTGGTATAATAATATAATTTATCATATAATATAGTAATAACAAAATCTTATTCAATTCAAGAAATTTTACACTACCCGAACTTATTAAAATAAAACATAATTTGGTGTAGCGCCAAAGTAGAAGTTTCTTATTATGGAAAATACTCTGCAAAATCTTAATAGATGCAGTATAATAAATAAGAACACACATTTTAGCTTCTCAGAATTATTATTTTTAAGTTATACTTATAAAGACAATTAAGTTGTTTTATAAATATAACTAAATATCTCTTAATGTTTTCTTTTGATACATATCTTTTCTCTCTTTCTTCAAAAATCTTAAGCATTTCACACTCCAAAATAACTATGAAATTAAAAAAAAAATTAATTCCATTGCTATAACCATAACCGTAGAGCTATTATAACCAATGAAATTTTTGTTTTTGGTCCTATCAGCTGTACTCTCAGCAACATTTTCTAAATCAGTCTAGCAGCGCCATCTAACGGCATTTCTGCTCAACACACAAATTCGTGTGATGACGTTTGCTCAAGGGCGACACTTTCTCCTTTACTTATCCTTGTGGTTATTCGTCATCACTCATCCTGCTGTATTAACATTTTTTTCCTATTTTTTTACTGCTCTCTAACATGTCGCTTAAATATCGAATCATATACTTTAACTTTTATGTTGAAAATGCAAAAAAAAATGCTCATAGTGTAGATTAAGATAACCATTTTTTAAATTTAGGAATGTTATTTTTAAACGAAATAAATAAAATAATTAATTTTTAATAATTCCTCACCAATTACTTGAATAACATTAAAAAATAATCAAGTAATTTTTTATACGAAATAAATAAAATTATTCTCTCAGAGTAATTTTAAATATGTCCTTGCCCAACTATTTTAAGCACTGTTATTATTATTTTTTTTCTGATACAAGAGATTAACAAAACACTGTGATAGCTTCTAAACTAATTTCAATTAGAGAAATTTTCAAAAGTGGTACTCTAAAATTCGAATTCGACCTTTTTCTTACACCCTAGCCAACGCCCAAGGTGTGCCGTTGCTTCCGAACCTATGTAATTGTACAAATATAGAGTAATATAGAGTAAACTCTTTTTGTGGTCACCACCCTCAGCCCATTCAGGCGTGTTTAAGTAAATTGTTGTTGATAAATTAACCATTGGTTCATTCGTTATCCTGAAAGGTGGTATTTATCTTGGGTTTTCAAGGACCAAATTAGGACATGCTTGATGTATTGAAGGGAAGACGGTTAAACTAATTTGGAAACAGTGTTTTCGTATCGTTACTTTCTTTTGTGTGTGTGAGATAGTCTTAAAATAGGCAATTTATTTCGTATAAATAAATTAAAAGATAATGATAAAATCACTTTTTTCAATTGGTTTAGTTTATCTTATTTTTAGGAAGAAAACATGATAAAAAACTGAGGTTACATATACAATTTTGCAAGTAATGTTTTCGCGCTATATAGTGTTCATTTTTTTCTATTTTTAAAAGTGCTTTATCTAAAAATAATAATTAAAGTTATTTTAAATGTATGATTTTTCTACCAAAAAATTGAATAAAGAAACCCAACATACAAGAAATTATTATAAAGACATTAAGACAAACAAATTATTATTATGAAACAACTAGAAATCCTTGAAAAACTAACTAATTATTTTTTTGGATTTTTTATACGTTATAATATATAGCATTACCTCAAGTTCTATTTTCCGCCATGCGATTACTATTCTTCTATTTTAAAATTGAAATACAATCTTATTGTTGATGGTTTGAAACTCTAGCTGATATTCTAAATAATATTCCCTATAACAGATTATCAGATGACAGAATACACAAATAAAATACTGTGTTTCATAAATAACTTCAAGTTTTTCTAACCAAATATTTTATTTAGATATTTGGGCATATTTGCAGCCGTCAATAATATTACACAAAAATATTGATATTTATCCGACGGGCAATATCTTTTTTTGAAACATTAAAGCAATACATGGAAAAAATAGAAATACCAATAATTTATAACAACATTGAAGCCCTAATTATATTACGCTAAAGTATAATCAATTTTATTTGAAATTGTGAAACATGGTAAAATAAACAAATCTTATGTTATGGTTACCAGGAAATGTATATTTTTACATCATAACTGCCATTTTTGAATGATACATGTCATGTTTACATTCAAAATCTTTCAAAAGAACAATCAATATTCGTAAAAGCATAATAAATCGAGTCATGTTGTTTACGCATATCGTAGAAAAGAGGATGATAAACAGAAATTGATGATCGATGAATCAACTCTACGCTACAACATACATTGACAACAAACAATTCTTCTTCATTAGCCAATTTCTGACGATTGTAATCTAACTCTTTGGTCTATCAAACCGTCGCAGTAGCAACAATGCCGAATTTCATTACTAGTCACTGTTGTGCTTTTTGCTGGCTTTGGCGGCATTATTTGTAAAAAAGTGCCAAGTAAATTGATAGATTTCCGTGTAAGCTTCTTTTTCACTAAAATTTTTACAGGTGGAAGTCTAGTGGGAAACTCTCCAATGGACGTGGTCGGTTTTTCATATATAGTGATTAATTTATCTTATTGTTGCGGAGGTCAAACGGATTGGAATCATTCGAAATGAAAGTCGTGGGTTAAAAAATAAAGGTGAAGGAGCAGTAGGTTTGTTGTCACGTTCACGGAATTGTCACGTTAATGAGTGCTTTGCGTGACAGTTTTTTAGACAATATGCTACGTGTTGGGGTTTCCGGCTAAAGTCGGTTGATGAATCTTTAAGTCCTATTGATTGGGGGTCTTACGTCAATTAGTCGGAGCCCATTGTTAGGACTGATTATTTGATAACTTGATTATTCCCATGTGTCCTTCTGAAATTAACCACGTGATAGTCATTATAAAAAAGGTTGTTGGTTTAGGTTTCATTCCTCCATAGAACTTAATTATCAGAAACAAAAGAAAAACGATAAGTTTTTTCTGAACATAAATCAGTTGTTTCCGAAAAAAGTATTGAAAAATATAGTATTTTTAAAGAATTAGTTCTTGCTAATAACAGAAAACTATATTAGTAACTTAGTGAAAAATGTCAACTTGATAAACTTAAGGGTCAATTTTAGCTTCCCCACTACGTTTATAACGTAAAAAGTGGAAGGTTTTATAATCGTTCAGTCCGTCTGTCTGTCACCCACTTTCACAGGAAGAACCACAAGTCCCACAGACAAGTGGGATACGTCATTTTGAAGCAAAAAATCAGATTAGGCTACATTCCAAATTTCATTAAAAATTTAAATTAGAAGTTTATTTAAAATTAAAATAACTAATTTTTTTATCTACATTGAAATTATGCAAATTCCATTGTTATTCATATTTTCACTGTTGCCATCCACAATTCCCACAGACAAGAGGGATACGTCATTTTTAAGCAAAAAATCAGATTAGGCTACATTCCAAATTTCATTAAAAAATTTTAATTAGAAGTTTATTTAAAGTTTAAATAACTAAAAATTTAATCTACATTGAAAAAAATGCAAATTCCATTTTTATTCAATATTTTCACTGTTGCCATTTCGTTAAACGTACGAGAAACTTTATTAAAAATAAAAATAAAAACTTTTGAAAGAATATTTATTTATGCGATATAATGGATATAATGGGGTTGTTTCACGGAGGATCTGGCAATAGCTATGCGGTTTTGTTTGCATGTCTATTTTGAAGTCTTCCAACAGTATTGCCACCAGTTTTAGGAGAAAAACTACGAAAAAATACCATTTAATTCTAAAATTACAAAAACATTCCATAAAAATACTAGCGAAGCGTTTCACGTTTTTTTAAAGTCACTAAAAAGATTCCAAAATGCAGCTAGTATTTTTACGATATTTTTTTGTAATTTTAGAATTTATTTTAGAATTATTCTAAAATTACAAAAAAATATCGTAAAAATACTAGCTGCATTTTGGAATCTTTTTAGTGACTTTAAAAGAACGTGAAACGCTTCGCTAGTATTTTTATGGAATGTTTTTGTAATTTTAGAATTAAATGGTATTTTTTTGTAGTTTTTCTCCTAAAACTGGTGGCAATACTGTTGGAAGACATCAAAATAGACATGCAAACAAAACCGCATAGCTATTGCCAGATCCTCCGTGAAACAAGCCCATTCAGTTTGGATTGTTGTAATATCACAATAGAGTTCTTTTGGTGGTTTATTATATATGTATGAAGAAAGATGCATAGAGAATTCTAACTTGGCATAAAAAATATGCAAAGTTTCGCTTTTATTTTTAAAGCATCAATTGCACTAATTATATATTTTTCGAAGTGTAAATTAATTTAACAAACAATAAATGACTGAATTTTCGAAAGAAATGTAAATGGTAAATTGTGGCGACACAAAGATATTTATTAAAAAAGATTTCATTATTATTCTTCGAACTCCAAACAAATTTAGCAAACGATAAAGTCTAATTATTAAATCTGAGAAAGAAGATTAATGAAAATAGTTAATTTTGGCGTTTAAAAGTTTGAATTACAAATAGCTAACGGCCCTGTTTGTTATTAGAATTAAATCACCATTGCCATTCGCAGCAATCGCCCGAGAAACTTAATTCTTTTAGACAATAAATTAAAATAAATTTATTTTTGCGACATCGATCAGTTTGAAATGACGTCAAATATATTTCACTACGAGATTCTTTGTATGTTGATATGAAATATTTTCATTCTATTTAAAAGCGAGAAATATTACATATTTATTTTTTGAAATAAAAATTAAATTTTGCAAACGATTAGTTAGTTATAATTATTGAATTTTCGAAATAAAATAAATAAAACTAGCCAAATTTAGCATGTAAATGTTTAATATAGAATTATTGCTGTGTTTGGCTCCTTTTTACCTGTTTAACACAAGTTTTGTGTGGAAGCGGGTTAAGTGACAGATTCTGTTACAAACCTACTTGTTTAGTTTAAGCATTGTTCATCTTTTAGTAACGGTTGTTTTATACATTTAAGTTACGAACGCAATTAGTTAGAATTAAATAAAATTATCAATACTATTAAAACTCGTCATTAAAATGTACTAGATTGCCATGTTAATATTTATTTTAACACAGCTTATTTTGTAAAAAAATCTATTTATTTAACTTCGCTAAATTTAATTGTTGCCATTATATGTTAAGACCTTATATTACACATCACAGTCATATCGAAAAGGAATCATCTACATTCTGCAATAAAAACTATAACACACTTTCTAAAAATTGATAATTTAATTTAATATTGTGTTTTAATTTTTAATTTTGTTCACTAATGATAATAAGCAATCTAGCAGCAAACCCGTCTGGCTGAACACTATTTCTGTAAAACGAGTTTTTCCTTCATAGCGTTTAGTATGCAGAGAAACAAAATATAAGTAAAAAGATTAATTTAAAATGATGCTCAAGAGTACATACTTTTTTTATAATGTAAATTATTATTAGAAAAAAATATAACAATTTCAACTTTTTAAGATATATAAATGAAAGTTTTGAGCATACAGAATACTTTGTAAATCAATTCCATGTTATGCCAAAAAGTTTCAGCTGTTATTTTGCATAAATAAATACAAAATAAATATGTTTTTGAAATTGTTGTTTGTATTGTTCCCCCATTCAAAACATACAAAATAAATTATGTTATCTTGAAATTTATCGTTGAATCTTTTTTTATAAGGCTGTGCGTTGTTATGGTTCCTTTTATATCAAATTTCTATTCTCATTCAAAAACTCCCTTTTCCCAAATGCAACAATTTAATTAGATCCAACGTGTCAAACCCGAGCAAAGAATAATAACCACCCAACGACAAAAACATCCCCGAAAGAAACTGGAAGCATTCGCATATAAATCAATTTCAATAAGCGAAGCAACGTAGACGTGACATTAGCAAATGCTGATATGATATTAAAAGAAGCCCTCTCCCCCATTGATTTTTTTTCTTCCTGGAATAATAACAAGAAGGGAAAAAAAGAATGTTCTCTTATTCTGGAAAAGGAAAAATTCTCTCCGGGATTGTATTTTTCTTTCTTAGGGGCGTAGTTCTTCGTAGTAGGGCTGCTCGCTGAGTCAGGATTTTTCTGGAAACCACAAAGCGTAGGACAAGGCTGAGTTTCCTCGCCAAATTTCTTAATAACATTATGAATATTTTGTATTTTGAGAAAATGCATATTGTAATAATTTCCTAATTTGGCAAAGAAATAATTTTACAAAAATAATAGGGTTTGATTATTATTTTCTTCCTTTAGGAATTAAAAAAACGAATTTAAACAGGAAGGGTAAAGTAGTATGCAAGTATGATTCCTTTTATAATTTAAAATAAAGCCAAGACTGCGTTATTATTTTGTAAAGTTTATTCGGCTAACGTATCATGTAATATATTATATGCTTTAAAGTTAGAAAATCCAACAAGAAACTTTCCGGTTTTTAAGGTTATTGGGTATTATAGTTTTGTAATTTAATTTTTTATTATAAAATCTTTATTGATGCTATTCATTAAGACAGAATATTTTAAAGTACATTTGTTTTGTAATTTAAAATTATTATAGCATTATTGTATCTTCTGTAAATGTAAAAACAACTCTAATTATTCTTGGTCAAATTATCAATTTTGAACTACCAGATTGCTTTGTTTAACATGATAAGCTTTAATTTTCTCAAACATAGAACCACATAGGCGGGATTACATCGAATAATTTTATAGAAATTATACAATGAATTATTTTAATGCATTTATTTAATAAGTAAAAGTAATTTTCTCACTGTTTAAAAGTAGGATCATTTATAAAACCAATGATGGAATTCAATTAAGTCATGACATATATTACTTAAGTTATTTTTATGAGTCACTATAACTTTGTATCAAAAATAGTAGATGAACATTGCACAATGATATAACAAAAGTCGCCACTATTTTTACTATTGTACATATTCTGCAATAAATGTGTAACATAAATTTGCATATATTTGATGGCATAAAATTATGAAACTGCTTTAAATTCCCATGGCATGCACTAAAAATCAAAATTCTGTTATACAATCTCACCTTTATCGAAACCAATTGCTAAATTTGCAATTTTTTGCAAATTCTGTGAAAAATGTGGCCGTTCTAAGTATCGATCATGCCAAAAATAGGATAAATGGGGGATGTTGTCATAGCAACGCAATGGGTTTTTCTGTTTTGTTGCTGTTGCCAATTTATCTTTGTGAATGTGATCGCTCTGTTTGTTCTTCGATGAGATGATGGAGGGTTCCGTGTTCGAATCAATCTACCCATTATGATATTTTTCTTCTTTTTTTTGTGGCAGCACATCTTGATGGTTTTGCTTTTCTCTTCCTTCTTCCACCCTTTCTTTTTTATGGGTTTGAAGATAAAATATAAAAATTGGAAAAATATATTTAACAAGAAATTTTTCTGATCATATTTTTTTGTACACTTCGTTTTTGTTCATAAGTACTTATATTGTATTTGAAAAAAAAAAATACATTTATGCTTTGAAAATAAATATATTGTTTTCAAAGGATATTTGGTTTCTATTATCGTAAAAAGAAGATGCACATTACTTTTCAACTAAAAATAACTATTACTCTTTATGATATTTTGTTCAAGTTAAAAAAAAAAAACCTTTAAAAATTTAAGCAAGGAATAAAATGTTTTATAGTGAATACCGCATGGCTTCTACACCTCATAAAGAGATATGAGAGCTAATAAATAACAACTAAGATTTATTTTTAAAAAATAATTCATATTATAAAAATCTAGGGAAACAATCAACACTATAATTAGTTGTTTATAAAAAGTAAGTTAAAAGAAATTTCATACATACTTTTAATTAGTTATCGACTAAAGATGAAAATGTTGTGAAAAATTACTCTTTCAATTAACGTTTCACTTTTAATTTAATTATATAGTTTTACAAACTTGGTTGTAGTAAAAAGGGAGAAACAGTTATGATACTTAACTAAATGTTTGGTTGAAATTTTATTTTCAAATTAGCTGTTTTCGTAAATAAGTTTTAATTAAAGCCTTTGTAATAAACGAAAATAAATAGTAAAAAAACCCGACACATTTTATCATAAAGGAAAACAGTTTCCTAAATTAATAAAAAATGTAATATATTTGGTTAAAAATGAAATTTTAAAACTTTTATGTATGATTACTTGTTAGGAGGAAATTTTTTAAGTACTTTTTTAAGATTTTTTTATTAGAAGTGTTCTTTGATTTAGAAGCTTTAGAAAATTAATATTAAAATATATATTTCTAAAAGAAGAATTTTTTTATTTTGTTTTCTAAAAGAAAAGCGCATTACAAGAGATGTATTTATGTTGTAGAATTTCAAAGAGGAAAAAGTGAGGTTGTCAATAATCCTACGATGGGGGATGGTAGAATTTTAAAGAAAAGAACTCATAGTTTATATTTCTCAAAACAATTGAACAAAAGGTATTTAGAATTGTGAAAAAATATGCATTGTAAAATACTGTATATTTTACTTTTACGTAATTTTTTATTAAAAAATCCAAAACTATAAGTTCTACTTTCTTGATTGTAACAAATGGATTTTAATTTTCGGGAACAGAAAGTAAAAGAAAATGTACTTTCAAGAGTTTCAAGTGTTTCTCTCCTATCGAACCCATTTTTTAGAAAAATGTTTTAGAGGATAACACATTTTGGTGAAATACTAGCATTTTTTATAGTAAAACTTTAACATGGTAGGTTGGTTTGGTTGGTTGGTACATATATATTCCGGTTTGTGTGCTTGATCAGAGACCCGCTTGTTATCATCAAGTACGAGGGCTGTTTTTTTTCAACCTCCGACGGGCTTTAACAAAAAGACGGGTCAAAATACAAAAAAGAATTCTTTACCAAAAGTAATGAACAATACTGCTTATTTCTCCACATAATCACCTTGACGATTAAAGAGTTTGTCATATCTGTAAACAAGCTTTGAAATACCCTCTTCATTAAATGTAGCCGCCAAGTGAGAATTAAGAGCTGTTATTCGTTTCTCGCAGGCAGAAGGGAACAGTGCAACAGAAATTCATCGAAGATGAATAGAGTGTATGAAGACATCTTTATGAGTGATGGCGTTGTTCGTGAATGCTGTTGAAAATTTAAAGGTGGCCGAACTGATGTCCACGAAGAAGAGGTCCAAGGAAGCAAGTCTGTCCCTACAGACGGCATTGTTCAGCGAGTTGACCAAGTGTTTAGGGAAACTCGAATTTTTACCATAAGTGAATTATCGATTAGCATAGTGGCTTGGATTGTAACGCTTCCAAATTGACGTGGAGCTCAAAGAAACCGTCAAAACTCCCTTCAAATCATTGGTGGCTACATTTTATGAAGAGGGTATTTCAAAGCTTCTTTAGGGCCCGTTCTCATGCAGGGCAAATGCCGGCTATTAGCCGGCTTTCGGGAAAAAAAATCCCTCTCTAGGGAAAATTGCGGTAACGAAAACGTACCTGCCTCGGAGGTAGTAATGATTTTATGCCACCTCTGTATGCATTGCGGTTTGTTGATCAGCGGAATATTTGGCGTCTGTACTCGGTTATAAAATGCAAAAAAATTTTTAGTTGTATTGGGAGCAATTGTTTTAGAATGCTAGAATGCATATAAAGCGAGTATGTTTTTATGTACTAAAGTTTTGTTAATTTTTTCATTATATTGTGTTTTCATATTACTCACTTTAAATCAATTTTAAAATATTTATTTAAGATGCCTGAGGGTTTTTTTTTATTAAACCATTATTCAGAATTTTTAGGTTAAAACTAAAAAAAAATTTTGAAGTCTCAATTTAAACAAAATGGTAATTCATAAAATTTTTTGGTTAACAGTAAATTTATAGATTAATTTCGCGATCTTGAACAAAAGGTATTTGTAAGCTAAATTTATTTTAAAGTTTTTTTTAAATTAAATATATTGCCTTAAACGGCGAAAAGAGCCAGACTTAACGCTTCGACGTCCTTTTCCGCATGCCGGTAATTTTCGGGAACGAGGTTATAAAGGTTTTCAAATAGCCGGCTAAAGGTTCCATTTCTTAACCCATTTTGAAAAGCCTTTACAGAAATACAAATGCTTAAATCGTCAAGGTGATTATGTGAGAAATAAGCAGTAATTGTACATTAGTTGTTTGGTGGTGACAAAAACCAGAATTTTTTTTACCTTGTTTCGTCAAGTGGTTGTTTTTTTCAACCTCGAGGGAAAAACAACAAGCCCCGGTCAAACAAGGTATAACGGGTCTCTACAAAAGCAACAAACGAATATTATCTCCACAACCACCCATCAACCACCAAGGATTGTCTTCTTAAAGTTTATAACCCTTTTTGAGGACAGAGCTTCACCTAGAGTAATCTACGCCTTTTAGTTTAGAAAGTATGACTGGTAGGAAGTATGATTCGAATCTAGAGTTTTATTTCAAAGGTAAACGCTGACTGTTCGGCTACAGATGACGGTTCAAGTAAATGGTATTTGATAATACTATTTATGTTGCTATAATTGACGATTAGAAGAGGTCAGGTCGGAATGCTGTTCAATTTAAGGTGGCCAACCTAATTTTTTAAAAATCCTATTCACAAGTCAAAACACCTGCAGTTTCCATTCCGATTAGCAGTCCTCGGTTAAATATCACCAGTAAGGGAATACATCAGAGTGGCTTTGATTTTCTTTCCACAAATAAATCCCAAACCAATTAAACCCCAAATTTAAATCATTGTGTTATTTAAAAAACAGTTTATCATGAATAGGCTTAAAATTAATCGCAAACCATTTATCGTTCAGTGTGTAGTGTGGAAAAACTTTTGTCACAAAAAAATTTTTTCAAAAAAACTTTGAGACCCGGTTTTTTGTATACTGCCATCGCGTGAAAAAAAACACCGAATTTCGTAGTTCATTGGTTTTATAAACATTCTTTGAAAATTCTTAAGCCAATCGGTTTTTCAAAAACTACTTGTCAGTAAGTATATATAAAGTTAAAATTATGTTTTAATATGCGTGTTTCATTTATACTCGATTTGTATTCGTTTAGAAGAGTGAAAAACATCAAGATTTCACTATCTTTGGAAATAATCCTTTTCAATAGATTCTATTTCAATTTAATTTAATATACATTGGTGTGTTTTGGTTGATGACTGTATAATTGATTGAAAACATTTATTCCGTGCTTTTTTAAGTGTTGAGAGTCTAAAATCTCTGAAAGGAAGTTAAGTTTTTTTATAAATATTGTTTTAACATTTTGTAATATCCTTTCTTCGCAGCGGTCTTGTTAAATTTACATAATGGCAAGACATCACGTCTATATTTTCTTTTCACAAATAATCATCTTAGTATTCCATTATAACATAAATTCTTATTCAGTTCTAACAATGGATGGTATAAATCACTAGTTTTTCCATATTGAAATTAAATTTCTCATATAGGTTTGTCCATTATTGAATATTCTAAATCTTCTGGTCAACGACTTCTTAATGCCAACGTATAAAACCGCAAATTTCGGTGTGTCATTCGCTTGTTTATAAATTTCTTTTGAAAATATTCTTAAGCAAATTTCGGTTTTTAAATAAGAATTGTCATGTAAGTATATATATAAAGTTAAAATTATGTTTTTAATATGCGTGTTTTCATTTATACTCGATTTGTATTCGTTTAAAAGAGTGGAAAACATCAAGAGTTTCACTATCTTGTGCACTAAATCCTACTTTCTATTATAGCTATTCTATTTCCATGTATTAAGTTAATATACATTGGGGATGTTTTGTTTGAGTGTTATGTACTATCTTTAGATGAAAAACTGACTTCCGTGCTTTTTTAAGTGTGTGAGACTAAGATCTCTGAAAGGATAGTTACGTTTTTGGTTCATAAATATTTGTTTTAACTTGTTGTAATATCCTTAATTATTCGCAGGGAATTTTTAATGTTTACAGTAATCTGGCGACAATTAGCTATAATATAGTTCTATTTTAGCAATGGTAGTCTTAGTTCTTCGAGGGAAAAAACAATTCTTATTCAGTTCTAACAACTGGATGATAAAATACATTGGTCGTTTACCATATAAATTAAATTTCTCATATAGGTTTGTCCATTATTTGTAATGACTTCAAATCTTCTTGGTCAAGTCTTCATAGCCAACTGTTAAGGAATGTTTAATTGACACTCTAGGAACATAGTGTGTGTAGAAAACCAGATAAAACTAAAACAAAAGAAAAGTTAACTGAACCAACTCTATAAACTAACATTAGTCTACAAAGTTGGTTCAGGCTCTTCGAATGACGCCTAGTTTATCTCTCAAAGCAAAAGGAAGCTGTACTAGCACAGGGGTGCAGAAAATGTTTTTACTCCCAATATTTCCCCCAATCCGTTTAAAAATTTCCCCCAAAATTTTACTATATGTTATAGACTTAACATAAATTCTGTATTTCCTTAGGTATAGAAAATTTTACGATATACAGGGATGTTAGTGCTTGTTGAACAAAAAAGCTGAAATCCAAACCAAATGCTTGGTTTGAAAAACCAAAAAAGCTAAACTAAGCGTGACCGATAAAATTTAAAATTCAACAATTATCACGACAAGATAAATTTTAAATAATTATATAATACTATACTACTAAATATACTTTTAATATCTTTTTAAATACTTTAAAATAAGTACATTTTCTTTTATTTAAATGGTGTTTGGGGAGGGGGTCATATTCATCAGATTTCTCTATGAACATGTTTTGCCTGTTCATTCATTTGGTATATTACTTTCAAGTTTTGGCCGTTTGGCAGTTTCATAAGGCCGGCAATTTAGGCAAGGTTTTGCAACAAAAATAATAATAATCTTGAGTGCCTTTTTGGGATTGAAATCCTCAACTTTTCTTGGTCTTATTTGTTAAGAAAGAAAAATTTCCAGCATTTTTCCAGAAAAATTCAAGGACTAGAAATTTACTAGCAACATAAAACCTAAATATATAAAGCGTGTATGCACCGACACTCCATTTAAAAAAGAAAAAAAAACTAAAAATTATCTAAAATCAGAAACCCCAGTATATGCCGAAGTAGAAAAAAGGTTCAAATGTAAATTAAAAAGTATTTTAACATCCATGCTGTTCTTGTGATCACTACTCAAAGACGCCGTGAGTAGGACACTTGATCAGAAAAAAATATCCTGGTCGTCCGACTTGGCCTGAACCGGAGCTACAAAAGTAACGAGATACTCTTCCGATCACGCAGAGCCAGAGAACTGTCAATCATTCTGATGCAAAGTGACGTCATCGGTAGATTTCGTGAAAATTACTAGGCCGCAAAATAAGAAAATCAGGAAAGCATTATTGGACTACTCTTCGAATGGGAGATTGCACTGGCTGGACGAGATTTGAAGACATCTTTAGTGTTACCTAATCTTAATTCATCTTCCCATTTTGATTGAAATTTTTACCTTCATTATTAAAATCTGTTATTTTAACCTATAGTTTATTGAAATTTAAGTTTAGTTTCACCTAATTACGGGCACCGTAAAAATGGTACGGTGCGAAGAAAAAGTAAAAATCGTTTTTAAAAAAGAAAAGAAAAGTGCATTGCAGTTGTTGCGAATCGGTTGATTATTTCGTGTTTCGGTGAATTTGCATCGCAAATTGAGATACCACTTAAATCGAACCCTGGTTTGGACCATCTGTACAATAGCTGGCGATGGCTACGCTATTTGACACAAGGGGGGTGGGGGGTGGAATGGTGTACGGATGCAATGATCACACCCGATGACATGCTGAATTTAGAAGACAAAAGCGGTACGCTATTTTGGTTTGTTAGAACAAAAAAGTAAATTAACGGTAGGTTTTAAAACAGAAAACGAACGGCTGGTTTAGTGAATTTTGTAATATATTGTTAAAATCGAAAACAATTGAATATTTTCCACAAAATTTCCCCAGATGGCTAAAATTTCCCCCGATCTAGGATCGCCGAATCGGACATATTCTGCATCCCTGTACTAGCATAGTAGATGGAGGTATATCTACATATCATATTCACAGACTGGAATTCTTTCTCTTGAATTGTAATCAACTTCATAGCTTGAACGGCTTGCAAAACCAGTTGTGGTTGAATATACGTTCTTTGTCAACTATAGCAAATATACTTAACGTAGCACATAGCAATAAAGATCTTCCAGCACATTAAAGTTTTACTAATAGGATGTTTATTTGTTGTTCATAAATGTATCATAAATGTATACAAATGACTTTTTCCCATTTCAGCATGTTTATGACACGATCAGAATACGACAGGGGGGTGAATACCTTTTCACCTGAAGGTCGCTTGTTTCAAGTTGAATATGCCATTGAAGCTATAAAGGTATGAAAATACAGAGTTTATATTTTGGTTATTCCTATTTCAGGGTCTGAAAGCTTTTTAAATTTGGCATTGTCTCATAAACTAAAAGGTTTTGGGAATTTGCACCTGCCTTTAATTTTTTCAGCAACCATGAAGCTGGTATGAATGCATCCTTCTATTGTTTGTCCCCCTTTCATAAATTGTTGGTTGCCAGAAATAATGATTTATAATTCATTAAAAAGTCCTGAAATTTTGTATTTGTGTGCCATATCTTTTTGAAACAATAAGATAAGAGTAAAAAAGAGGTTAAGTAAAGTGGTTAAATTTCATGTTTAACATGTTTAAATCCTAATAAGCCTAATTTAGGTATAATTAGACGAAAGCTCAATTGTCAATCTCATGACTTTACCAGAATTCAAAATTATAAGGTGGTTATTGGCTATGTTGAATGATCCATAGATTGGTTTGAGTTATGCAGTCGAACAGAATACAATACAAAAATATATAATAATTTATATTTTTGAGTTATTCAATCCTGTTAAAAACAAGTTTTTGGTTCATTTAATAACTGATTCAACTTCAAGCCAATGTTCATTCTCAGAATATATAATAGAAAGTTATATTTGAACTAAGTATTAAAAAATGCTTAAAGTAATTAAATTTAGCTTAAGTGTATATCTATTGTTTTATGCAATAGTTTGGTAGAATGAAAGAAAACAAAATCCCTTTCAAAACATAATTCATAGTGGAATGTGTGGAATTACTAAAAATAATCAAAATTGGCATGAGCATGCTACCCATCAGCAAATGCTGATACTTATGCAAAGCATATAGATACTTTTCTAAATAATAGTACCCTTATTTTTTTTTAGTTGGGTTCAACTGCTATTGGAATTCAAACCAGTGAAGGCATAGTTCTTGCAGTGGAAAAACGTGTAACATCACCTCTGATGAAGCCTGTAACTATTGAAAAAATTGTGGAGATTGATAATCATATTGGTAATTTTTCTCGCACCTATAAAATTTGTTAATGCTGTTTGAGTGGGTTTTTTCTATTTTCTATATAATTGTTTTAAAACATTTAAATAAGTCATAGTATTAATGCTAAGTTTAATTTTGAGGTAGCTACTTTATCATGTTAGAAAAAGTTTAAAAAAAAATGATTAGTGCTAGTGAGCAACTGACCAGTTATAACACAATTACATTAAATTGTTCATATTTTTTAAAATTGTAAATTGTCTTTTGACCTTTTGTTTAGTTCATATTTTTTTTTTATTTCAGTACCAGTTTATTAGTTAGTAGCTGAAAGATTTAAAAAAAACCCATGTCTCTTTGTATCAAACAATACTATTAATTTCATGATGTTATCAAAGCTTAAAATATATGTAAAATATCAAAACATAAAATATACTTTGCACCAACTATCTCTGTATGCAACAAGACTGATCTTGGAAGCACGGTTTAATATATGAAAGAAAAAAGTCAACCAAATTATACCATAGATGTCTTTCAATTTTATTTCAAAGCACAAAAGTTTATTCAGAAAACTATTAATAATAGGGATGCACCGAATACCAAATTTGGCCGAATAACGAATATTTGGCCAAAGTCTAAGCCGAATATTCGGCCTACCTAAACCAATTTTTATTTTTTGTCGGATCTAAGTAAGTTGTATTTATTATTAATCAATTTCAATTAAACTTAAACATATAAGTACACAATCGCACAATAATTTTAATACAATATAGCTATTAAATTTTTAATTGATGTAACACAGAAGAAATTATTACTCGTATGTTATTAAAACAAGCCTTTTAGAAGTGTAAATTGGTAAAATCGCAACACGAAAATGAAAACGGAAGTATGAAAACAAAAACTGAAGTATATTATACAATTAAAATTATTATTTTTTCTTTTAGTTAAAAAAATTACAATTGTGATATATATAGTAATTATTGTTTTTTAAAAGCCTATTCATTGTAACTGTTAATTAAAGAAACATGTTTATGTAATATAACTTGAGTAAAGCTTGATTTAACATTTAGTACGGTGCAATTAGACCCGAACCCGGACATCCAAAGTAAAAGTTTCATTCCAGGTCCAAATTGTTCTATACAGCCTACATATTGTTTGGTAAAAAGTCTCACCATTTTGAGCGTCGGGTTAGGGGGGGAGGGGGGGAAGAAGTTTGAAAATTGGTTGTTTTTTCAGTTTTTCTTAAATATTTAAAAAAATATGTAGTTTAGAGCAAAAATTTCAATAACAAAAATATTCTACATTAAATTACAAACAAAATGACTATTTACATTATTATTGTAAAGTGAACGGTTCTAGAGTTACAACAGGTGTAAAAGTAGCATTTTGGCGAACTTTTTCAGATTTTTGGAAAAAAAAGACATTTTAACTACGATGTAAACAAAAACTTTATTAAAAAGAATATTGTTCGATTTTTTTGTAGTATAATAGAGGATAAGAAGCACCACAGAGTATTACAATTTTAAAAATACTGAAAACTGCGAACAAGAACAAATTTATTAGCAATAAGCCACCTACGCCATTTTACACCTGCCGTTTGCCCCCTTCCCTCTGTACCGTTGTGTAAAGATATGATGGTCGAATGAAGAGTGATTTCAATGAGCTGTCATCAGATGCCGCTGCAACTATTTACGCGCTTTAGCGTAAAATGGCTGATCAAAAGTAACCATTGTCATGCTTTGTCCATTGCTTGTCCCTTTGGTGGCAGCTTGAAGAGCCGTGTAAATTGATGACAAATTTGAAGGAGCCAAATTGATGAATGGAAGAGGGACTACTGCTGAAGTTTGGAACTCTTTCGTCGCATACAGCATTTCCATGCAGCCACTCCAACTAAGTTTACATTCTTCTGGGCTTTCCAACCAAGTTTCACTTAACCAAAACAAATTGAGTATTCCACCATGTTTATATGACAGTGGTTTTTTTCCCAAGGAAGCCATGTCTGTAGCAACTATTTTGGAATACCCAGACTCATTTGGGGCTATGTAAGTTTGCAAGTCAAACAGGCCTCGTTTTTCTACCTCATGAGCAGAAACTTCCTTTCTAGGTACATTGTCCTCTACCTGAAGAGCGGTTTTAGGAGTTATGCAAGCAATTCCACCCATAACATGAAACGTGTTATGGCCATCCAAAGTGTGGACATTGTAGTCTGCATTATCAAAAACAAATTGCACGTACCCGTTCTCAGTTCTTGTGCTCTCTTGTGAAGTGACCGATCTCTCATATTTTAAAACTTCCATGTAAGGTACAGAAACACCCAAATTGCACAAGATATCAATCAATACTTTTGAACCAAATTTTCTGTGCAATAAAAACGCCTGTTCCAAGTTGGACAGGGGACAAAAATGATCTTGGGCGTGCAGCGTCGTGTATTATACTGGTAGCATATTGCGGTTTTTTTTCCTTTCAGTTATTTGTTTCGTACTTTGAATTTTCTCGGTTGTTTGTCTTTTAGAAGTAGGATGTATTATTTCATTTTTTAAGATATTTTGAGTACTTCAGGTATCAGTTCAGCTCCTCCTTTAGATATTTCTTCAATTTTTGAAAACTGAAAATAGTCATAGCTTTTAGACTTGATTTCACGGCGAATAATAGCTGCTGCAGTTTTGATCACTCTCACTTCCTCTTGAGATTCATTGTCACAGTTCCGATTTCTATACCAGTTATCTGATAAAATATTACTATTTGCTCCAGAAAAACAAATAAAATTTCTTTTCCCTGGTAAAACTGCAAAATTCAAGCTATTACCATAGCGCTGGATAAGTTTTCTTTTCAAATGCTTGTCGGTATACTGCTCAACTTCAGGACTTAGTTGAAGGAACATACTTTGCAATTCTTCAAAATCGTACTGACATTGATCATTTTCCTCCAAATAATCACACAGCTTTTCAAAAGCGCGTCTTCTCTTTTGGCACCATCACGTAACCCACCTTTCGTTGTTTCTGCTGCTTTTCCTGGCCTCAATGATCCTGGCTTTTGAAATGTCTGGTAACAATGCCAGTGGTATCGCTCATCAGAACTGACAAGGTCTATGATTTGAGAGAGCCCTCATACTTACCTCGTCTCCCCAATTATCGTGCCTGTTATTTGCTTCTGTTCGGATATTTTCAACCAGTTCAAGTTTTTGAACTAAGCTCCATTTTTCTTGTGTTGGATTCCTACATTTAGATACATCTACACACTTGCGACCACAAAGAAAACATGAGGTTTTAAAATTAAAAATTTCTCGGGAGGTTTCTTTTCCTGTTGAAGTGGCTTTGGACGCAATATATAAGTTTTTCGACACTTATTATATACTTGAAGAGAGGTATTCTGCAGGAACTTTTCCTTAACATCATCTTTACGAATTTCACTACACTGAATTATTTTGTCCACTGCATTTCTAGTGAGAGTAATTACTTCACCACCCTTGTCTTTACAAGGTTTCAACACACACTCCGCCATTATTCACACACTTTTGAATGATTATTGACTTTTGAACTCGTGAGTGGTGTATCGAGTCTGTCCCTAACTCTTTGTACAAAAATGTAACAGTCTGTAAATATTGGCTGTAGCATTAAGTTGAATAAATAATGAAAACGCTACCAACTCGACCGTCATATATTTACACAACGGTACAGAGGGAAGGGGGGCAAACGGCAGGTGTAAGATGGCGTAGGTGGCTTACTGCTAATAAATTTGTTCGCAGTTTCAGTATTTTTAAAATTGTAATACTCTGTGGTGCTTCCTTTCCTCTAATATACTACAAAAAAAATCGAACAACATTCTTTTTAAATAAAGTTTTTGTTTACATCGTAGTTAAAATGTCTTTTTTTCCAAAAATCTGAAAAAGTTCGCCAAAATGCTACTTTTACACCCGTGTTGTAACTCTAGAACAGTTCACTTTACTTCAATAATGTAACTAGTCATTTTGTTTGTAATTTAATGTAGAATATTTTTGTAATTAAACTTTTTGCTCTAAACCACATATTTTTTTAAATATTTAAGAAAAACTGAAAAAACGACCAATTTTCGAACTTCTACCCCCCTCCCCCTCCAAACCCGACGCTCAAAATGGTGAGACTTTTTACCAAACAATATGTAGGCTGTATAGAACAATTTGGACCTGGAATGAAACTTTTACTTTGGATGTCCGGGTTAGGCCTTTTTTTGGACTAATTGCACCGTACTAATTATAAATAACTAAAACTTAAGAATTTGAGTCTATTATAAGAGAAAACAAGTCCTGTTTGGGAATTTTTCGACATTTTATAAGATGATAACTTGAAGAAATTTGGAAATTTTTAAATTTCACTATTCGGCCGAATAGTTAAGCTATTCGGCTAAAGTTGCCGAATACCGAATAGTTACCGAATATTCGGTGCATCCCTAATTAATAATAACCAAAATTGACCATGACTTAATAAAAACACATTATTTAACCTTAAACTTTTTTTCTCGATGTGTAATTTCAGGCTGCATAGTACTGACAGGTATTTATTCTAATTTGAATATAATCTTTTACAGCCAATTGTAGATATTATGTAATGGGCTAAAGAATAATTTATATATTTTTCTTGTATTCACATAGTTTAATGAAATTAATATTTTAGGTTGTGCAGTATCTGGTCTAATGGCAGATTCTCGAACAATGGTTGATCGAGCAAGAGTTGAAGCACAGGTAAGTCATGCAATAAAATCATTTTCCATATTTTTAATTTTTTTTTGCCTTTCTATTTTATTACTAGTTAACTAAAAAATTTAGCAAACATAAAATTTTGCCAATTGTGTACCATATTAATATACAAATTAAACTGCTTGCCAACATTTTATAATGCAAATTGACATGCATTGTTGTAGTTTTAAAATACATTTAATGTTAGGATAAGGTCGCGAACAATGCAATCGTTCAAGAAATTAGCCATCTGCAGCCAATGGTAACTTAGAGATTATAACGGCCCACTTGCCTTAAAAAACATTTAGATGCCAATTGAAGCTGATGTTTTTATTGGAAGAAAATGTTTTGAATCCAAACATTTTATATTTATATTTGCGCTGCTCAAGTGAGTTTGTAAAAGTTTTTGTAACGATGTGCTAAGATGTCTCAAAATATTTGGTAGTTCTCAGCTTAACTGCAGTAATGCCTCGTTATTTTTTTTAAAGAATTATTTTTTCATCCTCACTTCTGAAATGACCCATCTAATATAGAAAATCCTAAATTTAAATGTCCTTCGTCAAACCAAAATGTGTCGAACTCACATACATTGGGTAAACATAAGAAAATGTGCTCTTTGCATGTGCTTTTGACTTCTAAACTGAAGGAATTTAAAATTATTGTACACAAAACCACTTACATGACTGTATAATGATAAAAATTCCAAACTTTCAAATTTCTGTGTAAAACTTGTTAATCATAATTTATATGGACAAATAATTAGATGCGTTGTCAAAGAGACGTCGTGGAAAGTTGAACATACCTGATAACGATTTGATATTTGTCATTTGAAATTTAAATATTGCTAGTCACAACCTATTTTTACTTATAATTTTGAAGTAGTAACCAATCACGTCATAATTACGTTGGGGAATACTTTAAAATATTTTATTGTTTTGCAGATAGTAACAAACATTAGATTTGCATTGTGTTCAACGAATCACAGCGTTCTATTGTTCGTTCAACTTATTAATCTTGTATATTGCTCAATACGTTATCTAATGAGTTTTAATGTTCATTCTGTTGTACCATTAAAAGACCAGTCACAGACAAGTATGTCTTAAGCAAAAATAGTTAGGCTAATTAATTTCATTAAAATTTAACTAGCTTTTTAAATTAATAACTAATTTTTACTACATTGAATAACATCAAATTCTATTTTTTATATTTTCATGTTGTATCACAATCCACAGACAAGTGGGATACGTCATTTTGAAGCAAAATAGATTAGGCTAATGCCAAATTTCATTAAAAAATTTAAACTAGAAGCTTATTTAAAATTTAAATAACTAAAAGTTTAATCTACATTGAAATACTGCAAATTCCATTTTATTCAATATTTTCACTGTTGCCATTTCGTTAAACGTATCAGAAACTTTTGTTAAAATAAAAATACACTTTTTGAAAAAATATTATTTATGTGATATAATTCGTTTGGTTGTGTACATATCACATTAAGTTCCTTTTTGTTCTATATATAGGTATGTAAAAGATCATGAGACATTCTGACTTGACAAATATTCTAAGTTCGCTTTATTTTTTAAAGCACCCAATTGTACAAATTATAATTTTTTGACTGTTAATTAATTTAAACAAATTAATTAATAATTGAATTTCGAAAGAAATGTAAATGGTGAATTGGCGACAAAAAGATTTTTTTAAAAAAGATAATATGACTTGAATCATCAAAACAAAAGCAAAATGCATAAAGTAAAATTATAATCAAAAAGAAAGATTAATGAAAATAGTTAATTTTGACGTTTAAAAGTTTGAATTACAAACAGCTAAAGGCCCTGTTTTTATTAGAATTAAATCACATTTGCCATTCGCAACAATCGCTCGAGAAACTTTAATTCTTTTAGACAATAAATTAAAATAAATTTATTTTTGCAACATCGATCAGTTTGAAATGACGTCAAATATATTTCACTACGGAATCCTTGTGTGGTGATATGAAATGTTTTCATTCTATTTAAAAGCGAGGAATATGACATATTTATTCTTTAAAATATAAATTAATTTTTGCAAACGATAAGTAATAATTATTGAATTTTCGAAATAAAATAAATGAAACTAGCCAAATTTAGCTTGTAAATGTTAAATATAGAATTATTTGGCGCGTTTTTTCCTGTTAAACACAAATATGTGGAAGCGAGTTAAGTGACAGATTCTGTTACAAACCTACTTGTTTTAATTTAGACTGTTATCACAGTGGGGTTTAGCTCTTTTTATTTATTTCTGAACCGTTATAGGTCTATCCAACCATTATGTATTTTGTTACTTTGAAGTAGTGTGAAAGAGAATAATGGCCATTCTGACTTCATGGTCTACTATTTATGTCTGCCCAATTCCCATACGAAAGATTTTGGTTGCTTTTTAAGATAAAATTGCACCGGATCACTAATAAGCTAAAAAAGCAATAATTGCTATAACAAGAAAAATGATATAAAAAAGAAAATCTAAATTCAAAAGTACAAATCCTAAAAAAAACTTTATCACAGTCGGAAATGGTTGCAGTAAAAATTTTTAGGTTGATTTCACATGAAATGACCGAATTTTGTATTTGATTTTTTTTTTCCATAGGCAATCGTCCGATGGAGAAAAGTAATAATTAGTATATGATAGTATTTATTTTTTGAACAATTGGCATCTGCCAAAAAGTGATGTTGGTCGAGCCCTAAATGAGGTTGCCCCTAATCAAGTTAAATGTGATAGATCCGATCAAACAGCAAATGTATTTAATTCAAAAAATTTATAGGTTTATAGTACTATAATAAAAATTAGAAATATTTAAGTGATTTTTTTTTCTTTTAAAGCATTTGCATTCCATTTCAGAATCATTGGTTTGTGTATGATGAACGCATGGATGTTGAAAGTATTGCTCAATCTGTTTCAAACTTAGCCATCCAGTTTGGAGATAGTGATGATGATGGTAATGCCATGGTATGTAACTATTTAAAGATGTGTTCAGTATATTTTCACCAGTATAAGTATTACCAATATATTTTACTTTTTAATTAGAAATTTCGTAACGAAATTTAATTCTCTTTTTTTTTCATTCTGTCCTGAAGTATTTTTCTGCATTAAAAACAAGAAACTTGTTTTAAATTCCGGATTTTCTTTACTATTCACAGATTAAAAGCAATTTCTGCTGAATTTATTCAAAAAAAAATGAAAAATCTTTATTTGACAAGTTAAATATTTTTAATATTAAGACAGAGTTTATTGAATAGTTTTCTGAATGTTTCTGAAAGATTTTGATAATTGTTAAGGGTTTCTGCTTTTGAATATCTTGATGTGTTTAACATAAAATTATTTTTTAGAGTCGTCCATTTGGTGTTGCTATTTTATTTGGTGGTGCTGATAAAAATACTGATCCTAAACTGTAAGCATATATATTTTTAATTTACAATGTACTTCGTTATCCAACTAACTTATGTGTAAATAATGATCTATACAGAGTCGGCAAATAAAAGTGGCCTGGTATGGAAGTAGGAATAAGATGGGAATGCTGCTAATGCAAAAGCAGGTTTGCCAAGTGAAGCCATTAATTTCTTCAATATTAATTCCAAGCATACGCTTGGGGAATTTTTTCTGGCACTTTTACGCCTAGCAAACACCTAGCCACACTGTTTCCACGAATTCGTTTTGATATAACTTTCCACAAGGAACACCCTCTGTGCTGATCTGTAAGTGTCATCTTCACCTGTACACACTGATCAACTCCCTTTTACACAGCCCGCAATAAGTTCTGAACTCACCAATAGTACATCTACATCTCTAGTGCAACATTTATCCAATAAATGCAAAAATAGGTTTGCGAAGTGAAGCCATTGCATTGGACACTTAAATAATTTAGGAATTCTACTTGAAGGCTTTCAGACGGCTTCAATTATATTTCTCGCCAAGCATCTCTAGTGCATTTGTAGCTCCATGCCACTTCACTTTTATTTGCGCCACCCTGTAATACTTGATTCTTCTAACATTTATATTTTTATTAGAAATATTCTTAAATAAAGGTTACTATATGTATAAAGGTTACTTAGTTATCATCCAAGAAATGATTATTACCAAGCTAAATTCAGAGAGTTGGTAGTTTAGTTTTTATTTATTTTTTTTATTACGCCCGTCTAAACTCTCTCGAGCATACGACGCCTTGCAATCCAATACAGATGAGAAATAGCCCCAGAAGGTGGGAGAGTCACAAAAGTATCTGAAGAAACAACTTCCTGCAAGGCAGGACAGGAGAGAAGATGTTCACCAAGCATAGGAGCGGAAGCGCAAAAAACACAATCCGGGGAGTCCGCAAGGCCAACCCTGCACAGGTGGGCCTGAAGATAATCATGTCCAGTCTCAAGTCGAAAAAGAGCTACACCTATAGCTCTGGGCAAGGAGGTACATATTCCCTTATCCAGGAAGGAAGACCATTTCCTCCCGGAGGCAATATCCCTGTAGTTGCAAAGTCTAGATTTATGAACGTGTTCTCGAATGGTCCGCTTAATGTTTCGTAGAGGGGCACATGTTATGGGTTGGTCAAGAGAACAGCCTTCTTTAGCAAGTTTGTCTGCATGCTCATTGCCAGGCACATCGCAGTGGCTAGGGATCCATTGAAGAGTGATATCCTTCCCTAGTTCAATCAAGGAGCTCATTCGTATTTTACACTCAAATTCAAGGGAAGTAAGAACTCTAGAATAATTTGTTTCTGTATGAATGGCGGCCCTAGAATCCACAAACAGAACAACTTTTTCTTTATCAATGTTTTCAATTGCCCTAAGAGCCATACAGATTGCATACAACTCTGCATCAAAATTATCACGATAATGACCAATTGCCTCCCTCAGTTGAAATGCACTTGAGAAAACACCGGCACCTGCCATTCCATCAACTGCAGAGCCATCAGTATATACATGTGTCCACTGTTCAATAGGATAGTTCTCGTAAATGGTAGTTAAAGCAAGAGTCCTAAGCTCTGACGGAATAGAAGAACTCTTTTTAGCAGATACAACCAAGTCGAAAGAAGCCCTTGCATAGTGCAAAAAGCCGGGGGGGGAAAATGAGGCTCAAAGACAGGTTCTCGGTTCAAGGGAAGTCTCATATCACTAGAGAGTATTGACAGCTGTAATAAAGGTACACTGAGTCTTTAATCTTGGCTGAGCTGGGGCGTAATTTGACCAGAAAGAACCCTTGCGGAAATTTCTTTCACCCTGAGACAGAGCAGTTATCAAACGTCTATCAGCCAGACTGTGTAAGTTGGTTTGCAATTCCATGGCAACAATTGGGGTTGAAAAGGACCCTCCAGTAATAAGTCTCAGTGCACGATTTTGGGTGGTATCCAGCATCGACAAGGTAGAATCTGATGCTGTAATAAGAAGTTCTGCACCATAATCGATAACTGGACGAATGTATGAGGTGTAAGTAGTAGTAAGTACATCCTGTGATGCACCCCACTTCATTCCAGCAATTCTCTTCAAGAGGCCAAAACGTGATGGTAGTTTAGTTGGTCAAAGTAACGTCTCACTAGAGCCACCTTTGTCAGGTCTGGGTTATAAAAATAAGACAAATAAATCTATTTCACTTTTATTTGTTGACACAGTAATGGAATTATATTTTATCTTTAGTAAAGTGTTAGAAAGTTTAAATTTTACACTGTTTTGACTCGAACAACCCGTTATATTTATCAGCTCCTCTGTAACATTTGACCTTTATTGCTGAATACTACAACAAATTTGTGCCAATCCATATAAACTTATTTATTGTCTTATATTGTTAATTTCAAAAAATTTTCAGCTTTCATATGGATCCATCTGGTACTTACGTCCAATATGATGCTAAAGCTATTGGCTCAGGATCTGAAGGGGCACAGCAAGCTTTACAGGAACGCTATGATAAGGTATTTTACAAAGGAAATCTTATAATTTTTTTGATAAAGTACAGTTAGATACGGTTATAGTAACATTGTTTGTAATGTCCTTAACTATAGGCTTATAACACATTGTTTAAAAAGTAAAAGAACAAAAAACATTACTCAAAACGAACTAGGTTTCATATACATTTTGGTTAGGTCATGAGTTCACTGTGGTTTTTTCCCTTCAACCTGCCATATTGATAACTTCTTCACTTGTGAAAAATATCCTAAGTATATATTCTTTATATATAAACATATTTTTCAAACAATTGTGTATTTAGAAATAAGTTTTGCTAGAAATTTTGAAAAAAATTGTGTTTAAAATTTGCTGAGGGTCACGTCAATTTAGCGCAACTCAAGGTTTTACAATTTATAATAAACAATTATGAATAAACAAGCTCTGCCAGTTTTTTTTTGATGCATTAATAAAAGAACGCTTAAATTTTTCAAAAACCTCTGAAATCTGCTTAAACCTCTTGGTACATCATTTTTTAATACAAGTAATCAATCAATCTGCTTTGGTATTGGTATTTTTGCAAAGCTTGAACGTTCTAGTTTATAATAAAAAGTTAGTATTATGAAAAAATGTAAACTGAAGTTATGAAGTGAATTCTAGAAAGGCTCATGTATGTGTACCTCTGGAGCAAAAGGATAAATGAGTATAACCCTTTATATTGTGTACCTCTTATTGAGGTTCCGTTCTTGAACTAGCAACTCGTCTTGAACAGTCAGTAGTATTAGCACCTCCAGCCCAATGGCTATACAAAGGAAGATTGTCACTTAATGGGCCTGTAGGCTCGTTCAGGCTTTTACATAAAACTGAAAATATTTTAATAGAAAAGTATCTAGTCTTTATTCCAGTTTGTGATCTCTTAAGCTTTTTTTATTTATTTGTCATAGAAGAAACCTTGATAATTTGGTGTACTCAAACTTATTCATTACATGAATAGATTTCAAGGAAAGTATCAATTTTTTTAAATCAAAATTTACATTTTGTACTATTGACATCTTGTGTACTACTTATGTCTTATTTTTATGATAAATCTCAGAATCCTATTCAAAATGTCATTTTTTTAATTTAATTTACTTACTTACTTACTTATCCTCTTCGTGCCAAGTGCACATAAGGCCCAATTTAATTAATTAAAAGTTATTAATTAGTCATAAAGTTAACATCAAATACTGTCCATTGGCTGTTAAGCTTATGTTAGTTTAAAGACAAGTTTAAATGCAGAGAAATTCTTTCCAAGATAGAGATACAGTACATGTTAATTAAGAAAATCAGTGTTTTTTGCTTCCATCCCTCTCTTTGCGCTGAAAATGTCTCAAATTCCAGAATCGCTGCAGTCCCGTGGATTTCTGTTATAGAGAAAGGACAATTAAAATTACATTAAAAAAATGGCAATACTTTCATTCCTCCACTACAGAATGATGCACTGTCTTCTACTGAGCATACATTCTACTGAAATCGTGGTATTCTTTCTCAATATTTTATCAATAGAGCATGACATGACTTGAGTGGGGCGGCCCGTCAGGGCCAAGCACCGCGACCACTGGTCTATTGTACTAACCCCATCGTTTAACCTTGAAGCAGGCCGATTGCTGAAATGAACTTCAGAATATCCCTGATTAGTAAGTTATCAACCTCCCAGGCATCGATACAATGGTACCCAAGATACTCAAATCTTTGTGCAGAGTAGTTGTCACATTCGCAGAGAACGTGAAACGAACTTTCCTCAAACTGTTGACAAGCCCTACAGAGAGGGTCATCTTTCACACCCATTATACTCAGATGTCTATTGAGAGCACAGTGACCTGTTAATAAACCAATAGCTGCACGAATCTCTTTCCTGCTAAGGCTAAGTAATTCGTTGGCTCTCCGCCATGGAGCACTCTGATTAAGCTCCCTAGCCTGCCTTTGATCGCATTTGCCAATTTGTTAAATTATAGGCCTGGAACAGCCGTCTTATGTTCTTTCTAACAGAATTATGTGTAAGACCTAGCACGGGCTAGGCCCTATGAAAGCGGTCTTAGATCCCGCTTTTGCCAAAATATGAGTCGTTTCGTTTCCATCAATCCCTCTGTGCCCGGGTACCCAAAATAAGGACACTTTATTAAGGCAAGCCAAACTTAAGAGGGACAGGTGACATTCCCATACAATGCTAGAAGAGAAACATTGTTTGGACAGTGCAAGCAATGCTGCCTGACTGTCTGAAAAGATTCTAATTTTTTGGTCCCTAACATTCCTGTCAAGACAGTTGTGTGCACAGGCTAGAATAGCGACAATTTCAGCCTGGTACACTGTGGCAAGGTTCCCAAGAGAGAAAGAAATCTTTGTTATTAGAGACACAATAGCCCCCAGCGCCTGTTCCTGAGAAAGTTTTAGACCCGTCTGTGAACCAGACTTCATTAGAACATCAATAAAGCATTGTATTACTCGAACCTTGTTAATGCGAACTCGCTTAACACGAAATTTCGCTTTACACTGTTAAAAATTAGGCACTTTGTTTCACCAAAAATATGGTTCCTAGTAGCTGCAACGGCTGTGTGGTAAAACGTTAAACCATATATTCGGTTGAACCATTTCTCAGGTTTTTGTTTCCAAATCCAGAAAAATGGTTCAACCAAACACCGAAAAAAAAAGTGAAACATTTCACCACACAGCCGTTGCAGCTACTAGGAACCAATATGATGGTGAAACCAAACACAAAATTTTTAACAGTGTAGATGAACTGATAGCATTTCCCCGGCCTATAAAGCTTTGAGCTAATGCCAAAAAAATCTCAACGTGAAATCGTGGAAGGTGAAATCCCGCTTAATCCGAACAAAAAATTCCAAATTTGACTTTTTTCGTTAGTAATTAAAAGTTTCGAAGAACGAATGAAACAAAACAAATAAACAATCTTCGAAAATCATGAGATCTCCCCTGATTCGTCAGTTTTAATCCAATTGCTGTTCCTTAAAATTTTTCCTAATTTTTCTATAGTATGAACTATCCAAATGAACTTTATTAATGGAGTTACTAATTGTCTACACTATTATTAGTGTATTAGTACATAATAAAATTAAAATATTTTTTAGGTGTTATTTTTAAAAAACTATTCACTGGTTCAATTAAAAAAATATTCCTGATGGTTAACATGAAATTCGGTTAACACAAAATGTTTTGGTGCTCCCTTCGAGTTTGAGTTAACAGGGTTCGACTGTATTTTTAAATTTATGTTCTTGAAAATATGTCTTGTAAAGCATTTTAAAGATTTATCTTAATAGTAGGATGTCAGGGTAAAGGGGCTAAACATTGTCTTGAGATTGGTAACAAATTCTGATACTGTAAATGTTTCTTACAGCGCATGACATTGAAAGAAGCCTTAAAGTTAGCTCTAACAATTCTTAAACAAGTTATGGAAGAAAGATTAAATTCCTCCAATGTTGAGGTAAGTAATGTTTCTAAACCGTTATATAATGCATTGTGTATTATGTTTCTAAGTAATTAAATTAAAACTTATTAAAGTATTCTTTAATTAAAAATAGTTATATAGGAATGTCAAAAGTTGCTGTACTTTTTTTATTTATGATTAAAGCTTCATAAAAACTTTGTCCATTCGGTAAACTACTTGGTTAGTGTAAGGAATTATCTAAAAGTACGTGAAAATCCATCAGTTTGCAAATTATAGATTTTATATAATGTGCAAGAACAAAGTTATGTATTATAAGTTTTACTTCTATTTTAAGAGCAAGCAATTGTATGCTATTTTTATTCTTTGTACTGCAAACTAATTAGTAAACAATAAAAAATGTTAATTGAATTTGTAAAAGAAGGTAAATGAAAATAGGCAATTATGGGGTTTAAATTAGATTAAAATGCTGTGTTAAGCCATTTGATTTCTTACAGTTACTGTTGCATACCTACTTGCCTACTTTGCTTTCTAAAAGATGTCGTATAAATTTTTGTTTTCTGAGTATTCCTAAGAGCATATTATTTCATGCTTTTTTTATTTTGTTACTTTAGAGAAATTATACTGATTTTTATATAATTACATTTCTATTGTTTAATACTTTATGTATTTGACATTTATATTTAACATTTATCCCAGGTAATTTTATTCGCATTTTTTGTAAAAATATGAGCAGTATTTTGTTTCAAATTTACATCTAAAAATAAGTACAGGTCTATTTTCTTATCAGGCAAAAAAAAAAAAAAACTTTCATCATGTTTTTTTTTACTAAAAACTAAGTTTCTCAAGACCAAGTAACCATCTTTTTAACTGGTTGTAAAGCATTTTTTTAAAATTCGTGCCCATCTCTACAGTGAAAAATAATAATTTCTGAAATGTTTTAACTTTAAGAAAAATAATTATTTACTCAGTGTCGGCGTAAAGTTTTTCTTATTTTAACGTCCTCAATACATAGACATAGGATATTTTTACTCTATAGCAATTTGCTATGCTTACTAGCATGTGTTTAATCAAGTTACATATTTCGAGTTTGAAAGCCATATTTCAAATTTTAAAATTAAATTAAATTATTAATTATAAAATTAGTTTAAAAATCTATATAAAAGAGTGTAAGTTTTAAAAGACAATTTTCTTATATAAATATTTATTATGAAGTATTGGTTTTAATGTGTTACTTTTTTTAAAAAAAGGTTGCCACTGTTACTAAAGAAAAAGGTTATCATATGTTTCTAAAGGAAGAAGTTGAAGAAGTCATACAAGGAATTTAAGCCTGAACATTTGTTATTTTTATGGTCATATTTACTGTCACTGATAGTATTCATTAATAAATTAATTTAACTATTCTTGTTTCTTTATATTTTCAAGTATGAAAATACAGCTAATTTCTCCTTAATGTGTTGACCTAATTGCAACCAAGGGTATCTAACGCTTTTTTTTTAGGACTTAGTTTTGTGAATAAAAATAAATTGAATTAAACTTATTAGTTACTTTTACAACAATGTTTAAAAATTAAAACATGTTTAAAAAAATGCCCTAATTAACTAGCTAAACAGTTCAATTAGGTATAGGTATCAAGGTAAGGGGAAAAGAAAATTTTGCAGTCCTAAACAAAACAATATTTAAAAATCATTGTTAGATGCAGGGATTGGAGCAACACATTACTTGTAACTGTTACTTTTTTAGGTAACGCGGTTAGATTTTTCTGAAGGTAACTGTAACTTAGTTACTTTTAGCGGTAACGAACTTTGCAAGATAAGGATTTGTTACTTTTCTGACACCGCTCTTCACAGATATTTTGGGCAGTTCGGCGTTCATCTATAATTTAATTATTTCACTTTTAACAACGTTGAATTTTCGTTCTTAATTTTTTCCCAACTTTCTCTATTTCTTTGACCTTGATTTTCTTTAAAAAACGGTAAGAGGGTTAAATTTTAATTTTTAAGAGTTGATTTACAACAGAGATAGTGTAGTGTATGTTTATTTATGTCTCAGGAAGAAAATGTCTATCAGCACTATTGATTCTGTAAGACTAGCTTTACTGAAAGTAAATAAATAGTACAATGTGCAAGTAAGTGAAACTAAAAGAACCTTAAAAAGTAGCCTTCGTTGTTCAGATTAAATTTTTATACTCAAGGTGCCTTATTGACACAGTTGTAGCTTTAAATTATATGAAAATGAAACATTTCTGTCTGAAGCCTGAGTAAGCAGTGGGCTATTCTATAAATTAACCCTCTGTGAGGGTACAGACGTATAAACCCGTCATCTGACTAATTTTTTCTTGCAACATATAATTTTTTAAAAATATTTTATAATTTTACTAAATTTTAAAATTTGAAGTATGGAGATGTCATTTATAATTATCTGCTACAGAATTATAATAATTTTTTTTTTAATTTTTTCTTTCAAAATTTAAATAACATGCAGTGAAAACAAGTTTACACTTTAACCAATTTGTTATCCGGTGAGAGGTTTATTTGCTATATCCAAATAATATCCTCTTCAAAAAGTATGCTATCTTTGTTATATTCTTTGGGTTTTCCTACCAAACTTTCCATGATCATTTTCTAGCTTATTCAGAAGGCTATTATTTAAGATGACTGATATATATATATTATCAAAAATTACATTTTTTTTCTACATCTGATAAAAACAAGTTACTTGCGTTTTCAATGCCAAGTATATTTAAAAACTGCCATTAATCATGTTACTTAGCACAAAATGTTTTGTCTCTTAAATGTTCCACAATGTTATCAGCATGTATGAAACTAGCACCTTTACTCAACAAGATCTTAAACAATATTTCACAATGGTAGGAAGTGCTCTACAAATTGCTGAAAGAGTTTTTAAGTTTTAGCAGTACAGATATTTTTGGTAATATTATGTATTATATGAGGTTCTGTTTTAATAAAAGTTGTTATAAGATTCTCTATCTGAAAGAGGGGTACATCTTTATATTTTTAATTTTCAACTTTATAAAAAATCATAAACTGCAAAGATCTTAACTCGAGTCTGTACACTTTCAATACCATCTTTGGTCTATAGAAGTTTTACTTTTTAATGGGCAAAAAGTGTGTAGCTCTAGTGCGACAATAATTCAAAGTAAACTAATGCAACAAATTTACTTTTGAGACTGTTTGAGAAAAAAAATTACATATTAAAAAAAATTACGAAAATGATCTTTTTTTAAAAATTAATATTAGAGTACTGATAAAAATTTACATTGCCTCATAAACATTAATTTTGTAAAACGCCATTTCAATGACTTATTCTCGGTCGGAAACAATGAAGATGATGAAAAATGACAAAAAAAACTTCAGCCAAAGAGGGTTGGGAGCCCAGTCGGTAGAGCGCTTGCCTGGCATGCGAAAAGTCCCAGGTTTGGGTCCGAGCATTGCCAAAATAACTGCTGACTTATAAACGGTCTGTGCAGTGCAGCCAAAAGTCCGGCGAATACCCCGTGTAGAGGGAGTGTACGCTAAATATTTTCCAGAGTCCCGACACTGCTTACAATATTGCTCCTCAAGTTTCGTTTTGTACCTACTCAGGTGTCGGCTCGTCACTTCACTGTGGTTCTAAATTATAACGCCCGTTGTCAATAGCCTCTTGTAGCTCTAGTGCGACGATATTTCAACTCCACGCACCAAACGATAGATAATTGAAGATGAATTTATTATCAGTTATCAAGATAAAAAAAAATTAATATATGACTTGCACACTGCGCAGGAAAGATACTGATCAAAAGCGGATACTGTGCATCCTTAGCATAGAGTTGTTGCATCCTTATTTTTATTTCTTCATATTTTTATGAAGACTTCAAAGATGATACGTGTTAATTTCAATGTCACCGAAGGTTGCCAAACTAGAGTATCTTTATCCGCTCGTAGTTTATTTTTATGGTATTTCTCTATCCATGATGTGTAAAATAAATGTTCCATTTCTCTGGCGTATCAGCTACTTTAACAGTAAAATGCAGCATCTATCTTATGTCCAAACTAGCAAATTTATACCCGTTCTTCGCACGGAATAAAAAAATATCAAATAGATTCCAAATATGTGTACCATATACCCTGTTATAGGATCATAAACTTATGTTATTGTTCCCGCTCGTTATAAAGTATAAAATCCCGTTTCATTGCCTTAAAATTCCAAAATGAAAAATACGCTATAAAATGCACTCATAAATGTCATCACAATTCCCTCATAAATACATAAAACCTTTTAGCTCATTTGGCGCGTTTTGGGAAATAATTTGGCGAGAAAATAGATATAGCTACACACACCCATTATACAGCTCTAACACAATGACCTTCGAACAACCGACCAGCTTATAAATTATTTATTAAAGAAATTGCCTATTTGGCGAATTTTAGTTAATAATTTGGCGAGTTTGGCAACGTATTTGGCGAAAAAATAAAGACATAAAACACTAATAGCTCTAGTGCGATGGCCTTTATTAACCATCATAGTTCAGTAATAGCTTAACTATACATTTATTGCTTAAATATGCATACATGCAGTCAACAGAAAAATCCAATGAAAAAATCATCAAATAAATCCACAATAAAATCCGGGAATGAAGACTGGCGGAATTACGTCACTTGAAACATGTCAATTATTTTTCAAATAATGAATTTAGTTTCTGAAAGTAATGGCAAAAGAATAAAATAAACATTTTGAATTTTAAATGTTTTCGTTAAAAGTTTTATTTAATTTTTTCAGCCGATGGCATCAGGAAAGAGAAAAAATGATCGGATTTGAGCGAAAGTGGTGTATTTTTTTCAGAAAATTCGAATTTTCTCTAAAAATGGAACAAATATGAAAAAACTAAGCCTCAGGTGCACACGTTGGTATTAAAGGGAAACTATCTTAAAAATTTCGAATTTCTGAGGGCAGTATAAGTAGGTCTTTTACGATCCGAAGACAAACACACACACACACAGACAGACAGACTCTTTCTTTTATTATTATAGATACATAAAGCTTCTTGTAAAAGGAAGATTTAAAAGTGACACTATTATGTTAATTCGTCGACGTCGTTCCTTAATAATTAAACGAAACGTGTTTGGTGGTCTAAGAATTAGGCAATCTAAGAAATTGAGATAATTTTTATCTAGATTTATAATCCATCTGTTATTTAATTTATAAAATGGGATTTTGACAGTGAATTTGTGTTTAGCGTGTTTCGCATCCTAACAAAGTCGATTGTGAAGGTCAATTTGACTGTTATTGAATAGCTGAATATTACACTAATGGTAAAATCCATAATCATCAGTTAGATGATTAAAATAAAGTATTTAAATTGCACTGGTTTTTTCTTCTTTCAGTCTCATCGTAGATTTTGATTTTGTTCTCTGTTTTTTTATATTTAGTTCGTTATGGTAAGCATTTTCTTGTATGTTAGTAGAACTTCTAAACAAATGACCAAATAACTTGTTTGAAGATTAAAACTGGTTTATAGATTTTTAGATTTCGACAAATAAAATGTTTTAAGTTGCATAATTGCATCGGACAAGTTATTTTTTTCTATCGTGGTTTATGATAATGGATTCGGTTATTTGAAGATAAGTGTTAGTCGCTATCAAAAGCCATTTAGTAGGTATCATAAAATAATTAGCCATTTTCATTCGAGTTTTATAGAATAGAGCATTTGAATTTTCTTTAAAGAAATGGTTCTTTTGCAACAAATCCGTATTATCCATATTTACATTAAAAATTATCCGTATTTATTCCTTTTTCCAAATTACTTTTAAATAGTTACACAGTAAAAAGCAATGGACAACTGGAACAGCCACGCCTACGATGATGCCGCAGCTACGTCAAACGTTGTCTAATACCCCACAAACCAAACTCCGTTCGAATCGCCCATTCCATAATAAAAGTTAATTTTTATTAGTACTCATTACAATTATTACGTAACGCGTGTCATTTTCACGTCTTGAGTAGCAACAGTTCCACAGGAATGAAAATAAGATCTCTATTGGTTAATCAATGTAGTGTTTGTGTTATACCATCAATCACCAAAACCACTAATGAAATCCAGGCATGAAAACAGGTATGGTCTACGTCACGTAGAACAAGACCAAAAAAATTTAATTTTCCCCTCTATAAAATTATTAATTTTATTGTTGCAGGAAATGTACTAAATTTTTCAGCTTTAGGGTTTTAAGCAATTTTGCGATAGGGTTAAGATAAATTTATATTTCTCTAATATTTTAACTGAAAAAAGTACATTATACTTTACATCGATGAGATTCTAGTGAAATTAGAGTTCCGCATAAGGAAGGAAACTAATTGAGTTCCACTTGGTTTGGTAGTGAGGAATTTCCGTGGACCATTTTTATCTTATCTACAAATGGAACATCTCTAAGACTTCTTTCCCATTTGATTTGATTTTCAGCATTTCGTTTTTTCAATAAATTTGAGAAACTACCTCGTGACTTAAAGTTGACAGCTGACATGACCTTATTATTTGTCCTTTTAAGTTAATGTCTTTATTCAAATAATGAAATTTATCATTGCAAATTCCATTGTTTAAAAAAGAAGAAACTTAACTGGGGAGAATTGTGAAAATAATAATGCACGACTTATCACTTGATATTACTTTCACCTCTTTTGTCTGACGAAAAGCGACGAAAAGAGAACTTCAAAAATATATTATTTATTGCAATAAAAAAAATATTATTTTAGAGAAAAGAGTTTTTGATTAATTTTTCCCTCTGACTTATTCTACTTTTAATACAAAAAAAAAATCTGTGATGCAATATCTTATCCAACAAAAAGCTATCAAAACAACCTTTCATAATAGGTTTTAAAGTATTTATTCTATATTTAATTATTCTTGTTAATAACTTTTACTTATTTTTTTATTTTAAATTGCCTGATATGAAATATAAGGTAATGATAGTATTGTAATGGGGTTGAAAAAGCGAAATGGATATTTTGTGTTTCTATGCATCTTGGAGGCTGCTGATTCCGAAAGAGAGGTTTTTGAACATTGGTCCGTCTGTCTGGTCTGAAACCACTTTACAGCTTGAACTAATAGAACTTCGGATTTCAAATTTGGTTCACGAGTCCCTAGTACCTGTCGGACGCCATAATAAGGTTTTAGCGAAAATCGCATGCGTAAAGGTAGGTGCCATAGAACTTTTTAGATTTTAAATTTATCGAAATTATATTATAGAGTGTAATTACCTTTAAATGTGTATTGCTTTATTGAATGGCAATTTAAAGTCGGGTAGTGTTACACACCCCTAGTTTTAAATTAAAATCTTAGTATTTGCTCAAACATCAATTGTATTATCTATTATCAATGAATTATACCTATTACCAACCAAAACCATATTAATTTCGACAAAACTGTAAATTACTAGCCTCGTGATCTTTATTACGGTTTGACGTCAACCACATTAGAGATCACAGTCCAGATCATTATTAAAATGAGGTCAATATCTTCCATGCGAAGTACTTAACGGACTCATTTCTGGAACAGTGGGCTGGGATCGATGGCACATGAGATTAACAGCGATTGATCACGAAACCTTGCACGAAAACAACTTTTTAGTCATGAGTCGCTTTAAATAAAAATGTATGCGAAATTTTTTGATATTTTCCTTTGGTCAGAAGTGGACCGATACATTTTATGGACAAAATATAAAATTCCTTTATATGGGTGATTTAATTTAAATAAGAAGCATTAAGTTCGAGTTCTGTTGGCATGATTTCTATCAAGTGACTGATTCTCTTCGATCATTTCCGTAATTTTTAAAAAGAATTTTCCAAAAGTAAAACAATAACGCCTTTTTAATTATGCTTAATTAAAATCTGACACCGTAGATAGATGATATGGTTTGTGCCACCCTGCCCCTATTTCTAAAAGAAAAAAAAACCTTATATATAAAACCTTTATACCTTATGTTGATAAGTTTTTAAAATATTTTATTTAAGAAACAATTTTAAAAATACGCGAATGCATTGACAGAATCGTAAAAAGTATTTGCGTTGCTTCATATAGTTTTCAGAAGAAAAGTATATGTTATATTTTTAATTTTTATATTTTTTATTCATGATTTCTTTCAATAAAGAAGTTCTTTGAACAAAGAAAAAAACAATTATGCATATGTCATAAACATGTTTCTAATATTATTCCAAAAGCGAAACCAATCACATAAATTGCTTTTTGCTATGTTATGTTTCAATATTTAAATTTAATTTTTCTCGAATTTGGCCACAAAGACGTCGGTAACCTCTCTTTCATTATGGTCCCCTGCCTTTGCATGGGTTTATTATTGTTTTTCTTTGCAAGTGCTTTTCGGCTCCTGTCCTCCTTTTCATTACTGAGTACAAAGCCTGGCTTTATACTTTGGATAGTATATCCATTAGTTTGCGTATAACATGGGCTGGGTCGGTCAATAAGGGAGTTCTGTTATCTTTAAGGGCTGGGCACTATCCGAATTGTTCTACGTTAATATGAAACCATAGAAAAAAAATAAGTTTGCAATCCGGTTATTCTATTACATTGTATGTCTGCATACACACTCATGTATAATTATCTAATCTTTTTATTTTGTTATATATTTGTATTCTTAAAAACTTATATTTTTGTATTGTATACATCATTACTTTAATATCTTTAATTTTTTTTTGTCTTGTTCTCAGCCTCTAACTTTGAATGAATCAGTGAGGTTGACAAAGTAAGCTACAAATAATAAAGTTCTCTCTTTGGCCTAGTTTTTGACCTGGATTGGATAAGGAAGAATTTGACGAGTTCCGACGGCCATCAGTGAAATATATTTTGCACGGGGGCCGCGGTGTGTTAAAAGTGCCCTGAAACAAAGCCTCACTCCTTTTAAGTTTTTGATATTTTTTAAAAAAATAAATAACTGAATTAGTTTTATTCAAATGAAGGGTGTAGTTGCAAATCTCACATTCTCCTAACTATAACTAAGTGTCCGACTTCATGTGGGCGACTTTTGATATTGGTAAATTCAATTTTATATTTACGAAATCGTCAAAGGGTTCGTTCCCGATATCTGAGTTGTACTTTGGGGAATGTGAAAAAAAAATACTTATATTATGTTCAAGGGAAAAAAAGGAAAGTAATTTAGTCAAATTATGCGTATGGTTTCTCTGTCATGCGAAAGTTATTTTTAGAACTGAACAAAACAAAGTGTATTGTCTTTTTGAAAGTGCTTTATACAGTTAGAATTACAATGGAGTTGACAATCGATACAATGGCGTAGCATGAAACACATTTACAACACTTATTGTTACATTTTAGCAAATAATGTCCTTGGGTTATAACGTAGATGTTACGTTTTACGAAAAGGAGTCTAAAATACAAAAATATGTTACAAAATACAGGATATGGATAAATTCCTACGCAAAAATCTTAAGTTTTTTTACGCAATAACGCCGGAAAATGTCTTGTCATTTCAAATTAACAAGATCGCTCTATAAGATAATTTATATGTTCATTTGAAATTTTGATAACATCGATTCTCATATTTTTTAATAGAGTAATATTACAAATAGCATATAACAATACATAATACATAGTACAGAATTTAGCAATCAACAAAGAACCGTAAACTTGGCCCCGTGCCCCGTGTGCTTTTGAAACTTACCAGGGCCGGATTTATAGATTTGCCGCCTGTAGGCTACGATTTGCCGCCTAGTCACAATATTCTCCCACTTCGGGGAAAGGTAGCTGGTTAGCTGCAAAATAGGGTGGTATGTGCTGTTTAAAATATATACACATATTAGAATCATCTATGTACCTTTACACACTAAATCGAAAGCGAAATAGGCGAATTTTTTAAAACTGTTCTACTATTTTCTTCCAACTTCGAAATCCGGGAGGAGGGTTGTACTTGCCCTTGCAGCGACCATGTTTGCTACGAAATGTTAGTACTATATATACGTTTACGGTTTACGCATTAATGTAAATATTTGTTTTCTTTCTTAAAAATATTCGTATCTTAAAATAATTTTTTTTATGCCGGATGTTGCTTCAATTGGTCGTAAAATTTGCCGCCCAAAACAATTCGCCGCTCTAGGCTACGCCACAGCCTATTTAGAAATCCGGCCCTGACACTTACACTTATAAAACGTCTAATCGCTTTTCCGGTAATCATACTTGGATGCTACATTCTAGTTTGTTAGCTAATTTACCAAGTTTTCATACTTGGAAGCTCTGTTCGATTCAGCGTTTTATTTAGGATCTTAAATGCAATCAAAACATAAAACCGACAAATAATAATCATTTCCCTTCTGGTTGTTGATGATATGTTGTTCATTTAATAAGGGAAACTATGGTTTTCTAAATTTTTCAGGCATGTTTCAGGTCTTGAGTGGCAACATAAACGGTGAATGAAAATAATTTTTTCATCGAGCGAGGAATCAATGCACGTGGGAACGGAGCACCGATCGAAGGAAAGCAGGAATGAAAGCTGGAAGGAACTACATGTCCCTTGAAACAAGCCAATTGATTAAATTCCATACAAAATTAAAGAATAGTGAATCGGTTAGAAAGCTTGCCGTTATTTAACTTGTGAAATTAATGATTCTAAATGCATAAATAAAAATTAATAAAAATGAAGGATATAAAAGTCTTTATTGTAAACCTTTTTCTACTGGATAACAGAAGCATACAAATTACACGCAATGGCACTACAGTACACTGTATCACAAATTTATACATTTATGATTTGTATTTGAAAATAGATATCGATAATAAATCAAACTACAACCACATTATATATTTTTCAAACGTCAGAACAAGCTCTAATTCACTAATCAAAAATTAGACACCATTGTCTGCAACTAACATTTCGAATCAGCAGACAATAAAAAACATTAACGTGCTATATATATAGTAGAACCTCGATTATCCGTGCCTCTTTCATCCGGAACTCTCTATTAACCGACCGTCCTTAAGTCAATAAAAAATTTAGGAAATTCCAGCGTTTTTGAAACCATGAAACGTTGGGGTTTTTAACATAGCAAAACTGCTCTTTAAAAAAACGAATTTCTGGAATCCTAAATTTTTTGGAAACTTCGAGGATCTTCTAAAATCGTGAGACTACAAGCAGAGAGACAAAAACCGAAATAAACAAAAAAAAGAAGAAATTAAAGAATAGAAATGAATAATTTTAAGCATTTTTTAAAAAAGAACTTCATTTCAGAGATAACTTTATATTAAAAATCACTTTAAAATTGCAAATCTTGTGCAGAATTCGGACGTTGGTAGATTTTTGGTCCACGGACTTTCGGTAATCCTCTGTATTGTGAATTTTACTATTGAATTGAAAATTCTCTAATATCCGAAATTTTCGATTATCCGACCATCTCCGGTCCCAAATATACGGATAATCGAGGTTCTACTGTAGTGTTAACAATAAAGTTATAATTCAAAACAATTTTTTAAGATTTAAAAAAAAAATACAACAATGGAAGTACAATATACAACTAACACTTGTAAAATGTGCTAAACATGCAAGATACAGGAATACTATGAATATGCAAATACTGCAATACACCTTAAGCTTAAAGGCTATCAAATTTCATACTAAATGCTTTTTTTTGTAGATATCTCCAATCGGTCTAAAAATGCACCTTTTAAAAGCGTTTTGGAATTTTAAAAAATCCAATTTCCTGTAAACGTTGTTTCTGTAGGATAGGACTTTACGCTATGGGGAGGAATATACTTCAATACTTATAGTAGTTTAATTTCTACAGAGTTTTACATTATTAAAATAATTTCCTTCTAAAAATAACTTTAAATATTTTGAATTGCGTGTATGTTATTGAGGCAATAATGACATGTCTTAAAATGATTGATTTCGACACATTTGTGCAAATTTTTTAATTTCTTAATAACATAATTTAAAATTAAGTAATTTAAAAGGTAAACTGTTGTAAACTTAGCATAAAATCTAAACTTTCACGGTTGATAAGTTCCATCAATAGTTTTTCTTCGTTAATGAAAATAGATTTATATGATTCCTTTTGTATTACGTCTATATTACAAAATTTTGATTTTTCAGTTGTTTATAATTTTCGGTTATTTTCTTTTACCAATTTAACTGTAGCAAGCTCTTTTATTTCAGACAGTTAAGTATTCTAAAAATATATCTCAACTTTTAAAATTAATTTGCCAATGTTAATCCTGAAATTTAGACTGGTCAGACGATTAGTGATTTCCCAAATTTCTAGTTATTCTGGATAAGGCAATGAAATTTTTAAATTGATGTCTTAAAAAAAGTTACTTTAGTCATCCTGTTAGATTGTTCACCGGATTCATAGATTAGTTTCTTTCCATGGTAAAACAAGTAGGTTTGTAACAGAATCTGTCACTTAACTCGCTTCCACACAATTAAGTTGTGTTTAACAGGTAAAAAGGCGACAAACACAGCATTAATATTCTATATTAAACATTTACATGCTAAATTTGGCTAGTTTCATTTATTTTATTTTGAAAATTCCATAATTATTACTTATCGTTTGCAAATATGAATTTATATTTCAAAGCATAAATATGTAATATTCCTCGCTTTTAAATAGAATTAAAATATTTCATATCAACATACAAAGAATCTCGTAGTGAAATATATTTGACGTCTTCAAACTGATCGATGTCGCAAAAATAAATTTATTGTCTAAAAGAATTAAAGTTTCTCAAGCCGTTGTTGCTAATGGCAATGGTGATTTAATTCTAATAAAAATGGCTTCCTATGCTTTTTAAATGAGCATGAAATTTTGCAGTTTTTTTTAAAATAATTGAAGTACTTCGAATTCGAATTATTTTCTGAAAATTTCAATGTATTCTAATTTTGATGCGCTGAATTTTTTGACGTATCACATTTGTCCGTAGCATTTGTAGTTTGGGCTATGAACGTGGGTGACGGACAGATAGACAAACGGACTGAACGATTATAAAACCTTTCACTTTTATGTTATAAACATAGTGTGGAAGCTAAAAGTAACAGCTCCAGCTTCACTTAAAATCACCTATCGATTTAAACATAAAACATATCTTAGTTTGGATAAAGATTAACAATGACATAATTATCTCAAATTCTTTTTTACAATTAACAAAGTTTAACTAGCTTTAATTCTCTGTTAAACTAATAATTAATATAAATCTTTGAAAATTACATGTTTTCTTTAATATATATTGTTTTGCTTTGAAATATAATATTACTCAAATGGCGTCAACATTTACATATGTGGTTTTATTACTTAAATAGTATGTGTGTAAATTGGTGTTTAAGGAAGCTCATATTATAGAAAATAGATATTAAAAAATACAAGAAATATAGTTTCAGAATTAGCAATGCAATATAAATAGTGGTCGTCTTGTAAAAACCATAAAGAATAACTACATATAATTTTTCTGACAATTAACTATACAAATAAGGAGAGTTAAAGATGTTATATTTTGTTGTTAGCAAATAATTTTGGATTTTAAAGGCATAAGGCAACAAAGAATCTTTCTTTGTGCATTGAAATTGTAATATTCTAACAAAATAATGTATTTCATTTTAAATATATAGTATTTGTACATTTCATCAAAAGAATATATTTATGCATTCCCAATTTTATTTCTTCTGAAAAATATAATTAGCATTTTTTTAACTGAGATAAACAAGTAACTGTAATATAGAATTTTCAATAAAATTATAATTTAGTATTAATATGTTAACCATTTCTTTTAATATCAATGATAATAAAAAAGCACTGAAATAGATTACTAAAATATTATCAATATAAAGAAACAAGAGAATATAATTTGATAAAATATAGAAAAAAATACTTGAATTAAGAAATTCAATATCACATAAAAAGTATATGTATATAGTATTTAAAATACTCTGAAAACCATCAAAGTTAATAAATTACCTTAAGTACCAAAACACAAAATACAGTATCACAATCTAATGATATAGTAAATGCTAAGTGTTCAAATGCATTAAGCAAATGTAATAAACTAATTAAATTTCTTTTTTATCTTTCACATAAGGCTACACATCTATCACACTTTAGAATTAAGTGACAAGCAAAAAAAAGTCGGTATTTAAATTTAGAAGCATACTGTAAAAAATATGTCATCAAAATCTAATTTTAAATTAAACATAATATTGCTTCATAATGAACTTTTGGTCTTTGAAATAATTTTTAACTTCAAGTCCTAGAACAAACAAAAAGTTTGTATTTAGAGTTAGTACTAAAATAACTTTTAAAATATCCCTTGAGATTAAGAAATTGTAGGAAATTTAATTGAGGAATTAGATTGTACATCAAATAAATCAAATGTACAATTGTTACCGTAAGACCGTAAAAATGGGTAGAAGTTTATTACTATCACGAAATTTCCGTTCGCTAATCTTTAAGATTAGTGAAAAATAAATTTAAAGTCGTTAGAAAAATTCAGGGATCCCATTTCCAAGACTGTGAACTAAAAAAGTTTACAACACCTGTAAAAGAAAATGAAACTGTTACACTATCAGGTTTTTAAGTCCTGTCATTGTGACCACCAAAGGTTCATTAAAAAGCAATACACATAATTCAATAAACCAACAACACTTAAGCAAATATCTTAGAATCAGTACTACTGGGGGTGGGAAGAGTCTTCTTCAATTCGTCATCTTCATCATCCATCACATATAGATGAGACGCCGGATTGGCGGGGAAGTACTTATTCCTGGCCTTCAGCACAAAATAAGCCACAATCAACGGAAAAGGCGTCATAATCGATGCAGCCACGGGCACAACAGACGCCATATCCGCTTCTGGCTGACCCAAGGAGGATCCCAGCAAGACAATGGCAATTCCTGTGTTCTGGATTCCCGTTTCTACGGCAACTGCCACAGTATCGGCCAAGCTGAGGTCAAAAGTCCGACCGAGGAGAGATCCCAGAAAGAAACCGAGCCAGACATTGGCCGAAGCGGCAATGAGGATCTTCCATGTGAACAGACGGAACATGTAGAGGTTTGCGTATGTTCCGAAGACGATGATGAATAGAATCATCAGGATGGATGCAGCAGCGAGGATTCTGCGGCAGAACTTGGCTACTCGGGGTAGCCATTTCTGGAAGGCCAGTCCGATGGCTAGTGGGATGAGCATGGAGACAAGGGTTGCAAGGATGTTTGTGAAGGGTACTTCGGTGTTGATTTGGGAGAATAGGCTTCTGCCCAGGGTGAAAAGCCACAAGGGCATCATGCCTGGAAAAGGACAATACAGTGAAACTTCTGCATGGGTGTTTACATATCACACCAAATCCCAAGTCATAATAAATTCTTATACCTAAAACTAGGCCTTACAGAAAACTTCTGCTTAACCCGTTAAACATATATGAACCACACTGAAAAAATCTGATTTTTTTTATATTTTATATCTTTAGGTTTAATAAAGTTTCAAAGCATATGTAGTCCAAATTTTTGAAAAATCTTTATTCAGAAGATACAATACGATTCCAAAATGGGAGACTTGGCGATTGCCATACAATGTTTAACCTATTAATAATTGATTTATTTGGTTAATAATTGGTCTTTACACCACTTTCATGGACCAGATTTTCTTTTATTAAGTAAGCGTTTTTTCGTTTAACAAGTAATTCTTTTTAAGAGCTCTAGTTTCTATGATAATATAAATTAAGATCTGTGTCTGTCATCCTCTAAATGTCAATTAGTGCCTAGTGAGGTTCAAGTCAAATTCAAATTTGAGATTACTTCATGAATGGAACAATCAGTGGCAATAGGACCTCGGCTTAAAAACAAAATTTGTCAAGTAGGAATTTAGTATGTCTTATGCTCTGGTCAAAGCTCCCCCAATATATAGTAACTAAAAAAAATGTAAAAATAAATTACCTAATGCAGCAAGGTTGCTGATGAAAGTCATTGTCAAACTTAGATTGAGATTGCCATTCAACAGAACAGTCCACATGTTACTAGCTCCACCACCAGGGCTGCAACCAAATGTAAAGAGTCCTAACTGCAGAGTTAAGTCATCAAACAGGAGCCGAGCAAGGCCATAAGCAACCTAAAAATAGTTACAGAAAACACATTGATTCTGATATATAATATCACAAATGACTTTATTCTTTAATAGAAGTTTTAATTGATAAAAGCAACATTAATTAAAAACAAAAAAAGATATTAAAAAAACATAGTTTGAATGCCAAAATGTCCAATGTATTTAATTTAAAATTTATTATTTTTAAAAAAAAATATTTTTTTAACTTCTTTGACTGCCCAAATAATAAAATGCAACTCTGCCTAGCTAATGCTCAGGTCTTATAGTTTTTCTCCATAATTAATACCTAGTATGTAAGAAATGTAATATGCAAGAATTGACAAGCTTTCATTTGAACATCTCTTATTTTACTCAAATTTAGTGATTCAATACTATTTGTTTATGTAGAACCTCTAGGGCCAGTATTAATTTAGTAAAGGTATGTGGTAAAGTGGTGGGCTTCAGACGTTCAGGTGCAATACGATCCTGGTCGTTGCCATATTATAAACAGATTATACAGAACGTAGTGTCTACGAGCACGGGCACCGTACACGCATTATGCGTACAGGTAGTAACTGCGCAGGACTGATGCTTATTAGCAATTTGAGTTCGGTTTACACGGACGTCGCAGCTTAGTGGTAGCATAAGCGGTTCGTAATCAAAAGGTCCCGGGTTCAAATTCCCTCTCTTGGCAGAAATACAAATGGTTTTTTTTCCAAGCTTTTTTTTTATTTCACCCAGGAAGATCATCGTTTTGAAGTTGTCCTGGAAAGTTTACTTGCATTTTTTAAGTTTTCATGAATTATTTAAATTTCTAATTTTTTGAACGTTCATTATACAAATGGCTAGAACTGATGAATTTTTTTCTCGTTCCCCAAACGAGTGTTTAGGCTTTCAATACGCCCTACAATACTGCCCCATGCTGGATACTGATGTTTTTTTAGAGAAAACAAAATTGCTCGGGGCCCAAAAAGAGTAATCTCAACTTTCAAGTATAATTCCCGTGCCTGTGCACGCAATGTGTACTAGGTTCCAGTGAGCCCCGCCTTGAGCATGCGCAGTTAATACCCCTACATGCAATGCGTGAACGGTGCCCGTGCGCATAGCCTCTGCCTATACAGAAATAAGAAAAATAGTTATCAGTGTATAGGAGGTTGGTGTATGCCACATTAGTCATAGTACATATATACACAGATTTAATCAAGGTAAGAGTTTGAAGATGTTATAGAAAATAATTTTTTAAGTTTTATTTTCAAGATTGAGTGTATTCAAACTCCAGATATAAGAAATTTTTACTGGTTATTAAAAGAAATATCTTAACAATTAAATGAACTTTCAAAACTGTTGTAATGTTAAAAACTAATATTTTGTATTTAAGAACAACCAGTTTCCACACTTAAACACTTATTTTTTTCTGGAATAGGTAAAAAAAAACATTCACTTACCAAAGGCATAATAGCATACTGAGACACAAATCCTATGCTTGGGGCAATGGGTTTCTTCAAAACAGACTTTACTACAGCTAAGTCAAGTGCACAACCCATATTTATGTAATTTAAAGATACTAACGTCGCCACAGAGGCTACAAAAGCTTTAGAAATGGCACTAACTCGGCGTACAACGCTCACGTCCAAAGACTTCAAGACATCTTTGGTGGTCCCGTTCACTTCCCTGACCACATGGATAGAAGTCTTGCCCAAGAACAGTGCCCGGACCAAGAAAGACCCATTGTTGTGGTCGTAGTCGAAGTACGTCCCGTTCGGAATTTGGAGAATATCCGGATCACTGGAAATCACCTTGTACAGTCCCTCGTTTGGTCCCGTGAGAGAGCTATCGTTGATGGAGAAGTGGACGTATTGCTCTTCATCTTCCATGATTTTCTTGAGACTGGCGGGATGAAATGAGATGGTGACGGCCGCTGTTATCTCGAATAACAGCATCAGAAAGCTAAAGAGGAGGGCTAGGAGCACTACCGGACACATCTTGAGAGGAATAGCAGTGAAAGGGAATGTGGAGTTTTGGTTTGACCGAGATTAGGTTCACCTTCGTTACACAATGAGAACACGACAATAACAAACCTGTTTCTCCTCACGAATGTCCTTTTTTTTCAAGCAGATAGCAGACGCAATTTCTTGCGTAACGGGTACGTAATATTAATGGTGGCGTAGAAGCAGAAAAATTTGAATTGTGTATAAATTAAGTTATAGATCAATTTTAAATAAAGTTGCAAAATTTATGCAAGTTTTTTTTTACGACTTTAAGGCGAAATTACTTTATGAGTTTGGTTTAGTTTGACCAAATGATATTTTTCCGGATACTATTTGTTAAAATCATAGACATATTGATCTCAGTGGTTAAAAGAAAAGCAATAAAATACTCAATTAAAGTCTAAATCAAATTGCAACTTAATATGTTTAAAAATATAATTATTTTACGGGTTCCGTTTTTGGTTTATTTCTGCGTCAATGTAGCAAAACCCTGAAAAGCCCTCTTGTGGCAAAGCGTTACAAGCAGTGAAAATGAAACTTTGAAACAGCTGATTTGTTGTCAGGTGTTGGTTTGCGACTGGGATTTTGTGGTTTGTTTGTAATTATGGCTGCTGGTTGTTGTGGGAAGAAGAAGGAGAAACAAAATTATCATTTCCATCCTTGCTGCAATGGCACAATCGTTCACCCTTATTCTTGCCAACCCAGTGTTTATCGAAATGGAATGGTTGTATGTGTCGAAATGTGTTTCTTTTGTTTTGATGTACTGTACTGTTACTTGAACCAGTATGATTCCCCCAAGACACCTAATTTTCCAAATGAAAGCTAGTAAGAGGATAATATATTATTAAATTGGTACCATATTTATAGGAACTATTGTGTAATAACAATTTTATTGTAATGCATAGAAATTTAGTAATTTAGCTACAATTTTAAACTTTGTGACCCCTTTTAAACAAAGGTAGTCCTACCTTTTGAAAAACCCTTTACGAAGCTCTTCGTGCTAATCAAGGTAGTCTTCCTTGAAAGAAGATCTATTAAAAACTATTTGAGCGATTTCTGTGTGTTTATTACATTTTCCCGAATTAAGTTATTTTAATCTAAAATATTGTTTTGTTCAAAATCCTATAAATTTGAAGTATTCCCTGTATCCTTTTTTAATTAAAAACCCCGCTCTTTAACTAACTAGACAATATTTGAAAGTTTATTGAAATTTTTATAGTTTAATTTAATATTACAAAAATATTAACTTACTAGGAAAATATCAATCAATATCAAACCTAACCTGATCTAAAGTTTGAGCAGTTTATTGGCTTAATATGCATGTTTGAAACTCGAACTAAGATATCTTAAAAAAACAAATTAAATTTCGAGTTTAGTAAACAGAATCTTAATGCCTTATATCATATTTTTTTTATATGGCATTGCTAGTTCAAAAACATGCCTAGTATTTAAATATTTGTAATGTGTGTTAGAATTATAGGTACTTATTAATGTTTATATAATTTCTAGCCCACTCTTTGTGACTTGGAAAATTGGAAAAGATCGCAAGTTACGAGGATGTATTGGAACATTTAATTCAATGAATCTGGCTACTGGTTTACGAGAGTATGCTGTAACCAGGTATAAATTACGTTTTTGGCATATATCTTCGAGCATTTGTTTAAACAATAGAGATAGTAGGTCTATGCGTTCTTGCACACTCTTCTAGAGGAGAAACAGGGGGTAAAAATATGTTTCCTTTCTCCGGCCATGGTAAGGTCGGCTCGGGGAGTTGCATAGAAGAAAACAGTTACGAAATTTCACTTTTTTTTAGAAGCTTTTATATCAGTCTATGGCTAGTAGCTTTCTGATATTTTTTTAGACGTTGATGGTACTGTTGTGATTCCTAAACGAGGATAATTTTTTGGATAATTCTATTTCTATTCAGCGACAGTTTTTTTAATGTCAAACTAAATTTTTTCAATAAACAATTGTTAATAGCCCATAAATCAACTCTATCATTGTTATTTAAGTATGTTTTTAAAAAGATAAATTATTGAATACATTAAAAATTGTATTTCGTCTTTAAATGATTAAAAATTTAATTTTATTACTTAATTAAATTATATTTTATTATTTTAATTAACAATACTTAATTTCGGGTCATTTATAAGTGTTTATTGAGAAAATTTGAGTTTGACATAAAAAAAAATTGCTGAAGAAAAATAGAACTGCCCAAAAATTATCCTAGTTCATGAATCAAAAAAGTCTAATTAATGACTAAAATAATTTGCACAAAACTACTAGCCATAGACTCCGCGATAACAGTTTCTAAAAAAGCACAATTTTACTACTGTTTTATTCTACAAAACCCTCCGAACCGACCTCAAAATGGATGCTGCTTTGGTACAAATTTCCCTCTTGGTTCTTCATTAGGTTTCTCGTCTAGGGAGTGAGCAATAGCGCACAGTTTACTATCTCTATGGTTTAAAGCTGATTTTTTGTACAGTATAATATTATTTTCAGATACTTGAAATAAGTTTAGAAATGTTATTTTACATCTAAAAATGTCCACAACCTTGCCAAAGTTGTTAAATAATGCACCTAATGGGCTAAATATATATATTTTTGGCTAGAATTTGAAAGTTTCAATAAACTTAAAATGCAAATGCTGGACTAATAGGTATGCGTGCTCTAATTTTAAGCCTGACCAAAGGAACTGTATTCATTTTCTGGTTTTGAATTAAACATAACGGAGCTGTTACTTATTTTACTGTATCATACACACACCTAAAACTTAATTTATATTACTAATTAAAATTTAACCTTCTGAGGGATAAGAATTCTGATCGTAGTGTAAGCTTGTTTCCATTGCATTAAATTTAATTTGATTTCTTGAATATAATTGTTAGTATTTTGTCTGTAGCAAATGGTTTCAAAGCTCCCTCAATGCTTTAAGTTTCTAAATTTTACTTGAATAAAAAAACGCGTTGTTGGAAAAGTGGCTGTTCCTTGGTAGTTTTATTTATCAGTACACCCATGTCAAAATATCCTCAAAAGTTTAATTTATGTATGAAAATATATGAATAACGTATGAAATATAGTTAATTGCTAATTGAAGCTATTAATGAAAATATAGTTTATAATGCTATATTAATCTGTCCATTAATGTTTAAAATATGTTTTTAGTGCTTTTCGTGATAGCAGATTTAGTCCAATCACAAGAGAAGAATTTAATAAACTCCATGTATCTGTTTCAATTCTTCGGCATTTTGAAGATGGACGAGACTATTTAGATTGGCAGGTATGTTTGTTTAGTTCCTTTAAATACCATCTTATGTTAATTAGTTTTAAATTATATGGACACATTTGTTAGGTTCGTAAGCTTAGTTTTACTATTAACCTCATCCTCTATAACATGTAGTACCCAACAATATTTTCATTGGCTTCAACTCAACATACAATTAATATGCTTATTATGGTCAGACTATATTGTTAAATAGAAAAAATCTAAAATATTCATGAACTAGACCCAGCCTTGTGAACTGAATCAAAATGTTCAAGATTTGATTGTCACTCTATTTTTAAACACAAAATATCTGGTAGGAGAATATTGAAACATCATGAAGTACATCTTATAGGGGAAGTGGTTAAGCTTGTGAATGTGATTTATAAATATATTTTTAGCATTCTTTATGCAAAGGATTCTTAGTTAAAATATAGTTTATATAGAATTATATAAAAGCTTTATGTTAAGTTTATGCTAAGTTCCGTATCTTAATATTTTTGTGTTCATAAATCCTTTTAATATAAGTGTTTGTTCATATTTAAGTTTTGACAATTTTCCTATATATGTACATGAACTTTTGGGTTCTATTTGGTTTTCAACATCTGATTAGCTTGTTTCTAAAATCATTTTTTTAAATTTAAAATGCTAGATGTTAGTAGTTGTAGTTTTTTTATATTAAAATAAGTTTAATTTAGTTATCTTTCCCATTGAGGATTATTGTATTCTACTTTCAAATAACCCTGAATCCTATTATTAAATTTATATGATGGATGTAGCTCAATAGTTTGAAGTTATAGTATTCAAAAACAATATTCATAATAATATTTTTCATGTGTGTGCCTATTTGAATACCTATTTTTTGTTCTGTATAATTGTTATTTAGTTATACAATTAAAAGTTATATGATGTCAGACTTAATTTTATGTATGTGGCAGCAATAACAGCTTAGGCACAACTATTTCAGAAGCAAGATGAGAAACTGCAGAATTTCTTTTCATTCGATGTATTATTTGACGATTAAAATGTATAGTTTGCAGTTTAGGAAAGCATATGAAAATTTGTCTGTGGTCATAGACTGATTTTCTCTGTATTTTCTCAGAATTGGTGTATGATTCGTGCTTGGGAGTTATACACACAGAATGTTCAACAATAAATGTTATAACCCTTTTTTATTAAGGGTTCTTACTGAAGAGTTTTTGACCAGCATCTTAAGATGGTCTTTCTGATTGGGAATATGTAAGTTTTATATTATTATTCCACAATTAAGTACCATTGTACTTAAAATTTAAAACGAATGTATCACAACATGTTCATTAGTTTTAAGTAATCCATTTTCATAATTCAAACACTCCTAAGTTTATTTTTTACATCATGGATTTAAAGTAATATACACTACCTTATAGACACCTTTTTCTTACAAAAGTTTAAAAAAGGCACCGAAAAGTTGTGAGGAAAAAGTATAGCAAAATGTGTTAAATATTTCTGTAATTAAACTAAAAAAACAAGGTTACAATCGTAGTGGTTGAAATTTACCTTTAGCCATGTAAAGTTAAAAGAAAATATTATGTTTGTAGTGGTTGAAGCTGGTAAAGTTATATTTGTAAAATGAGAAAAAATATTAAATGAATTTGAACTAAGTAAAAGCGAGTGTAATTGCATATTATTTTTAGTTTTCAGTGAATATTACCCACAAAATTATTTGTATTACAGGATTCCTAGAAGATTGTATTAATCTATAATGAAAGAATTTGTAATTTTTTTTCCAGTTTTCAGCCAGTTGGATGCGATGCATATGCATTTTAGCTTGGATTCATTAATACATTTGCAATCTATGAGTTTAATTTTAGATTATATAGATTATCAAAATAATTTATGATTATGCTTCTGTAGTCTATATTACTAATATTTTTTCAACCAACTAACTGATCTGTTAGTTTTTATAGATTGGATATTACTGATATGGTGTGATTTGTCTTAAACTTTATAACTTTGAATTTTTTAAATAGTATTTTAATGTGTTTTCAAGCTATAGCTTTTCTTGTAGTACTATGAAAATGCCAAAGTGCCAAATCAAAAGTGAAAACTTTATTTTTCAAATATTTATTGAGTTCTACTTTTAGAATTGCTTATACTTAAAATATCAACATTAAACAATAAAAAAATCACAAATTAAGAAGACCCCCACACTTTTTAGTTTCAAATGAATTGATTAATCACCAAAATCACACAATGTAGGTACTTCTATATTAGTTATTTTCAATATTTTAAAAAAGTTAAATTTAAGTATTAAAGTTATATTTTTCAGAAAAAATCTTACCATAGAGTAAGTTTAAAAAAAACTTTTTGTGTAATGAAATATTCAAGCACCGATAGCATACTCTAACAATAAATATTTTGTATTGTATACCACATTATAATTGATTAGCTGTTATAATACACATTATAATAGATTCATCTGAGCTGTTAAATTATATCCTGATATATTATGGTAAAATCCTGATATGGGTATACATACTCATTGTGGTATTTAGGTTATCAAAGGGGTTAAATACCTGAACCGCTCATAGAATGGGAAAATATCTATATATTAAAATGCAGTATAAAACCTCTTAGACTGTGTGCCAAGAAATAAGTATTTATAAATCTTTACACTAAACACTTTAATTAACTTTACACTAAAAGAAACTAATTAACAAATTTCTTTTTGACAACAGATTGGTACCCATGGCATTCGCATTGAATTTAACACAGAGAAAGGATACAAACGAACCGCAACTTATCTCCCAGAAGTCGCCCCAGAACAAGGTTTGAATTTGATTTAACCTATTAAACACTGCTATATGAACCAATCTTTTGAATTCATTGAGATATTTGAATTTTCAAGTCTCAAATCATGGTTTAATATAATTCTTGGATAAATATTCATTTAGCTAAGAGATATGATATAGTCCCAAAATGGGAGACTTGCCATTTCAAGGGTTAAATAAAAACTGTTGTAAAATACTTTTAAGTTAATTTGTTATCCCTTTTTTGTTACGACTTGAAAGCAGTCTTTTTTTTTACCATATTCAGTTATAATAGGAAATTAATGAAAAAATCGCATATTATTCTGAATATATACTTTTCATGGTATACAATATATACTTTTTACCCTTTAGCTTATACTCTTGAATTAAATGACAATTTGAAAATATTTACTAGAGTTCTTTGTCTTAAGGTTGGGACCAAATCCAGACCATAGACTCCCTCCTCCGCAAAGGCGGCTACAAGGGCATCATCACCACAGACGTCCGCAAGTCCATCCGCCTCACCCGCTACCAAAGCGAGAAACTGACAGTCAGCTACAATGAGTACAAGAACTCCTGGCGTTCAAGGTGCTGCTAGCAGAAGGCTCACGCTAGCTCATACCCTGCTAGCGTGGGCTCATTAGCCAATTCTTCATCAAATTGGATCACTAGCCCTCCTCCATATGAGCTATGGCCTCCGTATGGTGGGATACGGTTGCCGTGGAGATCCGAATTGCAGTCCCATCCTCCTTTTTTAGGTGCTTCAGGTGTTAGAAGCTTCAACTGGAGCAGATGGAACTAGCAGAAGGTTTGAGGCTAGCTCACTCTTGCCAGCTAATGTGGGCTTAGCCATTTCTTCATCACATTGGATCACAGTCCCTTATCTGTATGGTGGAATAAGATTGCTGTGGATAGCCAATTTGCAGTTCTGTCCACCGTATCTAGGGGCTCCTAGATATTTCAACTGGAACAGATAGAACTACCAGAAGGTTTAGGCTAGCTCACTCATGCCAGCTAATGTGGGTGTTTTAGCCGATTTGTCTGTTTGTTGAGCCACCATATGTTCTTGTCTTCTTACGGTAGGATAAAGTTACCTTGAAGGCCTGATTAATAGTCTTATCCACAAAGCATTTTGGTGCTGCTTGCAGAAGGGGGTGCAGTATTTTGGGGGTTTAACATCCAATTCTTAAGGAAACTAGGAGTTTAAAATCTGAGCCATGGTCCCTGGTTGCGGTCAGGATCCAATTTGCAGTTCCATCCATCAGTTTTAAAATTATTCAGTGTAAGAAAATTTCTGAGTAGTAAAGTAACCAGTGAACAAATTATTTGATTGAAATATTTTAAGGTTAAGTTTCTTTTCATTGAAAATTATTTATGTCAGCTGGAATGCCTCTTGGCTGTCAGTTTGCTGCTGATGTTTTGATTTTATTGACATCCAATAATATAACCCTATTTTAAAGATTTTTTTGATAACTATAATAGATTAACTATTTCCAATTGCAAAAAAATGTAAGCGTTTCTTTATATCACTTACAGCACATCCATCCTAAGATCCCCTTCTAATATCTTTCTGATATTGGGAAATGATCATATAAAATGTTGTGTTGTACTAAAGTAGGTAACTTTTTTGAGATACATCTTATTGTTAATAGACCGAAAAAAAACCTTATTGTCAAAAGTAATAAGAATTTTTTTTTTGTGCAACTGCATACTGACAAGCAAGTTGTTTTTATCCAATGTAGGTAATTTTGAATGAAAATAAATCAACTTTTGGTTTTAAAGTATAATGAAATGTTCACTGGCTCCCAGACAAGTAGAATGGGGAAAGACATCGCATACCTGTATCTCAAGTTCCATTGACAGTTTTTTTTTTAATTTGGAAACAGCGCACACTGCCATTTTCTACCTGAGGCTTTAAAGTATAGCCCATTGTTAAAAGTTCAAATTGTGCTTCATATTTTTTTTTATTTAACTGATAGTATATGATTTAACATTTCTTTATTTAAATGATATACATAACACAAATGTTTTAAGTTTGTTTTTGTTTAGATATATTGTTGTTTAAATATTTGGTTGACTTTTTGAAACATTATTTTTCTTAAACATACAATTAAATGTGTAAAACAACTTTTATCAATAGTGCATTGAAAGTCTCAAAGATATAAAAATATTGAGTTTTTTTTAAATATATATTTTTTGATTAAATAATTCTCCATACTTTTTTCTAACTTTCTAGTTAATTTAAGTATCAAGTAATTTTGTACACTCATTATTTTTTAACACATATAGTCAACTTTTATACAAGTGTAAGCTTTAGTTAATAACAGTGTATGTATAATTAAATTATATCTGTGAATATATTATATTTTAAGTAGATATTAGGAATATATGTACACAGTGCCGGATTTAAAGACCCAGGGCCCCTAGGCATTTGACATTTGGAACCCCCCAACATCTCGTAGCTATTTTAGAAATTTAGCAAATTAAATACTCTAGTACAGAACATATAATTTTTAATCGACTTTAATAAACATCAGAATAATACGGTATAATACTATAGTTATTCTTTACAATTTATTGGCAATTGGTGATTTTCAAATTTTTTTAGGCGATTTTTTGGCGATTTTATCTTTTTAAGGGCCCTCTTCCTGACTGGGTCCCTAGGCTCGGGCCTTGTAGGCCTAGGCCGAAATCCGGCACTGTATCACAATGTATTAATTTTTGTTTGATTACCAGAAATTAATACTTAAAAAAAATCTCTACAGTATATTTCAAGAAAACCTGTAAAATAGTATTAAATTATTAAGCCAAGAGCAGTTAAAATCAAATGCTATCACTTTGCCAATCTTTAACTTTGGAGGGCAACAGTGAAACAAAATCAAAATGTAATAATTTGGCTATTCATATTTTAAAAGTTTTTTTTATAATGTTTTATTTCAAAAATTGACATCTAAAGTTTTCATTAACTAACAAGGATAACTTTATTCACAATCTTTTGCTATTTTTCGCCAGTATTATAATTTCATATCTTCCAAAATGTATGATTTTGCCGTAGAATGTACAGATTTTGCATGGACAAATGAATAAATTGAATGTTATTTTATAAAGAAATATCTATTAAGTGGAAAAACCATTTGTTTTTTTTTATTTAAGATAAAATGACAGTTCATAAACTTTTTAGTCTACAGTTTTATTCTTTTTTAATTATAAATTCATAATTAGTTCAATGAAATTAATAGTTTTAATTTTATTCAAATAATATTTTATTCAAAAAGAATTTTTAATGGTTATAAAAGATAAAGTAATGCTGCATAATTTAATCAGTCCTAAAATATAAATCAGTGTTTTATTGTAAATTGGCAATTTAAACTTAATGATTAATCACTTAATGATTTTTCTTATAAGCTGATTTGATTACGTAATAAGCTTTGTATGGGAGCTTTCGTTCTACTATTGTAAGAAAAATTAATAAATTAAATAATTCATTGCATATTTTTTCCTATTCTTGTACTAAAAAGTATTACTTTAACAGTATATTTAATTTTTATAAATTTAAATTTTTTTAACTTATCCTGTGCCAGAACCAAGTCACTATGTAAGCATTATACAAAGTCTGGTTCTACAATGATTAATATTGAACTTTTGGTTAGACTAAACATAATTAAAATATTTAAATTGTTTTATCATAAATGCATTTTAAAAATTAGGTATTAACACAAACACAACTCTAATTAGTTTATTTACTATATTTCTGTATTTTAGTAACAAATGAAGTATTTTTTACTACCAGAAAATATTTTTTACCAATATATTATGTACTGATAATATGTAAATATGAACTTTCAATCAATATTTTTTTGCAATTTTGACAGGAATATGTATTTAGGCTTTTAATTTTAAATTGCTTTTCACTCAGTAAGTTCTATTTTGATTGCGTTTGCTGTTTTTAAATAGTGAATCTTCAAAATTGTATGATAATGTGCATTAAAATTTTTGTTCATGTACCTACAGTTTTTATTTCGTAGGATATTATTATTTTGTATATTTATGTGATAAATGAAATTTCTTATTTTATTTCTTTACCAATGCAGAATCCTTAAATTTCAGTATTTCAGTATTCAGTCATGAAAAGTTTGGCAGTTGATTTTATACCTGTTGAATGTAAAAATGAAAATTAAATATTTAAATAGTTAAATTTAACTTAAAAAAAGTGGTGGATTAATGTTATGTAATTAATCTTGTAGAGATCGAAAATATTAGTCTGTAAACTATTTTCCATTCCAAAGAACTAATTTACAATAAAATTCCATAATGCTTAGGTAATTTTATGCTATTGTGTCTTGTTTCAGCATAATTATTTTCCTAATTATTTTTATTTACCATAATTTTATTATTTTAATGTTCATGTAAAAGATAATTTTTCAATGTAGAGAGTAAATAATGTACTTTTCAAATTAAAAAACCAACTGACTCGAATTAATACCCCTCCCCCCCAAAGTGTAATCCAACGTTCAGAAATACTCTAGAACATTCAGAATATACTTTAACTTTTGATCTTAGAGACATTTTTGAATAAAAAGTGATTTCATGATATTAATTTTATACCTTTAAAATATTTTTGAATAAATTTATTATTTTTTTGGCTTATTAAACTTTTATCTGATGTATTTTATTTACTACAAGTTATTGTTTAGTTATACACATTTATTTCTTAAGATTTTTTGATGCAACATTTTATTAAATGAGTTAATTATTGATTTTTATTTTTTACTTAAAAACTTTTGTTTTTATAAAGAGAAAGTTTTTATAAGAGAGACCCAATAATTTAATAGTTTCATTTTATCCATCTTTGTATAATTTATTTTTAATTTTCATTTTCTGAAAATGTTTATTACTATTTTTTTTAGTTTTGTAATCAAAACCAAATATTTTGCATATCACCATTGAGTGAGGAATATTTTATTTGTTTGCTAACCAATAATTACATTTCTGAAAATGTAGTTTGATATGCGTTATCTATAATATGCTTGATTTACATAAATTAGGATTGTAGTCATTTTGTGTGATATTCATCAAACCTACTAATGAAACCCTCAAATTTTTATAAAATCTATATCACACTGTGTGAAGACAAAGTTTACTTTAAATACTTATTATTTTTTAAACTATCTTAAAAAATGCATTTAACATTAGTTTGTGATAGTTTTGGTAGTTGAAGAAAAAAAATGAACTTGGTTGTAAAAAGTAAAAAGTTGATGTCCGGTATTTGTCAAGTTGAAGGTGTGTATAGAATTTTGAGATTTAAATTCTCACTTTTCTCAGCATGGTTGTTAAAGTTTACTATCGATAAGAACTAGATTGATGTATAAGTGTGTGTTGCCGTTAAACATGTTAAATAAAATGTATAAAATAAAATTTTCAGCAGCTTTTTGTTTAATAGATATTAAACTTATTCGTATTTATTTAATACTTAATAAGTCTTTTTTTTTTAAATAAACTGTACATAGAAAGTACTTGAAAAATGTTTAATAGTTTTTCTTATAATATATTTGTTTTCTTTTAATTGGTAAAGTTTTTGAATATCTTATTGAATTGATAATTCTGGAAAAAATTATTACATGGTATGTACAAGATTAAAGAAAGTTTTATTTTTTAAATTGTTTATGCTTTTTAATTTTTATTAGTTTTAATAAGTCTCTTGTTTAAAGCTATGAAACAATCAATTAAAATTACACATGGCGAACAACTGTCTCAAAGTGATATCAGAAATAGTTTAAAATCAGTTTTCGGTTTTGTTAGAATTTCAAAAACCTGATTTTGTTGTTATTGTTAAATAACTTACTTCTATTTAAATAACAAAATTATTGATTTTTTGAAAATTCAAATGCATATCTTTTCCTGTCATTTCATTTTAATTTCCATTAAATTTGTCAATCATGAATATAAGAAATTTGCATTTTATTATGCCAACATTGGTAATATTTTAATTTTCTTACTTTTGTGTTGACTGTTTGGGATTGGATTCTTGTTAGGTTTTTGGATTTAGCTCTATTTGTTTTACTCGGTGATTATCAGTATTCCTGTTTACCACCCCCACCCCCCAAATAAAGTAACCTTTATGTTGATTTATTACAACATATAGACCTACAAGATAGTATGAAACATTCTTATTATTAAACCTTTTTTTACAGGATATTTTAAATGAATTAAACTTTCTATAGTTAATTAGGGATACCATTTGTGTGTTCATATTACCTGGATCTGGATCATTTGGCATCCAATGGAGTTTATTGCATATACATGTAATTGGAGCACGTTTTTATATGCTCAAACATATAGTAGAAAAGCAAGCAAAGCTGTGTGATGTAGGTTTAGTATATGCATGAGTATTTTACAATTTTGTCTATAAATTACTTAATGTGAAGCTTTTGAAAAGTAAAATGTCTGAAATTGCTTAGAAGGTAACGATTGGCTTAAATGTTGAAGTGTTTCAAGGCTTGGGTATATTTCATCTACTTTTTTTAAAAAATAACTTTTTTTTTGCAACAGAACATTAACTTACACTTGAATAGATTTCTATGATGGCTACCCTTTGCGCATGCGCGATTTTCTCGAAAACCTTATTATGACGTCCGATCGGTACTGTGAACTCGTGTACCGAATTTGAAGTCGATAGCTCTTTTACTCCGAGCTGTAGAGTGTTTTCAGATAAAATCACAAGAATGTCCTCATCGCAATGCTTTCATTTCCTTGTATTCCATATTAAGTAATTGAAAGTAATTAAGAAACTAAAATATCTAGAAATTTAAATTAGTTTTTTTTTTCAAGATTTAATATTGCGCATTTATTTTTTAGTTTGAAAGTTACTCTTGATTGTAATCTCTTACTTTAAATTCAAAATGTATAATTATCCGATTTTTGTACAGCGAGTCAGGAATTATTATGCACATTTCTAAATCTAGGCATGTAACACGTCAGGTGTAGTTGCAAAACTCACATTCTCCAAGATATAACTAAGATATAGGGTCCGGTTCGGTTCATTGGCGACTTTAGATAATGGTAAATTCAATTGGACGAAGATAAACTGACCGGACCCTAATCTTAGTTATGCTTTGGAGAATTGAAGTTTTGTAAATACACCTTCAATATAAAAATTGTTGTGTGTCTATGCACAAGAAAAGTTATTGAGACTGACCATGTAGGAAACTGTTAAAGTAGTTTGTAGAAATGTATTCTATCTATTGTTTTTTGTAGAAAACAAAATTGGAAAATCTAGATGTGCTTTATATATAATCCTTTGTGATTTGACAAAAGTATAAGTACTGATTTTTGTGTGAAGTTATAAAACGTACTCAGAAATGGTACTTAAGGTTTGGGTTCTGCAGTGGTATATACTTTTTACTGTGCCTTAGTGATATATTGTTTATTCTGATATTTGTAAGTGTTTATGTCCTTATTGTGACGATACAAGTAAATAAATTAGTTGTTTTTATCAGAGGCTTCTCATTATTGCATCTGATCACAATTTTACTATTTTAATTATGTTAAATAGTCATGAAATTTAAATATAGGTTAGCTCTATAATTTGCTCGCTTGTAGCACAATCTATATAGAGCTCTCAAATATAAACATACAAAATTTAATCTAATCTAAAGCAGAAAACAGTATAAACTAAACACCTTCAAAACAGGAAAAGTATTTTAATTTATTTTAATCGTGTATTTCTCGCTTAAAAATGCCAATAGCAAGATTTACATTTTTTTCTATTCAGTTCAGAATATTCTGCTAATTTAGTATTAATGTTCATTGTATGTATGTGTACTATTATTATTATTATTATTAAAGTTAATATCTTTACTCAGATTTTTAAATATTTCATTTCAATATTTTATCTACTAACCGTACAGAGACATCTTAGAAATAGTGCATATTTTTCACAAGCTCAAAGCCCCTAGAGATTTAAACATTAAAAAATACATTGTGAACTACTAAATTAAGTTTTTATTCTCAAGTTGCAGTTTGGAAAATTTGGATTTCAAACTTTAGTTCTAAACAAATTATCACCTCGTAGATATTTTTTTTAGAAATTCAGATACGTCAAACCATGTTAATATCGAATACCATGATAATTTTTTTTTCGAGTTTTCGAGTTTTTGAATTGTATATAAAAATAATTTAATGATTGTTTCATAAGATTCATATATATCGTCTAAAAATTTTCTTAAGTAACGTTCAAATGTAATTGAGCAATTTTTAACTCTTCATTGATTTATATATTTTTTCTATTATATTTCGTCTAGCCATCCGATAAACGGATAGTGCAAGGAAAAAATTCTATTAATACATAACTGCTTATGCATTGGACTTGAGCACGCTAGATCAGTCTTTATCTAAAGCCCGTCCTTACGTTTATTATCGCTATTGGATTACCGTTGAATTTGGTACCGATCTACAAATGAAAAAAAGTAAATGTTTTATATTATGCTCCTAAAAATTGTTACAATGTGAAGTCGTGGTTTATATAACAAAATCTTGTAATTCACACCATTTATACTGTTACTAGCTTTATAAACCCGGTGTTGCACAGGTGTACCCTTAATAACGGTGATTGTTTCTTTTTATGTAAGCATTTATTTCATGCCAATTGATCCCTTCTCCACTGGTCAGCACTCCATCGGTATATTATAATTTCCTCCCATTCTAATATCAGCATTAATTTTTAAAAATAGAATATACAGTGTATAAGAGCTGTATACACTGCGATTCAAAAGTTCAGACAATGACTTCATTTAACTGTAAAATTTAGAATTGTGATAGTAGAGTTACAAAAACCTCCTAAACATATTAAAAAAGTATTTTGAAATGCTATAATTGAAACATGATTGTTTGATTTGCTATAACAATTTTTTTCATAAAATAAAAATTTGTATGATGTAAAAGTTTAGACACAAATACGAGATTATGCTAATTTAAAGTAGATAATGGCCTAATTTCGCATTTTTATTGATGAATAGTATTTTTTATATGATAAATAAAAAAAAAACACGATATCCGGTGAACGTAACAGAATATTGGTTCAATTTTACTCCAAAAAGACAATATAGCCACTTTAAATCTTTATTAAATTCATATTTTCTTCAATTGTACAATTTAACATCTCTAAATACGAACCGAATGCTTACCAGTCAATCACCTTAAAGTGTTGTCACGAATTCGTAGATTTAGAGACATGGATTGGTCGATTTTCTTGATGAAAAGAGCAGTCTTTCCCATATAAAATCACAAAATAGAGCGACATATTATTCTTTTTTGCACTTTAGTACAATGCAGAGATAGTCACCTCTTCAAAAACGCCAAAAAAGTCGGTCATTTCAACGTAAATTTACTCCACACCATTACGAAAGTTCCTTCTTTATACTGAAGTTTGAAATTTCTGGAGAAAAAAACGGTTTCTTTGAACTGGTTACAATTTAACCGGTCTCTTTAGTGCTATTTAAACACGTTCGGTTTAACCGAATATTGAAAAATAAGCTCCTGAAAATACCGGTTTTTCCCCTCAAAAACGAGGAGGAACGTTTATAATGGTGGGGAGGGAGTTACGTTGATGAGACAGACTTTTTTGTCGTTTTTGAAGAGGTGACTATTTCTACATTGTACTAAAGTGCAAAAAATAATGATATGTCGCTATTTTGTGATTTTATATGGGAAAGACTGCACTTTTCATCTAGAAAATCGGTCAATACATGTCTCTAAATCTACGAATTTGTTTCAAAACTTAATGTGATGGACTGGTAGGCATTCGGTTCGTATTTAGAGATATTAAGTTGTACAATTGAAGCAAATCTGAATTGAATAAAGATTTAAAGTTGCTATATTGTCTTTTTAGTGTAAAATTGAACCAATATTCTGTTAAGTTCACCGGATATCGTGTTTTTTTTAAATTTATCATATAAAAAATACTATTCATCAATAAAAATGCGAAATTAGGCCATTATCTACTTTAAATTAGCATAATCTCGTATTTGTGTCTAAACTTTTGCATCATACAAATTTTTATTTTATGAAAAAAAAAATTGTTATAGCAAATCAAGCAATTATGTTTCAATTATAGCATTTCGAAATACTTTCGTAATATGTTTAGGAGGTTTTTGTAACTCTACTATCACAATTCTAAATTTTACAGCTAAATGAAGTCATTCCCAGCTAAAAAAATCAGCAAAAAACCTGCATGGAAAATGCAGAAATGCAGGTTTTTTGAAGCGAAATGAAGGTCTTATGAAGGGAAATGTTTTCAGCATTTAACCTGTAGTATTTATATGGGTACGGTGCTGAAAAATTCAGCAAATAAATTTCAGCAGGAAAACTGCATGTTTTGGATGAGAGATAAAGCTTTTATGCAGGAAAATGTTTTCAGCAAAAAACCTGCAGTAATTTTACAGGTATTATGATGAAAAATTCAGCAACTAAATTTCAACGCAAAAACTGCTTCTTTCGGACGAGAGATAAAGATTTAATGCATGGAAATGTTTTCAGCATTAAACTTGCAGTACTTGTAAGGGTATTGTGATGAAAAATTCAGCAACTAAATTTCAGCAAAAAAACAATGCTTTTGAAGAGAGATGAAGGTTTTATGCAGGGAAAATGTTTTTTTAAAGGTATTGTACTGAGAAATTCAGCAACTGAGTTTCAGCTGGAGAACTGCATGTTTGTAAAACTTTTTTAAGGTGATTTTTTCTTATTCTTAAAGAAAACTGCCATTTTTCTGAAGGATTCATCCTAAAAGAACAAAGAATTAGCCGTTTCAGTTCTACATGAAAACAGCAATTTCTCTTAAAATTTTATGCTGAGAAATACCTTTATTTAACCTTATACTTTTTATTACCTTTCTTTAGAGTTTATTTTTTTAACCTATATATTTTAAAGTACACTTAAAATACTGTTTTATCTTTAAACTCACATTTCAATAGCACTTATTGTGCAATTTTATGCAAAAAATTATCTAAACTTTCTGAGAAAATAAGGACAATATTTCAAGCAAAGTATTTTGTCTAAAAAACTTTTAGCAGAGAATTAATACAACATGTGCATAATTCTTTATAGCATAGAGTTACACATGAAGCCTGCAGGGGACAAAATCGTTTTCTGCAACAATGTCGACAAGTGGGTTGCTGCTCAAGGGAAATTACAAACCAATAACTTCTATGGTGCTGCACTATCATACCAGTGTAAACTTTTTTTTTTACGACTCTAATGAAGCGTCATTGAAAATAAGTATCATATGGGTTGACCAGTTGTGAGTTTATTTGAAGTTATTTTTAAAAAATAATGTGTGCGTTAACCCCAAAAATACTGTAAATTTTTTTGTAGTGAATCTTTATCTTAAAATTGATCTTTATTTTTTTTATTTTTTTTCTTTATTTTTTTCTTTATTTTTTAATTTAGTTTTGATATTTTACACTTGTAGTAATTGTATCCCAGCTAAAAATTGTTGGAATTTTTCGCGGAAAAACATTTAATTTTTAATGTAAACATTTGCAGTTTATTAGCAAATTTTGCAGCAAATTAGCTTAATATGTTCAAATCGCAGATCTAGATTTTGTTAATCTGTAACTTCTACAAATTCAGAAACGATATCAAAGCTATAATTGGCGATTCAACTTCTTTTTCCCAATTTCCATGGACGTTTTTGATTTGATTTTGCAAAAAAGAAGAAAATAATGCCACCCATATAAAGATACAGTAAAATTTAAACGAAAAAAAGCAGATTTAAAAATTATTTGCTTAATATTTCAGTTTGCTCAATAGCTTTTCTCTCACCTTTTTATAGAAAATTTAAAAATAAATTCATCTTAATGGAATTCTTAAGATATATTATTTTTTCTAACTCACAAAATTTGCATCCAATTTATTTATTACCACCTTAGAACAATTAATTAAATCTTATTTAAATATTTTTAAATAAAAATCATATACAAATTGTACCTTAAAATCATGAATCGAATTTATTGACTATAATCGAATCCATGGAGTGTGTAATTTTGTATGTTCTAATTATAAGATATACCATTCCTAATTTTAAAACGTGCTCCAATTTGCAAGCTCCAATAGCGCAGTAGGTAGCGCGCTGAACAGCGACACAATTACCCCCAGATCAAATCCCGTGCTTCTTCCTACTTGGGTATAAATGCAACTCAACTTCAAAATATTCACTTATCCTGCAGTTTTTTAAGTGTTTTTCCAATGAAGGAAATATTAAGGTTTTTTGATGAAGGGAAAATGGAGGCTTTTGATGAAGGAAAAGAGAAGGAACTTGGTACCTAAAACTTTACTTATCCTGCAGTTTTTATAAAGGTTTTTTAATGAAGGAAATATAAAGGTTTTTTGGTGAAGGAAAAATGGAGGTATTTGGAACCTAAAACCTTCAATTATCCTGCAGGTTTTCGAATGAAGGGAAAATAAAGGTTTTTTGGTGAAGGTTTTTGGTTCCAAATACCTGCAGTTTTCCTGCAGCTTTCCTTCAATTTTTTTTCAAGGTTTTTTTGCTGATTTTCTTAGCTGGGTTGTCAAACCTTATTCATCGCAATGTACTAGCATTTTGTCAGGTGTAAGTTAGATACAAAATGTAAATTAACAAATATCTAATTTATATGTGATCTGGATCTCTTTCATATTATTATGATTAATCACAAGAATTTAAAAAAAAAAACATGATTTGGTTTCACAGGATCTTTTAAACATCACATTATTTATCGATTTATATAAAATACGCATATAGGTAACTTCAAACCCTTTGTAAGAGGGTGAAAATACAATAGAGGAAATGTGTTAATTTAAACCATAATAATACTCTCCAATATACAGGACAAGAAAGCCGCTCTTGGTTCTCATCACATCCTTGTTTCTTTTCCCTCCTAAAACAAAGGCGTGAATAGTAATAAATGAAAGTCGGCATTTTCTTTACATTCCCACTGTGTAAGCCCTTTGCATTGATGCTGTTTGCTGCATCCTCAGGAATTAAACCAAGGTCTCGACCTGGTCAATCAATATAGTGGACGAAGCTTACCATGTCATGTACCATCAATCACCGAAACCACCAATGAAGGCCGGAAGAAACTACGTCACGTGAAACATGAATCAGATTTAAAAATATGAAGTTTTTGAAGTTATTGTAATACAATATTCGTCATCACAATTTAAATTGCCAAAAAATTTAGTATGTTTACATCACGTGATTTCGTGATATATTTTACCATATCTTTGATCACGCGATACGGAATTCTTTTTCTTTATTTCAAACCATCAAACTTTAGCTCTGCAAATCGTACGCTGAAAATTAAACTCCTTCAAAAAAATTTCTTAGATTTTGAGTAATTCAGCGACAATTTTTAGTTGCACTCATTCACTTCAGTCTGATTCTTCACCAAACCCTCAAGCAAGCAAATCTACGAAAAATGGGAGGCGGAGGTTCTAAAGACAACGGCAAAGACAAGAAGGACGACAAAAACAAGGATGGAAAATCCGGTGGTGCTACAAAGAAGCCGGATCCTCCAAAAAATTGAAAAGAAGTAACTACAGGACCCTCAGCTTAGAAATAACTATGGCGGCCGTCATACAGAACTTTCAAAATCTGCAGAAAATTTAACATCGAGATCGCCTTGTATGGTTAAAGATGTGTGTTTGAAAACAAAATTTGATGTCCGTTGCATTTGGATTTCGCCATCTTGAAGTGACGGCGTTCAATGGCTTCTAATGCTTGTAGATGAACTTTTTGTTAAAATAAAAATATTTGAGATGTAGCTAAAGTTAAATTGTACTTAATTCGTCTTAAATTAAAAATCAATTTCATAATCGAAACATTTTCTAATAATAATTAAGATTTACATAATTTAATGCTTTCGAAAGTTAAAATAATTTTTTCTTTCGTTTTAAATGTTAATATTTTACAAGACTTCAATATTTTACTAAAATGAAACAGCTATGATATAACGTCCGTTCTCAATTTGGCGGTTTGCGTTAGGTTGCCAAGCAACCAAAGTGCCCAAATGTTTTAAACATTCCTCTTCATATTTCATTCAACTCGATATGTAGAGAAACCCTACGTTAAATTTTCAAAAGCTCGCCAAAAGTCGCTACTGAGCAGAACGGCCATTACAACTTTACCGAAAATTCGCAAAAATTCAGGTTTAAGGTTATAAGTTTACAAGTTTGAAATTGTTTTCATCGTCAATTAAAAAACAAAACTTGTAGAATTTCAACTTTAAAATTAAATTCTTGTATGAAGCATATTTATTTGGTTGTCAAGCAGCTACATTCTTAATTTCATATTTATATCATTTCTAAAAGTTATTCTTTCTATATCTGCTTCTAGCGAAAGAAGAAAATTCATAACGAGCATTTTAAATTTCATAATGGATTATCCATAAACAAAGAAAAATGCAGTATTTATAATACTTCTAATAACCATATTACACATTAAAATATATGCAACGGAAATAATTAAAGTTAACATTCCTCGATTTAATATTTTGAATTATAATTATTTTTTTATTAAATAAAAAGCAATAAAAACTTTGGAATCTCTATTAAAGCAGATAAATGTTGAAGCTATTATTCCTTGTCGAACCATTTAACATGCAATTGCTACCTTACTTATTGTAAACGTACAATTTGAAAAATAAGAAAAGATATGTAACTATTTAACGCTCTTAATAAATTAATCGCTAAGTAAACTATTTTTTTTTTAAATGCAATAATTATACATATTATACGTGGAGTTGTAATAAATGATGGTTTCTAAGGGATTTTAACATAAAGCAAATAACTGAAAAGTTTCTAAGGTGTTCTTCAACGCAATTACAATATAATTTCGAAATATAATTTTTAATGTTGTTATCTTATTCAAGGAAATTACACACTATATTACTATCTAAGTTTTTATTTTACATTTTAATACATGATTTCAACAATTTTGAGTTTTATTCATAAAGTATCACTGTTGTAAATATTTTAAAATTAAGAGTTTATATCTGCTTTTCTTTCATTCAATTTTGGGAAAAAGCTGATTGTTAGAATGTACTATCCGGTCAATTTTGATTTTTTTTTAAAATATAGCTCTTAAAACAAAAAGTCTGTAACATACATTCTAATCAAATTTTTCAGAATTGTTTGTAAAATGGCTGTTTCTTAGTAAAAGATTACCGGATAATACATTCCTATAGTTTCGAATTCAACTGTGCATTTGCTGCTCAGGCCCAGTTCCGGCTTTTCCTTTGGAAGACTTCCTCGGTTTCTTAGCGGCAGAATTCTTTCTCGATTTAGATGTCGAGGTCCTCTTCGTTCCAGCAGACTTCTTTTTCGGTTTTGACGTCTTCTTAGCAGAATTTTTCCTCGGCTTGGACGTCTTCTTTGCAGCCGTCTTTGTTCCAGCAGACCTCTTAGTTGCTGAGGCTGACTTGGATCCGCTCCGCTTCTGTCCAGCATGTCCTTTGACATCGTAGTTGGCTGCGAGAAGTTCTTGTCCAAAGGTTTTCAAAAAAGTCTTTCCATCGATGTTCATCAAGCCACTTGAACTTTCTCCATGGCCAAGGGAAACTCCAACGAAAGGCAAAAATTGTCCAGTAGCATGATTTGGTTTGGAAGATCGAACACTTTTATTAATATCAAGATGATCCATTTTTGTGATTTTGGGAAAAGTAATTTTTTAAATAACAGAAGTTTAATGTAGTATTTTTGGATGCGAAGTTTCAAACGAAATAAAAGGTAACTGATAAAGTAAAGAATTTGCGATCTTTGAATTCAAATTTATCACTTCTCGAGAAAATGGTACGTTTTGAGCGAGGATTAAAATTTGAATTTGATTGGTCGAAATAACGATGCCAGCATCATGCAAAACCTGCATAAAATAGTTTTTACACTCAGATATTTACACGGGATTGTATAAAAAATATCTACTCCATTTATGTTTGACTGTGTATCTGTATTCTTTCTGAATCTCCGTATGAACCAGAACAACAATACACAGAGATATGGGAAAGGTGTCAAATTTCGCGGATTGAAACGGAGAAGTTATTCCGTCACTTTAATAGCTTCTGCGTTCTTTTGTTTGAAATTGGTCACGAATATGTACCTGTTTGGTGTATTACTAATGATACACCCGTGAAATGACAGGTAGATATTAAGCTAGTCAATCTATACACTCTAAAAACTAAATGTGTAAACTTGAAAATTTACACACGATCATGGGTATATTTCAAGAATTACACATATGAGGCACCAAATTACGCATTTGTATGTGTAAACGAGAGGCGTGTAAATTGACAAATGGTCAAAAACACATATTTATGTGTAAACATGAAAATATCAAGCATTTTACCCAGTATGGTGAGTTTTTTTTAATTTACACATATTTATATGTTAAAAAAACATCAAGCAGTTTACCTAGTACTGTGAGTTTTTTTTTAATTTACACACATATATGTGTTCATGCTTAACATCACTCTAAACTTTATTTTACAATTCAGCAAAAGGCTGGAGAGCCCAGTCAGTAAGTCGCTTGCCTTTGTATGCGAACGATCCCAGGTTCGGGACCGAGTATTGTTAAAATAACTGCTGACCTACAAACGGTCTGTGTGTGTGTAGCTAAAAATTATTCTTCGGAATAATACCCCGCGTAGAGGAAGTGCACTTTAAATATGCTCCAAAGTCACAAAGTTGCAGATGACCTTGACCGTAAAAAAAATTACGTTGGATGCCTTCTCAGGTGTCGGCTCGTCACTTGACTATGTTTCTCAATTATGACGCCCGTCGCCAATAGCCCTCGTGTAGCTCTAGTGTGACGATTTTTCAACATAAAACTCTAACAATCCACTGTTAGTTTGAATTGGCGTCGCACTAGAGCTACATGAGGGCTATTCCTAACAAAATAACTGCCGACCTATAAACGACCCGTGCAGTATTATAAAGATAGAACTATAGTGGCTAGAGGCTATAATAGAACGAAATTATAGCTATTGTTTACTATTGCAACTGCTTTTCAGCTGCCAATTTACACTACGTTCTTGAATTGAGCTTTAGTGCAGTCAAAGAGCGCTTTGTTTTCGCAAACTTCTATGAAATAGTTTGATAAAAATCGTATAATAAAAATGCAAACAGTATGTAAAACAAACAGTTGTTGCTGAAAATACGATTAGAACACATTATATAATTAAATATAGTTTTTTAAAGCAACTTTAAATATTTGTAAATCGTTTGAAAAAACTTTTGAAGAATGTATAGTACTACTCAACTCTTTTTTTATTAAAATAATAGTTCTTTGTTCGTGTTCTTTTCGCTGTGGAATATATTTGCGGCAAAGGCTTCTATGGCTTTCAGAAAAATAAATAAATGTATAAAATTAGTTATAACTTCGAAGTCAACTAAAAAAAAAGATAATTTTATAACGCCACTCTTTCGTATGAATTTCGCCAGCAGGTGATGTGTGCTATACAAAATGCATAGAGTTGATTTTTATCGGAAGAGTTGAAAAGAAAAATAAACATATTGGACGCTTTCAAGTTAATGCAGTGGAAACCGGGATTTGATTCGGGAAACATCTGTCGCTTGTTTTGCTCTTCCATACCAGAAAATTGAATTGTTGTCGCTGTCTTATTATATGTAGTCCTATGGTCAGTTCGATATTCTCACATTCGATTATTTCAAACGTAATGTTTAATCATTTTCATATATAGCTCAAAGTTATGTGTGCTGAAATTCTGAAACAACATTTTTTTGTTGGAAAGGTTTGGATTATTTTGTAAAAAAATTTATCAAGGTAAGTGTGAGTAATGTAATACTTTTTTCTGTTGAAATAAAAATGTTTTCTATAAATTGCTTTGGTTTCTTCATTCAACCGATACATATAGTATTATTATAAAATTATTTAGTTATTACTTGGTTAAAAAAGAAAAACAGTAGGGAAAACTTTATAATTTCTACTTCTTTATAGTTAAAAGTATTATTTTTACGATGCATATTTGTGTCTTAAATTCTGGTTATTAATCAAGAATGTTTTACATTGAAAGAAATTTATTTTTTTGTGTAATGATCATTACATTTTTGTAACTTGCTGTTTTTCTTTTAAAATAATTTTAATATGTAAAGTCAAAGTGCTAAATCACTATAATTTAATATTGAACAGTTTGTTGTCTTTTAAAATAGTTTCTTCTAAGTTTGAAAAAATATGTAATTGTGACAATTATATTTTACTGTTAATAGTGGATCAGTCTTAAATTTAACTTTATATTCTACGGTGGATACACAGTAAAATGCAAAATGGAAAATTTTAACAACGGAGAAATAAGAAACGGAACTTCTGTAAAATACACGGGAAAATACTTAACGAAACGGGAAAGTCCCGGCAACTCTGCTGCTGGTACTTTTCTCGTTAATTTCAGGAAATTTTTTTTACAGTGTATCATGAATTGAAATTACAGAAGTAGTGTAGCATTATTATTGTGTTGTTCGTTGTTTATATTAAAATTGGATGGTAATTTCCAAAGTGATTAAATCTATAAAAAATATTCCACATTATTTTTATTTTTTGCTTCATATTATAACTCAAAAAATTTTGTTGTCTAAAAATATGTATTTAAGTGTAATATGGTTAGGAATGTATATTGTATGTATGCATTTCTAAATTACTTAATAAAGTGTGTATTTCTGAATTACTCAATAAAGTGTGTCTTTCTCAATTAATCGGTAAAGTGTGTAATTCTCGATTGCACAGTAAAGCGTATAATTCTCGATTGCACAGTAAAGCGTGTAATTCTCGATTGCACAGTAAAGCGTGTAATTCTCGATTGCACAGTAAAGTGTGTAAACTGAAATTACACGCTTTTTTACACACATAAACAAATCATTCTAGTGGCAAAAAAATACCTGCTTTCGTGTGTAAATTTACGCGTTTAGTTTTTAGAGTGTAATAATAAAAGAAAGAGTCTGTCTATTTGTCTGTGGATCGTAAAAGACCTACTTATACTGCCTTTAGAAATTCCAAATTTTTAAGATAGATTCCCTTTAACACCCAACGTGTGCACCTGAGGCTTAGTTTTTTCATATTTGTTCCAGTTTTAGAGAAAATTCTAATTTTCTGAAAAAATACACCACTTTCGCTCAAATCCGATAATTTTTTTCCCTTTCGTGTTGCCATTCGACAGAAGAAATTAAAATGAACACAAAAATTAATTAAAATTGAAATTGCTCTTATTTTCTTGCCATTACCTCAGAAACTAAATTAATGCTTTGAAAAATAATTGAATGTGCCAATGAGCTAAATGTAAAACAAAACAACAGAATGGAGGTTTTGACGTGAAATAACATTGTTATACAATTATGGTTCATTTTGAATTTATTAGGAAAATTGCGATGACAGTAAGTTCATATTGAGGAAGATTTTTGTGATATGTGGATGTGCATTTTATAGTGATGTATTTTTATTTTTGAATTTTAAAGCAATATAAGTAACGGGATTTTATTCTTTATAATGAACGGGAACAAAGGCAAAGCTTATTATCCTATAGCAAATTAAATGACACATATACTTGGATCGATTTGATATTCTATTAGTCCGTGCGAAGAACGGGTAATTATTTGCTAGTCAATAACTGGTCATGAAAGATATTAGGGTGCTCACAAGATTACTTTTAGGTTTTAAAAGTTCAGTTATTATTGATAACTAAGTAAGCCAATTTAGCCTACTTAGCTAACTTTAGCCAAATGTAGCCAACGATAAGGAATAAGGAATAATTAATGAAATATCGAAGAGCAATAGTTTGTTTAATGTTTGAAAGTTTAATTTGGAACTAAATGTTGTGTTTGGCGCTTTTTTAGACACATGTGAATTTTGCGTGGAAGCAGTTTTAAAGTGACAGATTCTGTTTCAAACCTACTTGTTTACGTTATAAACGTAGTGTGGAAACTAAAATGGAAGTTAAAGAATTGCGGTAACATTATCCCGCAAAATTGTCATAAAATTTTCGCATTTCAATACCTACCTAGGCTCATAATTTATAATTTTAAACCACTGTTGGCAAAGGGCCTTGTGATAATCAATAATCAGTAATATTGAAGATTTCTTATCTTATAATATACTAGAAGACTCTTGATGCCCCGTAATGAACAATATTTCTAATTTCCATTGCATTTACACCGCTCGTTATCCTTCATTCATATTTCATGATGCGAAGATAGATGTGTTTTTAAACTGAAATTTGTACCCGAACCAAGAATAACATCTCTCATAACTCTATTTGTTTGGTTGTGAGTTGTTTTTTTCCTTATAGTTTATTTTAGCATTTTTATGTTTGTTCTGGTCTTGATTTTGTATTTTGTCTAAAATTTTCAGAGCAAAATAATGATAAATATTAAATAATGGATAATTAATAAAATATGCAGGAGTAAAAAAGGCCGTTTTTTAATAGGGCTGAAGCCAAAAACCTAGAATCAAACAATTCCTGACAGAGTTTCTTATTTATAGTATCGTTTGGAAGTTGTAACGTTAATTATGACCACTTTGTATAGTATTAAGTTACGGTTTTCTTTTAGATAAACGCATACGTATTTTTATTCAGCTATAATTGAACTCAGCTAAGATTGAAACAAAAAAAAAGGAAAAACCATCACCCACGATCTCTGCAATTTCAATTGCCGAGTAAACCACTACCAATTAACATTAATAAAATAGATCGATATAATGATTAACGGCAATAATTAACAAGAAGTTGAGATTATTTTCTTTTCTTATCTGTACTATTAGAAACTTATTGTTGAAATAGTTGAAAACTTAGCTAACAGAGGGCGCCACTGACATGTTTTACTTTAAAAGTGACTGTAATTCCTTAGAAAAAATTGATTTTCTCGAGAGAGCTCTCATACACTACGTATAAATATAAAAGGTAATTTTAGAATCTAAATTTAAAAAATGTTGGGGGATAGGGGTAGGTACATATATATTCCGGCTTAAGTGCTTGATCAGAGACCCGCTTATAAAGCCTTCGTCAAGTAAGACAGACACAGAAAGATATTTTACTGTCACAGAGAAAGGAATATACACACAATGCGAAGGCGGGAATCGAACCCGTTACAGCGCGCAGACTGCTAGCGTAATGGTCCAAACCACTCGGCCATCCAGACCTTAAAAAATGTTTTAAATTTGATATTTTCAATACGTCAATTTCATATATCTTTATTCACAAATTCTTCCGAATTATAAAAAAAATTCTATTTCAAATGAACTTATTGACTACTGTCCATCTGCAGTTTAAAGGTCTTCGAGTAAAAAAAATATTACACGAATTTGTATTAAAATAAAAAAAAAATCCAGTATGTCACGTTACGTTTCGTTTTTTTTTTGCTACACGAGGGCTAATTTGACATAAGGACTTACTCCTGAGTGATTTCGAAAGCCAAGAATTGGGATTGGAACCAAGATATTGTAAACAGAACCAAGGGTCAGTGTTCTAACCCCTATATAACAGTATTGAATTGTTATATGTTCAAGTTTATGTGATTTCACCTAAAAGTGATCTTTAAAAACTGTTTTTTTTAAAATTATTTTAACAACTTACTAGAACTATATAAATGGGACATAAAACCAGGATCGGCTTATTAACAGATATCAACAATGATACCAATTTTACAGATATATTTTTTTCTCTAATGGGGCTGCAATATTGGCGGTCAAGCCTTTTGCAGAGATATTAACACGATAAACTAATTAGGGATTGCAGTCTATCAAGATAACCATATCGCTTAGAACCGTTTCCCTACAAAAAACATTACAAATAAATTTGGCCAACGATAAGGAATAATTAATGAATTATCGAAGAAGAATAATTTGTTTAATTTTAACACTTCACAGTTTAATTTGGAACTAAGTGTTGAGTTTGGCGCTTTTTTAGACTCATGGAAATTTTGCGTGGAAGCAGTTCCAAGTGACAGTTTCTGTTTCAAACCTGCTTGTTTACGTTATAAACGTAGTGTGGAAACTAAAGTAGGGAAGTTCTAAGTGACAGTTTCTGTTTCAAACTTGCTTGTTTACGTTATAAACGTAGTGTGGAAACTAAAGTGGGGAAGTTAAAAAAAAATGCGTAAACTTTATCCCTCATAGTTGTCATAAAAAATGTGCGCATTTTAATACCTAGGCTCATCGTCAAGGTTTGGTATGACTGAATACATCAGACTATAATGGTCAGGTTTTGGTTAGGTGGAAATAACGCTACTCTAGATCTATACGATTATAATGGCCAGAGATATTTTCGACGGGCTTCTAAATTTTTAATTTTATGCCAATGTTAGCACAGTGCTTTCTGATGACTATAATCTTAACTTAGATTTTGATTGATAACTATAATGATAATTTTGATCATTTTTAAAGTAAAACCAATCAGGGGCGCCTCTTATTAGCTGGAATTTCAATTCATAATTCTATTGTTATTTGAATTAGTGTTATTTCAGGTCGTTGATGTGATGTATCGATTCCAGCTATCCGTTTCCTAGATGAAATTTGTTTAAAACCCGAGGTAGAACGTGCATGGTATGATACATGGTTCAAAGAGGATAAGGGGCTGGGGAGCCCAGTCGATTAGGCTTTTGCCTAGCATGCGAAAGGTCCCAGGTTCGGGTCCGGGCATCGCCAAACTAACTGACTGCCGACCTATAAACGGCCCGCGCAGCCAAAAATGTCCGACGAATAATACCCCGTGTAGAGGAAGTGCACGTTAAATATTCTTCAAAGTCCCAACGCTGCGTACGATGTCGCCCTTAACGGTTGCGTTGGGTGCCTACTCAGGTGTCGGCTCGTCACTTGACTGTGGTTCTAAAATACGACGCCCGTCGCCAATAGCCCTCGTGTAGCTCTAGTGCGACGATAATTCAAAACTAAAATAAAGTGGGTAAGAAAATCTTTAGAGTTAATTAAAAAAGCGTATAGTTTTCATACACTACAATCCTAAATTTATGTATAGTGTCAATATCTCTTTATTGTTGAGATCTGACGTCAATTGTTTCATGCCTGCTTCCGGGTAAAGAAATGTCGACTGAGTTTCTGAAAAGACGACTTGAATTCTTGATTTAGTTTCTGAAAGACATTGCAGAAAATACAAATAATATGTGGATCGATTGTACCGGAGTAACTGCAGTAGTGTGCAGTCAGAAATGAGAATTAATACTTAGCAATGATAGCTTATTAAAATTATACAGGCATAGATTTTTCATTTTTTAAAAAGAAGTCAATGTATGGTTGTTTTATTAATACTTGAAAAAAATATCCTCCAACCTGTTTATTGCACGTCACAAGAGTGTAATATGCTAAAAAGACTTTTTTCAAACAAAATTTCGTTTAAATGTAAACTTTATCTAGGTCCAAATATTAAGCTTTAAAACATGTATTTCCAATCACTCCGGATGCCTGAAAATTCAATAAGTACCAATTTTTGGGGCAAAAAAAGGAGACACAAACACACATTTTTTTCAAAGGTTGGCTTTTTATTCTCAGAAGATAAGCATTAGGGTATAAGTATAATGGTATATGAGATTTTAAGCTAGTCCACTGCGTCTTAACCATTATCAAATCTGCTTCTACTAGGATGGAAAATGCCACCAAAAAAGATTTAAGCTCGTACTAAATCACATGGCACCCCTTAGAGCAACAAGTCCTCAGTCACCACCGCCTTTTAATTGTGTGTGTATGGTATCAAGCAACGGGCATCAGTCAAACTGGCCGAACAATCGACACAAAAAATATAATCGATACAATAAGAATGATACAGTTAACAGTTACATATTTTAAATTGATTTAAACTGATTCTAACTGATTAATCGATTTATTAAATTAAGATTTGGTTGCACAATATAATAGAAGGCCCAAAAGTACTATTGAATGGAATTCTGATGGCTTTCTTCCATCTATTCATTTTCGAATAAAATTTAGCCATGACATTTAAAATGAACTGAACATGTATGGCCAAATATTGTGATGTCCCTGCTCATTTAAACATTCGGTGGTGACGTATAATGTTCTTAACCGTTAAGCATTCGAACGAACTCGATATTTTTTAAAAATCTTAATGATATACATTTTAAACATTATTTTAAAGTTAAACATTCAATTATATAGTTTGATTGTTCTTGTTAGCTTTCAACGCTATTCCACAAAAACAATTGTTTAAACCCTTCATATATATCCTTAAAAGAGAGAATCGCAGATTGTTTCTCTTTCAATACAATAAGCGGGTTTGATGCGAACTTCCATTTTTATCGTGGCTAAAAAGATTCGGGTGGAATAAAGTAATAATACATAGTAAGCGTATCGGACACTGGCAAGTCGCAGCTGATGCTTCTAAGGAAACTAGACTGAAAAAGTTCAAAGAAATTTGTAGTTATACAGATTTAACTACTCTTTAAAGAATAGTTAATTGCTCTTTTAAGTTGCTCTTTAAGGAACGTTGAAAATGAAAAATTATTATTTTGCCTTTACGGCAGTATTTCGGTACCTCATAATAGAAATTAACCGATTTACCATTTCATAATAAAGGAAATCGGACGTTTTTCTATTGCGGTGCAGATAAGTAGTTAGTATTTCTATTTGAACATCAATTATTGTAATTTTATGTGATTAGTTTTCGATAAATGCAATGATAAATAAAAATGAAACAACACTTTTCTTTGATTATAATGAACATGCCGTATTTATTCCATTTGTAAGATATATTTCAGATTGGATTAATATCGAAAATTAAGTAGAAAATATACAAGTATAAATTTACTCTAACCTAGTATTTAAATTACATTAAATAGAGTTTTGTGATACATAATATTTATAAAGAATTATACATCTACATCTGCGACTACTTATAGTACATTTTTAAGCTCTATTTTAACAAATGTACTTTGCAGATGCCTACCTTTTGAAAACATACAAAATTCTTAGATATTTAATAAAATATTATTTTATTACAAACTTTGCTTAGCGTTTTATCTGGGATATAATAGAAATACAATTTCAGGAATGATTACTTAATTTCTAAAAGACATTGTGTAAGTATTGTTTAAAGGATCAGTGCTAAAGGTTCGTATTGGAATAGATTACATTTAAATGAAATATTATTTTTATTATTATCTAAAGGTCCGGTGTCCAATATTAACCGGTTCTTTTTTATACTAAATTGCAGAGTTTAAACTGGTTGAATCGGTTCGGGATCTATCCAGAGAACCGCACAAGTTTTGTGAATCCGAAAAATGCTAAGTTTAAGCTCGGACTTTTTTTTTTAATGGTTCGGAGCTTTTATATTTTGCAACTGCCAGTGGCCGAGACGAAATGTATAAATGCTTCGCAGCACGAACACAACTAATCCTTCCCATATTTTCAACGTCATCAACGCGACTCAGTACTTGAGGCTCCTTCTTTTTGTGTACTCTCACGCAAAAACACTACAAGGTTACAAGCCATTAATGCTGCCATGTGAAGCAGAGAATGCAAATATATCATTTCTATAGATTATTATATATATATTTATTATATATAGTAGAAATTAAGGCGAAAGCTGTGCTTGAAATAAGGTTTTATGCCGCGCCGTCGCGCCCTCTTGTGGTGACGAGAATAATAAAATCTTCAAGCAAAAGGAATGACTTCTGTTTGAGTTGATATGCTATGTACATTGTACAGATCTTCAAATGTTTAGTTTTGTCATCAGCCTCAGGTACTTCCTTTCACATTCCCCTTTTACAACCAATTTCTCGTACGAATTTAAATCTATCTACTCTACCTTTCTTTTTTTATCCTTCTCTTACCTCTCCATCTGATGACAGCAACGAGTTTACAAGTTCATCAGTAAAAAGTGTATCTACTATCAAATATAGAATAATGAAAAATATCGAATATTTGTCTTCTCATAAGGGTAATATGTTAACAACCAATCAAAAATAATTTTAACATCACACATAGCAGCTGTGGGCATGAAATCAATTTTCGAATAGAAACGTGCGATTTTATTTGCAGAGTTTCGAATGTTTGGATTGTTCTTCGTCGGTAGGAAAAGTAGGTCAGAAGAAAAAAAAAGGATTTAATAACGAAATTTAGTTATTGTTTTTTTTCAGTCTATTGTAATATTTATATTCTTGGATGTAAATATGACTAGAATATAATTAATTAGTTAATTATACATAAAAATCCAATACTTTAAAATTCGAAAATGGTATATTAATAAATATGTTTAATGTACTTTAAAATTGTGAAATGCAATTTTGAAGGGTTTTGGAATTGAAAACTTTTATCTAAATTAAGCAACGTATATTCTTAATTAAAAAAACTCATTAGATAAACATTTTATAAAGCAAAAATTAGTTGAAAATTTTATTTAAAAACACCGCCTGAAATATTTTCTGATTTGTTTAATACTGAGGTTTTATTTAAAAGGGTATTAAGTGGCGACGTTAAATCACACGACTTCAAAAAGATACATTTTTGGACATGTGTTATTTTTCCTACGATATTTTGGCACATTGTGGATGATTTAGTATCCTAAAAAGGTACTAAACATGATTTCAAGAAGAACAAGTCAACCCACTCGAAAATCTGTAACAATACAACTCATCGTCACAAAATAATATAAATACATTGAAATACAAGATGCCCATAAAACATACAAATAACTTAAGAATATTTCCAGAATGTCACTATACAATTATGCAGTAGGTATGTACAATTCGCATCGGGAATTTGATATACTCAATTCGTACAAACAAGAACATACTTTTGTATAACAAAATAAATAAAATATAAATATCTGTAGAGTAATCGGTATTTTCTCTTGCTTTTTTTTTTTTAACTACACACACAACTACGGCACCGAACCCTAGAGCAATATGTGTGTAAAATTCTATGTGCTTCCAACGGCACTGGTGGACTATTTATTTAGTTTATATATGCATATAAATGTATGCATATACTTGTATATGCATATATGTATGAATAGGCAGAGGATAATGACTAACATACGAATTGACTTTGGTCCAAGAGCAGAAGCAAAAGACGAATATTATTCTTTAAAAAAGCTCGTTATTTGCTGTGAATAAATGGCTCAGGGACCTAAATTTAGGGCAAAATGTATTTTATATCATTTAAGTTGAGGATGAGAACATTAAGATTTTGTAATATGCATTAATTTGATATAAAAACCCATTTGGATTGTGCATACTTACAGTGCCAATTGAATTAGATTTAAATTTCATATTGTGTGTGTTTATTCATGCGCAAATGATAAGGTAAACAAATTATATATAATGTAAGTTTACATTCAAAATTCTACTTATAGTTAAACTCATAGTTTCCTTGCACAGAAGCCACGACCACGGGCGGAGCTATAAATCACTCGTAATTTCTTGCTATAAAACGCGCTGAAATTTCCTCTTCATCTGATTGCTCCGCGCTTTTTATAGCTCCGCCCATCGTCGTGGCTTCTGTGCAAGGAAACTATGAGTTTAACTATAGTTATTTTTATGTATTCTAAAATAAATTCTAGTTAGTATGTACAGTTGAATGAATAAATATTTCACAAAAAATGTGAAGCTTATAAACATCCGAAAAAATTTATATCCATAAATATATTTAAATTAAATAGATAGTATTTGAAATTATTTAAAAGGATATTTTTTTAAAAGGCATCATTTTAAGCGATATTATTTCCCAATGGACAAAAACTTTTTTTTTGTTTTTCGCAGTAAAAATTAACAGTGAAATAATTTAATTAATTAATTTCTATCGGCACATCCACCGTCATGCTTTAAAGGTTTTTTTTGTGTAATCACTTTTAAGGACACATTTGCCAAAATTGCTTTATTTTATTTTACATAACGGACGAAAATAGCAAAAGTTTTAAAAACTGAAAATAGCATGATGCAAAAAGGATGTACAGCCGTATCTATCATTATAATACCAGTTGTCATCTAAACCTTCCCCTTTCTTATAATAAATTTAAATCTTTCTTTTAAATTTCTACCACAATTGGAAAGCAACCTGCGTCATTTTTTCCTCCACTTTAAATTTTCAACGCTTTGAAGAGTTTTAGAAAAGACTTATTTGTTCTCGTTCCAATTTCTCTTTCTTTCCACCGCTTTTTTTCTTTTTCCCTAACTTCGCAATCCCTTTTCTAGTTTGGTTATTCTAGTTTTTGGTAATTAAGCCATACCTTTTATGAAGTGCGCCATTAACGATGCGATAATAACTGTCTTTTGGTAATTATTCTTCACAGCTGAAAACCCGACAAAAGTATATTTTTTATTCTAAATTTTTTCTAAGCGATGAGAAGGATACTTAAGCACGTTGGATGTACTCTTTAAACTGGTACTAATTTAGACGAATTGTTCTTCGTGCTGAAATTTTGTTCCTTTACTGGAGGTAATTCTCGTAAAATTATGTTTTTGCTTTAGGTGGATGCGATAGTATCATGCTTTTTTATTACGATTCACATTCAATATTGTCGATTTTATTTTTTAAAAGTTTGTATTGTTTTACATTTTATTTTTATTTCGAGTGGTCTTATTGTGGTTTTTAATAATTTTTTAATGCAATTTCGTTAAAATTAGTGATTTTTTTTTAGTTTTTTGAACTTAGGATAAGATATTGATACTCGAAAGACGTTTCTGTTAGTAAGTGTTAATAAAAAAGTCTCAAGGAGATTTGGCTTTGCTCTATCTATTTAGCTAACTTAATTAATATTGGTACGGACAAACTTAATTAACATTTGTATTTTATCAGACACTTGATTTAAAAAAAATAAAAATATTTCATTAATTAATCAGAAATAGAAATAAAAATAAAAAATCAATACAAATATTCCATTTGCTTTTGCTCTTAATCCTTCTCCACTTCCTTAGCGAAAACAAATTTTGTTTTTTAATATTTAAATAGTGAAACATTTTCTCCTTCTATTCTACTTTCTGTACCTGGCCAACAGCGTTCAAAAAATCTACATTATGTATATATCTTATCTATGCTATGAGTTATAAATACACGTACATGATTATAACTAATTTTCCTGCCAAAGGGAAGTTCGAGACGTTTCAGGATTTCTTTTCTAGAATCTCCTAAACCATTTTGCTTAGGCTTCAGTCATACATACGTCCTTATTTGGTTGTTCTAAAGGATAATAATACTCTGGAGGAAACGTGTGCTTTATACACAAAGCAGCTTATGACATTTTTTTTCGCAAAAAGGTGTCTACTGGATTATGTAACCTCGTCACCAGTTCCCGCCATTTTTTGCCAAGAGCGTTCCAAACGATGTATTTGATTAAATGACCGATGAAAAAATTGCGCTGGGGCGAATACTTGTGAAAGAAGCGCAATTTTTAGCTTTTGTTCGTGTTTAGCAGTTATGTTACCGTTTCCGCCATTTTGTCATCGTCTTCGAATGACGTAGATACTTGGTGAAGGTTACGTCTAAGCGACATACTCAACTGCATGCGACCGCTTTTTTTTGCAAGAATAAAGAACATTTGGTCATCTATAGTTTTATTTTGATTGTTCCCCACTTGAAAGCGATTTGTTTATTTTATAACTCAGTCTATTGAGTTACTGCACTTGTTTGGACAGACAATATATAACTTAAGGTAGGCGATTTGCTAATTCATGGCATCCGCCATGTTGGGAAAGTCATCTTTGCTCTGACTTTATTAACAGGTGTTTTTAGTCTACTTTTCTCGTTCAAATAACGACATTTTCAAAAAAATATGCAGCATATCCATCCATAACCGTACCTCAATCGCTCGTCAAGCAGATTGTCTTCGAGCATCCTTCTAAACTTAACCCTCCAGAAGGTGAAAAAAATAAGTGAAATTATGTTACAAATTCAAAAAAGGCATATCAGCAAAAAGCTCGATTGGTTGATATACTTGTTTAACAGGATTTTCATTACCATTTTTCTAAAAAGAGCTTAAAGTTTAAGAAGGTTGTTGTTTTTAACGGAACTTAGTTGAAATCTTACCAATTTAAGTATTTTGAAATTTTCAATATATCGGTTTTATTTATTAACATTTAAAAGTTAGTCAGTAAATTATTATTTTTTTACTACTAACGTTTTTTAAAAGTTTAACGTTTACTTTTAAATCTACTTGATCTGGTAACTTTCCTTCAAAAATTGACTGTAGAAAAAATATTTATACTAAGAATAAAACATTTTTCATTAACCCAGTGAAAAAAAAAAGGAAAGTTGAAAATTATTCTATATCCCACCTTTGACTATTCTGAAGGGTTACATTTCCTCAACGTGACCAATTTCCCATTTTTTCAATCTTATCTTTTTCCAAGTGTAAACAGTACACTTTAATTTTTCAACGCGACTTTAACCATGAGCACTAGTGTTAGGCTTAAAGAAAGCTCTGCTTCATTAAATTAAAAGAGAACTCTCGTATTAAAAATAGAATGTCCCAATTCAGCACATTCTAGCATCAAAGGTAAAATAAAATTCAATCTAGGGACTTAGTTTTAACAATAACCTTCATAGACTAAGTTACTTAAAAACATACTTTTCTAAAACAAGGTTAACAAATTAACTATTGTAAAAATAAAATAATACTGTAAATAAAAAATATATAACCATCCAAAATAGATGAACATTTTATAGATAAAAAAGAATACTTTGGCACTATGTACCGATTTAACACTAATGCGTCAATAATTATTTATATATGTACATAACTTTCATATCATTTCATTGCAAAACTACTATAAAGATATAGCAATATAGCTTTTGAACAAAATATGAACGTACATAATGCCACGACAGCGGTGGTAATACATAAACTTGTATAAAAAATTGTGCCATATATCACAATATAACATAAATAACAGTTTTAATGCACAAAATAAACACAATAACACATAAAAATATGTAATTTAACTTAACATTTATAAATATCATTTCTGAAAAAAGGACTTAGATTTGAACAAAAATGTGGCCATAAAAACAAAAACGTATAAAAATATATAGGTTAACCCTTTCGTTTTCTTATATTTTCGTAAGTCCGGAAAAAAACTTAAAAGGGAAAAAACCCAAATAATCACCCAGTTACTCAAAAAAGAAAATCTATTTAATTTATTAGATTAAATTAGTAAATGAGTGGCACCAAACCATTGTTATTGAATAGGTTTGTGTTTCGAAAATACATATTAAGACTTGGTTACCTCAAAGTATGTGAAAAGTCTGGACGAAAGAGTTAACAATCATCTAAACAAAAATCAATGTGTGTATTTTACATAATAAAAATGTAATCATACAATTAAAAAAACTTGCCTAACACTTTTCTTCCATTATTTAAAATAATATCTGAAGGACCAACATAAATTCTTCGCGTCTTTTTGAAAAAAGTACAGCAAAACTCTTTTTACATGCATTTCTTAAAATAAACATCACAAAGCACTTGAATGAAATTAAAACAGAACAAGTATTCAGCTGAACCAAAAATATAATAAAATACGCAGCGTTCATCATCTTCTTGTGGAATGTTTGGTCTCAACATATAACAGTATTGAAATCTCCTTTTTATATATATCTAACAATATCTGCACTCTAGCGTGTAGAAAGATACGGGTAGTACGTTATCTAAACACTCTTTTTCATCAAACTTATTGGAAAATACGTTCTTTCAGGTGTCTCAACCTGTTCATAAAGTGAGTGAGCACCGGAGAAAATTTACCGGTACTTGGCTTCTTCCCGAGCACGGCGCGTACCATTTCTGGTAAGTAAAGGCAGGAGTTTCCAATTAATCTACTAACTTTCATTATCGGCATTTTATCATATGCATTAATAAATATGTTTTGAAATAGCCAGAAGGGCACATCAAAGTTTATGTTATTCTGGGTTAATTCTTAGATAATATTACCTTTCTAAGCAAAAGAGATCCTGATATTTTTTATCCAAATTTTTCTTTCTGTTATAGCTTAAATAAATACTTAAAAGTTATTTTCTGCTTAAAAGTTGCTGAATCTGTCGTCTTGTAGAAAAAGGGTAATGAACGAAGTTGAAACATAGAACATGTACCCTCTTTATACTTAAACGCAGAAATACAACTAAATTTAGCAATATAAGAAAACTAAAACTTAGATAAAAAACTTTAGATCCACACGCGCAGTACTATTCAGACACGAATGCATTCAATTTTATTTGCAATCTTTTAATTGTTTTCCTTGCTTCGGGATTTTATGCATTCTAGATTAGAAGACTAAAAGTTAGGAAGGTTTCGTTGAAAACTCCTGCCCCGCGGCTCAATGAACAAAAATGTAAGTTCGACGAGTTCGAAGCAAGAGGAAAAGGTGAACTTCGAAAGAATAAATGGTGAAGTGCAGAGGGGAATTTAAAATACGTTTCAAATGTGGAATGACAATAGAAATACTTCAAACTGTCGGTTGATACTGGATTCTATACATTTCCAGGAAAACCAATAATAACTTTAGTTTCCAAGTAAAGTTTTTGGGTATGCAGTGAAACATATATGTGTACATGTGTGCTAAACTTTGGACAAAGTCTAGAACCATCTATAGTCTATGTTGGCTCACAACTGTCTTTTGGTTGTTGTAAGCCAAACAATGGATTGAACTGTGCTTGCACACACATAAATATATCTTCAGCCATATAGTTTTGGTTATCTTGGATAGGTTCTTTGGCTTATGACGTCATCAGAATTTGGCGTGACGTCATTGGAAAGTATTAATAGGATCTACGCAAGTCCTCGCTTTGGCTAGGAAAGTTGGAAGAACACAACAGTGCCGATGTTAGTATAGTCTCTTGTGCTGATATGACGGTTGTAAGATTACATTTTCGAAACACATTAATAACTGTATTATTTTTCCATATCTCTCTACCATCTTCCGTTGCGGATAAAGAAAAAAAGTAGTAGTATTTATTAAAAAAAGAATTAGGCCACTTTTCTCTTAGAGTCTGTGTGTGGCTAAAATCAATTTGAATAACATTATCTTCATTACTGAAATGATTATATCAGATAGTTCTCTAAATCTACTTTCTCTTTTTTTGCAAAGTTTCTTATATATAACTCTAGTTTATATTACCTTCACTCTGGAAAAAAACCACGCTCTTCTTTATGTCTCTCTCTACTTTACTTTATATGTATATATACCCCAAAGAACGTCCGATGGTTCCTTTGTTTTGTTCTTTACAATCTTGGAGAGTATTTTTTCTTTTTTTATATTTTAATAATCTTTAACTAACCCTACTGTGCTGTGTGTATCTACGTGTGGTCTCACTATGGCATGGAAAACAAAGATAATATTTGTTTCTTCATTAAATACTCTTTTTTTTTCTTCTCGTAAAAGTGGCAAATTGTCGTCTTTTTAAAGGACAGAGCTAAGAATGACATCTACCGTGTGTGGGGTGTCAAGCAAACCTAACGTAATATCTACGAATTATAAAATCCATTGGATTTCAAGCAGTTTTGTATATAGATATATATATTTATGCATATATATGCGTGTCCTACTGTTTCCTTTATCCTTTTCCTTTTCAGGAAAAGACAAAAAGCAAACAGCTCGGTGCCGAAAAAATCAAATTGAAAATCGATCAAAGAAAAGTCTCGAAAACTTTCTAGTAATCTAATATTTCTTTTTGTTTTAAAACTTGGTTCACGCTCTAATAGCTGGCATTCAAGTAGTAATCCACGATGAAGGGTATTTCTTTTCTAAAAGTTGAGTGAACTGACGGCTTCTTTTTCATTCATAAATACCCAACATTACCTGTAAAACAAAATGAAGAATATTAAAACATATTTTTTAGCACATGAATATTTTATAAATACTTTTTACAGAAAAAATTCTTATTTATTTGTTTGATCAAAGTCAAAACCTGATCAGTTTAAATTCGACTTTAGCACAGAGAAGGCTTGCCTCTAGTCAAGATCATCTCTTACAATGTCGTAAACCTTAATGCTGCAAACGTAAAAAAATTAAAATCAAAGTATTTCAGTATAAAAAAACTTTTATCTCCCAAATTATCTTAACACTTTAAGAATTGACATCTATTAGTAATGAAAACCATTTCATTCACAAGTTCCTATGAATAAAACACTTTTAGTTTGATTCAAAAGGTGTCTAACGACAAAAGGGATTTCGAGAACGTAAAACGAAGTTTATTTCGCGATAAAAACGAGCTTCGGCAATGAAGACAGAACGGGAGCCGCCATCTTGTTTTAATATTTACTTCTTTATGGAGTTCCTTATAAGAGGAGGAGGGAGCATAAAAAGCTATAAAAGCGTTGAAAAAGGTCACATTTTGCCTTTGAATGGAGCTCCGCACCATTTTTCTTTGGCGTCTTCCACACTTTTCTTAATTCTAATCTAATTTCAAAACTCCCCCTTTCTTGCACGATGGACAATTTGCATTTGGCTTAAAATCACCGAATCGGCGAGACTTTTGAAAGATTTCCAACATTTCCTTAGATATTATTTTAGGATTTACTCACAATTTGTTTTAATTTGATTATTCAAATGTATTATTATATGATTTAAAAAGTATTTTTCTTATTTGAGAGATTTTTCTTAAGAGAAAGATTTTACAAAAGTTTTATCGCTTAGAAGGTCACCTTTTGGATAAATAATTGTAAATGCCTGAGGCAAGTGTGATAAATCAAATTATAGCACATAGTAGTAAGTCAAAGATATATCTTAGGCTTTATTCTAAATTTCAATTCAAAGTTCAGAAGATAAGTATACTTATGAGTTGAAACACTGAGTTAAAGCTATTTTTTAATCAAGCTATAGATAATTTCATACATAAACACAATTCAATTTCAACAATTTGGCGAACGTTACTTAGTCTTGGCGATTCTAAAATATCTAAATTTCGGAAACCCTTTTTTCGAACGCGATGAGGGAGCACTCGTTGAATCCCAGAAGTAATTTCGTCTGCTCGTTTAATGATAATTGCAGCACTTGATTCGCTTACATATCATGGGAAGAGAGAAATGGGCCATAGAAAGAATAAAAACAAAAAAGAATTTCCCCCATTTTGTTCATTTAAAAACTGGTCTTTGTGGGCTTTTTGTAAAAGTTTTCTTTTAAGAAGTGAATACGTGTCTCGCAGATTAAGGTATTCACGAAAATATCTTAACTTGCATGCAATGAAAATATTAACTTGTATATATGTTAACAGTGTGTTTATTACTGCTTTAATGGTGTTAAATAAACTCCTTGAATTTACAATTTAAAATACTTAAAAAAATAAGTTCAAGGAAATTTGTGTTAAGAACATAGATTTATCTCATCTATTTTCTATTTACCATAGTATAACACAATACCAGAATTTTTTTTTAAAATTTTATATTTCGAATTAAATAATATTTTTTAATGATTAGAAGTATTTCTTTCTTTTAATACCTTTTTTACAACGAATTAAGGAAGTTGAAAACACTAGAAATATTGATGACAGTAGTTTTGCTTAGATATTAGAAAAGTGTTTCTAGATCCAAGTACATTTTACAAGTGCTGTTGTATTCGTAAATTGTGGAATTAGTCTTGCAAAACCTTAACAAAAAAATTGTGAGGAAAATTTCTATAGCAAATATAACGCATTTGTTATAAAATTTAAAGATAAATTATATCAAAATTTTGGCAAAATGATTAAATAAACGTAATGACAACTTGAAAAAAATATTTGATAATATTTATCGAAATAAAAAAACCTTAAAAAGCCTGCATAAGTATGTTTAGATACTAATTATAAACATAAAAAAACTAAACTCCTCAGTGCAACAGCCCATTAGTTGGCCAAGGCCTGCCGTGCCCAATTCAGTTTTCGTGACCAAATAATAATTTTAGGATACAATAATTTTCATAGATATGAAAAAAGTTCTTATAAAAATTCACAATTCCAAAGATTGTCGATTAGATTGTTTTAATAAATAAACATACTTTTTAAAATTCTAATGAATTTAATAGAGCAGATGGGACATAATAATTATCATTGATATAAAAAAATGTTTCTTAAAGTTCACAATCCAAAAGATTGCCAGTTAGATTACCCAAGCAAGACATATGCAATAAATAACCGAAAAGTCCGTATAGTCTCTCAACAAAAAGACCAAAATTTTCACACGCAACACGGTTTGCAAAACATTTATCATCCTCGCTTCAGCAGAAACTCTTAAAAGAAAACTACATTTCAACAAGCGCTTGTGATGAGAAACATAACTCCTGAGGTATTTTTCACATGTTACTTTTGGTTGAATTTAAAAATAATTATCTGACTTAAATAGATGTTGTTTTTCGTTTTGTAAAAAAATATTGTTGTTTTTATTTAATATTACTCTGAAAATCAATGTTTATTCAATTGATATTGTGAAAGTTTTTCCCATTCCCTTTCATTTGAGATTCAAAAACCTTGGTTTGAAATTGTTTTCCTTTACTACATGTACTACTAGTCATTAAAATTTCTGAATTGAAAAATTAGGATATAAAAAATTCTTCTACTAATCCAATGAAAATCTAAGTTTGTAGTAAATTAAAATAAAACTGTATAAAACGACTTTATCTATGAGTTTATATATGTTTGCTTAAAGATTCGAAGTAAAAACAAATAAAATATTAATTTCCTTTTCATACATTCATTATTTTATTAGATCTATAGAGCGAACTTACAAACTATAAAAATAATGACATTTCAATGAATAAATTCTTATGTTTAAAGGGCTTTGAATCGGCACTAAATTGTTTCAGTGGTTGAAAGAAAGTATTGGCTAACTTGCCAAAATTACTGGTTGTCAGGATTTTGTACCTTCGAATACAAGTCGATATTGAGTCCCTCTAATTTTCAGCGAAATCAGCTGATCCATGTTCTTCAGAAAGAACACTTGTTTCACACCCAAGCACATAAACACGACCACACCAATTTATAACTGCCTTACAAAGTCGCCTGTGCCATAAAGAACCCCAAGCAAAAGAAAAAAAATAGCAGCAATAAGCAAAGTGAAGTGCAAATAAGTAAAATAAAATAAACACGAACAGTAAATATAAAAAGAGTCCATTCTTTGAAGATGGCAGGACTTTTCACTTTAATTACTCCCACCGCGATAATGCAAGGGGTGGGTATTATTAGGCATGGAATTGGTAGTTGGGTAGAAGAAATTTATATCTGTGTATAATGGATCACCTTGAATCTTTCACTGACAGAGGTGGGGGAACGCAGAAAAAGGAATTATTGCACCGGTTTTGTGTATTTATTACGGAGGTGAAATAAGCTGCGGATGCCTCGGTGAGAAAAACATTGTCTGAATGTCGCCAAGTCGATTTTATTCACCCCAACAAGCCAAAGCAGGTCTTATGACGTGATTCGTTACGTAGAGTACGCATCAAAATTGAAATAAAACAAACATATCGGATTTTAACCAAAACCCATAACTTTAATTTTAAAGAATCCATTGTCTAATCACAAATAATTACTATTTGCGCATAATGTATACAGATTTTTTTAAACACTCTTTGATTTGTCTTTTACATTTTATTTTAAATAAAATTTCTCATGGGATGCTGTTGTGATAGTATCTATTTCTTCCTGAGTAGCGCCCAACCGCTTGGCGAGTTGGGGGTGCATAATAGAACCGATCACGGCTTCAATTATTACACCGGTTTATGTGTATTGGTTTCCTCTCGGCAGCATCTTCATCTTATTTATCCTCGACTGTATTTACCGACGCGATTTTTGAAGAATTGTCATCATCTTTGCTTCGTCCCCCATCTTGTAATGGGTTGGGCTAAGAAGTAAAAAGGAATTTAAAGAAGAAATCATCAGTCTAGAAGTGATGTTGGAAAAGAAATGGCGGTTTCTTTCTTTATGAGGCAGGGTATTAATTATGGAACAAAAGGTAGGTATGACGACGGGGGTTTGAAGTGAGGCTCATGTGTTTTCGAACTAATGAGAAGGGGTGTAATTTGTTTGCAAGGGGAATTTTTGAATGGGGAAGTTCTCTGGAGCTACACTCGATATGCAAGACTTGTTTCTGGATTTTGCGTTTGGGGACCAATTGAAATTGATATGTTGGCAACATCATCAAGAAGCACTTTTGCAAAGGAAAATAATTTATTTGGAGATTGTATTCAAATACGAATATTTTAGAGAACGAATATTTTAAAGAAGAAATCATCAGTCTAGATTGTAATTCTAACTTCTTGAATTCGACGAATTTCAAGTTATTTTTTGTGTTACTATAAATTCTACGACCTGTCTCCAGCCATGACCTTTTCAAGTCCGATTAGACGATGGCAGGAAGTGTCAAAAACTGTATATGATCTCAGGCCTATTGACATGGTAGTTCTGAAGGCCAACTTCAAACAATCTGAGCTGTTTGAAATCCTATGCTGCTAAGTGAAATTATTTCTGGTAACAAAAGAAATTATAAGTCATACGGAATTATCATGAAAGTGTCTATCTGTAAAAAAAGGCAACCGTGTCAAATGAAAACAACCGTGCAAAGCTACACCAAAAATAATATTAGTATGCTAAAATAATATTACGACGTATTCAATTTACCAAAAGATATATCATGATTGTAAATCTTCTATTAAAAAAGATTAAATTCGTTATTAATACAACAAACGTGTGTGTTTACAAACAATTTAGGGACCTTTAATTCTAAGGCATGCAGTATTTAATAACTCAGTATTAGTTTAAAATAGCTCAGTTGATTCCCGGAAAATATGTTGTTAAACTATTATATTCTTTATTGTATGTGAAAGGAAGAATTAATAAACCTAATTAGTAATATAAATCTAATTACATATGCCCTTTTATGAAAATACGTAGCAATTTAATTTTGTTTAAACAGATTGCTATATAATTTCTATATGGTTTCTGAAATTCTTAATTTTACGGTATTATATTTAATGAGGCTACGTAAGCAGGGTAGAAATATGAAGTTTTGATGATGTTAGCAGCAAGTTTTCATTGTCATTAAAATGTTAACACGTTCAACTTTTAGTGTCTACTACTTGAGTAGAAGTTTCACAGTAACAGGTTTTAAGCGCAATTATGCTGTAAAAGCAAAGTTTTAATGATGTTTACATCTCTTGGGTAGACACTAATGCATAAGAATCACCTCTTTTATAACTATGTGAAAATAATCCTGATTTGGTAAAATTGTGTTATTTGTGGAAACTTGCTGATTTAATAAATTTAAGCAGCATTTGATGTATAACAAATAAAATTTCCAGCATAATCATATTAACAGTAACGATAAAATGTCAATTTTGTAGTAGTATGTAATTTTAAATTAATATCTATAATACAATTCAAACGTACAGTGCAAATATTAAAAGTGCAATTTGAGTTTATTTATCGAGAATTTATTTTTTTAACTTTGGGATATATAATTTGCTGATGAAAACAATTGAAATTTATAAAATATACCTCACAATAGTCACGAGTTCAGAACAATTCATCATTTTTAAGAGTGACTAAATTACAACTTTCTTAAAGATAAATTTTATAATTTTTATTTTATTTTTAGACTATACATACTTTTCTTCTAACTAAAACTGAAAAAGTAATTTCCTGAAAGCCAAATTTTAAAGCTAATAAAGTAAAAGGAATTTCTGATTACACCAGAACCGGAATAGAATTTGCATTTGAATCGCAATTCCACCTACTTATTTAGCATTTCATTCCAATCGAAAGAATGGAATGAAAACTATTTTCCCTGGGAGTAAACATCCTTTTAGCCCGAAGAAATTGTTCAATGTAGGTAGATTCAAGGCGTACGCAGTCCTATTGTGTAGGTATGTGTTTAAACAAGACTTGCTGTACAAAGGCTCTTTTGTAGAAAAGCGAAATGGGAAGGCTTTGTGCTAGAGTCCTACTTTGTTCAATGGTAAAAAGTCGTCTAATTCATTCCGAATTCAAGACGTCCCTTGAGCAGTTAAGAAGGTTAGCTGTCTTAGAAGATTGTGCGCAACGAAATGAATTGTGTTTGAAGAACGAAAAATGGCTGCAATATAATATGCTATTTTATTAATATCACTGTATAATTTACAGGTGTGAGCTGTGCCGACACAAGTTACTGTATTTTTGCTCTTTGCAGCAAAGAAATTTTTCTGTGAAATTGAATCATTTGTTTTCCCGTCGTGTTCTTAAGTACAATACGTAGTTACGAAAAATGTAACAACATCGGAACGGCCCAGAATCGAACCACTGACAACTTTTGTGCGAAATATTCTAAAAGCCCGTGTATATTCTACCTCCGAACACAAATATCTAACACAAAATTAAAAGTAAAAATTAACAGGAGATGAAATAACGAAAACGTTAAGGGAATTAATGTCAAACTTCCCCCGTTTTCAGACTTTCGGAAAGAGATCACAAAAAAAAAAAAACCATTTGTGTTGTAAAATGGTGAATAAGTAATTTAGTTTTGGTTTAATTAACGTCTCTCTAGAGCTACCGAGGGTCATTGGCAACGGCTTTCGTGATTTACAACCTCTGTCTAGTAACGAAGGTGACATCTAAGCTGGCACCCAACGCAACCTTACTGCGGCCTCGTACGCGGCGTCAGGACTGCATAAGTTAACTTATAATGGCAATTCTTAGTTCAGTTTACTTTTTTGTTCCTAGAAATTTAGTCTTACATTTATCTTGTCCTAAGTTAATCAATCAAATTACTTTTATACGAAAAAATAATATTACCTAGTCGATTTAATTATTCTTTTGAAACTAAATATACTTTAAATTTTAAAATACTAAGATTTAATAGTATTAGTCAAATAAAGTGTAATATATAGTCGTAATGGTGATATTCAGATTCTAGAGTCACCTCCCATTTATTCATACTACTTAGTAATTGTTTTAATAAAGATATTTATTTAACAATGTGGAATATTTATTTTACAATTGTACATTACAAGATATTTATTTTACAGCTAATTTTATGAAGTTTAATTTGGAGTAGAGCTTTTTGAAATAAATAAAAATATTTTTTTAGAATTTCAAAAAATTAGGAGAGAATAAAATAATACATAAAAGTGTGTCACCGCAATTTGTTAGCTTCTTCAAGATATAATTCAAAAGATATTTTAGAAATTAGATAAGCTTCAAAATTATACAAATACAACAAATAAGGCTTTAAAATAAATTACGGCGTATATACTTTGAGAAACTACAGAGTTTAGGAAACAAATAACAAATATGCATGTGGCTTTATTTATTACCAAGCAGAAATTATGTCGGTTTTTAATTAAAAGAAGGTTTTAATATGTGTTTCTTTCATTGTTTTAATTAAATTTTATCTACTAGAAAAGCTAAACAAAGTTCAAATGTAGCTTGGAGTTTTGAAAATAAAATACTGGGAGCATGGTTTGTGTTAATTAAAGTAGTGTAATGTATATTATTTTAATGCAACTCAACAATTTTAAATTGAGAAAACTTTAAAAGTGACAAAAATATTCTTCCTATACAATAAAGACAAATAAAAAATAAATTAGTGCAGTACATGTAATTAACTTTGCTATAAGTGTAAGTACTAATGAAGAAATTATGAAATCATAGTACTATATAAAACTAAGATTTGAATTTGACATTATATTACCTTTTTTGTCAAATGAAATACTTTTGCGAAATGTAAAAGTAAAAATTAGAACAAAAGAAAACTCTTTTGCAAAGTAATTCTTTAAGTACTAACGAGTTGTTTAAAAATTTTGTTTTCAGCAAATGAAAATGTCACTGAATTGAATTTAAACAAATATTTAAAAACTTCAAAATCCTTTGCAGGCAAATATGTACGTGACTTTCTATATTAATGAGCAGAAATAATGTCTAAATTTAATTAAAGTATGTTCTTATAGGTGTTAATTTTTCTGTTTTAATTAAATTTTATCAAATAGAAAAGCGAAACACTTTAGAAGTCTAGTGTGGAGTTAAAAAAATATTAGTAGCACGTTTTGAGTTAATTAAAGTAGTATAAAGCATGTTTCAATGCAATTCAACAATCTATAATAATAAAAGAAAGAGTCTGTCTGTGTGTGTGTCTGTTTTCGGATCGTAAAAGACCTACTTATACTGCCCTCAGAAATTCGAAATTTTTAAGATAGATTCCCTTTAATACAACGTGTGCACCTGAGGCTTAGTTTTTTCATATTTGTTTCATTTTTAGAGAAAATTCGAATTTTCCTGAAAAAAATACACCACTTTCGCTCAAATCCGATCATTTTTTCTCTTTCCTGATGCCATCGGCTGAAAAAATTAAATAAAACTTTAACGAAAACATTTAAAATTCAAAATGTTTATTTTATTCTTTTGCCATTACTTTCAGAAACTAAATTCATTATTTGAAAAATAATTGACATGTTTCAAGTGACGTAATTCCGCCAGTCTTCATTCCCGGATTTTATTGTGGGTTTATTTGATGATTTTTTCATTGGATTTTTCTGTTGACTGCATGTATGCATATTTAAGCAATAAATGTATAGTTAAGCTATTACTGAACTATGATGGTTAATAAAGGCCATCGCACTAGAGCTATTAGTGTTTTATGTCTTTATTTTTTCGCCAAATACGTTGCCAAACTCGCCAAATTATTAACTAAAATTCGCCAAATAGGCAATTTCTTTTATAAATAAATAAGCTGGTCGGTTGTTCGAAGATCATTGTGTTAGAGCTGTATAATGGGTGTGGGTAGCTATATCTATTTTCTCGCCAAATTATTTCCCAAAACGCGCCAAATGAGCTAAAAGGTTTTATGTATTTATGAGGGAATTGTGATGACATTTATGAGTGCATTTTATAGCGTATTTTTCATTTTGGAATTTTAAGGCAATGAAACGGGATTTTATAATTATAACGAGCGGAAACAATAATAAGTTTATGATCCTATAACAGGTTATATAGGTACACATATTTGGAATCTATTTGATATTTTTTTATTCCGTGCGAAGAACGGTATAAATTTGCTAGTCTATAATAATAAAAGAAAGAGTCTGTCTGTGTGTGTGTCTGTTTTCGGATCGTAAAAGACCTACTTATACTGCCCTCAGAAATTCGAAATTTTTAAGATAGATTCCCTTTAATACTAACGTGTGCACCTGAGGCTTAGTTTTTCATATTTGTTCCATTTTTAGAGAAAATTCGAATTTTCTGAAAAAAATACACCACTTTCGCTCAAATCCGATCATTTTTTCTCTTTCCTATGCCATCGGCTGAAAAAATTAAATAAAACTTTTAACGAAAACATTTAAAATTCAAAATGTTTATTTTTATTCTTTTGCCTTACTTTCAGAAACTAAATTCATTATTTGAAAAATAATTGACATGTTTCAAGTGACGTAATTCCGCCAGTCTTCATTCCCGGATTTTATTGTGGGTTTATTTGATGATTTTTTCATTGATTTTTCTGTTGACTGCATGTATGCATATTTAAGCAATAAATGTATAGTTAAGCTATTACTGGGAACTATGATGGTTAATAAAGGCCATCGCACTAGAGCTATTAGTGTTTTTATGTCTTTATTTTTTCGCCAAATACGTTGCCAAACTCGCCAAATTATTAACTAAAATTCGCCAAATAGGCAATTTTTTATAATAATTTATAAGCTGGTCGGTTGTTCGAAGGTCATTGTGTTTAGAGCTGTATAATGGGTGTGGGTAGCTATATCTATTTTCTCGCCAAATTATTTCCCAAAACGCGCCAAATGAGCTAAAAGGTTTTATGTATTTATGAGGGAATTGTGATGACATTTATGAGTGCATTTTATAGCGTATTTTTCATTTTGGAATTTTAAGGCAATGAACGGGATTTTATAATTTATAACGAGCGGACACAATAATAAGTTTATGATCCTATAACAGGGTATATGGTACACATATTTGGAATCTATTTGATATTTTTTTTATTCCGTGCGAAGAACGGGTATAAATTTGCTAGTCTATAATAATAAAAGAAAGAGTTCTGTCTGTGTGTCTGTTTGTCTATCGGATCGTAAAAGACATACTTATACTGCCCACAGAATTCGAAATTTTAAGATAGATTCCCTTTAATACTAACGTGTGCACTGAGGCTTAGTTTTTTCATATTTGTTCCATTTTAGAGAAAATTCGAATTTCTGAAAAAATACACCACTTTCGCTCAAATCCGATCATTTTTTCTCTTTCCTGATGCCATCGGCTAGAAAAAATTAAATAAAACTTTTAACGAAAACATTTAAAATTCAAAATGCTTATTTTATTCTTTTGCCATTACTTTCAGAAACTAAATTCATTATTTGAAAAATAATTGACATGTTTCAAGTGACGTAATTCCCAGTCTTATTCCGGATTTATTGTGGGTTTATTTGATGATTTTTCATTGATTTTTCTGTTGACTGCATGTAGCATATTTAAGCAAAAATGTATAGTTAAGCTGTTACTGAACTAGATGGATTAATTAAGGCCATCGCACTAGAGCTATTAAGTTTTATGTCTATTATTTTTTCGCCAAAGACGTTGCCAAACTCGCCAAATTATTAACTAAAATTCGCCAAATAGGCAATTTCTTTATAAATAATTTATAAGCTGGTCGGTTGTTCGAAGGTCATTGTGTTAGAGCTGTATAATGGCAGTGGGTAGCTATATCTATTTTCTCGCAAATTATTCCCAAAACGCGCCAAATGAGCTAAAAGGTTTATGTATTTATGAGGGAATTGTGATGACATCTATGAGTGCATTTTATAGCGTATTTTTGATTTTGGAATTTTAAGGCAATGCAACGGGATTTTATAATTTATAACGAGCGGAAACAATAATAAGTTTATGATCCTATAACAGGGTATATGGTACACATATTTGGAATCTATTTGATATTTTTTTATTCCGTGCGAAGAACGGGTATAAATTTGCTAGTTTTAAATAAAAAAACAATTAAAGTGACAAAAATATCCTTCTGATAAAATAAGGACAAATAAAAAAATAAAGTGCATAGAATTGGTAAATAATAAAGTACATAGTATAATAATTAGTTTTGTTATAGCTACAAGTACTAATGAAGAGATTTAAATAAAATTATTGGGGGGAATATATATAACTAAGATTTGAACGTGACATTATTTTTTTCTTTATTGTGAAATGAAATACTTATACAAAATGTAAAATAACAATTTATAAAAAAAGCCAAACTCTTTTGCGACTTCTTGTTATAAGTACTAACAACTTTTTGATTTTTTTCCCAGTAAATAAAAATGTCAATGGATAGATACAAAGATTTAAAAACTTCAAAACCATTTACAGATTTTTTCACAACCGATTTTTTTCCCCAAAACGCTACTGAAAAAAAAGTCATGAAATTGAAATTACCTTTTTCTTGAGTCACAAACTTTTACAGGGTAGTAGATAGATGAAAATAATAAGAATAGGAAACACACAGGAAAAATTATCCATAGTTTTTAAGGGGTTAAAAACTCTCCCAAAAGCATAATAACAAAGAACAATTCCTCCGAATGATGAGGTAAAAACTAAAAGAGGAAAAAAATTTGAACATGAACAACGAAGTGAGAACGAAATATCCAGAGAGAATGATTGAACGATTCATACGAGAGGAGTCCATACAAAAGTAAATGGAAGAAAAAATGGAATAAAATGGAATGAAAAGAGGGCGACGTGATAAAAGATGAGACCATGGAGGAATGAAATAGACCCTTATGACGTCATAAATAAGTGGAAGGAATGGAGGAGGAGTTACATTAGATGAAAGTTGTAGCGAGAATAGACGTCTTTTTAAAGCAAGAATGGTGTAACTATTCCAAAGTTGGATTTGAAAGTTATGGATAGGAGTTGAAGTGGAAAATGAACCGGGATACGGCTGATTTTTTGACTACTCATGCATATAAGTTAGGGAAGATTGTATACGAATAAAAAAGAACTGGAGTTTATGCTATAACTGATCTTCAGTTCTTTTCTATTTAGAAATGGAATTGTCCTGGGGGAATACTAGGCAATATCTGTATGATAAGAATTTTTCTTAAAAAAAGTTTTAAGTTTTTGTAAATAAGATGGTTGAACGGACTGGAATAACAGGTATACTAGAATCAAATTTTTTTTTCATAAAATTAAATTTTTAAATATACGGAAAGGTTTATATTTGGTTGGATTTTTTAAAAAGTCGATACCGTTAATATTATAATTTTTCAGGTGGCTGAACATTTCACATTTGAACCAATTTTCTTTGCTAGTTTCTACCAAATATAAATGTTTTTTACTACACATTTTATTATTTGATAGTAGACTGTAGCCTTTTATTAAGTTCGTATGAAATTCCTGATGTACAGACGTTTCAATTTTCTGATGTACAAACTTTTGAAGTTTCAAAAACTAATTGCTATAACAAAAATGTTGCTCTTTTATGGAAATATACAAAAATAACATTTATTCCAACTAAAGCTCATATCCTCATTATCTTGACCCTTTCACTGATGGCAAAACTTTTAAAGATTCCTAAAAAAGCTACCATTATACATATGTTTAGTTTTCTTTTATTTATATAAATTATGTGTTATTGGTAAGCTACGGTAATTTAAAATCTGCCTTTTTAACATGCGCAAATCATTTTTTCAAAAATACAAGATTGCTTCTTTTAATTACGAAATAATTTTGTGAACAGTTTTTATAATCTATTTTAATTATATAATAATTTTCTACTGCTTTATAATTATAAAAACATTAAAAGTAAGAAAAAATTTCCAAAACCAAGTTATCTTTACTTACTTCACTTTATTGTATCTTCTTGATACACCAAAAAGAAAAAGCACCCCCCTAAAAATGTTCTCAATTATACCTGGACCAATTACCGCCATCATTAAGAACTAGAGGAAGTTTTCTGCCAATAATATCTCTACTTCCTTTCTCTATGTATTTTTGTTTTCGTCTAAGAGCCCCTTCCTTTTGTACCATAGGCAGACGCGCCTTAAAAGAGTAAGTACTTCAATATTAGTTGATAGGAAGCTTTCTTTTAGAGAGATTTCTTTACCTTGAAAGAACTATTAAGGGTTCTTACTTTCCCTCATGTATCTCGGATATATTTTTTACCCATTTTTTTCTTCTCTCTGTGTGCTCTTTGTTTGTTTCAGCTTTCATCATACTTTCTTTCTTCTGAGAGAGTTTTTATGGCGAGAAAAAAACTTTTTTATATGTATTTCCTTTCTTTTGGACTTGTTTTGCCATGCGGGTAGGACCGAAAGATCAAAGAACGAAGCTCTTTTTTTTTTATGTTAGGGCGTTTTTCGTAAATAGGGCTTATTAGAAAAGAGTTTTGTAAATTATTTTTTGATATTAAAAATGTTTTTGATTTTCATTTCCAATACATAAATTATAAAAATGTAGAAAGATGGATTTTTTTGCTTAAATTTTATTATTTGATGGTGGCGTATTTCCTTTCAGATTTCATTCCTGCATTTCCTTCGGCTCTACGATTGGTGTTCTACTCGACACTGATACACCTATCGAGGCTCAAGGAAAAAATAGTATCATTCAGAATTTCTGTTGCCACTTAAACCTTGTGGTTCTAAATTATGAAGTCCTTCATCAAAAAGCACTTGTGTGGCTCTAGTGCGACTATAATTCAAACTAACCTAATCAAAACCTGAATCGTGCCTATTGACATTATCAAATGTTGAAACAATGCTTGTTAGAAAAGCTATTTCTTTACCATAAAATTGCGCGAAAGATCATTGAAATGAAACAAAAATACTAACAAACTTCTCTAAGTTAATTCTTCGCATAAAAATAACAGTCAAATAAGTTACCCATTTCAATCTAAGAACACTTTTACGTCTTCGAGAAGAAAGAAAGTTTGGTATCTTCCTTTATGGTTTGATAAAGCCATAGCTTAATGAAAGTTAGCATTCCAATCAAAATTTTAGTAATGAAACAATAACAGGAACAATAAAACAACTCGGTCGCATGGCGAATACAAAGAGTTAATTAAAACGGGAGATAAAACGTCTTTGTGGGAAAGAAACAAAGTTAGAATGGAATTCATTGTTCCCATTGTAGCTATTTTCAGCACTACAATAATGAATATGCCGCCCTTTTGTAGTGATAAAGTACTAGTTTTATTTTAAAATAAAAAGCTCAAATTAAAACCCTCGAAAGACATTGAATATCTATCTAAAAATACATAAAAAACAGTTTTTCAAAACCGTACTAGTTTTATTAATGCTCTAACAAACAGCTGATATACGTTCTATTTTAAAATTCTAATTTACCATGTCGTTTTTTTGTTCTAAGCCCTACTCACTTTGAGGCAAGACGGTTCATTTAGAACGTCTTTTAGAAATCGGGAAGAAGCTAAGTGTGAAAATAAAGGGATGGGAAAAAAGAATAAAACCTTTTCTTCATTAAAGAAAAGCGTGATTTAGGTTTTTTTTACTTCTCTCGCGTTGTTTAGACAGTCATTACTTATGTATGGGGGTTCAACGCAATGAAACACTCCGTTGTTATTTTTTTAGAGTTGAGGCAATTAATGCTGGCAAGGGTTTAAAAAGTGGTTTTTGTAGACTGTGTTATGTCACTAAACGAAAACTAGGAGTAAAATAAATTGGAGTAAAAGAACTTAAATAAGTAATTCGCCAGGTTATTGAGCAATAGTTTTTTTTAAAATGCACTTGGAAAGATGTTTTACAAAATGTTAGTGGTGATACTAAATTAGAGCATGTTTTCGTTGAAAAGAACTGTTAACTTGTTTGTTAGTTTTCCTTTACTGACGATGATGTGATTTTCTTTTATTTGTGTGGATGTTTACTGTTGTATTCTCAGAATAAGGTTCTTTATTCTTGTCTTTTTATGGAACTAAAATTCAAAGAAAAAATGAGTATTTTAGATATTTTCTATTTTTAAGTACACATTAAAGTTTTAGTGTCATTGATGATGAAATTTTTTTTGTAATTTTATTTTAATGTATAATACTTTTTTTTAAACTGTGAACTTGGAAAATTTTATTTTTAAATACATGTCCCAAAACAGAAACAAATTTTAGTGTAATTTAAATTGAAAAGTTTAATATTTTTTCTACTGCAAAAATATAAAATAATATCTATACAAAAGTGTTGCCATCCATATTTTTGGTTGCTACGTTATTGCTGCATTTGGACTATTTTTCACCATGTGTTTTACATACGCTTAATTATTTACCTAAACATCTTAGTCTAATTCCAATTATAAGAGCTCCAACTTTTCAAACTCCATTGGTATAACTCTTCTCTTCCATTCATCCATCCATACGCTTTACATTTAGAAGTGTTGCATTTTTTCATTGAATTAAAAGCTCTTTATCTTTAAAAAAGTTTTTTCTCCTATTTTCAACGCATACAGTAATCATCATACACATAAGTAGTTTTTGAATCTTGTTATCCTGATTTTTGAATGGTGATCGTTTCCAAATTTACTTGGATAATTAGATTCTACTATACCAACTCCATATATGACCAGACACCAATTCGAGGCAACCAAACTAACAGGAGCTCCTTAATACACTCTTTAATTTAATGTTCAATTTACAAGACCTAATAAAGCTGCATCCCCTAACGTCTTTCTCTAGAAATTATGCAGGTGTAGGGAGGGGCCTAGAACTAATTTTCCGTACCCATTAACGCAAAGTCTTTTGCACCCCCCCCCTTCCCCTTAACTTCGCACACTACCAGGCGATGATCGGTAATTAATATATATTTATGTGTCTGCATAAAAGTTGCGTTAAAAGGCTCTTTTCACTGCAATTTCCTTGCCGAAAAATGTTCTGTACCTTAGAGTGTAACGGGTCTACGTCAACTTGGTAGTCTAGGCTTACGGAGTTCATAGTTGTCCATAGTTGCTTGTTAGTTATGCTTCAAACAGAAATACATTTTATAACCTTATTTTAAAATCTATTTTCTTTGGTGTGCTACATTTTAATATCAGGAACGGGTAGCAAGTTATGTATAAATTCCACTTAGTAACTTGCAACTCAGTACCAAGTTTATAGAAATAAAAATGAGCACCAACGACGGAAAAGCTCAATTAAACATTAACTTTAAAATTTTTAAGTATAAAGGATAACTTATGATTCCTTAAAATATTTTAAGTTTAAAATCTCTTTTTAGTCCAATTAAGTATTATTACCTTCAAACTGAATATTATTTCAAATTCTGGTTACAGCTATTTCTTATAAATTTGGTTTAGCTTCTATCTCGAGTAGTACGAGCCGAATACGAAATTTTACACTAACGTTTTAATTGTTTTCAAGAATTTATCACCAGCTAAAAGTAAAAGTAGATTGGATGGTTGATTTGATTTTAGCAAATTATTTTTAGCCCCGTTGCTTCACCATTCCATTATTTTACTGTAAAAATACACTTTATCAAACAATCTCTCCAAGAGTGCTCCAGAAAAATACACCATTCCAAAAAGGAGTTCCTCATATGAGGAGATTTATGATCGAAATAACGTCTCAATAGATCTGTACGAGGGCTATCGGAATTAAGAATTGCGGACAAGTAACGAGAACGACACTGGAGCTGGCACCCAACGCAACCATATAACGACATGTTCTGATGGGCCAGGACTTTTGACCACAACAGATTTAATTTTGGTGAAAATAGCTACGTTCGATTCACGCCAGTATGTCTCTGAGATACAAAGTTTCCTCTTCAATCGGATGGGGGGTGTTATAGGAAAATGTTGGTAACTGCGACCGTCTTTATACGATAAGGTGCAGGAATCGAACCGGAAACGTTAGGTGCTTGAAGTGTTGAGGGTCGTTCGCAAAAGTAAGAAAATAGTAAGGTTGTTCATGTTGTGTAGGAATTACCTATAGGGTACTAACTATTAGGGATAGTGGTTAGAAGATGATGGTTAGTGTCTGTAGTAGTAGTAGTTAGGTGAAGTTAGTTTGCAGAACTAGTTTGGAATAAATAACATAACTAGTTTGGAATAAATTGCTAATATGGGTTAAATAAGTCTATTTTGTGGGTAAGTTTTGTGTGTTAAGAGTAAAAGTAACCAGAAGATACACAGTTTGCTTAAAATATACATATTAGTAATATAAAATTTATTATTATATTTATATGAGTGATAAATCGTTTATAATTCAGTAATAGTGACATTTTAAAGGTGCTACGTTAAATCAAGTAAAGGATTTAACAGCGGTTCTTTACTTAGTTTTACATTATTCATACAGTAAATAATGATAACTAATTTATGCATCAAATTTAACTCAGTATATAGTAAAACTCTTGCAAAAATTTTGATCCAACTAAAGTAAATAAAATATTTATATTGCAATATAAATTTTTAATTTAATTTTTAATGAAATTTAATCATGTTTTTACTTTAATTTTAGATTCATATTTATCAAAGAAATACGAAAATTATGCTTGCATTACATATTTTTTTTATCTACAAAACAACGAAATAAATGAATTGCTGTAATTACACTGGTTCAAAAAATATATTTCCTTGAGTTAATTTAAAAATACTAGAAATTATAGTTAAATATTCTATATTTTCAATTATATGTAATTGTTACTTCACATTCATAATACTAGTTTTTATTTTTGAAGCATGGAGAGGCTTTTTATAAATTTAAGTTCATATTTAAAATTATTTATTAAATTAAAGACAATTGGCCTCTAGAATAGAGGAGAAGGTAACAAGGCTGAAATAGGTTCTTTTTTTATATGTCGGGTTTTTATTTTCTTTCTGATTAAAAGAAGTATTCTTTAAATTTTCTGTCTAGACGAAGTTCATAATTGAATATATAAATTTCAGCGTCCCAGTAGGCTATTTTTATTGTTGTAAGAATATGTTTTAAGAATATTTAGAAATTATGTTTTGACAAGGAATTAATCATTAGTGAAGTATGAGGCGGAAGAATCTTGGCATATTTTTGTGGAATTATTAAGGCTGATTAAAATAGGGTAAGAGTTTAAGCATACCTTCTACAAATTTAATAAACAGATTTTTTTGTGAATGAATATAAGGGAATAATAGTTCAATAATTAAAGTTACTTCAATCCAAATATTATATTGCAGTGTTGAATATGGTATATGTTTGTTGCGGTGTTGTAGTTAGCATGTTTTTGCACTCCAATCTTAGGATGTGGTTGATTTTTGTAAATTTTGCTTATCATATGATAGGTCCACTCAAGCCTTAACCTTTTAGACGTTCACAAATGACTGGCCAACAAATAACGTTCCAAGCTTTTTGGGATGTTAATTGGGAGTTCATTGTAAATATATCCACTTTCACTTTGCATGGTTAATAGCTAGTGATAAGAACCAAAATCTACAAAAAAACATGCGAAAAGCACAAAAAGAACCAGAAGGTTTAAACAAAAAAAACTTCAACAATAACATCTTTATAAAAATACGTTAATCCATTTTACATGGTTAATCGCTAGTAACTAGCACCAAAACCTACAGTAAACATGAGAGAACGACTAAATGAACCGGAAGGTGTTTAGAAAAAACTTTAACACCAACACTTTTATAAAAATGCGTTAAAATATAAACACGTATAAAAACACCTTTTCTTGTGAAGAAATTTTCCAAACATTAAATTAGCTGAAATCAGGAACATAAAAAACGCGGCTTCAACGAACTTCCAAGAACAAAAAAAAGTAGTTTGGGGAAGTTATCCCCTGTGCTAACAACACAAATCAGATTTAATCGACCTCTCTGGGAAATGAACCCTTCCATTTTTCGTGCTCGCCAATCAAATCAGAAGCAGACGCCCGTGAAGCAACGAGGAACATAAAGTAAATTGAATCGTCCCGAATCTGGCACCTAATCAGTGGGTCCTTAGAAGCGGATTAGATCGGATTCGAGAACGCTTCTTAAACGAAATCTGTAGGAAAGAAAAAGCTAATCCTCCCATTCCATGGGCTTGTTTGTGATACCCTTCCCTGCCGCGCCCATCACAAAAAGAAGACCGCCAAACAATAAGGAGGGTTGCTGACTCAAGGATCGCCAAGTTGGTGGAATGATGCGCCAAATTGTAAGAATAGGCGGCGGGGGTTTGTGAGTTGTTGAAAATTACATAATACTTGAAGTCCAAGGCCTTACTTTTTACTAGAGTGTTAGGGACGTGATCCGTATCATAGTCTGCTTCTGGCAGGTATGTTAATTGCCGTTAAGTAGAAGGTTTAGGTCTAATTAGCCGTTACATAAAGAAATTTCACGAAGGCCTACCTAATCTCACATAAGTAAAAAACCCCGTCTTTTTCCAGAAGTTTCCTATAATTCTGACGGTTTAAAACCGTTTTGCCAATATTACGGTATTTAACCATTTACAATTAAACCAGTTTCCTCAAAAACTTTTTCTAAATAACGTCACTTTTGGGACAAGTTAAAGTCAACAATTCTACTTCTTCTAGTTTCGTTAGCTTTATTAATGGTATTCAAAAATGGGACAAGAATGGGTTAAAAAGAAAAATGGTTTCAGATTGTTGTACTTACTGTTATTAACCCCTTTACTCCTAGGCTAAATTTCTCAAGTAATAGCCTACATACCAGGATAGCAAAGCTGTTGCTGCATCTGTTTACTGTAGAAAGGACGACGTACGCAGTGTTCGTCCTGATCGTTTATGATCGAATCGCGAGGACGTACGCTGCTTATGTCCTGATAGTGAAGGGGTTAATTAAGTTCTGTCCCTAACTTTTAACTGGAATATCGATTTCAAATTTGTATTCTACTAAGATTTATAAATTTATTAAAAAGTTTTATAAGGTATACATTAAAATAACAACAGTATCCAGCACAACCCATACATAACATCGCCAATACGCCAATACAATGCCAAATAGAGCTATCCCACTTCACTATTGTTCTCCCACCCACACTACCCTACCTAGTATGTCTTCCAGAACAATGAGGTTTCCATTTAATGATCTGGTTCGTAACTACTGGCTTAACTGCTGTTTCGTTATTGTTAGGGCCCTTGGCTTTGATAAGTTTTGCCGAAAGTAAGCTCAGAAGAGCCTTAATTCGGATCCCAGCAGTTAAGGCGGCTCCGTATAAGGGAACGATATATGTCAGAAAAAAAATGAGGAGCACTATGAAGTTTGTGGATCGAATGTTATTTATTAGATTTGTATTGCGTATGAGTATATATTTTTTGTAATGTAGTTGAAATTAGATTTTTATTGACTTTTTGTCAAAGGAAGATAGAGTAGTTTTTTTCTTCTCTTTTTTTGATGAAAATAGTTTTATAGTTAACTGGTTAGACTTTTCTATGTTTTGCTATCAATGTAATATTTTATGAATTAATGAGTGAGTGACATATAAGTAATTAGATTGACGAAAATTCTTCCATTTTAAGTATCTTCACCATAATTACCGATGCATGTTCCCCTAATTATACTGATATTTGGAAAAAAGGATTAAAGGTAAAAAAGTGTCTAAAATATTTTAAAATTTGAAAAGATAAATAAAAATAACAACATAGGTACAGGATAAAAACGTGGTAATTCAAAATATTACAAAAAAAATAAAGCTAGTATAATACTAAACGATTACGTGCTTTCAAGTAGCCTTGAAGTTGCATTAAACATGCTAATGCTCGTAATGAACTTAATATTAAATTAAGTTAGATTACAATGGACATCCCTGCCAAGTTTTCCCGGATAGAGCCCTTCTATTGAGGTCACTCCGATACCAGGCCCCGACTAATTACTCGCTATGTAATCTATTCAAAACGAGTGTTCGCCCTAATCTCAACTTGAGATCTCAACACACGATCCAATCCCGGAATTCCATAACGAGGTATCTGGAATTAAGCAGCGTCTCTATTACTTCCCAGCACGGCTGGCGGGCACAAGAGCGAAAATTGGTTCAGACCCAGACGAAAAATTAAAAAAAAAGAACGCTTATAAGGGAAGACACCACTTACTACCCCTAGTTTTCGATCCGCCCTCAAAACTTCTATTATTAATGAGCTTTTAACGATCTCGAACATTAACAACCTCGCTTTTATTAAAGTCTGCGAACGAGATTTTTCATATTTAACAACGTTTTTAACCTCAGCCGATGATAATGTTCTATTAGTAAAATCAGTTTTCCACACTTAACCATATTTGATGCTGGTTCCCGCATTAGTTTAGATGTAAAAGGATTGTTTATCAATTATTTTTTCTGTGTTTACTTTCCACCCACTTGATAATATCTTTTATTACGGGACCCGGAGGGAAATGAAGTTCTTTTCAAAAGGATCTTATGTCTGTCACATACTCAAGTGTCCAATGATTTATTACCAGACATTTGGGAGAAAACCTTGCTTACATAAATTGCTTTTGGGAGCAGCCTGAAAGTTCATTCCGCGGCTGTTGTCGACAGGAATGAGCTTTTTTCGGAAAATGAATGGAAACTTGTGGAGGCAAAAACGTTAATATTGGGTTGTGTTTGAAGGAAATGGGTTTAGATTTGGAAGTTTTAAATTTCCATTTTAAATAAAGTGTTGGAAAAGAATGTGGTTTTGACTTTTGAATACATATGTATGAATTATTTTCTCTTGCGGATGTTGTTGCCCATGCATATAAAAAAATGTAAGTTTCTTCGTGTTGCATTTATGTTTTGTCTATATGCATGTTTTTCCTAATTTGTGTTTTGACCTTAGGGGAAGATTTGTTAAGATATTTGCAAAAAAATATTTAGGTGTTTAGTTAATGTGTTAATAAGGATTTAACTGGACATATTATACACATCAATTATTGACTATATAAATTTTTTTGAATTCTACATTGATAACCTCTCAGTTACTTCTGTTTATATTATATTATTTTATTGCTCTTTCACTATTGTAACAAGGTCTAAAAAATGTAACTTTACTTTAAAGGTTTATTAAGCACTATAAATATTGGTTAATAGAGTAAAATTTTATATATAAAGAGAGGTGTTTTTATATTTATAACGAATAGTACGCCCAAATTTTACGTTTAAGTTTATGATTTAGTTGTTCGACATGAATAATTTGCAATATACTTTTATCTTAAACTAATTTACATAAGTTTTCATTTTTAAAAGTAACACCTTTTATGTTGTTTTTCATAATAGCTTAGGTACCCACACCAAATAGATTTCGCAGCAAATAATAAATAACGAGACAATCCTAGCTTTACAGCTTAGATAATAAATATTTTTGAAGCCTTATTTCTCTTAAGTAATAAATTTCTTACGAATGTCATAAATATAAACTCCCTTAAATTATGAATTTCATTAAAATGTATTACCAATCTAAAATTCTCAAAACTCCAAGAGAAAAGTGGAAAATATGATTAGGTTTGAAACCAAGATAACTTTTAAACACACTGCACCGTACAAAATAACTCTGCATTAAGATCCAAATTTAAGACATATCCAGACGCGGTTAACAGTTATTTATTCAAAGACAAAGTGACAACTGGGATTGTTTTGAAACCAAGATATCTATCAAATAAACTGCTCCATACAACAAAACTCTACATTATAATCCAAATTTAAGACGCATCCAGACGCGATTAACAGTTATTTATGCAAAGACAAATATCCCCACAATACAGATAGATGCACAACTCCCCACAGCTTTCCCCAAAATAAACATCGCCAGCGATAAAAATCACTGTCACCCAAAATGGCCCAGGACATCTCCATCTCCACACAACAATATCTCACAAAACCTCTTTTATTCCCAAAGATAAATCTTCCTATCTGCTCCGCAATTTTAATTGAATGAGAGATATGCTTCTGAAACTTTCCAATGACGTCAAATTCGAACAGTCCTTTTATTTGTTGAAGGGGGGGGGGCGAATTCAAGAGAGTTGGTACAAAAGGATGCGGAGGGCACGTCCCTACTGTGGCCAATGAAAGAGTTTCTAAACGTTCATCAAGGCAGTATCTGATGGTATAAGGGCAACGGCGAGTATTAAAGGCGGATCAGGGACAAAGGACCCAGAATGAAATGGCGATGGAAAATTGCTGTCCGTCCGGTTATTTGGTCCTCGGAATGGGATGCTTCAGTGTTCTAATGAGAGGGGCTGGTTGGAAATTGTCAGAAGTTATACATAGTTCAGTTTAAACTTGTATAACATTATCTACAGTTTAATTGTAAACGGAAGAAAATTGTCGATAGTTATATTAATTATCAAATATATATGTCTATCAAAATATATTTCACAGACACTATAATAATAATACATTTAATTATACAAAAGCATTTCCTTTTTATATACACATATATAATATTTAACCTCTTTACTCTAGATGTACACATACGTGAACCTTTTTTGAATTCACTTCTCAATTTCATGATTTTTTTGTTAATACCAAATTTTCTTTTATAAACTAGATTGTTTTAGCTTTCTAAAAATACCGATACTGAAGTAACTAATTTATATTAATAGTATAAAAATATGCAGTAGAAAGAGGGCCAAGTATATATCGGAGGTGTCGCAAAAAGTTTTTCAACGGTAAAATTATGAGATATTTTGCATCAAAATAAATGTTCGAATGGAGTATCAATTACAAGAAACTGAGAGAGATTGTTTGTTCATTCATAGCACATAATGAATGTGTATTTTTACTGCTTCAAACCTCAACTTCCACTTAATTGACGTACCTTTTAGCAAACGTTAAACATTAATTATTTTAAAAGTTACTCGCAAAACTTACTTTAAAATATATAATTGTTTGAAAAATATGTTTAAATAAAGAATAAATACGTAGGAATTTCTTCGGGAGTGAAGATATGATGATTTTGCTCCGATATGACAGAGTAAATAAAATAAAGTTACAAAATTTGTTTGATAAAAGCAATTAATGTGGAAAGTTAGTTAAAAGCATAACTCAAAACTAAACTTTAACAATAACACACATAAAGAAAAAAAACACCATCAACATTTACTCAATATCCGAAAAATCCGATTGCTACATTCTATTCCCTGTGCAAAGCAATTATAAAGCGATACAATACAACTTGCATATGACTTTCCTACAGTCACGACACAATCCTAACTAAATACCTCATTAAGCAAATCGTAACTTCTGAGATTAATTGCTTAATAAAATAAAGCAAAATAAGAGCTCATTAAAACAGTTTCAGGCATTCATCATTAGAAGCTGCTGAGTCTTTGTACGGATCCAACTTTTAGAATTTTCTTAAAAGTTGAGTTATTATTATGAGACTGGACAAATATAGTAGGGAATATAATTAGACTCGATCAATAGATACTGGAAATCTAGAAATTATTATTCATGATTGCCCCTGGGCGTAAATCAGTAATAGGAGTGATGTCTCATGAATAATTAGGATATTGTATATTTAGCTGGTGAATTATTGAAGGTAACAAGAGTTGTTTGTATGGAGAGTTTCTCTTGAAATAATGGGTTATTTGTATCATTAAGTTTTTTTTATTGAAGATATTTAGTATTTTTTTAACAAATATATTAAGTTGTTTTGTATGATATTGCAGGAAATTGGGAGAAAGTTTAAATTCATTTTCGCTATTATAATGAAAACATGGATTTTATTATCGTTTTTACCTGAAATAAGCTTAATTATAAGTTAGGATTAATAAAAATCACTTTAATATTATTGGCAAATTAAAATATTATGAAACAAAAAATATTATGAAACAAATAAAATATTATGAAACAAAAAATATTATGAAACAAATAAAATATTATGAAACAAAAAATATTATGAAACAAATAAAATATTTTGCTTTATTAATGCTACACTGTTATATATTAAATAACTCAAGTTAAAATCTAACGTTTAAGGATAGGAATATGCGAGTGTACTTTTTAAATGGTCATGCATACATAGTATATGCCAAACAAACTATAGGCCTTTATTTTATAGGCACTTAAAACTAAAAAAATAGAGGGAACTTTTTTCTGAAAATGTAAAAGACAGTTTTGAATATGAAACCAACAGATCAAATGAATTTTATATTTATAAGACTAAAACAGTTTCTCAGTTCATGCATAGGTTAAGCATTTCAAATTGCAAATATCACTCAACTATTTAAAAAGGTATTTCTGGTATCACAATTCTTAGGGAAAAATACAATACGGAATTCCACTATGTGTTGTGCAAAAATAAACTTCAAAGTAACAATTGCAAACAATTAATAACTAAGCAATTTTAATATTAAACTGAATTTTACACTTTCAAATTAATTATGTTCAATCAGTTTATTTAAATTCCATATTTCCATTTAAAATAATAACGTTGGGTTCAAAAGGAATCAACGATTTTATTCTAATTTTACCACAATAATCCCATCTTTATTTACTACAACACCCGCATCATCAATACACAAAATTCAACCAGCTCTTTTAAAACTCACCAACTATCTTTTCGAATTAATATCAAAATTAACGAAACTTTATTCCAGCAAAACTTCTTCGAATTTTCATTGCCTGAACAAACATTCCACGAACTGAATTTTATAAATAGTTTTAAATTAAAGATGTTCAATCAGTTTCTTTAAACTCCATATTTCCATTTAAAACAATAACGTTGTGTGCAAAAGGAATCATTGATTATAATCTAACTTTGAAAGAATAATCCTATTTTCATTTACTACAACACCCTACATACACACAATTCAACGATTCATATAGCTCTTTTCTAACCCACCAAATATCTATTCGAAATTAACGAAACTTTATTCTAGTAAAACTTCTTCCCCAATTTTCATTGCCTAAACAAACATTAGCTTTTCAACGGAATCATTTATAGCGTCATCCTCAGCTGGTCGGGACTAGATAGTGAAACTCCACCAGAAAACCAAGAAAGACGGGATGTTTAACTTTCCATTCTGGATCGCCCCCTTTTGGCGCAGCTGTATTCGAAACCAGCAATACTGATTATCTCTTTCCGAATTCTTCTTCCTGCAGTTTTGTTCTAGAACTGTGACCGCTATCCATAACTTGGCATCTTTAATCTCCATCACAATAAACTTTTATCACTATCATAACAGCTTGGCGCTATTCTGTGTTCCAGGAGCTTTTAATCGGTCTTTTGTTCGGCCCTTTACATAAACAAGGAATTCTATGAAAGGGGATTTTAAGAGACTTTTGGACAACAATGGGTGATTGTTGCTGCAGTATATAGGAAATCGCCGAAATACGGGGAAAAAGTATTTTGAATTGTGTTGGATAAAATTGTTGGGGAGATCTGACTGTTATATACAAGGTGTTCTAAAAAAAAAACTCACATGATTTGAAAAATTATTATTGATGAAAACAAATTTCTTGAGGCACATTTGTGCAACAACGGAATAAAAAAAACATTGTATGAAGACATTTTATTAGCATATTTTGTCGGTAGGAGGCGCTGCATATGTAACAAACTTTTCGAAATGTTTGCCATCAGCGGTAAAAATATGTCGTCATAGCCAAATAAAATTCTTACTATATATATGGGGTCTATTGAACAGTAGCGTGTATGTTGAAAGTCCTAAAAGGAACTACAACAATTAATTACGGACGCATGTGCGACCACTCTCAACCGACCATTATCCAGTTGGAAAAAGTTGCTGAAAATTTTGTTCTGCGATTTTGAAATATCATTGCCATGATGGTCTCATTTTTGGTAATTATTGTTAATTAAATGTCGTAGCGGGTGCTGGGCTACGTATAGACAAAATATGCAAGTCAAGTAGTTTTGTTTTTTAAAAAAAAACTATTCACAAAATATGTCGAAAGAATGTTGTTTTGATCACTAACTATTTTCAATATAATAATCTTTCAAATAAGGGAATCTTTTTCAGGAGATCCTAATTTTTTTAGAACATTCATATAAATAATAATAATACTCATACAATAATAATAAAGTCTTATTTTAATAGAACGTTTAATATACATAATTTTACACAAATGTTAGTTACAAAATCCCAATTATTATTAAAGGTTTAGTTATCCTGCTTAGAGTTCTATTTAAATTTTGTTAAAAAAATTTATAACTAGTTTGAATTTATACTGAAATCAAAATGTTATTGAGTATCTTTTCGTTTATAAAAGTTAACAATTTACATTGATTATTTTTAATAAAATTTATTTTATCTAAGAATCAGTAATGGAAAGAAATTAATGAGGCACTTTAAAAGTAATAAACTGAATATTTGAATTAATCACGATAATTAATGTGGTAAAATATTCTAAATTACATTTATTATCTTACATAGCTATTCAATTTATTGTGTTGAGATAGTGAAAAATCATAATTTCTGAAACCGTATAATTAATAAAAAGCGAAAAGATATGTATAAATGCATTTGAAAGAACTACGTATTTCACTTCATTTCATAAATTACAAAGCTTAGTTAAAAATAAATTTGAGTAAATTATCTTAGACATCAAACACTTAGATTCATAAAAGAAAACCACTTTCCGTGTCTAGACAGCTTGTCTGGTTTCGCATCAAGATGGATCTATTTCATCTATCTCGACATGGTTTTATTAGGAAACTCGATCACTTATATTAGATGATAGATTTGTTATATTCTTATTGTGTCATTCATGGCTTAATGCGAATTGGAGCCGTTTGTAACACACTAAATCTCTGCCATAAAACATATATAATCATTTTATGTAAAAGCAAGGACAACAAGCTATGGATAAATTGTTGGTGAATTTTAAGATGATATTGCCTAGCATAGTACAAAAATGGTAGATGTTTAATATAATAATATTGGATGTCCAATATTTATTATATTGGACATCTACAGTTGTTTACTAAGTTACCAATCTTCGGACGTCTAATAAACATTGAATGTCAAATAAAAATACATTGGACATCAGCCATTTTTCTACAAAATTACGGATGTTTGAAGACTAATAGGAATTTTTGAAATTCCAATGACTTGTATAAGCATTAATTTTTTTTGCTTCTTTTCATTACTAAATGAAATCTTATTATAAGAACTCGCTAAATGATTACTTTAAATAGTCATAATCTTATTTCAAACAGTTTTAAAGGAAATGCTTAAAATTGATTAATGACTTTAGTTTTCCTATTTTTATAAAAATAATTTATCTTTTATGGGTTTGTTTATAAATTTTCACATTACATTGATAAATGATCATTTCACTTAAAAGCATTTCAGTATTTTTATTAAACTATTTGTAATATAATATCCACATTGAAAGCTGAATAACAAAAGAAATATTGCGATATTAACTCGAGAATCTATCAATTTTAGAATAATAAGATAATAACTCCTCCACTTTAAAAGATTATAATCACATTGATGATTCTTTTAATTTAAGTGCTTTTTAAATTTGATGCATTTCAATTTCTGACAAAAGAAAAGTAATAGTATTAAGTGACAAAAGAATACTAAGAATTGCAAACAAAATATGATTTAGTTTTAGTTTAGAATATCCATTTGTTTACGAGTAATCTATCAATAATGTATCGATAAAATATTTGGTAAAGGAAAGCATTAAGCAACAATCAAAGATAAGAAAATTCAAATTTTAAATATAGATAACTACAATTTAAGAACGATTTCAATTTTTTCACAAAAACTATACAATTTTGTTACATTATTCTATAACACAACAACAACTTTTCATGCTTTTCATTGTAAAAAATAATGTTCTGAAGAATAAAGCGACTTTGATAGTCTTTGTTCCTAAATTTTTTTCTGTACCTTATTATAAAAATTGTCTGAAGTCCAATTTATAACATTGGATATTGGAAATATTTAGATTAAGTTACAGATTTGTTTCAAAGCAGATTTCCTTTTCAACAACACACATAATTTGTTGCCTAATTTTCCGAAAACAAGTCAACGACAAAGGGTTTCGTAAACACTCCTAACACTATCACAGCAAGCTATTCCCAAAGCACAGAATTAAGAAGACCAATCGCGAGCAGATTCTCGAAGGATCCAACCAATCGACAGACGGGAACATCGCCCCAAGGGCAAGAGCAAACATCCAGCACCAAAAATAGAACAAAAAAAAGTGGGAGTACGTTCTTTTTCTCTAAAAACACCTGAAGCCAGGCGTTCCGCTACATTTTCGCAGAAGGACTAATCGAATTATGGAGGCCATGAAAGCTTCCCGTAATGATCTTAGGACGCAAAATATTTTTATTTAATAAAACCAGATTATAGAGTGGACCCATAAGTAGATAAAAGTATTGAAGGCACCTTTTCGAAGAAGAATAAAGAGGATGCCTTTCTTCTATCATTATATTTCATTTCCTCCGCTAAAAACTTGCCTTGGGTATTCTCTTTTCCTCGATTTTTATCATCATCAAGATTCCTTCCAGACACCTTTCGAGTCTTCTAAGTATATTTCCCGCTATAGTTTAAGAAAAATGGATTACGCACTCTGCAAAAATGCGCCTTTTGGTTTTAAAAAGGTATTTTTAATGCCGCCCGCTTCTATTTTCTCTTCAGTGATTATTGTTATTATTGTTGTTATTATTATTCCTTTTGGGTCTTTATCGAAACGTTACGTTTTTTTATTATTTAAAGCTTTTATTAACGATAAGTAAGGCTTTTAGCCGTTCGAAATTTGTCTACTTAGAATTACGCTGTCTCTTCCATTAAAGGATTTTTGGACGTTTTCTTCATGCCAGTAATGGGCTGTGGGTGGAATTTTCTTATTGGCTCGTTTTTCTTAATGATGTGTTATTGAAACAACCAATCATGGACTCATGAAAACAGAATTTTGAAGTATTATCCATTAGGGCATATAATGGAGCGAAAAGACTCCCCTTAAAATAAAAAGTGGCAGGTTATTATTGAACAGACAAATTTTATAAATCTGCTTTATAGGTAATTCATTGCAAAACAATGTTAAAAACGGTAAAATGTTGGATCTATATAGAATCTTGTTTTGTATAAGGATTATTTATCTCTTTCTGAAGTATGGATGGTATCGCACTCTGCTTCAATAAAAGAAATTGGCATATGATGACCATTAAAATGCTCCAGCATAGTTCGTTTTTGAATGTACAGCTTAGTAGAAAAAAAACCGGTTCACAATTCATAGGATTAATAGAAAGAAGTGGAATGTTATTTTTCGCCCAAATGTACCTTCAAACATTTGTCATAATTTTGAAAAACCAATTAACTAAAAGTATTTGATATTTACGGGTACAATTCATGAACGCGAAATAAGGAAATTCTTTATTTATGGAAATCTATAAGGTTCTTTATATTTGCGGCTTTTGAAATTCTGTATCAACTATTGTATATGTGAATGATTAAACGTGATTGTATACATGGAAATTTATCATAAAAACATTTTATAGTGCATTAATACCATGCAAACAACTATGTTAATCACACACAATATTTATTTTCACACAATTGATGAAGTTTTCAAAAAGTAGAACTTTATAAGCAAAAATATTCAAAATTAAATTGATAAAAGCTAGAGTGAATACAAAAAGCAATAAAACTGTAGATTAAAGTATTTTTATTTTGATATACACAACAACTTAATAATTAATTAAACATACCCTTATATTAAATTTCTAGATCATTGCAATAAAAACTTCGAAAACTTTAGCTAACCCTAACCATTCATTTGAGAGGCGTTTCTCAGCGTGCAAATCGGTGGTAAAAACAATAATAACAGCAATAAAAGTGAAAATCCATTACGCATTAAAAGAAGACATTCGCAGATGGAAGTTTCACAACGTTTTGATCGAAATCGCTTTTGCCATTTGGGCAGCCTGGAAAATTATAATAAGGAATTCCAATAATGCTTTTCTTTTGTTTTTAAGTTTCTCACACAGTAGGTGCAGATGAAAAGGGTGTAGAAAAAGTTTTTACTGTTTTCCGAAGAGTACGTGGAAACACTGAGAAGTCCCGATTTTTACGGGGAACAAATAATGGCCGCATTAGTTTCAGAATTCAAGAGATAAAATCGTGTTTTCTAGAAGCGTGATTAGGAACTGTTTATTTTGCAACTTAAGTTAAGGTAAATGTCAGTTATTTTGATATTTCGTGAATAATTTGTGATGTTTTAAATTGGAGTTACAAAAAATTATAGAAGAAACAAAACATTTGTTTTGAAAAATAATATGCATAAAAATAGTTTGGTAAGAGATATATCATTAGTTTAACGAGATTGATATTTAAGACATCTATATTACAGTTTTGTGCCAAAAAACAGTTTGTTTTTCAATTGCCTTACACTTTAGTTTGCACATGTTTCTTTTAAATATTTTAAACCGTATTAGATTTTTAGTTAATTTATCTGTCTTTAAGTATGTGTTATGTTTAAATTATGGTAATTTTAAATCTACAATGAGTATTGAAAGCGATAGCTGCATAATAAAAGAATTTTAAAAAATGACACGTTTGACATCTTAATGTGATATTTATGTTAACTATCTCATAATTAAAGCCAATAAACACGTCTTAAATTTTACAAAAAAATAATAAGCAATTATATTTCAATTTTTCTTGAATTTTGTGCTTAATGAATATCAGACACTAAATTATTCAGACTTCGTTTTAATTTTTCACTCAATTATTCAGATCGTTTTTTAGATCTTCCCTTAATTACTTTATTCGAAACCCTTGTGCAAGACAACCTTTCAAAGTGATGCCTATTCATGGCCCTACATAAAAATCGCAATAGCTCTTTCATTATTACTGTCAGCCTTATATCTGAGACGTAAGCAACTTTTTTGCTGAGTCGCTTGCAATTTTCGTACACCAGATCTTTTATATTCTGAGAATGCAGTTTTTTTTTATTTATTAAGGGAGGTGTCATTTAGATGTGCCCCTGTCGTTTTTTCTGGAATGCTTATAGTCTTCCTTTTCTTAGCACCCCTGATGTCTTACTATTTATTCTTTTCCGTGTTTAACGCCAAATTTGGCAATAAACTTGGATCATAATGCAGGGAATCTAGATAAGAAGGGATTGGGAATTTTTTTGTGTCTATTATCATGTGTGATGAATGGTTTATTTTTGGGTTGATGACTTTTTGTGCTTGTGTTTGCAGTTTTTTGGATAATGGCCGATGGTTTTTGGGAAGGCTTTTGCTTGCTCTCGCTTCTGAAGGGTTCGTTTTAAGTTTTTATTTGTAAATAACGCAAAAGGCATCTTTGGATATCATAATTTTATGAATCTTGAGGATTACTAAAAGATATTTTTAGAGTGCTTGGTTTTTGGAATGTTTATTATAAACATATTTTTTAAATTGTTATATGGTAAGCAATTTTTTCGTATATACCTATAAAGTAATATTGAAAACAGCTTACTTGTTTCTTAATTTACTCAAGAATTGATGAACGGAGTTCAGAGTTCGCATTCTTTTAGAGTCAGAGACATGTTGCAAATATTTATACTTATAGGTGATTATCCCATAAGTGAATAAATTTTATCCCTAGTATGGTTATTTTGGACTTCAATAAAAATTATAAGTTTTAAAATTTAGTGGAAATGGAAGAATATTTTTTAATCTGCCACTACTGTCCATCACTTAAACTATTTACTATGATTTACAGTTATTTCTGATTTTGTCACGTATAACATGTTGTGCATGTCACTACCATCCAAAATAGATTTTTTTAATCAGGACCAGTAGTAAAAAAAAAATCAAGTAAGATGTTTATGACAGAATGCTTCATTTTATTCTGAACATGTTACCTTATCAACTTTTGACAAAATATTTTCTATAATGCATTTCGATTAAACACAAACGCTTTTAAATTCCCATAAACCTTAAAAGAAAGTACATTTTTAGTTTTTTTTTAAATCATAATATTAGTAAAACGGTATTTTTTCATTTAAGCCAATAAAAATAAAAACCCTATATTGATATAATGAAAAAAAAACCACTAAAATTTCGAATTCGAAAATTCAAAATTTTGATTAATTAAGGGAATTCATTTTATACCGTAAAGTGTTATAATTTTGTATTTTTTCTATTACTGATAACAAATCTAATAATTCGAAAAGTTAAAGAAAGCAAATAAATATTCTTCTTTATGTTTATCAAGAGTCCAAAATTTAAAAGAAAAAGCCCAAAGTTAATTAGTTTTGGAATTTTTGATTTTATAAGCCAATTACTTCATAAAAGGAAAATCGTGTAGTTTAATAATAAAATTAAAATCAAGAGTTAAATTTAGTAATCTTTCTTCAAAACTAATGTCATAATTTATTTAGTTTTATATTTATAATTTAATTTAAATAGAATGTCTGCCATAATTAAATGCATAAAATGTGATTTAATATAAAAAAATACTTGGCCTTTTCAAAAGTTGTTTAAAGCTGTTCCTTTTGAATTTATTTAGGTTTCTTTTACTTTACAGTTTCTAAATCATTATTATTTAAGTTAAAAAATATTACACCAAATCTTTACTTATAATTCTGAGAAAAATGTGATCAAAGTTAAATGATCAATATATAATGCACAAAATAGTAATAATTAATACACATTTTCTCTTTAAATAAATTGTGACATTGCTATAAAAACATCTAGTTTTTTGTCGATAATGTGTTTCAATAAAAAACACAAGCTATCAACAAAAACTAATTCAACTACTTTTTACGCGTGCTTTACAATGTCCATAACACAAAAACAACGAAAACCAATTTATCTTAATAAACCTCTATAAAATAAAACCTCAATAGCACCGAAAAAGACATAAAAACTAATACGAAAAAAAAACACTGAACAAAACCATTCAGAGTTATTACGCCATCACCAAAAAGAAAGTACCATGTTCTCTTAATGACTATTTATGTACAATCAAACCCAATGTGAACCGCCAGGTGCTTCTTTCCACCCATACGTCACCCTAATTGAAACCTCAACGCATCCATACTAGCCTAGTAACAATGCGTGGAATAGGACGATATAATAGCCGCGTGTTGTACATTGGACTGTCAGCCTGCTGTTTTTGCTTAAGGTTGTTGTATTAGGTGGTATTAAGCGCAGGGGTCTCGCTATATTTCTTAGGAAGCCTTTTAATGGACATAGATGCATCTCCATTAGGGGTTTGACTGAAGTGGGGATCTATTGGTGGACTTGACAAATTGGTGAATGTGTAGCTGTTGAAGAGTTTATGTAGGTTCTGGTGATGGAAAAGGTAATGAGAGGCGTCATGTGGAGTGTGGATGTTGTCATTAACATAAGGTTGTCATGACAATATAACTAACATTAAGTTCAACATTCAAGATGGGGCTCGGGTTGCCTAGTGGGTTTGATCGCAGCCCTTTACGTTAACAGTGTGCGCACTGTACCGGGTGCGGGTTCGATTCCAGCCTTAGCCCTGGGTGTACTTCCTTTCTCTGTGTCAGTAAAAATTCTGTCTGTGTCTGTCTTTCTTGACGAAGGTTTATAAGCGGGTCTCTGATCAAGCACACACACCGGAAATTACATGTACCAACCTACCTACCTACGTTCAAGATCTAATTTGAATAGATAATTTTTAAATATCTACAAGTCATTTTAAGCAGAAGCAAGCCCAAAGGAAAATTATATGAAATTGGGGCAATTTTGTTTTATTTTTTACAAACGAAAATATGAAACGGAGAGCAGTTGTCATTTACTAAATAGTGTAATTAACACTATTCAACTAATAATTAACACTATTCAACAAAATTCAAATTTCAAGATAAAATTTGACTAGCACACTTTTTAAATGTCATTTTAAGCATAAGCTAGCCAAATGGAAAGTAAAATGAAATTATGTTACATTTTGTTTTAGCTTTTACAAAACAAAATATGTAAATGAAGGCAGTATAAGTTATGTATTCTGAATTTATAAAATGCAGTTATAGGAAATGATACCTAGTTAAACAAAAAGTTGGCTCGTGATAGCAATATAAAATTTTATGACAAATATGATATTAGGACTAAATATTATGATTCATTTACATTTAACATTATAACAAATGAGATACAATGGATAACACTTTTACTTCATGTTTCATTATGCAATACAATATAAATAATGATATTTTAAAGTTTTTGTATCAATAGAAATACAATAACTTTTTCCTTGAATTATTGTTTCGGATAATTGTAAGAATGTTTTTTTAAATCTCCAACACATTTAAATTTTTGCTTTTTAGAAAATATTGCCATTTACAAAGAGACTTATTTCTTACTATAAATTTCTTTGGTGTTATAGAAGTGAGAAATACAAAACACAATTAAGTTTTAAAAAAATTTCAAGGAAAAGTTGTGACAAGTTTGGAGCTTATTGGTACTCTGAGAATTAACACCATTCTTATTGAACAAAAGAAAAGTACTTAACATTTTCGAGAGAAATTGAAAGCTGAAGAAAACTATATATCTGTAAATCTCTTTTTGAGCACACTTGCAACTTAAAAAGGAAGAAGTAAAACTGTCAATTTTAGGAAAATATATTTTGACCAAAAAGTTGGGAAAAAAAGAAAAAAAGTTCGTAAAATCTTCTGCAATCCCAAAATGCTGATAGCTAAAAAAACCAAATGAGAAAAAAAGTAGCGAAAAATCTTTCAGGCCGGAAAATGATCTACGATTTTCTTTTTTTTTTATACATCCCACCTTTTCTCTAAAACTTTCCGAAGTCGCAAAAATCTTTAATAGGAACAGGTATAAAACATCTTGAGGGCAAAAGAAAAAAAAAGTCAGAGTTGAAGGACTTCCAGAAATAAAAAATGAAGCCGTTTTGACGAGAGGACAATTTAAAAAGGGCTTTCCGTTGCTTCACGGCAGAGTGAAGACCCCGTAGTACAAAAAAGAACATTGGAAGTGTCGGAATTCGACTAACTTTTCGAACAAAGAATTTCCAAAAGAGCTATCGCTCTGCAATGACGTATGTCCGGTCCGACCTGTCTCGACTTAACTATAACCATAATCAATGTACCATGAAAAAAGAAATTTTCTCATATAATGTTTCTACTTTATTATAATCTTACGGTATTCTTTATTTTATATCGATTCTTTCGATGGAATTGCCAAAAAAAAAGTGTTCAAAACTTTTTGATTCATAAAAAATTTGGTATTAAAAACATTATGGTTGATTCATAAAGTAGTGTTAAAAAATTGAAGTGCATTTTAAGATTCAAAACTTTGTTTTAATTTGTTTTAATTTCTACTACACTTTTGGTTTTTTCCAATTATTATTAAAAAAAAGACTCATTTTTTATAAGGATAAACAAAACGCTGAGTTAGTGTGATCAAAGTATTTTTTTTAGCTCTAAATCACCCTATTTCAGGAACAAATGGACATTGCACTTATTGATTATAACTTTAGGACTGTTTGCAGCTTTTTTCTTAGATAGTACTTAAAAATTGTAAAGAAAATACTTCCATTGTTTTCGAATTCTATTGCAATTAGATTAAATCTATAAATGATTGATTGTTATATGCAGTGGTCTAAAATGTAAATAATTTATGCGTAAAATACTAAATAAACATGCAAAAGCTAAACCCTTTCACTATTACTTATCACAACCCTACAGTAAACCTATACAACCCTCTGCAATAGCCCAATATCCAATAATTAATTCTATAAAGACTATTAGTATGTAGATGTTACGTTTAATAGTTTTGTGAAACTATTAAACGTAAAACGGAAACTATTAATAGTTGTGTGTTAGTTTGTTTTATTTTCAAAGAAAAAAAATCTTTTCTACAAAGACAATAACCACATGAATTTTAAAAACTCAAAGTAGAATCCCGATCCCCTTAAATGTCAAAAAATTATCCAATTAGATCCAACTAGAACATTTAAAGGAAGTAGATTCAAAGCTTACATTTTTTAAAAGTAAAACTAAGATATTGGGTCTGGTCCAATCATTGGCGACATTTGATAATTTTAAATTCAATTGAACAAAGTCGCCAATGAACAGGCCGGACCCTATACCTTAATTATACTTTGGAGAATAAGTGTTTTCCAATTACACCCTTCAATAATTCCCTATTTTTCTTTTCTCAGATACATATTTCAAATAAAAGGAAATTATTATTCCTCTTCTGTTCAGTATTTTAGCCTAATCGCTTTTGCAGTAAAATATTTCAGGAAAAATATTTCTTCGATACTCCAGGGCAATAATGCATTATTTGCATACGTTTCAAGACAACAACGCGCGCAAGGATTACAACGGATTATATTTCTCCGCGAGGCATGTCTCAAATTCATATTAGGCGCCATCGACGAGTGTGTGCTTCGGCTCATTTTCGCAAGCTTTCGACGAAATAAATTTTCTTTCAAGAAAAATAGACTTAGATATGCTTTAAGTCGATGGAGATGGGGAGGAAATGAACGAGTAATTGCAAACGTGCTTAGATGAAGTTTTCAAAAGAGTTTTAATCCCGTATTTTTATACTCTTTTAATGACTCTTTGTTAAAGAAATATGGGTCATCTATACTTAAAGGGGCGCTTTTTAGTTTCGTAAACTTTGCTCTGAGTATGCCGACAATTAATCTCCTTACGTGTCACGGGCTCAATTAATACGGAGAATTTGGAATAATGCACTTGATAAAAAAGATGCTTTAGCTTCTTGGAATATTTTAGGAATATTTAAATAATTGCTCTAGATTAATGCAGTAAAAAACTTAATTTTCTTGATAAATTTTTTGAAATGCTGACATGCCGAACAAAAATAAAAAAACTAATTTATTATTAGCATAAATATATAAAATTTATCGTTTCGTTAAATTTGTTTGAAAACGGCTATTAAGTAAAATATGTAATATTTGTTAGCATTTTATTTAACTTTTTGATATTATGTTGAATAATTTTTATGATATTACAAACTGTATCAAAGTAATTCGCAACTTTTGAATGCATTAAATAGTTTTTGTTAAAAAAATAACGTAGGGTAACGAGTACAGTGATTGGCACCCTCACAGTCATTGGCCCCCTCATTCATTATTGAAAATAATAAGATGTTAAAGCCCAAAATGTTGTTGCCAAGATGACAAACGGTAATGGCGGGAATTTTAAAAACCTTTGTTAACCACCCACACCTATTTTGGGTTTTAACATCTTATTATTTTCAATAATGAATGAGGGGGCCAATCACTGTGAGGGTGCCAATCACTGTACTCGTTACCCTACTTATCCATTTTCATAAAACAATGTAAAACTGTAATGAGTAAAATGAATTAGTTTTGTAATGTTTTCTTTTACAACGATACAACAATATAGGAAAAACCAGTTTTACAGATTCAGGTACGAGTAGTTTAGGTTGTCTTCTTCCGTATTGAAGTACATGCAAGGAAAAACAACTTTTACAGATAAGAATTTATCGTTTCTATTATTATTATTTATATCATAATGAAGGAAAACCAATATTACAGATAATTAATAAGAATTTTTTTTATTATTTAATATCATTTGAACTTAAGGGTATCAACTGATAAGAATTAAATAAAAAAAAAAATACCAGACGTTGCATGAGATACATGTAATATTTTGTAGTAATGGCATTTTTTGACATTCCCGGTAAGCCTTAAAATTTTTCAGTAAAGTTCCTGATTTTTTTACAGTGTAGTTCAATATTCTCTTGAGAAAAAGGGGGATTTCGTGTGAGGAAACAAACCTTATAAATGCATTGCTGAAAACGTTTTGCGTTTAATATTATGTAATACCACATTTCATTGTTATGAAAAAAGGTCATTTTTTATATAAGATACTATTGGATATGTGTACCTTGTATGTAGTTGCTTGAGGATGGGCGTGTAGGGCACTAGTACGGCCTGTTAGCGTCCTTGGGACGCTTCAGCTGAACCTTGAGGCGCTTCATTCCTATCTGGAAGCCGTTCATAGCCTGGATGGCAGCCTGGGCACTGGCGGGGTTGTCGAAGCTCACAAAACCTAATCAGTCATTACAAACAATCATTTTTAACTTGAATTTGCTAAAGATCGTTTACAAATTTTAAAAATGGCAATTTTATTTTTTTGAATTTTTGGTTTGAATTTTTGGCTCTTATATTCTATTCATACATTTCTTAGTGTTAAAAAAAACTAGGTGGCATAAATAAAAAATAATACAATAATACCGCATAAAACAAAGTCAGAATAATAAAACTTCAATTCAATTTTAGTTTTTAAATTTTCTATTTGTGTAGCTCTTACATTCTATATGTACAGTTTTTAATATTAAAAAAACAAATTAACATGAATAACAACAATAATAGAACCTTAAAAGGTAGACAACTGTAAAACCTTTTAATCAATAAAACCTCAATATGCAATACGTAAGAATAAATATGGTAATATCAAAATACTTAAGATTAATACGGAAGAAATAACTCTCTCACAAGGCTTTTAAAGTATATTCTAGGGTAATATTCAGCATTTGGACACAAAACAAGACAGCCTCTACAATATCCATCCCTTATCAGAATACTAAAAAGATGCTTAAATTGTAATTTTTACTTTTAACAATCCGCCATCTTTCTTTTCGGGCGAAATGACTTGTATTCAGATTTAATTTTTTTCAATAACGTCTACATTAAATTAGTTCATTGACCGTAACAGGGTTAGAAGAATTAATGTAATTCGAAATAAAATCAAAATGTATTTACATTGATCGAGGATACACAACTACAACTGTTTCGGGCCTTCTGAGATTTAGACAGCAATACATCAATTGGTCTGACGTTTCAATGTTCGTACATCCTATCCATTATTACCAACTAACAGTAACGTTAACTACACCCCAAAACTTTCACAGAAAACTTTTCCTTCTTATAAGTCCTTATCTTCTTATAACTAACAACGAAAAATTATTTTCGATACCTACTACGTTACCTACAAAGAAAAAACTTCTTCCACCACATCTAATAGCTAAGAAATTGCCACACATTATTGGGAAAGCATCAAGCCACACACCTTGCAATATGTGTTAATCCCCCGTTAAGAATAACCCCTTCGCCCAGAACCCGAGAATTAATGTTATTAGACGTGGTGGACTGTTTGTGCGATAACATTATATTCTCTATGGCATATGATAAAGCGTATCTTACGCGGCTCTCGACTCGATATTTATATATCCAAACCCCATTTCCACCGAGGGCTAGTCATGAGAGGGGGGATATCGCCATCTAGGCAATCATTAAGCGGCAAAAGAGTCACCCGCCAGATTGGATAAAATGGACTAAGAAGTTAGGTGCTGAGAAGCAGAATGAAGCAACCCGCTTTGAAGATTTTGCTTCTAAAACCATATACGAGAGAATGGTACCGCACTGTACGGGAAAGGTAGGTAAGTTGATCTCCTCCGACTGTCGATTTCTAGCCTTCCGTGAGGAGTTTAAACACAGCTAATTACTCTTCGTAATTAAGAACCCTGGTCGAGTGACGAAGTCAACAACTGAGAGGGCACCCAGTGAAACTTTGCGCGACATCGTAAGCTAACGCCGTCGGGACTTTTAACTCCACAGATTTAAAGTGCACGTCTGTGTTAATGTACTCGGGAACCCCCGTGATTTTTTGAGACAAGGCCCTCACTCCCACACTGTCTGGGAGAAGTGAGGTACTGTAACAAATAAAGCATTCAACACTAATTAACATTTGAAGAATTTCAAAAATATTCAAAATTAATTTGAAGATCTTGTAACAAGAAGATCCATTGCAACAAGTCTAGATTAGTAAAATAGTTGTGCACAGTTAGCATATCCTTTATGTTCTATAATTAAATCGAATAGAAAAGCTAAACTTCAGATGAATCTCGGGAAAATCGTTTCTTCTTCTGAATACGTCACTTTTCTGCGTTCGGTACTATCTTCTCAGAAGAAAAGTGTTGTGCAAATATTTCTTGAGCTACTTCATTTTGGTCCTCAGCACCTTAAGTAAGGTACGAGGCTCCATATCGCCTCGAAATTCATTCAGGGGACAGGATAAATATGCCGCGGACCAAGTCGACGTCTAAATTGAAGGTCGTGCGTCAAACGGCAGTATCCAGTAGATAGAGATACTTTATTTTGTTAAAAGAGGGGGGTTCTGGTCATTTCATTTGCATAAGCGTCGGCGATATTTATTGATATACTTTATTTTTAAAGCACTGCAGCACGTGAGATGGTTGATTGGGTAATATATACGCCGTCTATTACGGTAAGCTGTTCTTGATGGTGGAGTTAAAATTAGAAGATAACTCATTTCTCCGAGGATGGGTTGTTATAGTTAGGAAAAGTTTGGCCATCTTTAAATTGCAAAAAATCGTGGTCGGTGTCATGTTCGGTATCCAGATGCTATAAATTGGTTTGAAAAATATATCCTAGAACACGAGTGATCTCATAAGTAATGGATATACAAAGTTATGACATTTGTGTTTATTAACTCTATATATTATTTTTGTGTATTAGATTTAGTAATATAAATAGTTTTTGATGTTTCAATTAAATAAATGGTCTGCAGTTTATTCAAATTATATTTAAATTCGCATGTTGTGACATGGAATAGGGATAGATATTAATTAAAGATAATGTTATTAAAGATTAACTACAAAAATGAAAACTGGGCTTAGATGAAAATTTTTTAGTCCTTTTAGCTTCCACACTACGTTTATAACGTAAAAAGTGGAAGGTTTTATAATCGTTCAGTCCGTCTGTCCGTCCGTCCGTCTGTCTGTCACCCACTTTCACAGAAAGAACCACAAGTCCCACAAACAAGTGGGATACGTCATTTTAAAGCAAAAAATCAGATTAGGCTACATTCCAAATTTCATTAAAAAATTTAAATTAGAAGTTTATTTAAAATTTAAATAACTAAATTTTTTTATCTACATTGAAATAACATGCAAATTCTATTTTTATTCATATTTTCACTGTTGTCATCCACAAGTCCCACAGACAAGTGGGATACGTCATTTTGAAGCAAAAAATCAGATTAGGCTACATGCCAAATTTCATTGAAAAATTTAAACTAGAAGCTTATTTAAAATTTAAATAACTAAAAATTTAATCTACATTGAAATAACATGCAAATTCCATTTTTATTCAATATTTTCACTGTTGCCATTTCGTTAAACGTACGAGAAACTTTTGTTAAAATAAAAATACACTTTTGAAAAAATATTTATTTATGTGATATAATTCGGATTGGATTGTTGTATTATCACAATAGAGTTCTTTTAATGGTTCTATATATATGTATGTAGAAAGATGCATAGAGAATTCTAACTTGGCATTAAAAAAATATGCTAAGTTTCGCTTTTATTTTTAAAGCATCAATTGTACAAATTATAAATTTTTTGAACTGTAAATTAATTTAACAAACTATAAATAAGTGAATTTTCGAAAGAAATGTAAATGGGAAATTGTGGCGACAAAAATATTTATTAAAAAAGATTACATCATTATTCTTCGAACTTCAAACAAATTTAGCAAACGATAAAGTCTAATTATTAAATCTGAGAAAGAAGATTAATGAAAATAGTTAATTTTGGCGTTTAAAAAAACTGAATTACTTTTTACTTTTTTAAAACTTTGAATTACAAATAGCTAAAGGCCCTGTTTTTATTAGAATTAAATCACATTTGCCATTCGCAACAATCGTTCGAGAAACTTTAATTCTTTTAAACAATAAATTAAAATAAATTTATTTTTGCGACATCGATCAGTTTGAAATGACGTCAAATATATTTCACTACGGAATCCTTGTATGTTGATATGAAATGTTTTCATCCTATTTAAAAGCGAGGAATATGACATATTATTCTTTAAAATATAAATTAATTTTTGCAAACGATAAGTAATAATTATTGAATTTTCGAATAAAATAAATGAAACTAGCCAAATTTAGTTTGTAAATGTTAAGAATAGAATTAATGTTGTGTTTGGCGCGTTTTTCCTGTTAAACACAAATATGTGGAAGCGAGTTAAGTGACAGATTCTGTTACAAACCTACTTGTTTTATTATATCAATAGAATGCGTAAAACAAAACACAATCAAAATAATATCGAGTTTTATTGTATCACCTGTTAAGATATAAATTTATTAATTGTAAAGTATTTTATTTCTAATTTAAATTCAGAATAAAAAACATCTTAATCTAAGCTCTCTTAATTGTAATAAATAAAAATAACAATGTTCTCTTGTGGCTTGCATTAAATTGTTTAATGAAAAGTTCACATTCTTAATCCCGTCTTTAAGTGAACATTCAGCATGTTCTCCCAATTGTTTGGCTCAAACCACGTTCCCTAAAAACTGTGTCTAAGCAGTTTATTTAATAGACTACGCAGATTAAAGTCAAAATACCAAGCTTACCCACCGAAAACGGAATCCTCAAAAAGTACGCACGAAGAATACGAAACAAAGACTAAGCTGTTGCAGCAGTTTTACGCACCGCTTTTAAATGTTACGCTAATTCTAAGAGATTGAACGGAATTTAAATGAAATGTTAATGCGGCAGCCTGCTTTAAGAGATTGCTATCGAAGAATGCGGTGAGAGAGGGGATTCCGGAATTAATCCCGGCATAAGAAATAAAAGATCTTATGTTCGAATGAATCGAAAAAGAAGACAGGAATTTTTCTGAAGTAATGATCACGAATCTAAAATTTATGAAGTTTAGTGAAGCAAAGTATTCCTTTTTCTAAGAGACTTTTAGTAAAACAGAGGTTATTTTAAAGTGAATATTTTCGTAGGTTTCGCAAAGAATGATTTTTTGTTTGTTCCTTCAACACTTGAGGCTGTGTTTGAAACTATGTATTTAAATAATATAGAGAATATGTAATGAAGAGGGTATTATTCTGGATTAATTTTATGGTGACTTTTTAAACTTTATTCATTGGAAAAGTAAAGTTTGTTATAAATGATTACTATAACTTTTTATAGTAGAGTCTGGTAGATGGCTTCTAAAACGATCAAAACTTTGAAGGAAATTATAAATTTGTTAAGAAAGGCTATGTCGAAATATATTTGACTTATATAATATTTCCTAAACTTTATCAGACCTTTCAATTAAAAGTATCAAAATGAGAAAAAAAGAGATTCCTTCGAACTTTAATTAACTTTCCCGCATTAACATTTCTTTTTGAAGTATTTTCTTCTATTAATATCTACAAATAAAACAAACAGGAATGCAAAAGGAAAGGAGACAAAGAATTTAGCGTTCACGTTCTCTGTAAATTTTTGTTTGTAAATAATGCGAAAACTATTATGACCAAAACTTAAAACAGTTATGTACTGTTTAAACAGACGCACCTCTGTTAGCACAAACCATCTATATTATCGAAATCTTACTCTGGATTAAACACATATTGAACAACATCTCCCCAAATTAATACAACAGAGACCTTACTTACTTAGTAATTTTTTATTTGTAAATAATGTTAAACTAAAAAAAGTTATGACCCAAACTCAACAACTGGAAACACTTTTGTACTGGTTCCACCAGGCACATCTCGGTAGTCCAACCCCTCTAAATTATGGAAACCTTAATCTGGATTGAACACATATTGAACAACATGTCCCCAAATTAATACAACAGAGGAATACCCACCGAAGCACTTGCTCTGATTGGTAGCTCTGTCGATGAACACCTTGGCGCTGATGACGTTGCCAAAAGGCATGAACATCTGCATGAGCTCGGCGTCACCAAACTCCTGGGGGAGATGGTAGATGAAGAGGTTACAGCCCTCGGGACCTGTTCGAAATGAATCCTTAGTCTTAGATACACACTGGAAGATAGGTATATATATCATCGATTTGTGAAATGTAAGGGAATAGTTTAATAGAAAAATAACTGAATTTGTTTAAATATTGCTATCATATAGTGGGATAGACTTGCTGGGCTGTGCCTCTTAGTCTTAGATACACACTGGTGGATGTTATCATTGATTTGTGAAATGAAAGGGAGTATGTTAATAGAAAATAACTGAATTTGTTAAAATATTGCTATCACGCACTAGGCTCGATTAATAATTTAACTAAGATGTGTCCAAAAAATAAGTTTTTATTTCTATGTAGTTTATGTAAGGATAGATATGTGATTAATCTATTGTGGATCATTACGGTCAGAAAAAATGTTTTTATCAAAATATAACTAGTCAAAAAATGTATTTTTTAAGGATTTTTTTTTATAAATATAAGTTATTTCCTTAGTTTTAACCATGTATCCCGTAAAAAACCCTCTTACAAGTAGGGTACAGGGGGGCACATTGGACCACCGTGAATACCTTTTTAACTAATATAAGCAAAATGTAACAAATTTGTACCGAAGTTGATGCTGTAATTCTTCATATGAACATGTATTATGTGAATAGTTTGAAAAAAAACTTTTGCACAGTACTGGCGGCACATAACTTACCATTTACTTACCTCGTTTTTAAGATTTACCACCTAACATATACCAATGAGAACATTTATTTGAGTACTGTGGTCATATTTTTAGTCTTTAATAATGTTTCACAATATTAATACAATAAAAGTAACAGCTACTTTAATTTTATTATTAATAATTATAACATAATTAAATAATTTTATTTACTTGTTATTTTTTTAAACATATTGTTATGAAACTAAATAATCTTTTCACCAATGATAAATCGAATAAATCAACAAAAACTTTAGGAACGAATACAAAACACAAATTTATCACATTAAAAGCAACATCCAATAAAAGAAACACATGGAAAAAAGTTATCTTCATACAATCAGAATAATAATTCAAATTTATCTACATAATTATGTACCACATAACAGATGAAGCATTCAAATTTTAAACAATAATTTTTTTAATGAATCATATTTATTACATACAACACAGAGAGAATTATAAAACTTTTTGTTAAACTGAAATAACTGTGAATTATTTAATTAATAGTTCTTTACAAGATTTTAGACATCAAGATTCAAATGTATAAAAATAATTCATTTAAATACAGTTTTTTTTCACACGAAACATTATTTATTTACATTGCCACAAAACACGATAAAAAAATATTTTTCGTCAGTAGGAGTTGTCGTCAATAGGAGTATTGCTATAAGGGCATCTATATTGACTTCTAAATAATTTTAAGTGGGTAATATTGACCTTTTAAGTTAGAAACCCAATTCATAGCCACAAATACAAATGCTACGAACAAGTGTGATACGTCAAAAAATTCAACGCATTGAAATTAGAATACATTGAAAATTTCAGAAAATATTTCAAATTCGAAGTACTTCAATTATTTAAAAAACTGCAAAATTAATGCTCATTTAAAAAGCATAGGAAGCCATTTTTTATTAGAATTTATACACCACTGCCATTCGCAACAATCGCTCGAGAAACTTTAATTCTTTTAGACAATAAATTAAAATAAATTTATTTTTGCGACATCGATCAGTTTGAAATGACGTCAAATATATTTCACTACGAGATTCTTTGTATGTTGATATGAAATGTTTTAATTCTATTTAAAAGCGAGGAATATTACATATTTATTCTTTGAAATATAAATTAATTTTTGCAAACTATAAGTAATAATTATTGAATTTTCGAAATAAAATAAATGAAACTAGCCATATTTAGCATGAAAATGTTTAATATAGAATATCAATGCTGTGTTTGTAGCGCCCTTTTACCTGTTAAACACATATGTTGTGTGGAAGCGAGTTAAGTGACAGATTCTGTTACAAGCCTACTTGTTATTCTATACATACTTACTAAAAAACCCTCAACTGATTTCAAATAAGTTACTTTGGTCCAAGCTTTTTCTATAATAACTTTTCATTAAAAACTCTTATTTTCTTAGCTGTTGGTAACTCTGTTTTGATCTTATAAGTACAAGATTTGTTGAACAGAAAATTGGTAATAAATTTTTCGATTGGACCAAAATTAACTACAACGATCAAAATTACTTCATTTGACATACGTCACAACACAACCAAAAAATATTTTATAACACAATAAACACCATCACATTAAACATGATATCAATCAGCACACTTAAAGCCACATCAATTACCACGTGCTGGATAAGAAAGATATAATACTACAGTAGGAAAGGATAAGGAAACGTTGCGATGCTTACCAGGAATGTACGTACCTTCTCTCTGCGTCTGGGCAACTACCGCCGCTGGCTGAGGGGTCAGAGCTTGACCGAACTGACCGAAGGCAGCCGGATAGGCGGCTAGTGGAGAGAGATCGACTAAAATTAGGAAAAAGAGCACTCAAATAAAGTTCCCTCGTGGGAGTGTCTGCATGCCAGAAGAATATCAAGATAACTTCAGTGTTTGGAGAGAAGGTTTGAAAGTGAAATTTTTATTTGGTTGTATTATTGTCTTACTAGAAGTACACATGGACTATTATAAACAAATATTTGACGAGAACGATACCTTAGCACTAAATGTAACCTACATTGTACGTAGGTTCACTAGATATTTAGTCAACTTAAGTATATATACTCATGATAATGTCGGAAATATGTCAACCGGTCGGCGTTCAACAATGTCATTATTATTATTATTATGGTGAACGCACATGGAATCGCTATTTACATAGAGGGTTCAGAATGGCCACTTAATTGCTTCCAGCTATGAAAAGAAGAATCTTGATTGTTTCAGGTAAAAAAAATCATTAAGCTTTTGGACCAAACCTTTCTGCGTCCTCTGGCCTGATATTGGTCGTAAATTTTTGTATTTGTTATTCTTTTGGCATACAGACGTTACTCATTTATGGAATATAAACTTTTATTAAAAGACATCAAAACAAACAGAGAAGAAAACATTCTGAGCATTCGATGTTGACTCAAAAACAGAATGTCAGAAGAATGATGTTGACATCGATAGGATATCATACGATATTGAGTGATACTAGGAAGATTTGAGTATTTTGGGTTCAACCTTTGGACTTTCGTGGATATTTTGAGTTAGGTCATTTAAATTTACTGATCTCGTAAAGGAAACGTTTCACTTAACCAACGATGGCATTGAGATCGTATTATTATTATTACTTTGGATATGCATGATTTTAATATTATTAGACTCATTTAAACGAGTTAATTCTCAAACTAACGATTTGAATTTCTTTTAAAACCTCAATAAAGGTCTTAAAATGTTGAATTACATGTTTTAAAATATTTTCTAGGAAAATGTATACTAATTGTTAATTTTTGGTAAATAATTCGTAACTTAATAAACTCTCTAATATTATTTGTTCAAAAATCTGTTCTATTGCGATCATAGTGACGGGTGAATTTAAGATATTAGCGTGTCTCAACACTTCAAATAAACTGAGGAAAAATACCGATTAGTTACTTATGCAGGTTTTCAGAATTGGGGGTATTTTGCAACAAAATTTTTTTACTCAAATAATACTGCTGTTTTGAATATGGTTTCGAATTGTGTTTGAATACGGTTTCAATTGATTCCCGTTAAAAAAATCTAGTTAAGATTATTTTGCGATATAGGGTAATAAAACAAACACATATACAATAATACTCACGAATTCCCGGATAGGGCTGTAGGCTTGGGTAGGCAGCGGGCTGTAAAGCGTCTCCATTGGATATGGCTTGAGCTACAAAAATAACAATGAAAAATCATTTTTCATGCTTAATTTACACAAAACTACAATTATTACTTTGCACTGTCGAGGAAAGAAGAGGAATTAACTGGTCTCTCTTTAGGACGACACATTTTTATTTTAAAATCCTATACACAAGGTACAAGATGAGAAAGAGAGAAGTCTTGTAGGTTTATCAAACGATACTTCAGTATCTAATTTTGAAACAGTTAATGCCAATTTCATCTGTAGAAGGAACGTAACCATAAGGTTTACGATATACTTGGAAACACATCTCCAGCACGAGTTAGTCTGTTAAACCCCTTAACTACTTTGCCTTTCATGCATTTGAAGAAAAACTTAATGCTTGATGCAGTGACATTAATATCTGTACCAAATTATATATGTTAACTTTTTTCAAACAAGATTCATGCATTAATTTTTATTAAGTAGAAATATTTATTTTAAAAAGCAGAATTTTGATAAGATGTATTAATTCAAAACTTAACAAAATTTACAAATACAAATATAAGAGTTGAAACGCATGAGATAATAAGTCCTAATTTGACTAATTTTAAATTAAAACCAATATTGTTTACTAACGTAACATATGTGTATTATAGGATTGAATATTTTCTAGGTAAGATTTCTTTTATTGAAAATTGTTTATTAAAACGTTGTTTGATTAAATCCATTAACTTATCATAAGATATTTCATTAGAAAAAATAAAAAGTATACATTTAAAATAACTTGTAATACTTTTTTTTAAACGTTAGAAATATAAAGTAAATTATTATTAAAATAGTTCCAGTTAATTTAAAGAATCAAATTAAGCGACTGAATATTCAAAAGCACTTACTTTATCAAATATGAATAAATTATTAAAAATGGAAATGAAAAATTATTATGAAGTAAGTAATTAAAAGATTCTATAATCAGACTTATTTTGTAAGTGGATTTATTCAGAATTTCACTAAATTCTTAATGTGGAAAAAATGTTCTTTTTTTATTTGAAAAGTATTTTTAAAAACAAATATTTGATTGTTTGACTTTCGGTATTTATTTTAAGGAAATGGACATTGAAGTACAAACGCCGCAATAGTTTGTCGCATTAAAAAGTCATTTTTAAACTTTTATTTGAAACAAAATATGTTCAATCGTAGGTAGTAAATGCCATTACTTGCATTTAATGGAATAGGGACCATTTTAAATAATAGTATATAACTAGTTTATGTATTATCTACTGATTTTTATTACAAAATTCTTCAAAAACACATTAATATTCTTGTTTTTCTATACTATCAATAAAATTCATTTATGAAACATAATTAGGCTAAATACAATAAGAAGCTCATAAGTTAAAAATAACAAAACATATTTTTCATAGATTTTACATAGTTTTCCAATACCATCAATAAAATTCATGAAACATGATTAGGCTAAATACAATAAGAAGCTTATAAGTTAAAAATAAAAAATAAATTTCTAATTAAAAAAAGAAAAAAATCAGGAATTTCTTCTGAAGGGGGACGTTAGAGATTAATATAAATTTCAAAGAAACTCATTTTTACAAGCTAACCCAGTTTCTAATTTAAAACAAATTCATTTTTTCATTAATTCTTCATCTTCTACAAAAAAATTCGAATCTCCCTCGAATCATTAAAAGAGTAATAATAATTTTTCAATTTCAAAAAGAAGCTTAGGATCATCAAGATAACTTTTTATTAATTATAACAGGATATTACGTTTCCCTAATAAAAAGAATTTTCTTACGAAAAATATTTTTTTTATTTCCGTTTTTCTGCATTAATTTTATAAATTTTGGTTAGATGTAATGGGTCAAATAAATACGTGGTTCACATAACGTATTTCTACTTTTTTTTAAAAAGAAAAAGTATTGAAAAAAGTTATAATTTAGGTTCTTTAAAATGTTGAATGAAAAGGATTAAAATGTTACCCGTGTGCGGTCATATGAAAGAAATAATTACTTTTGCTTTCATGTATTATATCCGATTAAAATTTAAACATCTTTTACAAAATATAGAAAAAAACGAAATTGGTTTTCGTATTAGCTGTTTAAGGATTTTAATCGATTTTTGAATACTATACATTCGGTAAAAAAACTTGTTTTTTTATAAACTTTGCTTAAAGTGAATGATTTTTATTTAATTTTAAATGCATTACAATCAGACTAAATGTAATTAGTTAAAAAAATCCCTTTTATATAAATTTTTAATTAGTAAGTTATCACTAAATTTTAAAATACTGCTTCTTATTTTTATTTAAATCATTAAATTAAAGTGCAAATCTTAGAAGTTTAAATAAGTAATATGTGAAATTAATCTGAATAAATCTTATAAAATTTAAAACTATTTAAAATACGCAAGTTAGGCTCCTAAGTACATTCAATTATAATAAAATTACAAGTAGATTCATATTTATAATGGAGAGTCTAAAATAAACATAATATTTTAACTCAGTTTCTACATGCAAGTTATTAATTTGCTTGTGTGTTTACGTAAAATTAATAAATCCGTATACAAACTTTAATAAAAAACCACTCCAGTATTACATATACCAATCAATGCCCGCAAATGCGGGTCAAAACATTTAATTTTAAAATTATATTATTTAACGCTATTCAAATTGATAACTTAACTGTTGAATTCAGAAGATATGTAAGTGACATATGTGGATTTCATTGTCATAACTCAACTTATCTTTTTGAAGCGAAATGTCCTTTTTAAAATAGAAACTGAACTATATTGACACAAAATAAAAGCATTAACAAAGTTTAAAAGATGCGCAATTAATTTTTCAGTTCCATTTGCAGATCAATGAATGAAATAAATGTGATGAAATTATATAAAAAAAGGAAGAAACAACAAATAAATTGTGTGATTAAATTATTTTTTTCTCGAGATTTAGAAACCTTAATCTTTCTTGTTTTAATGAAATTATGTTTTTTATAAATAATGACAAGACAAATGAATATAAATAATTCATTACATTAAAAAGGTTTAAGTAAAAAGTTAAAAAAAAATCTAAGAAAAGAATAAATAGTGGAAAAGCTATGTTCAAATAAAAGTGTTAAAGTCAGAGGGTGTTGAAATAAGACAGAACTCCGTTATCAGAACAATTATTCTTCATTTTAAGCTCATTAGTAGAAACTCCAATATAAAAAAACAAGGAGAAAACAAAAAAATAAATCTTGCTGTTTCTAGCAAGGATTGATAAGAAGTTTTAAATTATTGTATTAATTTATAAAACATCTTTTCTTTCGCTCAATTTTAATCAACATCCTCTTGAAGTTTACTTTGTAAAAGGGCAAATGTTTTCAGATTATAACTTTATTTAAAAATCATATGTAACTAAGTTAGCTAAAATTCATTTGATTATGAAGGTCTATTTCATTAAGGTGGGCCAAAAATGGTCTAGTTTTTTGTTATAAAAATGTTGAAAAGTAATATCGAAAAGTGTTGAATTTCAAAAGGTTAAATTTTGATTTCGAAATAGCATCTAATAAAATTAGGACTTTTAATAGTTATTTAAGCAACTACTGCCGAAAATAATACTTTATTAAGAGAGTGGCTTTTATTTCACGAGACCTTAATAATGACAAGAGCTTAATAAAGTATTATTTGGCACGTGCTTGCTTACAATATTTTTTATAATAACGCGCAAAAAAGTATTGTATTTGTGTTCTTACTTTTGTCTCATTTAATTTCCTTTAATATTTTTTGTAGTACTTGTAGTTTCCATGGAGATATTAGAAAATGCAAAAGTAATGAACCAATAGAAATAAGTGAGTTTCATGACATCATTTAGTTTCCATGGAGATATTCATGACATCATTTTGTTTTTCTGCCAATCAGATACTCTTACTTACTTTACCCCACTAGTGACGAAAGTACTACTTTCGGCACTGTCTGGGACGTAAGCACGTAAATTGTAATTTTCGCAAAGATTTATAAATGAATATGATATAAAAAAGTGAACTTTTTTGCACGTTGTTATAAAAAACAATTTTAGTGTTTGATTAATGATCCTGTTATGCATAAAAAAGAAAAAATGCAGAAACCAATATTTGCATAAATTTATTTTAATTTTTCCCTATTTTTCAAAAAATGAACACTTAATTTCTCAAAATGTAACCATGGAACTTGAAGGAGAATTATAAATCAGTTAGAAAAGTCAATTAGACAGTTTTCAATATAAGTTATACAATTTAATGTGAACAATGAACGGAAAAATACAGTAATTCATCAAATTTAAAAATTGTTTGAATAAAATCGCTAATATATATTACATAATATTACGTTCAATGTAAAAGCTTCGTGAAAGCGGAGTAGAAAGTGCTGCTTTCAGTTTTACGTAGTAATGTTCAAGCATCAAGAGGTGCAAACTTACACCAAACTGATTATCCTTACACGAAAAAACACGGAATAAGGTTTCACCACAAAAAGCAAGTGATATCAAAGCCGCCTCTATATTTACAGTGAAATGTACGTGGTTTCACTATAAATAATATTTTACATACAAGTGAAATATTGCAGCGATATTTGGTTATTTTTTTCATACTTTTATACCCAAGTTAAAGTTAGCCCTAAAGGCCAGGCTAGAGCTTGCAATCCTCTAATTTCAAGAACGTCGCTTTACCGACTACTCAATACGGAACTAGAATACATTTAATAATAATTTTTGTTTCACAATATTTAGGATTGCGCATGCGTTTGGACTCAGTTGAAGAGTGCACAGCGTTTTGTTCAAAGTTCCATATATTTAGAGTTAAAAAGTAAGCTTACTCCAAAATAGGTGTAGTGTTACATTCCAAAACATGGTGAGGATACCCAATTTTTTAGTATTCTAATGGTAGTAGTACTGGTTTGTAATTCACCTCCAAAGTCAATAGTTTTTTTTGTAACTGTTACTTGTAGAACAAAGATTTAAAATCAAAAGATGTAGAAATTTAATTAAAAATGTTTTGCACAATTTGTTTTTGAAACCCGCAAGTTCTAAATCCTAAGAAAAATACAAAAAGGTTATATTTTATCTCTAGATATAATTAATGTTTTTAAAAGCGTATGGCAATATGTCTATAATTCTAAAAGGGGGTGTTACAACGAAACCTACAGTCATATTGTTTATATTTGTATGCTCGTACATCGCACTAAAAATTTCATTGTATATTTTTTGGCACAATTTTCAAAAGAAAATTTGACCTTTAAATTATAAATAAACAAATATTAAACACATAATAGTTGACATAATAACAGTTTGAAACTGACATCATAAAATTACAATTACATATTTTTATATCAAAGTTATTTATTCTTAATAAAAGAAGACAATCTTAAGAAGTTTCATGAAAATATTACAAAAAAAATTGTTTAAGTTAAATTTGAAAATGCTAATATTGAAATTTAATTAGACGAATATAATTTAGTATGCACGGTAAATTTTGCTAGTTTTTAATAATCTAAGGGAAAAAATAAGATCCAAATGATTTCCATTTTCCATTTTCCAATTCCCTTTTAACAATAGACACTCTTTCATTTGTTTAAAAAAAATAAAGGATGATAATAAATAAATTAATAAAGTAAAATAGCCTGAAGACTAATGTTAAAAAGATATTGAATTCATTAAAAAGTATATTCTTTTATTCAAAACGAAGTAAAAAACAAAATTTAAATAATAATTTTATTTATACTTTTCAAGAATAGAAAATAGATCCCTAAAAGTTTCCTGACTTTTTTTATCAATACAAGAATACATCAAAACCAGAAGCAATTCGAAAAAGAATGCAACTAATTAAAGAAAATTTTAATATAATTGATTTCGATTAATAATGCATGTAATTGTTCATTTTACTTATTTCTTTCCAATGATATCTGGAAGGGTATTGCTTCCTCTGCTCCAATATTTAATCGAGAATATGCGGAAGAAAGCATAATTAAAATGGGAATTGGAACTTTAATTATGTCCTTGTCTTCAATCTAGAAAATAATGGTCTTTTAATTTCTTTTTCTTTTTTTCGCTGATGATTTTATTTTTTTAGTTCCTTTTTTCTCTTTGCAGGTTTCCCAACAGTTGTAATGATAAGGCAATTGAAAATAAGAAAAAAAATCTGAGAAGGGGGAAATGAATAAAAAAATTCAAATGAAAAGATAATAATAAAAATAAAAATTAGAATAAAAAAATATTCAATTCCTTTTTTACGCATCACCACAGCGAAATAAAACCCATCCTATATAGATACTGAATAAGTACCTGCATATTGTTTCTCACGATTAATACTGGAATTTCTATTTTATGATCGAAATACACCTGAACATCACAAGCAAAAGATTGGTAATCCAAAAAGTTTTAACCGGTACTTTTTAATTTGTTTTCATAAGCCAAAGTAAAAAATTGTAGCCCCCCCCCCAAAAAAAAAAAAAATGAGATCAATGACACAAAAAAATCTATCTTTAATTACTTGGATTTTCGGATTTCAGATTTGTTTTCGCAGATCTTGAAAAGTTATTAAGAACAGATTTATTGTTTCGACTCGTTTATTAGGAGAGCAAAGTCTCCGTTCGCAGGAAATTGCCAAGTCTAATCATCGAAAATAAGGGACCGAAACTGATAAGAATGTAATTGAAAATTTTAATCATATGGTGCAGGCTGAGGAAACTTATTCAGGGGTGATTCTTACCATTCGACGAGGTTTAATTTCTCTTGGGGGCAGATATAGTGTTTAAAAGCATATTTCGTGATTTTGTCCCTAATACGAATTTTTTAATGAGAAATTTCTAAGTAAGTAGGATTTGAGAATTATATGAACTGGATACATTTTTATTTTATATGCTTCTATTTCCGTCTTGTGAAAATGAGTTTAGTTTAATCCCATTGTGTTCCTTATATTTCGGATAAAGAAACGAATTTCAAATTTCGAAAACAAGACTCTTTAAAATAGGATTATCGCAATGAAAGTCTCTTTATATGGCAGTACTAATTTATTCTTCTTTATTTAAATTACTTTAAAGGCAATTTTTTAAAGTTTAGTTTCAAAAATATTTCCATTTAAATATTAAATTTTCAATTTAAAATGAAGGATCCATGAAAGTAAGCGGCATGAATTTTAATTGAAACAAAACATATAAGTTTGTAACTTTAACTGTCACCGCTTGTAGAATCCCGTACTTGTATAATTTATCAGGAAAAAAAATGATGTTTGTTGAAATACTACCTTGCACGCATAAATCATAAATATATTTAGCAATTACTGATTTAACAGAAAATTTTGAAATATTTTTTGTTGGTGTCAGACTTTAATCGTAAAAAACTCCAATATTATCGAATACAAAATTATTTTAGTTTTTAAATATTACTATAGCTTCTTAATTTTTTTTGGAAAAATATCAAATATGGCATAGTCATGTTTCACGCAAATGGAAAAATTCGCGTTAAAGTGACGTACCTGACAGGTATAACATTTCAAGCTAAGATTATGAAAATACTCAAAAGTTTAAGATCTTTCATGTATACAAGTTTTACAAGTGTTACAAGTTTTAAATGGTACAAAAGTGGACAACATTAAACAGATATGTAACTTTTCCAGATTGAAATACAATGGAACTGTGAAACTTCAGACATTTTTTTAATGAAGAACCCCGTCTTTAGCATGAAAAAATAAGCGTGCAGTGAAATTTTCCTATTTCCGCTATTTTTGGGACATTTTAGTGTTTATATTATATTAGGAACATTATTTTTGCTCTTCCAATAGCTGCAATAATTTTTTTTATTATTTATATGAGTTAGGTTTTGCTTAATATTCACGTTTCTATGAACACAATATTTTTAATACACATACGAGAAATACTCAATGAATTACAAAACTGATTTTGGAGTGAAATTGCACGCTAGAAAAATTTAAATCCGATAAAATGTGTGTTATAAGTTGCATGCATATTAGAATTAAATACATTGAACATTGTTGATTTATTATTAAAAATATTATCATCTTGATTATTTTACTTTTATATATTTACCAGAATTCGTTAATATTCAAGAATTTGATTATATTATCCAACAAACCCCACAGAAATTTTTCCTTCCAACTCAAAGAGTTAACGGATAAAATATTTTCCTCGCTCCATTTACCAGCCAGAATTACATAACACACAGACATACAAAAATAATTTCCCAAACCACTTGAGAAGACGGCTTAACAAATACCTTTAGGAAACGTAGATTTTAAAGAGAAGTACTTGTAATTATATTTTAATAATATATATTTTTGGAAATACAAATATTATTAACACATATTATTCAAACACAATTAGCACCCAACTCATCTACATTATTTCAAGCTTTTATATTTACCAGGACAATTCGAGAATTCGATCACATTCTTCGAACAAACATTAAAACCCTGAAAAGTTCCCTTCCTACTCAAGGGTTAACGACTGGCAATATGTTTTAGAAATACAAACTTTCAAATCAAAATATTATCAACACATATTATTTAAATACAATTCGCACACAGCTCATCTACATTATTCCAATCTTTTATATTTACCAGGGCAATTCAAGAATTCGATCACATTCTTCGAACAAACATTAAAACCCTGAAAAGTTTCCTTCCAACCCAAGGGTTAACGGCTAAAATATTATCTGCGCCCCATTTACCAGCATAGGGCGCTGTGCCAGAATCACGCCCTTCCAGAAATAATGCCCGAAGACCATCTAAAAGGAAGGCTCAACAAATGCCTGTAGACAACTTGTAGCTTTTATGGGTACTGGAAAAGAGGCCTACAGCAGCGGTTGAACTCTGGACTCGAAGGGTAATCCAGAGAAACTCTAAGGCTCTCTGGGGTCGCATTTGAGAAATAAAAGGGATGAATTTTAAAGAGTGGCTGCAAAAATAGTGGTTTTCTTTTTGGGGCGTTTAGGGGAAGATATACAATAGCCTTGTTTGGTTTGTTAATGGTAGTTTTAAGTGTTTTGTAATTGCCTTTTAGTGTTTTGGAATGAATTTATCATTAGTCTGTTTTTAATGATGAATTAGCGCAACTAAAAATATGTTCGGCCAAATGACAAAGTAAGTGATGGCAATAATTAATGTCTTTAAGTGGAAGTAAATAACCTTTTGTGTTTTCACCATAAAATAATAAAAATTAAAGAAGTTTACTTTTAATATAAAAGGGAATTAGTGGGGTCTATACTATTAGTCATTAATATTATTGACCATTATATTAAGAGCTAGGTTTCGGTTACAGACATTTAAGACCAAGGTGATTCTAGATTTTGGCATATTATTAAGTTTGAATAAGTACAAGAGTGCCTTGGTTTTTAAAAATTAGATTGAATTTTTAAGTTGTAGTACAAACTGGATTTCCTAACTAAAAATTTTTAAGTTTTGTGAATAGATTTTTGATTAACATGTTATTATGAACTTACAGTACATTAAATATTTTTTTGTAAAGCTGTTTAATTAAAAAATAATCAATTTAGTTTACTTTGGTAAAGCTTTACGAATATTGAAAAAAAATATTGATCATTTTATTAAAATACTGAAGTATTTATGCATGAAAAACATATAAAATTTATTTTTAAAAAAGGATTTGGGTAAGTTTGGTTGGTTTTGTAAAATGGTAGAATTTCTATATGTATTAACTTGTGATTAATTTTTAATGAATATGTAATCCTAAGCTATTAACGACCCATTTGTTTATCACTCCAAAATATATCCAAATTGAATTCCCCATTATCCTAATTTTTTTAAAAAAAATTTATATACAGTTTTAGTATTTTCTGTCATTTTCTCAGGTAAAAGCTTGCACTTATCATTTGTTTATGTTTTTGGACAAAAATGCAAGAATATACCAAGAATAGATTTCTTAAATACTTTTTCAAAAATCATGTAAACAGCGGAAAGCTTTTAAACGATGCGAATATAAATTTGAATTAAAAGAACTACGAAATCCTAATAATCGAAGGTTTTTAGAATACATTCAGCGAATGCAATTCGCTCAATTAAACTAGTATTGTCCTGCACAAACGAATGAATTGAAACGTTCCTTCTTTTAAATTTACTCTTTCTCGAAGCAAATATCATTTCATTCGAACATCTACAATCCATCACCTCATTTGTTCTATTCAAGTGCAAATTTTCGCATCTCTATTCAGAGATTTAAATATTAGTTTAGTTGTACAAAAAAAAAACGGTTTGTAAAGCAGAAGGGTTTACACAATAACCTAGAACCTTCTGTGTACTTTCTTGGCACAAGTCTAGTGATTTAAAAACAAAATTATGCGTAAACCTTAATCCTCCAGCATCGGGATTGTATCAACAGAATTCTCGCCTTCGTATGTGTATAAGCACTTACGAAAAAAGAAATTTACCTAATGGTGTGTCAATGCTCGCAACTCCCGCCGAATCTCGCGCGATTTAACGAGACTAGGAAGTAAGTGGAGTTGAGGTGTCATTACGCTGGGATAACGATGTCGTTTAGCGTCGAGGATATTTCTTGTTGAGGGATACGTTAATGCATTCGGAGTGAAACTGGAAATTATTTTAAAAGCAGAACGGCGTAAATCTTAAAAGCACGTTCCGAAAATCGCCCTTTATTCCCATCCCAAGTCTTCAGATATTTCTGCCATCACAGCTTTTAATTCAGTAGAAATTTCTTTTTCACTAGATTAATGGAACGTAAGATTTTTAAAGAAAAACGATAATGTAAGATTAAGGGTCGCGTCTATAATGAGTAGGATATTATGAGTTAATATAATAAAAACAAATTTTTAAAATTATTCTCTAAGAGATTCAACAATAATAGGACAAAACAAGAAGTTGTTTGGGCTGAACAGAAAAATAACTTTGAAAAATTGTTAATGAGAGTTTGACAGGCTATCTAAGGCCTACATACTTTACTACAGACCATTAAGATGGAAAGTTCTAGTTAAATGCCTTTCAGGAAACTTAATCATTGAGATATAAGAGCTGTGTAATTTTTAAATTACATGCCATTGTTTCAGGTAGTTATAAAGACAATGGCTGTTATAATGGATTAAAATTGATTGTAAAACTTTTTCAAATTAGTTTTAAAATTTTACGTTGCGTGAATTTTTTGTGTATGAAGGAACGTATAGTTTATTTGTTGTTTAGGACATTAATAATGCAAAGAATAAAGTGCGGGTTTATATAAGCATTATTAATATGAGAAAATACGATTCAAGGTATTGTTAGGAACAGCCAACTAGATCAGGAAAAGGTGAATAGCTTTTGGTATTGGTACCACAGTTTAATGTTTAAAAAATTACTTTGGTGTATAGCCTGTTAAGGAAATATATTATTATTGTGTTTTTAAAAGAACAATCTTTCACTATTGCAAGAAAACATCGGTTAAAAAGTAGCACGAGTTTTTGAGTCTCTCACTTAAAACAGCTTCTCTTTTCATGAGAATCACAAATCAAAAAGGTCTAAATAAATTTTTGTAGCCCGAGTTTTTAAACTCCCTTTATGATATTATAACATTATTAAGAAACCGTGTACTTATTATTTACATGTAATATTTGTAAATTGTATGCATATATTACAAGATGTCATAAATTATGATTATGTTGATTAGAGGAAAATATTTTTTTAAGAGGAATAAAACGTTAGATAACAAGGTTTGGTTTGTTTGGATACATGGGGACTTCTATGAACCGTGGTCAAGTAACGATGGAATAACAAAAAAATTGAACTAAAGTACCTCAATATAGACTTGAGCAAATACATACACAAGTCATGACAACTAGTTGTTTTGGCGAATGGGTGAACGCTTCTTTTGATCGGCCGAGGCAATTTAACGTCAATTTAGAGCCATCAAGGTCAATAGAGATCCGCCGGGCGTTCACCAGAATAATGAACTTAGTGAACGTGTGTCACATATCACATGTCGCGATTCTATCTTAATCGAGAGACTCTTAATGGAGAAGATATATAGTGACTCTAGTCATAACTGCCGTGCGCAGGTAAACTGAAGTAACCAGAACAATGAATTGGATCATTTTTGGCCTCAAACAATCAGTATGTAAGTATATTTCCTTACAGGTTAGAGTGATTGAGTTCTTGTAACAATGGTTCAATTTATTAGTCCCCATACTGCAGTTTACCTTCTTCAAGGTAGATAACTTTATTTTGCCCACTTGGAATAGCAGGACTTACGTACACATCAACAGGAGAAAACACCAAAGCTTAGCGTGAACAGCCAGCAACATCAAACATCACACATAATAAGAAAGGCAAGGCCCAACATCTAAAGCAGAAGGGGGGTGAGGTAGGTACGTGTACTTACGCGGATAGTGCGGGATGCCATTGGTGTAGACCTCTCCGCCGTGTCCATTCGCCTGAGGCACGCTAAAAGTAGGCATGGTGGGGGAAGGCAGGTTAGGGATAGCTCCGTTCACGGTCTGGGTACCTGAACCTACAACAGAAGAACCTTAGTCAATTCGGGAGTTGGCGTCTGCTTGACTCCACTTTGGCGATAATCTGGGGTTATATGGATAGTAGTTTTTGAAATTATTAAGGAAGGATAGGCTACTCTATGACAAATTTGGGACCAATGAATTTTCTTCGAATGATTTTATTGTATTTTAAACTTGAAAAGATGAACCTAAGTCAATTCGGGAGTTGGCATCTTCCTGACTCCGCTTTGGCAATAATCTGAGTTTATATGAATAGTAGTTTTTAAAATTATTAGGAGGGATTTGCTAATGTATGAAGAGTTAGTGACTAATGAATTTTCTTCGATTGGTTTTAGCGCATTGGAAACGTGAAAAGATGAGTCCCCTTTGGTGAAAATCTGGGTGTTATATGGATATTAATTTATAAATTATTATTTCGAAGCATTGGATGGGTATGAAAAATTAGTGCCTAATGTGTGAATTTTCTTTGCTTGAGTTTGTTACATTAAAAAAATGTAACGAAGATATTCGTTAACTAATCTTAATATTAAATAAACTGAGTGTTCATGATTTAAAAGTTAAGTTTTGAATAATAATATATTGACTTGTATTTTGAGGATTGAATTTTTTTTTGAAATGTTTAATAAGTATTACATTTTTAGAAACTTGTTATTTTCATTTCTGATAACCATCATTTGATATTAATCCCGAAGATTACCATAATTTGCAAAATACATGATACATTTAATGTTCCTTTATATAAATGTTCCGAGGTTCTTTTAAATAATAAGATATATTTTAAAATTATTTTTACTATTATCTTCTAATTTTTTTAAAATATGTAGATTTTTTAAAACGTTTAGGTTTTAAAACTAAATTGTTTTGTTTTTACTCGTTTTGTTATTAAAACTTACTATAGATTTAAGCTAGTTTGAGCTTTTAGCATTTAAATCGATACAATGATAAATTTATTGATGCAAATTGTGCTAAATTTTAAATTTGAACTGATTATTAAAGTACATTTTTAATAATTTCTTCCTAAAAGTTTTCTAGAAATAAATTTTGCATTCAATAAAAGATACTTACGATGAACAAATTATTTAAATTACTTTTTACCTAAAACTTTAATTTTACTTAAAACATATTTTTGGTTCGGAGAAATAATTACTGTGTCAAAGAAATTTCTATTTAGTTAAGCTATACTCAGTTAATATCATTATTTTAAATGAGTAACAAAAACTTTTATAGTTTTAGCATTGCTTGCTTTTATTAAAGAAATATTCTTTAGCTTGGATGAAATATTGCAGTCTCTTTGAATTTCAAAGTGGTTTTTGAATTAAAATATAATATTTTCACTCTCATGATTTAGAGTAACTTAAAATCACCGCATTTGCTTCTAAAATATAAATGAAAGGGATTCATTTAAGTATAAAATAATCTCAAGAAAATGTACTTAAGTAAACATTAAAAATAAGAAATAATTTATCTGCATATCTTTATGAATCTTAATATATAATGTACGTGGAGTTTACTTTAATATTAAATATTGGGTTGTTAAAGAAGTCATAAATATTTAGTTGATGCTTTTGTTTGTTTTAAACTTTTTTAGCTACTATCAAAGATGATAATAATTTAACTAATAAAGTTTACTATATCTTATTAAAGATGATTTTAATTTAATATTTCTTACTTAATCAAATTTTAAAATTAATAAATTTATAACAGCATAACAAAGTGTAATAAAATATTTTAAAACTGCGTTAAGAAACAAATGCATTTTTTTTAATTTTTAAAGTTGTAGGTTCATTGGAGGGTTAATTTCAGCAAGGAAATAACATGAAATATAAAAAGCCACAACATCAGTGCAACATCAAGAGCGGACATATAGAATGTATAAAAAGATGACACAAATGAAAAAACACACATAAGCAGCATGCATTACTGCCAAACTCACCATGATTGGGCAACCAAACTGCTGTAACAAGTGTAATTTAATGTTATAAATGGCTTGCTACAAAGTAGAATGATTAGTAACATAGCATTCACAACATACAAGCATTCATAAAACAAACTTGAAAAACGCGATTATATCAGCCATAGCTACCTAAAGAAGTTCTTGCGAAACACAATTTTTAGTTTAAAAAATCAATTTGTTAACAAATTTTCTTCTCCATACTATCGTGGAAGAATTTTATTTAGAATTATATTTTATGTTACTTAATTTAAAAACCCTTTACATTTCAAAACATACCTGAAAATTCAGTTAGGCAAATCGTTTATGTGTCTATATTCAATGCTTACATTTGATCAAATTCTACTTCAACAAACCCATAACTCCATTCCGACTATTAAATTCCCCAAATAACATCCCGTCCGGAAACACATAGAAAACTCCCGCTCCCTTTTCCTAACTGATTGACCGACCCATTAACGCTCAGCTTTATTAATTACATTAATACCTTGTTGAGCTTCTACGGGGACACATAAGCGAGTGCTGTCATTCCCTTTAAGCCTAATGAATAATCAGTTTACGTGGACGGCGTGTCTAACAAATTGAAGTCCGTCAGTAGGACCAACACGAATTATGGAATTCGATTTTCGGACATGCCTTTGGAATCATACTAGGGGAGTTTTAAGTGATTTAAAGTGCGGGGATGTGTTGTACCGTTAGGAGTTTTCATCGAATATTTAATTGGTCGTCTTGAGGTTATATTGGAGTTTGTAAGTTAGAGATGGATATTAGGTGATAGTCGCTTATCGTTTTAGAGGGTGCGTGTCTGTGTGTGGTCGTGGCGATTGAGATTTTTTTTTAGAAGTGGCCGAAATGGGTTCATATTATGTAAAAATTTATTTTATCTAAGTTCATGTAGTTGAATGTGGTTTGCATTAATAAAAATAACCTATCTAGTAGTTGACATTAGGTTGGTATTTAAAACTATAAGTCACAAATATTTAAGTATTATGAAGGTAAAAATTAGAAAGTCTTTAAAATAGTGAATACGCAATACTTAAAAAATTGTTTTGATTCCAACCTAATGTTTATTAAAAGAAATATATTCCTATGTTTATAGTTAAAAATTTTCAAATTCATTCCACTTTTCTTAAAAATTGAAGTCAGATAATAATATACATTTACAGATAACAGGAAGTAATTGCTTAGCTGTCTAACCATTAAAACTTTTAAATGAATTTTATTTACGTTGATATTTGTATTCATGTTGGTATAGTATTCTAAACAAATTTTCAATCGGAACCATTCTACACAAATATAAAAACCCTCTAAACAATATTCCACACAGATACTTTATATTTTATCTGTTCCAAAAAACATAGTTTATAAATGTTTGATATCTTCCCATCTTTTGTTTATCCCCTATATACATCCCCACAACCTAAAATTGCTAAGGCATCAATCCTCGGTGGGCCTTTGTCCCTTTTCAGTTTTCTCTAATAATGATACAAACCATCATAAATTTTTGAAAGATGCGAAGGTCGGCCTTAATAGAAGCCACGGCAGCCATTTTCTTTTCTGATGGCGTATAAGTTGCGTTTATCACAATAAGCTACAAAACGGCGAGCGGAGATTATTACGGGAGTTTAAAGGATTTATATATATGACCAGGGTCCATTGTTTAACTGACAGAACTACTTTGGGGAATAGTGGAAATGTTTTGTTGCGATTTGTTTTTTGGTCTGTTAGAAGTTTTGGATGGTTTTGGGTTTTGACGGGATTTCAGTTGGGTTTGAAGTTGTTAGTTTTTTTTTTAAAAAATAAATTACTTTAAGATTATTCGAAAATGGAGTTTTTTGGTTAAATATTAAGGTGTGACTTCAGCGATACACATCAAGTTAATTTTATTTTTCAGTTTTAGTAAAAGTGTTGTAGATCCTATGCAAGGAATTTTATTTGTTTTTGTCCCTTGTAATGCAATTTAATACGAGATACTTAAGATGCAATTATTTTTAAATGACTAATTTAAAACTGATTATTATTAGTTGAAGTAAAAGTAGTAAAGGTAGATACTATACGGATATACGGAAAATAAAAGTTAAATTGGAAAAAATTTGCGATGGTGAATTTATTTTTTGCTCATCATATTTCAGTTGTAAAATATGCACAGTAAAAGTTTGGTGTAACTTGTTGTACAGCTACTATATAAAACTGTCGGAAACTAGCTTTTGGGAAATATTAAATTATAATAATTTTTTTTTAATAGGAAAAGAAAAATCAGAATAGTTACGTTCACTAGGTGGATTCTCGAATGCCCACGAAACAACATGAACTACTTAAAATATCATTGTATACTATAGTGTTTGTATACTATATAAATATTTGGTGTAACGTTACTCCGTAAACCTTCCACCGGTTTTACCACCAAATGTTTGAAGTGATATTACTAGCCATTAAAATAAACTACATTAGAAGTAAAAATTATCTTACACTAGACAATGTTAGATTGATCTGTATCAGATGTGTTTTCTATGCTTAGAAATAAATAAATTTTTTACTTAAAATCAATCAATATTTTATCGATGGAACACCTATTTATTTTCCTGAATTCATCATGAAATTTAACTTGTATTTATTCATACAGAATTATTGTAACTAATTCAGCGTAACACAAAAAAAAGACAGTTCAAACTTGAAGATACAGGATATCTGTAACATTGTATCATTATATTATTGAAAATCACAGCCCATAAAGAATAGAACATAACTCCCCCTAAAAAAACGAGAAAATTGACACTATATAATAAAACAAGCACCGGATACCAAAAGTATCGCTATCTATTTCCCGAAAAAAATACGCCACGTTCGTACAAAGGCACATAAAAATCTTTCTAAATGACATTCTACAAACTACCTTGTTGACAATGACAACTTATTCGTTGTCATTGAAGAAAGCGTGTGATGCTATTATTGGTTATATATTACAAGCCAATTGCGTGGTGTAACCTTTTCTATACGCCTTTCCAAAAAAGTTAATTTTACAAAACCAAAGCTGTATTTCTGCAAGTTGAATATCAATCAATTCTTGCATATGAGCTCAATCTAACATGTTCTTAGTTTTCCCGTAATATTTTATATTTTTAACCATACAAGAAAAATAAACATTTTTACCTCTAAAATTCCTTGAATAATGTCATCACTGTGTCTTAGCCCACTATACGTCTAATGAAAGAATTAACATAAAAAAGTTATATTTATTTATGTTGTTAATTTTTAAGTTTTTGCGTGCATGTTCTAAATTATTTGAATTAAACCGAAATTAGTAATCAGTAGTGCAATTATGTGTGTAGCAAATTAGAATATATTTCTTTAGTGTATTTTAGATCTTTATACAACCATATCCTCATTAAACACCAAAAATTATTCCCATGAAATCTCCAAGACTTATTCCCATGAAATCTTCAAACTTCCCTACAACGAACCTAAACAACATAATCAACCTAAGGACTTCAAAACCATGACTACCATTTCATAAACCCCAATACACGGAATTTTCTACTTCTAAATGACGTTCTCCAAACTACCCTGTCGACAATCTCATTGAAGACAGCGCGTTCACCATTATTGGTGACATATAGCACCCATCCAAGCAACTGCCTCATGTCATCGTTTTCCATTACAGCACAGCACCCGCTATTCACCTGGAAAGCGTCTTCCAGGCCATACGTTACGTCTTTTCGATGCCGTACTAAAAGTCCCCGAAGTGCAAGCGTCCGATTTCGACAGGGCGGAAGAAGATATTCCGTCTGTTGTGTTCGGTTAATGACGTAGATAATACGGAAGATGGGCGTAACGATGGTTAGGAATGGGATGGTGAGGAACGGAGAAAATGTTATTTTTCAATTGTTCTTTTGAGTTGAGAGAATGGTGCTTTTGTATGATAACCAACGTAAAGAATAGAACCCACCCAAGACCTTTACTTCAACAGACCAACGTATGATCCCCTGAATGTAACAACATTCATGTGTTAACACCTGGGTACTCTTACATGACCTTGCATCTCAACAAGTATGTTTTCTTTTATATCGTTGTCCCAATCTCACTGTTTTATTATTTCATTTGCTCCATGCTAAATGTTTTATAAGTATGCAAATTGTATGCTTTCTTTTTCAGTTTTAGAACATGCCTACGCACGGCTTTGGTTCATCCCTTGACCAACTTAGAACGTGACTACAGTCCAACCCTTTTCCAATTCGAAGTTAACGCCTATTAGGGACATCTTCGATGAAGGAACATGGACGCTTGTCAGTTAGGATTCGATTTCCGAATATAATAACATGAATAATTTGTTGATTTTCTTTTCAAGAATTAGCAATATCGATTTTTTAGTACTTCAAAGCTTATTATTTTTTATAAGTGACTTTTTACCGACTATATCGAAAACATGCATTATTATGGTTTATGTAAAAATAGATGAAAATTTTAAAGAATATAGAAATCAAAAATTGCTATCTTTAAACATTTTCTGTATTTGATTTATAGGTAGGCTTCTTACTTATATATAGTGTAACAATATTGTTGCTCTATAATATAAATTTCTTATGTAAAAGTTATGTATTTTAGTTCTATATCATCTGAATCATATTGGTATTTGTAGGGTTTGTAAAGTTTTTATACGTTTGGCGAATACAACAGCTAAATAGAAGACGGAGAGAATTTATAAATGAATATTTTTTTGTACGATATTGTAATGTAAATATTCAACATAGTTTAAAGGAAAAATACTCTTGAAATTGTATTTAGTAGTAAAATATTTTAAAGTTATTTCAATGAAACCTGTAGACTATACATATATTAACTTAAAACTAATAACCTTCACATACGTATGGTATTTTGATTAACTATTAACACGAAAGTAAATATTTAGCTACCGCCAGACAGCTAGGGGATTGGAAACAACAACAACAACACAACAACAACAAAGTAAGCGCGTTTTTAGACAAAAATAAAATCTGAAGTCATATATAAGGCTCCATCATTAATTTATAGAAACGAATACCGAAAAATATATGAACTGTTTTAAACAAATAACAGCATCATTGCATCCTAACTATAGGTTTGTATGTCCTGTGTTTCCCTTGGAAAAGACCAAAGGACATTAAGGTAAACATATGGTGATTGTTGTACGACGACGTCTCTCGTATCCAAATGGGGTGCCCCTCTTGTTTTTATGGTCGGTTGTTTGCTGGGAAGCATTAAAGATGGGAATGGGTACCTATGCCAGGAATTGATACGGTATAGGAAAACAAACATCCCTAATTTGGGAGTGTCCTATTTATTTGGGGTAGTTTTTGTTAAGTGTCTGTTTACAGCTCGTGTTTAGATTGGCAAGTGACTGATAAAGAAAATGGCTGGGAGAAAATGCCAGAAATTACTCGTAAAAGGGTTTATTTAGGAAACGTAATTGTGACAAAGTAATGTTATTATTAGATGATAACTAAGAGAAATTGGACTTTCGAGTGAAAATAAATACTTGTTTTAAAACTTATATTCGGATTCTATTTTAACAGTATTATGCAATATTCATATCGGCATAGCTTTTCAATAACTCAAGGCAATAAGAAATCCAAAAATTTTTAAACCTGTTCTAAAATTATTTGTCTTGTTATGTATTTTATAATGATGAACGCGCATCTGAACATTTATGTTTTCGATTACTACAGTTTTGTCACCATGTCTTTCTTTCGTTGCCAGAAAGAAGTAAAGTTGTTTCAAGTGCATGTAGAATTGATTTTTTACAACGAGGTTAGTAGGTTTGTTAACAGTAAAAAATGATGTTAACGCGTTTGGATTATATATTTAAAATTATTGGATATCCCATACAATAAATAAAATCCATTCCATGCCCCCTTCCCCTCAATTCTTCCCAAATTCACCAGCGCCAAAGTCGGAGAATAATCCAAATAGTTGTCCTTAGATATTTAAGTTTTGTTGATCTATTGTAGCACTAGAGCTACACGAAGGTTATTGGCGACCAACGTCGTAATTTAGAATCATAGTTAAGTGACGGGCCAACGAGTAGACCCCCTTCAGGTATCTGGAATCGGCCGAGCTTTTTTAACACTGAACAGGTCATCCAGTTTGCATCATAGATCTTTGCATTGAACAGGTTATCTCCATTCATACATAATACATATAATATATGTAAGTTTGTGACTTACCTGAGGTGGGTGTGATGGCCGGGTTGGCGAGCCCGTTGGGCACCGTCGTCATCTGGGGCAACTGGGCGATGGCCAGGGCGGCCATCGGGTTCATGTAGCCCCCTTGGGCGGCGGCAGTCATCAGGGCGGCTTGCTGCTGCATGAACTGCAACAAACATACAATAAGTTGATATGTTCAAATATGTCTACTACACTGTTACAAGATTTGGTTCGAAATAGCACACGGCCCTACTAAAGTTCCAAAGCCAGAGAAGCTCTCCCAAACACCCTCGGGGATGGAAAGTTTGACGTCACTGCTCCGAGTGCAGTGACTTCAAACTTTCCGTCCACGGTCATGTTTGGTAAAGCTTCTCCATGGCCTTGCAATTTGAATAGGGAGTGGATAGCACCAGAATCCTGGAACTTTAGAGCTTCCAGCACTATTTGGAGAGTGTATTTACTAATTTTGTGGCAAAACCGTAACTTTATGCACCGCAAAAGTGGCAAATAAACGCTCCAAAAAGTTGTGGCGGCTAGAAAATTCCAGGATTAGGGTGCAATCTCGTACTAAAATTTTTAAATGCGGAAAAATATACGATTTTAATTCTTTTTTTAGTATTAGATTTGAAAAATGAGGATCTATCGTTAAAAAGCATTAACACATTCTCAAAAATGAACGTATTGATACTTAAAATGGGGTATAAGTATCTTGGTTATTATCAACTTAACTTTGGTTTTCCTTAATGGTGCAGCATGTATACCTGAGAAAAATTCTGATAATACATAAACTAATATTGTATGTTGTTATTGGTCTTTAATTACTTTGACAAAAATAGGTATTTATTATGGTTAATAAATTCAATTTCCATAAACATTCAATTCTAAAGATATAAAATAATAGTGGTTCTTACTGAGAATTTCAAATACATAGTACTTTACATAAAGTCAAGCTCCTGAAATATTTGATTCCACAAAGAAATATTTAGTTTAAAATAATAGTCATATTCTTACTATAAATCTCAGAAGTGTACCCCCGAAGATAAATGTCAATGGAAATCAAGACTCCTTTTTCGAGCTGGGGATCCCTTACAAAAATCAGAACCGATCGTACGTCCCAGACATCACCGTTTGCAGCGAAGGAAGCACGCAGTTGTTTAAATACGAACTGATATCCCAGGAGTATCCAAGTATAATAAGAGAAAAGGAAAAAGAAAAGAAGAATAAATAGGATCTGAAGCTACTTTCAAGAAAGAGTACGAGATCTCGTATCTATCCAATGGCAAAAATCTCCTCCGGGCGAATAAAGGGAAAGACGTGCCTAGGATAGCTTCCGTTCAAACAGTGCTCGAGGTAAAGTTCTGCAGTACATGGATAGCTCAATGTCAAAAAGGGATTAAGTCCATTGAAGCATTTCCCGCTACACCTTTTTCTTTAAAATCTAAGTTAAGGAAGAAGCGTGTAAGGACATTATTCTGCGTACTTGAGCCTCTTTTATTATTTAGCGATTCATAAGAGATCGAAAGGTTTAGACGGAAAATTGAAATATCAAAAGATGGCCGATAGTACGTTTTTAAGGAGCTGCTGCTTTGGAATCTATTCATGGAATTTCGGATATATTCTGTAAAAGTAGGAAGGTATAATACAGCTAGTAACGTTAGTATGGATTCTTAGAAAATAAGCTGTATTTTTACTTCGAAATTCTAAATAAAATTTTAATATGTACATACCTATCTTACTTTCACATAAATGTAGCGTATATATATATATTTTAAAATGTTAAAATCTTTTAAATGCATGGGTTCGTAAAATAAAGTGAATACCTATTTTTAAATAGGTAGGAAGACTTTAAACTTTTTGAAATATAAATGCTGAAGTTGAATTTCTTAAGGAAAAATAAAGTTTTAGAGGATCTATTTAATTAATTATTAATTATAATAGCAACTCATTTTTATAAATATAAAAAACACTAGTTAATCTGAATACCCGATAACTTATTAAAGTAAAACTAGAAAAAAAGTAGAATTAAAAAGTCATTAAAGCGGCTAATTGTTAACTTCCAAGAAAATATTTTTAGAAGATAATAATTAACTCACATACAAGAATTTTAATAATAAAAGTCAATACGGTAGTTGCTAAAAAAAACCAAATGACGCAATTTTTCAAACTTATGAATAGAATATTAAAAACTGAAGTGGAAGTAAAAAAAAAACTATTAAAGGAAAAAAAAGAAAAAACTTAATTGTATTTAGTAGAAAGATCAGCAAATGGTACTTTGAATATCAAAAGAAAATATTCGCCGATTTTGCATTAAAGGCCTTTATTTATGACGTAATTAAAAAAGCAATCTAGTTGAACTTGGAAGCATCAAAACCTCACAGATTTTAAACGTCATACATCTCCAACGAACAACGATATCCCTTCACAAAAAACATCATTACTGGGCCTTCTTTTGTCATCACTATTTAATCCGCGCTTTTAACACTATCAATGAAATATAAGTGCTCGTTTTTCTGGCACAAAAGAACGCTGTGCGGCTTTTAAACGTGACCTCTCCGCTATGTCGTTTATCACGAAGAATAGTTATTTTTACAAAAGCCATTCAAGTTCGCGCTGTTGCGATTATTAATCAAAAAGCAGTGAGGGGAGGGAGGGTAGTGGGAGAAGATATGTTTTAGTCTTCATATTAATGCCCACGTAAAAAGAAACAGAAGGGGGAGGGGTGAAGAAATGAATAAAAAAGATCCACTTCTCTCAGAAATAATTTATGTTATATTTGACACTGTATTATATATAAAGGGAATAAAAGTGTTCGTCCCCTCCCCCGTTTTCTTATAAAAAGGTGTTAAAGAAACAATAACCGGTGTTTATAATAGCTGTTACTAGAAACAATATTGATTAAAATATTGAGTGTGTTCTTGTTTTTTTAAAAAACTATTTTGAGAAGTTGAATTTTTCTCATATTTATTTGACTCATACATAATTTTTACACTCAATGATAGTGTTTTTTATGTAAAAATTTTTAGTTGGTTTGTAGGAAATTTTTACTTTTTAAAATAGTTTTTAATAGTTGTCAATAATTTATTGATTTCAAATAATAAGAAACAGAAAATATGAATCAAAACACATTTTGATGTTTCTTAAAGCTTAACATTTATCTTGTTTAGGAAAAATTGCTCTCATAACAAGAATATCATGGATCATAACGGAGCAAATAAATATTTGTAGCCTACTCATGTAAAAGAGGCTCTTATTTTTTGGATTTGTGGTTCTGGCTAATTTTCTTCACTTCATTGAAAAAACAATCGTGATTTTAGCGAGAGAACAAATCACAAAAATATAGCAATAAAAACAAGCAGCGTTCATCGAAAAAGAGCTTGAATCTCACATTTCCCGTTTCTTAGTTTATGAAATTGATCCTTAAAAAAGGAGAAGAGGGGATCTATAGCGCCAAGAAACTCATTTTTTCCACCTCTTTTCATCTTTTGTTTAATAAATAATGTTCACGACCATGAAAAATATACATATTTCAGAAGGTTGCACACTCATTACAGCCTTTTGGGTTAAGCAACAGCTGGGGCACGAGAAAAGATGGAGTGGGCATTAATAAGGACGCTTGCTTGGATAATGATTTGCCAAAAATTTGTTTCTTGCAACAGCGGACAGACCAAGCCAGATGAACTTTTTATTGAATTTGGGGAGGATCCAGGCTTTAATGAAATACGAAATTGAACTTCGTTGAGGGTAATGTAGTGGTTTTGCTTGGATTTTTTTTGTTACATATCTAGAGTTGCGTATGGGTTGTTTGACGAGTTAATAGGATTTCATTGCACATAATATCGTATTTTTCCCTAACTACGAAATTTATTGTGAAGTTTTAATTAAAAGAATTTAAAAAGACACCAAGTAGGTCAAGTGAATAGAAGTGTCATTAATTTTTAAAAAATAAAATACGTATAATATAATTTGATAGTTCACATTTCTAATAAAATGAAAATTACGCTGAGAATAGAAACAGTTTAAAAATATTAAAAAAGTACAGAATTGATATCATTATCAAGTTCCGCATTACTATCTTTATAAATTGATGAATGCAATTTTGTGAAAGTAATTTCAAAGGGTGTTCAAAGAAGTTTCCACGTTACAACATTGTGATGTTATATTATTATATGTAATATTGTTATGTTATGAATATTGTTACTAACAATAAAATGCCGGTACTTAATTGCACTAACTAGTGTATACTTTGGAACTTATAAATTGTTTTTATTTGAGCTTTGTTACCTAAGACAGTTCAAATTAAATATTTTTAAAAGACTGAACCTTTTTATTTTAAACTACCCAATGATTACAATTAATAAGAAAGTAGAATAAATAATAATAACCGTTTCGTAAACAAAGGGTTCTATTAATTTGTAAAGATCCTGCTGGTATTATTCTCAAAGCAGTATAAGAATTTTATCGTATTTGAAATTGAACCAAGCTGAATATTAATATACCTTATTACTAATTATTTTAAATATTAAAAATGGAGTTACAAGGTCCTATGAAAGTCGAGGTATGTTGAAATGCATAGGCTTTTGTTTATATAAAATTAAAAACTTCTTATTTAGTAAGTTCAATGCAGGAAAAAGACATCAAATGGACAATTTATTCCAAGCAAGTTAAATATGTTATTGTCCAATTTCATGTCGACTAAAATGTACTTAATGAAAAGAAACATAGCATATTTACGATTAATATGAAAAGATAAATATTTAATATGAAATATTCACCAACAAATACCATAATATTTTTATAACAACAACGTTTGGATGACTGACTAAATTTTTATCGCTGCATATGCGTTAAGCACGTAACTATGTCACTAGTTCACGAAAACTACCATTAAGTAAATATTTCATACTTCACTCAGCTCTAAACCACGTTATTAAAATCCTGGAATTTTTTTCCGGGAAAATAGAAATTGCAACTTATGTGTGCTAAAGCAATTTATTTTTATCCTTCAAAGTATTCCATCCGAATTCATTCGGTTGTTTCTAAAAATCCTTTGTTACTCGAAATAACAGACAACATGTGGAAGTCGGGGCATTTAATTAAAACCCCGTCTTTTAATAGGGAACTTCTAGCTATCGGGTTATTTTGCGCCAAGATTACGATTCATCGCCAAATTGTACTTCGACGTGGACCGAGTAATCCGACGATTTCCCTACAATGTAAAGAAAAAAAAACTTATAGTAAATATACTGGGTAAAATTTTATTATATTTATACCCGTGGAAGTGATGTATTCGACTAGAATGCAAACAATTCCTGAATCTGCTGCAACATAAAAATAGCTAAAGTATAATATGCTTTAAATTTACGCAAATGAATATCTGATTTACTGCTGTTAAACTGGATTAAAAATTGAATTATATGGCGCCCTAACGTCGTTATCGTAGCAGCGATCATAACCATAAACAGTTTGAGAAAAAATGTAATACATTCCAATGCTTAATGTTTCTGCGACGCAATGTAAGTGTGACGGTTAAGAGCGTTCGGTAGAGGGCTTTATGCAAACACAGTAGTAACGTTAACTAACATTTAAACCACTACAGGGGCTTAATGTGTGATACATTTTCAACGTTTTGCCAACGAATCGGGAGCTTGGCGTAGAAATCCCCGATAACTGAAATTCCCCTTCTTAATCCACTGCGAAGGTTTTAAAAATGCCTTTACGTATAATTTTTCCTCTTTACCTGTTTAATTTCGCAATCTTACCGTGAAATTAGTTCCAACACCATGGGCTTATTTTTATTTGCGAAACCCTATTCCAGTCTTTGATGTGAGGGTAACGTTTCTCGTCCGTGATTGGTCCTTTCTCGTTAGCTAAATTCAATCCGTTATTTTTACGGACATCTAACTGTTTACTTTTAAATGTGCATTTTATTTTAAAAAAGTCCGAATTCTTACGTTGTAACACAGTACATTGGCTCTCTTTTTTATACAGAAATACATTCTTTTTGGCTACATGGAAGAATTAAGTATGGCTTCGCAATTAATAGCGAGTCGGTATGCATTTAATATTACTCGTTGCTTGCGAAATATAATTAAGTTTATTTTTGTTTGAAGATCAAAGAGCGTGTTCCTTTGTTGTCATTATGAATTATTTAATTTTCAGAATATTTAACGCTAGTTATAGGGTTTTTCATTTAAGAATTGCATTTAATTTGACATATATATGAATTGAATGAAACATTTTTTTTTATTTTATCAATGTTTTTAAAGAATGGAAATTACATTTTCTTCGAATGGATATCTACACATATTCACATTTCACCTTACATTACTAAGCATTTGCTATGTTATTTCCAGTTTTCTTGTACAACTAAGTTAACTGCACATTTGACATTGCGTTAAAAATTGGTAAAGATATAATTGTTTTCTTAAACGTCTACAAAAGTTTCTGTTATTTTTGGCAGTATACGTGTTTTGGCATTTCAGGAATCCCTATTTACTGCATTATTTAAAGCCTAATGCTATATGAATGACTGCTGCTGCATATAATCGTTTTGAAATAAGGAGTAGGCAACTACATTTTAGTGAATGGATGACTATACATATGTTTTAGATAATTTACAAGTCATTTATAGATATTTACCAGGCATTTGCTATGTTAATCAAAGTTTTTATGTACATTTAATTTCCTTGCTGTGGTAATACATGTAGATGGAATATAACATCCATTTGACAAAAATTTGGTGGTTCAGATTTCCCAAATTCATTAAACCAACTTCGAAATTCAGCCTGGTGAAGACTGTTTTATTTGGCAGGAATTTTCGTATTCAGAATTTTCGGAAATGTCAGAATTTTTATGGTAATGTGTGTTCCACGTGGAGGGACGTGGACACCCATTTCATTGAATTTTGAAGCATAGTGAATGTCCAATACCTCCTAGAGCTGAGCAAGCCTACGCAACGGGTTGCTATACTCAAATAGCTTAAAGAAGGTGAAGAATTACAAATATACCCGGTTTTGACCAGGAACCTCTTGCGTGCAAGCCCAATTATAAACTGTTTGAGACAAAGTAATTACTTGGTTACGAGAGTTAGCATTGGGTAATTGTGCTGATCGCCACAAAGGTATGAAGAAAGTGGCGAATAACATATATCCCGCATAAAGTTCAACTAATAAATTAGATGTATTTACAGGACTTGGCGAAATTTTCAACAGTCGTGATCTTACATTGGCCTATAATCAATTGTACAAATTTTCGTGATCGGGCTTGCTTTCTAGAAGGCATTGGTATGTTCTAATATAGGTTTGGCAATTCACAGATAATAAGAGATAATAAGAAAAAGCGATAGTTAGAGATGTGTTGACTTACATTGAGATCCACCTGTGCATAAGCACCGTAAGCACCGAACTGGTTGAAAATGAAAGGATTGAGAAGGCCACCCATGCTACCGGACATTTGCTGCATCCTTCTCATCTGTCTTTCTTTTTCTGTATCGGCGAACTTCACGACAAGGCTAGACGATGCCCCCTGGAAAAGAAACACAAGGTTAGAAATGTATGTGACTTGCATGTGATGAGGGATGTTTATGTAAGACACAAGTAGGTTGGTTGGTTGATACATATATATTCAGGCTCGTGTGCTGCATCAAAGACCCGCTTATAAACCTTCGTCAAGTAAGACAGACACAGACAGAATTTTTACTGACAAAGAGAGAGAAGGTACACCCAGGGCGAAGGCGGGAATTGAATTCGCACCCGTTACAGCGCGCAGACTGGAACGATACAGGAATTGAACTTAAATTAGAAAATGACTGCCTGTCTCAGTTGAGGAAGACATATCGGATATGGTTCATTAGAAATATTCCACAAAAAGTGAATAAGATTTCAAAAAGATTTTGTGTTCATTACATAAAATCAATTTCACATCTACTGTTTGCCAAGTGAAATTTAAATTTATCCACAAGATTTCTTGTAATTCCCCTTATTCTGTCCTACACTGTTTAATTTATAGATATTTCAAATAGGAAATTTATAACTGTTCCCAAAAACCCTTAAGTTATAAGGAGTTAACTAAAGCTAAATTTGTGTCACTAAAAACATCAATTTAAGAAATATAATTTAAAAATGAAAAGATATGAATTTTAATTTTTTTAAAAAATTATTCGAACTTATTATTTTTGTTTACGGTAGCTCATTTATTACATTAAAGCGTTAGTTAGACATATGTAGTAAAAATGTTAATTATGTTTAAATTAATATTTACTAGGCATTATACATAACAGTGTTATAGGTAAAGCCAAACATTTTTTTCTGACACAATGAAACAAAATTAATGAATTATTGTGCAGTCTTGCATACTTGGACGTAAAATAAAAATCTATTAAAAAAACTTAATTTAAATTTTTATTGTTGCAACTGCTGGCTTCCATAAAAACCATGTTCTATAAAACACATTAACTCTTAGAAATTCCATTAAAGAAATGGCGAATAATAATCTAACTTAGCATATGCACTCAAATTAAGATTCCCCAGCTAAATTGTATTTTCCCACGGAAGGCCGAAATCCATGAAAGCACACCCTGGAAATAATTATCAACTTCACTACCTGACGCCCCATGCACTTAACACTTAGTCCAAAACCAATTAAAAACCAGAACTCTTAATTTAGATAGTGAGCAAGTCTTTCTGCATTATGTGGCAAAGAAGATGCGAACAGTTTTTTCAAGGTTCCCTATCAGAAGCAATTTCACTCTTGCTAAGAAAGTGCCGTTTGAAGAGATGAGATTAGATTAAATGAGAGTAAATTGAAGGCACGGGTAATGCTTTCAGAGCTCCTTAGAGTCGAAATTTTTTCCCTATCTTATGTCTTAATACTGAGGCAAAATGCACCTCTGGTGAAAATTCCATGGAATTGTTTAAAGAACTTCCCTGAGTTTTACTTTATTACATATTGGAAGACATAAACTAAAAGTATATTGCATTATTTTTTTCATATTGTAGTATGTATCAAAATGCAATAAATTGAACAGAAATTCTACTGGAAATGCTTTATTTTGACGAATTTATTCAAATTATGAGTCCCAGGTATTGTTTAGCACCACGTTTACAAAGTATTTAAATTCTTAATAGCAAGGTATCTACGGAAAATATATCTTTTTATAACATTTTTGATTTCTTCATTTTAAAATCATACTTAATAAACCGAAGAAAATAATTTACAAATAAAATTTTCAAATTGCCTTTGTCTTACATACTATTACATATCAAAGTAAGTCACAATATTCTAAAAATAACTATTGAGAAATCTATATTTACTGTATTGCTCAAAGGTTAAGGTGATTTGAATAGGATTATTTTAAAGCATGACTAAAAAAAAGGCGTGGTTTCCTATTTATACTGACTTCAAAACATTGCAGATATATGCCAATAATAACTTCTTTCATAGTTTTGTTTTCATACACCTTGACTCGAAAAGAAGAAATGAAATACTTTATTCAAAACAATAGTGCAGACGAAAATACATTTCTTGTGGAAGTAAGTTTTAACATTTTTCTGCCTTTTTTATTAATAATCGCAAGCGTGCTTTTACGAACTCCGCCCAAAACATTCGATTTCGTTTGCTCGTTTCATATTTCGACTTCTTGAAGTTTACAATAGTAAAAAAAAGTCGGCAGGAAATTGGGTTCGGCATCTTTCACTTGAAAAAGAATTGGGTAGCAAAAATTGAAGAGGACTTTTATACCCCCCCCCCCCACACAACTTCTGTTTAGTTTCGTTGAGATGAAAACATTGTTTTCGCTTGAGTAAGTCGCCACCTATGAAAAATGAATTTAATCTCATACCTGTTTTCTTTTTGTTTTGTTTAAGTTATACGTTTTATAAACTGCAGAACGACTTTTTTTGTTGAGCTTGTTAGACGAAGAACCACTTATCAAAATAACACTCGTTACACGGCTTTGATAGTATTCCCACGCACTAAACTCATATTTCATAAAAATGTTTTCTAAAAGTTATTTTCGGAAAGTATAAATCTTGGTAAAAATATATTTTTTGAACTAGGATACAAAAAGAATTATGAAATAGGAGATACTTTGGTTTCTTTCTGTACACGAGTCCACCTGACATTAATAATCATATTACAAAATAATCTACCTAGTGCCTGAGAACTTTATGATTTTATTACTATTTAAAAATGATTAATTTACTATTTAATTTACTATTTAAAAAAAATCTAAAAGAAAAGGTTTTGAAGCACAAGAAATTATTATTATATTTGTTTTTACAAATGAAAAAATACATTATTTCTTTTAAATTTTTCAACAGATACTTTAAACTATTGTAAAATAATGATTGTATTTGTAAAGGTTTATAATAGCAGTTATTGTAAAACTTAATAGTTACAAAAAAATTTGACTTTAAAGAACTTTCAGGATTTTGTTCAGTGTACTATTTAAAAACTTTTTTTTTAAACTATAAATTATCGAAATAATATATATTTTTTCTTCGGAAGTAAGGTTTATTAAAAAAAGGGTAAAAAAATGCATATCAACAATACAAATTATTAACATACAATTAGCAAAGTCTTAATTTAGAATGCGGGCGATATAGTAATAACGAAAGTTTTTATATAAAAGTTTTCCAGAAATTTATACGTATGCAAAAAAATAAGAGTTTTACAAAAGTTTTGATAACGAGATTAACTCAATAAACATTTCTAAATAATAAATTGGAAACCTGCAACAACATTTGCCCAATTTATTTATTTTTTAAATTTAATTATTTGAGATTCATAACTGGATAAGAATTTCGTTTCTTCAATCTCTTAGATAAATACGTCTTAAGAACATTTCGTAAGCTTTCAGACAACATTTTCGGAAAGGTTTTCTCGTCCCAAATTGGTTTCATCACAACCCAGGAGAGAGAAATGCAATAATTTGGAATTAAGTCTGAATTTTTTTCTTCAAAGAAATGAAGAATTTGAGAGCTAAAAGATCTGTAGAGCGAGATAAATATGTTTTTAGCTTGATTCTTCGCTTGGGGAAGCTAAGACGCGTCGCAAATTGAACGAAACTTTAAACATTAAATGGGTTTATCCTTACTCTCATTATGAAGAGAATCGGAGGATTTATAGGAAAGGTGGTATAAGCCTTTTCTTTGAAATGTTTTGAATTGCGTAGAAGTTTACGAGGAAAATATGCTGTATATTTAGCACATAATGTTTACTTTAATCGTTTAAAATTTTCTACATACGGATATTTATGTAGAAAACGGCTGTTCAAATACGTGTTCTTGTTTTAAATTTTTTTTCAAAGCAATTGCAGGAAATGTTTTACAGGGTTACATGTATTAAAGAACTTAACTAGGTGTGCAAGTTTAACCTCTTCACTCCCAAAAAAATCCTATACAGGTATTCTCCTACATATAAACATATTTTCAAACCATTTTATTAAAAATATGTTTTTAAAGTAATTTAGAAAAATTAATGGTTAAATTTGCTGAGGGGAACGTCAATTTAGTGACATTTGGAGAGGTGAAAATAACTTTTTGTGTGTGCTGTGATTAAATAAACAAGCTCAATAATCTTCTCTTTTTTATAACAAATAGTCTATTGAAGCATTTGTTTTCAGGCAAATTTTTTTTTTACATTTACGGATGAAAAATCATTTTTGGAAGAACTTTGAAATCTGCTTGACTGTCTTACTAAGTGATTGTTTTTTACAATTAAATCAGTTGCATCATTATTGGTATACATGGAAGGCTTAAACATTCAAGTTTTCATAATAAACGAGTTTGAATTAAAAATGTAAAATGAAGTTGTGAAGGAAATTCTACAAAGGTTCACGTATGTGGACCTCTGGTGCGAAGAGGGTAAACATTTACAAGTGAATATTTTCTTAAGCTTCAAGTTTCTGTGTGTAAAGAAATAAGTGATAAAAACGCAATTGAAACAGAAATATCGCCAGATTTTTCCGGATTTTATTTTTTAACTTAAAATTTAAAACCTGATGGCTTATCCGTTTACCTGTGGGCACCGAAGTTTTTCGGTTCCAATCCACTTTAACAGTGGTGTTTGTAGATATCTAAGCAGTAGGTCTTAGTCTAATCAAGCATCGTACAGTAACGATTCATTTCTCTCGTATACATCTTTTGCTTTCTTAAAAACAAACATAATATCAAACTTCAAAATTAAATTTAATCCATAAAATACTGTTTTCTTAAACATATCGGAATATTTGACTAAACAATCATCGCCAAACAGTACTTATGTCAGTATGACTAAGGCAGTCTAAACTGGCAACAGTCTAAAGAATAACATATTATGATGGATGGAGCCTCCAAAATATAATTTGAATTTTCGGCGTCCACATTTGCATGGGATTTTTTAAAAAGACCCCCAAGATATTTTTTGTTGATATAAATGTCCTCTTAAAGTCGTTTCGCGAAGATTCAAAGAGAAGCAAAGCGTCTCTGTTTAAAGGACGTAGTGAAATATATTTTAAATAATGGGGACTTTTTTTACTTGATCCCTTAAAGAAGTATTGCGGGAGATTGAATATTTTTATGTTTTGATTATTTAAATGAAAATTGAATTTAAAATTTGGGAAGAGTCTTTCTTATCATTTTTACGGATTTTTCTTTTTATTTAACAAAGTTATTACGCTTTTTTATCCAATTAATTGATAAGTCTAAGTTATTATATGATTTACATTTTAATTTGTTTTTCATTTTGCATATATTTATCTGTAGATTTTTTCTGATTTTATTTTTTAGCTTAAAAATTGTTTACTTCAAAGTTTCGTATAATGAATTCTTGCATTCTTTAAAACAGTAAATGTAAAACATTTTTTAAATGTTTATGTTTAGGTTTATTTGAACAATTTATATTTACCATAAGATGTCATTCACGTACAGTAGAGATATAGTCTGAATTCTTCATTCGTATACAAAATAAATATAATATTTATTTTAAATTAAGTGCTTTTCTAAAATCGAGCGCTCTACTCTGAAATAACTATACAGTGCATTTACTTAACTATTATTGTTGACAAAACATGCCTTTAACAAACCAGTATTGTTGACAAAACGTAATACAAGTTGATGATGATGATTATGTTCGTGTTTATATTGAACAACCCTTCTAAGTACATATAAAAAACACACTTAAGCCTTACTAAGCATTCGAATTACTTTGGAATAACTCGATATAAAAGTGATAATTGTCCTCGAAAATATATTTCTTAAAGGATTTTGTCTTTATATATTTTTAGTGAAAGAGGAAGATGTAATTCTTCCTAATTAACGTTAAACCTTTTTGACTTTCAAATAGCGAAATTTAATGTATAAAAAATTAAAAAATATTTTTTAATAAAGGGTTCTATCTATTTCAATCATACTAGATACAACGGAGTATTCATTCATTATTCTCATTATTCGAGTCCCGGATTGGGTGAGGTTGACTCAACCTTTCATCTCTTAAGTGGGTCGATAAAATGAGTACCAAGCATGCATGGGAACTAAACACTGGGGGTTCTGCGTGAGGATGACCACCTTACCGGGGCATATGCCTAGCACCCCAGAGCACTTGGTCACGTAAGCTGGAATGTGCACGGCAGGACTTTGCCCACTAACGGGCTGTTGCGCCGAGGAGTTTAGAGTAGTAGTAGATACAACGGATATTAAAATATCCCCCCACCCAAATATACAATCTAAAAAACCTAGTTACTTGAGCTTTTCTTAACTCTTACGCTAATCCCTAATATACCTTAACACTTAATAAGAAACAAAATAAAGTCTAAAAATGGAACCTATTTCTCCAAATGAGAACAAAGATCTTTCAAAAGATACTGCGTTGTCAGGAAGTATACTCAAGACTACCCCAAAACTTCCAGCGATACAACAAAGGAAAAGGAAGGGGGGAAGGGGGCAGAAGAGGTGAATATCTTTTATATATATCCATCATATCTTCCCATTCCTCGGAAATATTATCTTCCCAACCAAGTTCCAAGATAACAGTTCTCTTCTTTTCTTATAGAGGAAGTTTCATTTTCTTCTCAATCCAGCCATATCCGTGAAATACACCTGATTTTTATCGGTTCTAAAGTATTCAGCTTCCGCTTTTCCCAGAGAACATTAATTATTCACTCCGTTTTTTTTTTTTGCTCTGGAGTTTTAGGTTTTTTTTCATAAAGGTTCTTGGGAACAGCGCGCAGCAACTTTTCTTCGGTCGATTGGACCTTAATCGCCTGACAACTGTCAGGAAGAAGAGATAGTGAAGAAGAAATGATGTGTCTTTTTTACCTGTTGTATAAAGGAAAATGAAAGATTCCCGAAGAAATTGCAGTGCGAAGTTAATGAAGTAGTTTCATTTCGTTTGGTATGGAACTAATCTATTTACAGTATATACGATTTTCCACATTAAAGTAAGGTAAAGTGTATCCGAGACAGCCTCCTAAAGAAATTCAAATGCAAAGTTAACGAAGTAGTTTCTTTTGATTCGGTACAGCAACTAATCTTCTTACTGTATTTATAATGTTGAACATTAAAGTAGGGTAAAGTGTGTCTCGATTTATTTTCATCGAGGCAGTACGCATTTTTTCCAGTGTTTCATTGGCTGTATTGTTACACTACACTGTTAAATCTAAACTATTGTGCACTACACTTTTAAAAAGTTTGGCGGTAGGTTTCTCTAATGCCGAATACATGTCGAATAGTCAATCCGCGTTAGTGAATCCTCGCATTATTTATCGCGCAAGCCTGTATATAATTTATGAATCAATTCATACTTTTTGATAACATTAAAATATCAGAATTTTTGTGACAAAATAACAAAAACTTTAGGTAACTCATTTCCAAAGACAACAAAAATATCCTAAAAGCTATAGGAAGGGAATGAAGGGGGTTATAGCTTTGAAGATGAGGGGTTGGGGGAGAGATAGAAGAAGAAGTTTCTATTATGCAAATTTTGCCTCAGCTGAGAGGTGTTACATATTTATGTATTTATACACCTTTGGGAATATTGTTCGGAAGGGAAGGGAAGGGGATTTGTAAGAAATTCTTAATGACGATGATGAGCAAATGCAAGAAAGCAAAATGGCAAAAGCATGGGAGGGAGCAAGAACAAATGATTTCGAAACGCATTTTGACGTGAGTTGGGAGCGAGTGCCACTTCTTTTTTATCTATCTTGCGAATGAGGAATGGATTTGTACAAAGTTGGAGAGATGTGGATGCATTTTGTAGAGGAGAACGAGGCTAGAGCTTTTTCAATATTGAGTTTGGATTTTCTTTTATTTTTGTTTATTTTGAGCAAAGCCGAAAATCAATGAAATTTTTAAACTTTTATGTAAAAAAATAGCACCATTACTTTTCGAAAAAGTAAATATAGTTCTTGACATGAAATTATTAAATATGAGCATTTGAATTCGTAGTTCGAGTGTTTCGTATGCAGAGCAAGTTTTCAACTTAAAATATATATTGAAACTGTTTAAAGTATAGTGTTTTTCTGGCATCATCAGTAATTGCACTCCCTGACTAATAACTAGTGCGGCATTTTTTACTTCAGAAGTTTACGAGTACCTCTCTGTTTTCTTTTTATAATTGATGACGATTTCAAACCAGCAACATCACATTTACAATCAAACAATTCAATTTAGGGATAATTGGCTGTTTCGTATAACACAAAAAGTATATTTTTGATAACATACGACAATCCGATTTAGGGCAAGAAAATGAGTTTGAACAAAAACATTGTTGAAACACGTGTCTTAAATGCATTGGAAAATTTGCCTGATTATCATATTGGAGTTTCGACAACATGTATCCGTGTAAGTTATTTCTAAAATAATGTATAGCTACATTAATAACAAAACCCGTATTTAGTACATACATGTTGGAACAGTTAAGTCAATGCCAGTAAGTAAATTTTTAAGTTTTAAATCAATAATTGAAAGATAATAGATGAAAAAATTAAAAAATCATGTCTTTTGGCTGCATGAAAGCTACTACTAAATAAATTCTTTGGACAGATAATGAATGCTGGGTTGCTATGTATGTCAGTTCTACTACTGGTTTCATTAAGCTGTCCATTTTTTTAAAAATAAAAGTATATAAACAATTGTCCGATGACGCATATAGTAGTACACTAGTTTGTCTCAAAATAATTTTTTACATCCTACGTAAAATTAAAATTATAATGGGACAGTAGAGATAGTATAAATTAACCGAAATGGCTTAAAAAATACATAGAAATCTGCATATAACATTCGATGGAGCTGATAAGGACACATTCCAGATAAGCTTTCCCTAAATTACGTTCCCGTACTACCCTAGATGGATGTTTTTAGTTTTATTTATTTTCATGCTGCCCCATAACTGCCTCGTTCAAAACCAGCTGGCTTCTGGAGGCTATCTCGCGTTTCATGCCCCGAATGCCCAGACTGTCATAGCACGAAGCGAGGCGCACATTCCGGAGGCTCCTAGTACGCTGTGATGGGGCGACAAGGTTGCAACTGACATTTCTGTCTTAGACCGGAAGCAGTTCTGCAGCAGACCTTTAGCATAAAACATTATTATTTTTTTTTTTTGAAAATTTAAGAGGCATGCTGCATTACGTCAAGCATGGTTATTCAATATTCTGTTAACTAAACAAAAGCTTGCATTACGTCATGCGTAACGCATGTCATGTTAATGACACGAACCACGAAAGCCGGAGGATATTCTAGTTTTAGATTTGTAATATTATTTGCTATTTCACCCATTTATATCCAGAGCTAGAATGTAGAACGGTTTTTTTAAAGTTTAAGTTTGTCTAAATAAATCAAATATACGACATATGAATACCATAGTTTGAACAATTTGTGTAAAACAAATTAATTTACACGAAAAAAGAATTTTATAAACTGAAAGCTAACGTTTTATTTTGCAATGAAGGCGTTGATGGTATTCAGCAACCGGGCAAGATTCAGTTAAGTTAAAGATGAACTAGGTTCAGTTCATTTCCTGCAGTAAATGTGCAACAAAATTGTTGGTTTTGATATTGTAACTATTCATCTGTCATTTATAGGCTCTGAGAGCTCTTTCATATAGACCCTATGCTCTACATTATAACGGTCTTTTTTGAAAACAAGTAGACTCATTTGATAATAACTGAGACGAATTCGCACAAGTGCCCAGGTTTGGAATTGACGACTGGTTCGTAAACCAATCGTTTATTGTACCGTCCACTTAATATAAATAAGCTTATGGAATTTTGATTATGTTTGGTCGTATCGTAAAACATCTTCAGGGGGGGGGGGGATTTTTTTTTTATCTTACCCTTTCTCAGACTTTGAAAGGTATCGCATTCGAGTACCTCGGTATAATGAGTCCGATTTTTACGCGATGTGACCAGGAACATCCCTGAAACTATTAGACACGCTCTTTTGCAAAAAAGCTAAATGATTATTTTTTGAAGAGAAAAACGATACCTACATTATTATTATATATCAAATGATTATTTGAACATTTCTTTTGGTTAAAACACATTTCAAAAAGCGACGTTACAGCTTCGTCGAACCGATGCATCGAGTAGCTTGCGTACTATCGCATTAAGCGGGCGATTAATCTATGTAATTAGGGTTGGCCAGCCTCCGAATTAACGTGCTGGTTCGCAGAGCGTTATATAGGACTGCGTTAGGTTAGCAGGAATGGGTGCGATCTCTATGTTAGATTACGACATTAGGCATCAAGGAAGGTAGGTGACTCGTGGCGGAATTCGTTTGTAGTCCCTGAATTTGGATGAATCGATAGTTTGGAAAGGTATTTGGATTGTCTGGTTTAATGTAGTGTTAGCCTTCAGTCTGGTGATAGTCGGAGGTAGAGGTAATTGTCTTGTAATTTTAAACGATGACCAGATGAGGTCTTGACTGGAATCAAATCACTAAGAATTAGAGCCATTAAGTTAAATGTACCATGAGAAACATCTACTCATTGAATTCTTTAGATAGCTATATAATACTATTATAGCTATATAATACTATTTATACAACCCATTTAAATTTAAGCAGGTGAAAAAACTTACGATGAAACAATGAAAACCTAAAGAATTGAATCGAAGCAAAAATTTGAACTTTGGAAATGATTAGTAACCATAGGAGGGGACTATAGTAAAAAGTTCAATGCTGGATAAACACTTGACATTAGGTTTAAAGGAGCTAATTTGACTTGGTCCAATAATTCCGTAGCATTAAAAGAACGATTTAAATAAAGATTTTATTTGAAGAATAGAATTGTATCTATATAGAATATTTATTTTAATTCTCCCAGTCTGTATAAAAAAAATCTAGGCATAAATCAACAATAATTTAATAAACCAAAAGAGAAAATAAAACGAAAGAAAATTATAAATAAATTCTATTTCTGTGCAACTAAATGTTCAAAATCGTTTGCATTAAACTGCTTTCAATAAAGCAACGCGTAAAGACTTCCAAAATTATCCCGAAAGGGGGCACTTGGAACAATTACACCGCCTTAAGCACTTTCATGCAAAAATAAATAGCCTTTACGATCCCATTTTCCTCCATTGTTCACTTCATGACTTCCCCCTCTCTCACATGCAGTTCTCTTTTTTTTTTTATCAAACAAAAATTCTAATTGGAACGAAGCATTTACAAGAGGATCAGAGACACGGTCCCCCATTGGCACTGGAAAAGAAAAAAAAACGCAAAAAACGAAAAAATGTAAAAAAAACTAGAAAAAAAGTTGCTAAATTACCCCCAGCTTTCGGCTTTCAATTAAAGTACTCGAGTTGATCACGTGGCCTATAATAGAAATGCCCAAAACTTTCGCCCCCCCCCTCTCCACAACTATTCATTGTGTTGGGATTTGGGGGCTCAAGCGAACGATAACAGTAGCCCCAATATCATTAGCATATTGATTTTGGAGCCCTTCTGTGAAAAAACACATTTTAATTGACTTAAAGACAGGAATTCTAATTTCCCTAGTTGCGCTTTTTTTTACTTCTCGGATTAAACCCGGTAAAAAGAGGAATTTGATAGACTCTTTTTTTATTTTCTCGTTTCACTAAAGCCATATCCGTTAAAATGCCAATAAAATGCAAATGGAACATAAAAAACATAAAAAGAAAAAAGATTTTCAAGGTAGGTCCAATTAGGGGACATTCATCGATGCCAAGTCAAAAATAATAAGGCAATTTTTAATTAATTTCTTCAGTGATAGGTACGAAGGGCACAATGGATTTTCCCCAGAAATAAAAATCGAAATTTTTGTTTTTTTAGGTGTTTGTTCTTTAAGTTCTTTACTTAATTCTCTTGGCGACAACAAATGACCAAGACATTATAGTGAATCAATGAAAAGGTATTCTATGTTTTAGTCGTTCGAGATTAATTCATGTATTCGATGACGAAAAAGAAGTTAATTATTTGCTTTATAATTTTTTTTGGAATGAATCATTTCGGAAGTTAATTAAAGCTAGTTTGGTTCTTGAAAGATCAGTTTCTTCTGATGATTTAGATCATAATAAGGAATTATTTTATGTAACTGTTTTGGTTTAGGATAAACCGTATTTGATAGCCTATTACAAATTGATGTTTTACAAAGAAACTAAATTGAGTAAAAGGTTTTAATATGAATATAATTTTTAATGCATTTTTATCAAATGTCAAAAGGTTCATAATGTTTTATAGTATATTTATAAAGTAATAATGTTCCATTGGAACGTGTATAGTACATATAGGAGGCACTAACAAAATGGGACGACTCTAACTGTAAGTAATAGATAGAATGTAATCGATATATTGTTAAATTATTTTTTTGAAGTAAATAATCAACAAACATGTAATTATAAACTTAGTTGGATAAATTTAGGAAGTCCACATCTCATACGTCCACAAAATGTCTAATTGTTTGAGAGTGCACAACAGCTATGAGTTAGTCTTTATTTATAATACCGTTATTTACAAACAAAATTATTTTTTGGGACGATGTTTTAAGTATTATAATTTTATGTATTTAAAATATAAATAACTTATCCCAAATGTTTGAAAGTTACACTCTTAAAACAAACGAGCGGTTTTAACTCAGTCTGAGTAATTTCCATCCTTTCCGTGCGAAATGCACTTCTCCTATAGGAGTGAATTTCACTCTTTTTCGGAGTGGGTAAAAGAAATAAAGAAAACAATTACGTCCTACACTCTTAAAACGAGCGTTTACTCAGTCTGAGTTATTTTCACTCCTTTCCGGTGCCGAAATGCACTTCTCTATGAGTGAATTTCACTCTTTTGTTTTAAGAGTGTACAGCTAAGTACATCATTATAAGCACTCAAACATAGTTTATGCATTGACTTTAATACTAATGATATTTTACATTATATCATTAAAGTTTTTAATATCTTCAGAATACAAAAATCAATAAAATTGCAAAACAAGTTTTATAAATTGGATCATTTAACTTAACCTGATGTGAAACACATAATTTAAATAACATCAATAGAAATTTCTAAGATCGAACCTAACTGTTTTCAAGAATATGATTAGTAGATTACAGCCCGACGCATATTATTAAAGTACCTTAATTACTAAAATTTATTTGAAGGCAAACAAATGCTTTGAGGCAGCTGTGACAAAATTAAGGTTTCAGATGCCAAGCTCCTTAATTTAAACGTGTACTTGATTGATGGTGTAATATTGCAATTTGCAAAATAGCTATGATTTAAGTTTGACTTCAAAATTGAAATACCAATACAAAACTATTTAGATTATTGATTTGAAGAATTTTTCTATTTCGTCGCTTTTAACATAGAATCTAAAAATAATATAATGATACAATGCATAAAAAACCAATTCATTAAGTTTCCAAATAAGTTAAAGTAATTATGTTTATGCATTGATTTATTTTGAAGGACTTCATTTATGGAATAACATACAATGGTATAATATGTTATGTCTGTAAATATTAGTGACCAAAACACTAATTTTTAAAATTAGGTGATATATTAACCTAATAAGGTTGTTTCGTCAACTGTCCATTATCTGTCGGTTACTATTAATAAATAGTATGTTGTTGCCCAATAATATTGTTTTAAATATTTTAAAAGTCGAATAAATATCTACAACGTTTTTGATACACATGTTCATTAATTATTTAAAATATACTTTAACTCCAGATATCTTCCTTTAGTTATCTATCTTTTCCATTCCAACCAACCTTCTAAAACTAATTACGTTGTGCGTATTAGTTATTTGTTGATGTTTTCTCATATTGTTAAATCGACAGCTAGTAATTGGAATACCTGGCCTTAAGGCAGGAATAGAAACCAACTAATGAGTCCCTAGCAAACAGATCGACATATAAGTGACTGTTAGGAACAGCAAAACTGTATTTTTTTTAATTATTGTGTAAGCCAAGAATATTTTGCTTAGTATTAACTGAAAATAAGTTATATTAATGATTTCGAATGACTTTAATAAATTTATACACAAAGGTTTTGCATTTTCCTTTGGTTATTTTATATATTTTTTTGAATTCATTGCTAACAATCATACGATATAAATAAAAAATGTATGACATATTATTTGTTTTTATAAATGTTAAACTAAAAAATATGAATGTAATATTTGCTTTCGTTACAAACGCGTTCGTTATTTTTACAGCAGTTTGTGAAAATATATTGGCAACAAAAATATTCTGCATCAAATGTGGAATATTTTAAGAATACTTCTGATAAATACCGAAAGAAAAATACAAGAAACGCAAATTTATTTATAAAGACCAGAAAGAGTAACACAATTTGGCGCAAAATTTTGTGCAACAGCGTCTCTTATACATCAGCATTTTTGGAATATGGTATATCGTACCGCATGCGGAAAAGTGACGCATTGACAAAAAATAATTTTTTAAAGGTATTGTCTGACATGAAAGATACAGGATCTAGTTGCAAAACTCAATCTCAAAAGTATTTTTCAGATATAATGCCCGGTTCGTTTATTGGCGACTTCGTCCAATAGAATTTAAAATCGCCAAAAGTCGCCAAGTACGGATCGGATACTTTAACTTAGTTATACTTTAGAGAATGTAAAAATTTGCAACTAGACCCTTCAATGTATCCCAACTATGACAGCGATCAATTTAAAATTTCTAAAATACCTTTGGTTTATTATTCCAATACTAAATTCTTCCGTGCATGGTGCGGTATAAACTTATTTAAAAAGTAAAACTCTGAAGCATTTAACTACGCACGAACTTGGTGTCAATGCACACATGAGAATCCAGTTAAAGCTGGAATGATTTCCCGCATGGATTTAAAAGAAAACGGGATTTTTGCGGGAGAAATTCTTTCATTTCAGGAGCCGCACTCGAGTCAGCAAAAGACGCAACGCGTTTTTGAAAACGAAAAAAAAACCGCTTTCCCGAAGCAAAGGAAAGTAAGATTGGAAGCGTTTTCATCCCCCCACACACGTCGCATTTTACGAAAACATTTATTTCTATAAACGCGTCGTTCGTTCGAATTCCCCACGCTACGTGAAACGTACGTTTATTCCACCACTTTTTTCATTTTCATGCGCACCTTTTGCCTAAATATATATCTATATTTATATAAACTTAAACGTCAGCAAAAAATAAGACTTTGATCTCATTGCTTACAAAAGTTCCGGTATTAAATTTCCGTTCTTCCTACCAAATTTCTTTTTTTCTTATTTTTTCCCCTTTTCACCCTGCGACGTGAGTTTTTCCTCCTTTTTAAGGAATTTCTCCTTCTTTTGGTTTAGATCTCGTCAAAGAATCTATTTTTTTCCCTTCTTCTCCTTTAAAGGCTATTTCTGGATTTTTTTCCTTGCCTCGATGTACTTAAGGCGGGATTTAGTTTAGCATTTTTTTTATTTAATCCCAGAAAGCTTTTCCTAATTAAACGAAACTTTAAAGTTTTTTTAGTATGTTCTTAAAGTACTTTACGTCGTGTTTTAAATTCCTATTACTTGTACTGACCTTTTTTATAATCGAAGTCTGGGGAAACAAATTATTTATAAAAAAAAATCTCCCAACACACAGAATAACCTTGTTCCTTAAATCCTATTGGCTTTCAAGAAACTAAGTTTGTTAAGGTGGTTGTAATTGTATGTAGGATTTAGTCAATTGATGTATAATAATGGAAAGTGTCAGTTGTTTCGAAGATCATTAAAAAAGCATTTACAGATTTTTTTATAATCTGCCTTGTAAAAAAATCGTTTTGTAATGAAAAGTTTTATTATTGAATATCATTCTTATGGGGCTTGACACATAAAATATTTGATTGCAAGTAATTTAAACAAAATATGAACTTAAAAGACTCATTTTGTGAGAGTTTTTTTTTATATTTGGACTTAGTAAATGTATCACGTTGTACCTCAATTGTTAATAATTTTTTTCTGGGTATATAATAAATCATTATATAAAAATACTTTTTAGAAGAGAATGATAACTGAAATTAATTATGGTCTACATAAAGGCAACAGACGATAAAAAAAACAATTTTAACACTATGAGTATGTGTTTTAGGAAGAAAAAAAGATTCTAAATGCACATTTTTTTGTTACATCTGACTCTTTATCACTAACTTTCTAGACAAGACAACATCAAATGCAAAAATGATAAGCAGAAAATCTACATGTATATAACAAGTTTCTTAAGGTTTTGCAAGAAACTTCAATGGTTTTCAATACTTGAGCCTTACTGTGTCTATCTATTCCTCTAACCCCAAGTGAAGCATAGCATCCATGACAGTATCGCAACCGGGTTAGACGCTTCAATAATTAACATTTGACGAAAATTACCCCTTATTACCCGGGCATAGTAAGACCTATATTGCGACGCATCCGTCTCATTGGTCCAGCGCCTGGTGACAAGGCATTAATATTCATTATTAATGCGACCTCAGTCACCCTGCTGGGGCTATCTCCGATTACGAATACGAGTTGCGTGGTCCGGAATACACATTACACAAGATTTGGATCAAAGCGTGAGTTTTGGGGTTTGGTTACTGTTTCGTAGTTGATGGAAGAATAGATGGATTTTGTAATAGTTTGGTTAACAAGAATTCCTTTTTTTGGTCCTTTTCCTTTATAAGGAATATACATAGTTTAATAGCGATCTCTTTTGGAATCAAGTTTGTATTTAAACCTAGGTTCTCAACTAGAGTCTTAAAGTTTTCGGTCAAGTTAACTGAAATACACATTTTGCAACATTTAGATAAAAGAGTGGTGTTGGGTTTAGGCTACTGTTTCGTTGTTGTTTGAAGAATATGGATTTTCAAGTAGTTTGGTTAACAATAATTTTTTTTAATAATGAATGAGGAATATATAGGTTTTAAAATAAAAATGGGCAATCATGTTTGTATTTAAACCTGTAGGGTCAACTCAACTAAACTAAAGTCTCAAAGTTTCCGGTCAAATTTGCTGGAATACACGTAACTCAAGATTTGGATCAAAGCCTTGCGTTGGATTTTATGTGGCTATTTCACCGATGTAAATTTATGGATTTAATAACAATAAAGGCTGAATTAACAATGATTATTTTTGATAATACTTAAAGAACAGATAATTTCCATATATATTTTTAAAGAATGTGATGAAAGATTTTACAAATAAAATCATTAGAGTATTTGACTATTTAGACTTATGTCTGATTATCAGTAACAGAAATGCGTTTCAGCATCGGCCTTCTAATCTACCTTATTCAACGTTTAACCAGCATCTGTTGGATGCATAATTATGGCAGCTGAAATTAATTTGCGATGTGAAATGCTAGATTCAATCTCTTAACTCATTTCACTTATAATACGAAAATCCCGTACAATGAAGACTCAACTGCAATACTACTGTCTTAACTAGAATGCACAGAATTACATAATATAAATCCTAATTCGAACTGGTTATATTGTAGAGGTTTACTATTGAGGCACAAAATTATTTGCATTGTAAAATATTGCAAAGTGCGTCTTAACTGCCAACAAGAACTTCTGTCCCTTTGCATGATAGTAAATAAAACTAAAATGTTCTTAGAAATACTTTAACCGTTCGCATTTTATTCTTAGTTGGCAATGAAACTTTTTTAATTTTTAAACAAGGGAAGTAGTAGTGCTAACAATTTCAATTAAATAGCTCCTTTAAACATTAGAAATATATTTTTTTAGAATTTATTTTTATTTGAATAATTTTATAATTGATGCAAAGGAAAAGATAATATTTATTTTAGAAAACATAGGGACAATACTGTTTTAAAAGTATATAGTAATACTTAATTCGGGTTCACGAATAGTTTGGGATAAAATAAAATCGAAGAACTTGTAGAAAAGTCCGAACTCGATTGAACCATTTTTATGTTCATGTACTTCAAGCTCTACTTCTACCAATATACTATTGATTCAGAGAAAAATCGTCTAGTTGAATTCGAACTTGTTTCATTTGCACCAGCTTTTTGATTCGAATAATTTTATTAATAAAATGACACTTGTTTAAAGTAATGTAATACCTCTATACGTATAAAAACAAAATGTGTCTTAATTTCAAACCTTTACAATTCCAAAATTAAAACAAAAAATGGCAATTCAGTAAATAAACGCAGAGTTTCAGCAATAAGGTATTACTGGTAGAATAAATAGTAGGAAACTTTAAATCGATTTCTTAAAATTTGATTAAAAGCATAAAAATTACAAGAATCGGGTAATTGTAAGAATCGGATTAGAAGTAAATTATAGAGTAAGGAACATAGAAAAAAGATATTTACTTTACTTACGGGCATTGTTTGGCTTCCGTGTAATGCTCCGATCGCTGCTTGTGCTTCTGAGTGAGATCCGAATTTCACGAACGCGCAACCTGCAATCAAACAAAAGAAAATACATAAATATAACTGAATTAGAATGAAAAATACTACAACGAAATATTTCAATCGATACATCTAGAAAGAGATCAAATCCTTTTGGAAATTACGCTCTACGTTTCTTCCTTTGCACATTTTAGGGAAAGAAGAAGCGTGTAGGGAAAGTTTCCCGTGGACTTAACTCCCCTTTATACATTTAGTGATTCATTTGTGAATGCAATATTAATTGAATTAAGAGAATTAAATGTATGCTATTTTTGAGGAAATCCAGTTAAGGCTGAAAAGTCGAAGGCGTAGTATAATTAATTTTGTAAGGATATATACATAAAGAGCTGTTTTTAATGTCTAAATATATAAAGTCTATTTTAAAGCACCAACAGCAGAAAGCGAGTTATTAATAAAGGCCGTAAAAATCTTCAAAAATGTCAAAGTATTTTTATGTTTTGTTCGTATTTATAGCACTAATTGATGCTATTTTATAAAACAGTTTGTAAAATTTGCTGCAGATTTCTTCCTTTACAAAATAGATTTAATAGTATTAAAAAAATTGTAATAAAACTAAATCAAACACCTCGATTAAGCTTTTAGTTTATTGGCTTTTGCAATCCTAATAAACGTCATTATACTATTTAAGATATTGTTTGATTTAGGTAGAAGTATCCATTACATTTAAAAGCAAATTTGTACTTCTAAATATTTACAAAGAAAACATGTTAACCTAATGGACTGAAATCGGCTTTTCCAGTGATATTTTCTTTGCTTGTAATGAAGTTCTAAAAATACACTTGTATCTTTCTAAAAATTCCGATTAAGGAACAAAGACGAAAGCAATCAACACTTCTTTGAAAAAACAAAAGCAAGAATTTATTCTTTTGATTCTTTCCAAAGATCTAGCACCTTCATTTGCAGAAGACAATAACACTACCGAAAAAAATACCAACAACAAAAAGCAAAACAACTCTTATGTCTCTCGCAACACACAAAGAAAAGCAAAACAAAAGCTGGAAAAAAAGCGAAAATTCTCTAAATTTCAAACCATTCGAGTCGATATTTCACAAACTTCCCAGTCTCTTCCTATTTCGTCGGCAACTTTTATTACAATCGTGGAAATGAGAACGGAGAAGATTTAAGAAAAGGGGAAGAAAGAAAAAACCCTATCAAGAAGAACTTTTCGAGAAAAAGGTGTTGATATATATAAAATGGAGGAGATTTCCTTCTGCAAACTTCTTGGAGGAAAACTTGACACGTCAATGTCCCGTGTCTGTGATGTACTCGTATCTCAGGGGAAAGAGTGTCTTCAACTGCTCAGGGTGGGATGTGACAGAGCCGCGGGAATCAACAGTTTTTCAAGCCACCTTTTACGTGCTCAGAAACGAAAATGGTTTGAATTAAGTGTTCGTCGACTGAGTTTTGTAGCTTATATGTAGGAAAACGAAAGCATACAATACAAATGTATATGTGTGTGAATAGGATGTATCTTTACGGGAATTCAAGTATACGAACGTATATTTGTATGAATACCAATGCATGTTTACGCGAATTATTATATAATTCAGTGTTATATAATATCAATTATATAAGTATAAGTACAAATGGATATTCGAACAAATAGTTTATGCATATTAAAATGCTAAAAAATTAGTACAAAATCATTTTTATTTTATTAAAAGGAGTTAGCCTTGCATTGAAAGGTTCTTTTAACAGTTGTTGAAATCTTAGGTTAGTACAAATTAAGCCCGACTTCGTCACAGATTAAGACTAAATTTTTTAAAATTTATATAATATTAATCTAATTACGGGCAGTTTAAATATAAGCCAGTTTTTAATTAAAACTTTATAGAAATGTAAAAGATCATAGTTTGGCCCAAAGTTATGCCCTTAACTGTAACAAAGCTGCGCTAGCTAACAGTAAAGCATTTTGAAGCATAGCTTTTATTTAAAATTCCTATCACACTCAGCAACCTGTTGCTCTTGACTCATATTCACAAGCATGGTAAAATATTACTCAAGCAGTCTTTCTTTCTTACTCAGAAGACATCACTGTTGGTGTAAAGGAGAATCCAACAGCGAGATTCAGTGCGAAGATGAATTCGATTCCTGCCACAACATCACGGGCGATTTCCCGGGAATCCCAAAAGACGTATTTTCAGCTTAAAGGGGTGGAGGGAAATCTTTTCAGCGTTTTGCAAGTATCGTTTCATCTTTTCCTTGGCTCCAAAAATAACAAAAAAACCAAGTAAAAAAGATAAAGAGGGGGAACGATGGAAGATTAGGCCTCACCAATGACCAGATATCTCCCAGACGCGTTCAACGATTCCACAATACGTCAAGTAGAAAACATTTGCATTGAAAAAAGATCAGTGAAAATGGCCCGGCATTTCAGAAACAGAAATCCGATGTAGTTTTTCAGGGAACCGGTGATGCTGAAAAGAAGACAGTTTTTGGTTTTGTTGTTCTCCTTAACATGCGTTTATTGTTTTTTGCTTCTTTTCTTGCTGCAGGGCTGCAGACGTGAGCGATTCTCGGTTAACGGACCTACATAAATAGATTTGGGTTTGCTTTATTGCTGCTCAAAGCAGATTTATTTGACGATACTTAAGGAGGGATTCGTGCAATTTGTTTTGTGTGTTGGTTAAAAATGTTAGGTTCTTTTCTGTTTGTCTAACAAATAGGAAATGATTCGGTAAAGAAAAGGAAACCGTTTTGCACGTTTGGTTTACAAGTTTCTTTTTCTATAAGTGATCTGGTAAAGGTTTTGTGGTTTTTCTATGCCTTAAGTATTATGCAAAACTCTAACGACTTTCTTTTATTTCTTTATCTATAAGGAATCGAAGAAGGCATTAATTTGTATTTCTAGGATCTAACATTTACTATGAAAAAGGATATATAACAAATATATAAATTATTTCACATTTTAATATTTAGACATTATTTACTTTTAGACTTTTTTCTTAACTAGCATTCATTTAATAATATTCTCAATGTCAACCGGCTCAATATTTAGATCCATGGTCTAGTAATAGAGAAGTATTTTTGTTGAAGTGTCTCTTGTGAAATGCATATACCTAATATATGAAGGGTGTTTTTAAAGATGTATCTATTAAAATGAGTTAGCTTTTTTTCTCTAGAAAAAAGAAGAAAAACCCCTAGCCTTAATTTTTTTTAGCTTTCAAATACAGGTCTACCTTTTTATGATTGATGATATTTAAAAGCAAGATAGTAAAAGGGCAATCGATAAATACGTGCTTAAATTTTTCATCGATTTAATAATTATTTCGTTAAAAGTAAGGTCTTTTGAGTAGTTGTCAATACTTCATGGGATTTAAAACGTCTGAAAAAATGATTAATCTCCAATAGTCTTAATTAACGTTATTTTGAGTAGTAAACATTCAAGATACTATGTTATTAAAGTAAACTTTCAAGTAAACATGTTATTAAAATAAAAAATAGCCTTGCTAAAAATATTTCAAAGTTATTTTATAATCGATTTTTTAGTTTTTGTACGAAATTGGCCTATTTAATCACAGTGGAATACACATTTTTTTAAATTTAAATTGATGAATTTAATTGATCATATTCGTCAGAAGATAAATTTCATATATGATCCTTTAACGATGATCCTAACAGTGATTGGCAAAAAAAATTGCAACGTGAAAATGAGCTCTCTAAGTTTATTTAAGTAAACAAAACTTAAGATAAATAAAGACCATACTTCGGAATAATTTATGTTTGACAAATTAAGTTACATGAAAATATAATTTAAAAATTTACGAAATATACGTTTTCTCGAAATGAAGATGTTAATGACATTCACAAAGTCGTCGTTCATGGGTAAAAAAATGTTCTTTGTTTTAATTTCTTCATAATTAAATCCTTTTATGAATTTGTTACTCCATAAAGGGATATCTTGGAGTTATATTTGCATGCATAAATAATATCAATTTTAACTTAATTTAATCATAAAATATTATGACGTCTTTACCCTTTCTAATCAAATGTCTAGCAATATAGTCGAAATTCTATAATAATTTTACGACATAAAATTTAAATGAATAATTTTCTAACGAGAAAACATTCTCCCTAGCATTAACTGCATAAATTTGAAAATATAAATTCATCAAAGCATTTTTATTTTTTCCAACACATTTCCAGCACCAAATACCATGAAAATATCCAAAATCTACAACAATTCTACATATCAATGAAGACCAATTTATGTCTGACAAATTAATTTACACGAAACAAGAATTTGATGAATATAACGTTAATAATTTATAGTAATTTTTCCTAAATCTATTTCGGTACAACACAGTTTTTTTACTTTATGTAACACATTCCACAAAACCAAATCCCATGAAAAGATTCCGAAATCCACAACTATTCCTAAATTCCAATCCCAGAACCATCTCCCCGGAAATCCCTCTCGAAATCATTTTACACGATTTCGGAAGGGATTTCCAGGGAGATGGTTCCTCCAATCCGCCAATTTTCGTAAAAGTCCCCATTTTCCCCTCGTGATCCGGAATGCACGCGTGAGCGGATTCCAAAAGTATTCGCGGACTCGGATCCGAACACAAATTCCCTCCAGAAAACCCACTCCACCAATTCTCCCACCCAAAGACTCGGTTCCAGAATTAACGGGGAACGAGTCCAGTGAGCGGAATAGAGAATACCGAAAGGTTTGTGGCGTTAATTGAATCAAGACCCTGTTGACACATGTCGGCGACGGAAATCTGTTTTAATAATATGCAAAAGACCCGAAATGCAGTTTAAGGAGGGGCTTCTATTTCGGATTATAAGTCGCCTCTACGGTTTGGGCTTTCATTGTCTGTCTGAATCAGGTTGAAGGGAACGCGCGAATGCGTCGAATTCAGAAATGGAATAGTTGATATTGTAGAACGTTTCGTATAGGTTCCATTTGCAAGAGTTAATTCGTCACATTAGGTTGTGTAGTAGTTTAGAGATGCGGGACAGTTAAGAGTAAATGTAAATCTAACCTAATGCCTGTATTGGCAGTTCCCAACAAACATTCCCAGTCAATTTGCATGTACAGTGTTTCTTTAAATGCGTATTTAACTAATTTTATACACTAGGGACTTTCTATTCTAGAGTTACCTTGTGGACATTTTCTTATGTTTCCTTTATTATACATTTATAGCAAAGCTTTAAGAGAAGGATATAACAACTTTAATATTAGACGTAAAGGTACAACTTAATTAAAGAAAACTATACGCAAATCTTTTCATAATTATATTTACAGTCAGTTATGAACTGTAATTTTTTAGTCACGTTAACCAGAACAGGTGATGTATTCTAACATTTACAAAGTGTGCTGTAATTTTCAAGCACATAGACTTAGCTTCAATCCAGTTAGAACTTCCGAATAATAATAATAAAAAAAACACTGACCAAGGTTATGGCAGGTAACGGCGAATCCAAGTGCGCAAGCTGAGAAAATAAAGCAACAGGGCTGTGAAATGTTTATAGTAGCAACTACAATCAAATGCAACAAAAAGCGGTGTGAATATGAGGAAAATGTGCTGTAATTTTACTTAAATTGTTTGCAAAACTGTTGTTGTTAGTGTTTGAAAAAGAACTCATTTAAAGCATGTGTAAAGCATCGTGCTGTTATTGTAAAATAATGTCCTTGTTTAAACAGAAATTGCGGTAAAATACTTTAAGACATACTTCTTTTATACGGAATTTCCCCATTTAAGTTAACCCAGACTTGTTCCTAAAGCAAAAAACCATTTTTTTCATAAAGTCTCAGGGATATTATCTTTTTTTCAGGAAAACATTATTATACAGTTAATATATTCGTTCTATTTCTAAGCAAAATTAATCTTACTCATCATTTGTAGACACCTTTAAACTTTATTTGCAGATAAATTGTACTGAATTTCGTTATATCATTATGTGTTACAGCAATTTGTTTATATTTTATACCTTTTACAAATTCATAGTATGAACAGGAAGTGAAAATCACCTTGAAGAATGTTATCCTTTCTTACAAACTATACTCATAAAATAGTTTATGAATATTTATTACCCGCTCAACGAGAGCACAAAATAGCCAACATAAATTATCGATTTTAAAAAAAAACTTCTAAGGTGGTCGATTCCACCTTCTTTATTATCGACTTAAAAAAAATTAGGGTTTTCATATTTACTTACGCATGTAAGCCAGCAAATTCTAATTCAGACTATGAGATTAAATACGAAAAGTTATGACAGTCTGAAACTTCTAACGCAATTTTGAAGACTATAAATTTACCTGCTCAAATATCCTCGTAAACATTTACCATACGAAGAGGAATTCTTTTCCTATGACGTAAACTTTTATGTTTCTTATTTACGACTAGAAAAGTTGTAGTGGATGCTGTTCAGGGACTTTTTACCTTGAGTTTTACGTATCATATTGAAGTAATTTTTTTAAACAACATGCAATGGACCAATAAACTCTCTTTTAATTATACACATAATTCAACTGAACTAAGAAATAGGGTACTAAAGACCTGTAAATCATTGTTTTTTCCTAAGAAAAAGTTTATTTAGCAAAGTTTTGACCTTTGCTAAAGAATTCTGAAGGAGTATTTATTAGTCGGATGAATGTTTGAAAATTAAAAAATTAAATTGTATTCTCAGATAAATTAGGAGTTTAGTTCCCTCTAAAAAAACTCACTTTTTACAAAGCATAACTAAGATATATGGTACGAACTCTTCATTGTCGATTTCGTCCAATTAAACTGACCGTCGTCAAAAGTCGTCAATGAACGGACCGTACCCTATATTTTAATTATACTTTGGGAATGTAGGTTTTGCCCAACTGGACCAAATGATTTCTTATTTAAAAAAAGATTAAAAGTCGATAGTAAGTGAAATATATTTTTGTATAAATAAATGGGTTAGGATTCACCTTCACAAATAAACAATTTAGATAGAAATTTTTGAAATATCATATCGATTGCAAAAAGCAATGACCTAGAGATAACAATGAATGTATCATAATATTATTCCCCACATTATTATTGATTAATACTGGTGATTTTCTTGGGAGGTAGTATTTCTAGTTTTTATAGTATTGCTTAATATATCAAGTTGTATTGAAGTGGAATGTTTACCAAATTTATGAGTTTTCATTTTCTGGAAATATAACAAAAATTGAGAACGAACTCTATATAACATCTGTTCCCGAAACTGATAGAGACTGTGTAGATAGAGACTGTCACTTTTGAAGTTAGAAACATCATACATATACTTAAAACTCTTCTGACACAATATGGATAACAATGATATTTCGAGCCAATAAATACCAATTAACAACTAGAACCACTTCGGTTCAAAACCCAACACATAATAAGTTTCCATCATACACTTTAACTTAATTTATACTAATGAACATAAAAAATCATAACACTACGTACAAATGGGGTACACTACATTTGGACAGGGAAGGATGGGGATTGGCGAATTACCTTTGCTCTGTCCGTCCGGTCCCCTCAGCAACCTGCAATTCTCAACCGTCCCGTACTTGCAGAAGATCTTCGTCACTGCCTCTTCGTCCTTGTTTTTACTCAGCATCCCCACGAACACTTTTCTGTCGCCCTCTGGAACGAGAGGAGGGGACGGTGTGTTTCAGAGAAGTCGTTTGGTTTTTTTTTGTGAGGGTTAACACTGAAATGGGAAAGGGGGTTTTGGGAGTGGGAGGGGTTTGAGCATGCACACTAGTTGAATAAGGGGGTTTAAATGATAATAAAGAAGCTACAGAGAATGATAGAAACTAAAGGTTAATTGTTTGTCAAGTATTTGAGATCACGATAGGTCGGAATGTATAAGAATATTAATTTGAATGTAAACTCCGACTTATTACATGCGACAGCATAGATAAATGAAACTTAACTGAATCAGCAGTTTCAATGAGAAAATAAGGTTAAAATTTCGACTACGAATAATGGTGTAATTAGTAAAATCATCGATTTAATTAAGCTTTTACGAATTACTTGTATCTATAAATTTGAGGAATGTAAACTTAGAGGCCTCTTATGTTGAACAAAGCTACAAAATCGTGTAATTAAAATGCATTGTTAGCTTTGTAATTTCTTTTGATTTCTTACCTGAAAACAATTGTCTAAAATCAGAAATAAAGCCCAAAGAGTAATAAAAAAGTAAAGTAAATATTAAAACAAGTAAAAGTAAAGTAAGCACTAAAGCAAGTAAAAGTAAAGTAAGTAATGAAGCAAGTAAAAGTAAAGTAAGTAATAAAGCAAGTAAAAGTAAAGTATTAAAACTCAAAGATAAATTGGTAGTCGATTTCCAAAACAGATAGTTGCAAAAACTGCATTTCTACAAAGCATTAATTAAAAGGCTGTACATTATTAAAATAATATATCTTAACTTCAGAATTCAATTTTGGTTGCATTAAATTTAAATGAAGTGCTCATATATAGCCAACAACATCTTACACATCCATTATTCATGTGTAAAACTTTCTTTTCATCAAAAATGTGGAATCTATAGTGATGGATAGTCCATGCAAGTGTGGACGATTGATAGTTTTCAACAATACCCAATTCCCAATACTTTGACATTCTTTCGAAGCATAAGTGCAGCGCTTGACACAATACTTTAGCATTAAACTCAATGAATCATAAAATATTCAAGTACTTCACATTTTATTACATATTCAAAATATAAGCGGTGCATAAGTTAAGTTTATTTATACATATATATTTATGATTTAAAATTAATACTGAATTAAATTTAAGCGAACAATTTATATTGTACACTAAAAAATCTATCCAAAATTTGTCTGTATACACAAGATAGGATGATAAATATAGTAACTATGTAAATATTTATAATATATACTAATCTGTGGTTATTTTCAAAACAATTATATGGTAGTTAATACTCATCATTCGTAGTTATAATTGTAACAACGTATAATTGAATACCAAAGTTTTGTTTATTTTGGATCAAACGTATACGTAGTTGTAAAATTGAATTCATGTCACCAATGAAATTGCTGTTTACCATGTAACGAATAAATAGACCATACATAATGGATATGATCATAAATTGCTCACTAAAAACTTACTCTACGGAAATGTACTGTTAAACGTTTCGTTTTATTTTTTACAAGCAACGCAATATTGCAAAATTGTAGAAAATGCAGCAATAACAAATGTTCATTGCATAAAAAAAATAAAAGCTATCCCGTTCTCCTTCTAATACAAAGAGGAAAGAGGAATTTAATAAACAATTATTGAAATAAAAGTGGATTAATCCAATTAACAAAGAATTATAATGCAATCTATTAATATTACTTAGAAGCGAAAATTCATCACATACTTTTTTTACGCTCGAAGTAAAAGCCGTTTTTCAGAAAAAATACCCTCCCCCTCTCTGAAACCATTTGCAAAAAGTTTACATTCAAGGTATTAAGCAATTAGTCGGCCTCCACCCCTCATATTCGGAATGTAAAATATAAAAATAATTTGGTCTGATTTACTTGTTTCTTTAAATATGCATGGGCAGACTGTTCTGGTACTGAAATATGCTTGTTAGGTAAAGGTAGTTCATTGAAGAATTATTTCTTTCCCTAAAAAATCTTAAAAATCCTTTATTTTATACTTAATATTGCAGTTTCCCAAACGCATATAACAGTAAAAAAAAATTTAGATATTTTTAGATTAAGATTTGTACTTAAGCATGACGGCTTCAACGAAGCTAGCATTATATTTATTTTTTTAAAACTATTACTTTAAAAAAAATTCGAATCCGAATACAGATTTATAGCTATAAGGAAAAAGTTATTGTTGTAAAATGCTAAAAAAGATCTAGTTATTTTCTACTTTAATACTTACTGAATATTCATACTGCGTATTCAATTAACGAACTTAGTACCTAACATATGTTTACTTTTATTTATTTGATGTTAAAAATCTTCTGTTATTATAGAACTTCAGTAGACTATTGCTGCTGCATATAATGGTCTTAAAATTCGATCCTCTACTTAGAATATAAATCTTACAAATCGAAACACTTGAATCAGCTATCAAAGAGCATGTTTTAGTAGCAACAGTTTTATAAGAAGTACACAAGCAACGCATTCCTCACCTCACACTTTTTATCACTAGTAAAATAAAACGCAAAAATACATGGTTGGCTCTAGGTCTTTAATGAATTCCAATGTTAAGAAAATAAGCATTCCTAATGAAATGCACTTATTAAGAAGATGACATAGAAGAAAAAAAATTACTTGGCCGCGGTGAGAGATTTTTCTTTGTGAAAAACTTCGCACGGACTTGGAATTAATCTTGTAGAAGGACAGCTTAGGAGAAATCTCAAGGAATTAAAAATTAAAAGGAAGGCAGTAAAAAAAAATTAAAAGGGTTTTTGATTGAATTACACGACAAATATTTTTCGATTCAAATTCACGCATTAAAAAAATTTGGGAATGAGAAAAGCGTCAAGATAAGACAAGAAAAAAAAGTTATATGAATACTTATGAGGAAATATTAGATTTTTTTTATTTCTCTTCTCTAACTAAATGTTTTTTCTTCTTCAGTTCGCAAACTAAAGAAATCTTCTTCTTAAGATGTTTTTTAATTTGTTTGACGTGGGGGGAGGCTAAAGCCATTTAATTTGCATACTGCATCTGACGACTGAATAAGAGTTTTTCTTTCCAATGCAGAATTATAAGCCTAATGTATTCATGTTTCGAAATTAATCATTCTGTATTTGTTTTGTTAGCTATAATTAAAAAGCGTAATAGTTTGTTCAGGCCCTAAGATGTTTTGCATATGATAGCGTATTAAAATAAATCATTACCGAAAAACAAAAAAAATGCATTTGGATAAAATGAACATAATTTTTAGTCATAAAAACTAGTACATGTATTTTATACAACGTTGGAAGTATTAAATGACTAACAGTATAAATTTATTGTTTTTGCTACAGTTACGACTTCACTATTTACATATTCAAAACACAGAATTGGTTTTTAAAGTGATGAATGTGAGTTTGGTGTTCTTTATTTAAAGAACTGCATCGTAGACTTAAAGAACTTTTTCTTGAATATATAAGGACATAAAACACTCCAAAAACAATTTTTTTTACCAATTCTTTAATTCATCATTATTCATCATGGAGTGGGGAAGTACGACGACCCACTTTTATTTTTGGACTTTCTCAGGGTCGCAAACATCATGGAACTGGTCTAACTTTGACCCAGGGATATGTAAAAAAAACAAAAAAAAATCTTTAAAAATACATGGTATTTAAATAATAAATTTAAAATGCAGAGTTTCCGAAATCATAAAAACTAAATTTCTTGTTTGAGAAATTTAATTTATTTGAGATTTTTAGAGTTATTCAAGTTCTAGTAGTTCCTAAACTTATTTTAATACTTCAGCTTAGAATGGAATTTGAAACTCATTTTCCTTTAAATTCTTAAACTTGAGGATTTTCGTTTTATTAAGGCTAACTCACTTCCCCATAAACACTTTTGCCCTTAGAAGTGCAAAAATTTCATCCCAGAATTATCGCTCCCCCAAAACACACAGCCCTAAAAATAACGTAGAAGAATTGCAAATCAACTGTTGAGCCCACGGAAGACTTTTATGCGAATGCGACTGAAACAACTCCGGTCCTGAAGAAACCATAAAAGAAAATCAGTAAAAATCCTCAAGCCTAAGCATCAGCAGCAAAGCATTCACCTCACGCTACCTGATTAAACTAAACTACTTTAAGAAGGGATTTAAATGACCCAGTGTTCGCTATCATGCAAAATCTTTGCCGGAATCGGAGTTTTAGAAAGTAAGACTTTTTTATTTATGGGTTCAGGGGAAATCATATATTTGCAGGGGGAGGTAAAACTTTGTGCCTACACGGTCGGCTAGCTTGGTGAAGTCGGTTCGAAATGTTGTCTTTTATTTTGTTCTCTTCTTTCGGACTTTTACTTTGTTTCTAGTGGTTCAGAACCTCGGAAAGTCGTAAAGTTTGAAAGGGAAGTAAAGCTAAAGGCCTGGTTACCTTTTAGAGGCAAGCCTTCTACACGCATCAGCAACTTTTGTCCCAATTTATCACCGAGGTGAGTTTGGCCGTTTTGTTTTTTCTTTGCGCTGTTATTTTTATATAAAAAACTTTTTTTTGTTATAGGAAATAATGAAAATATAAAAAAAGTTATACTTTTTGAAAGCCGTAAAAACTTTTTTGATTTTGATCCTTTTTCTATTATCATTAAACGGTAAGTTAGGTAATGTAATTTCAAAAGTTGTAAAATAAATCACGAAACACTAAAAAGTTGAATTTAAATAAATTACGTTTTAAAACTCTAAATTTGAACTAATGACGTTCCAGCGCTGATTTTATGTAAAAATCGTTTAAAAACTAGATTAATAAAATTGCGATACAAAAAGAACAACCAATTTATATTTTCATATTATAGTGATTTAATATATATTTTTCAATTCATTAAATAATGCATCAATGTTTAAAAAGTTAAAGCTAGCTTACAAATCTTTAATACTATTTCTGTAAATATTTTTAATTATTTCGCACGAAGAGTTTCACGTTAATTTTTAATTATTATGGAAAAAACCTTATTGTTAGAGGGTTTGATATACTATTTAATTACGTAAAAGCGTTATATTGAATTCCAATATAAGACACTTCTAAGTAAATCCCTAAAATCCAATTTGTTTGAATTAAACATCAAAAACGCACTTTTGGATTTTTAAATTTTGAAAGTAACAAAGCAAATTGAAGGAAATTAAAATTTTATGCCTATTAAAACTACCCTATCCATGCCTTTTAATTAGTTCTAGCATTAATGTAATGAGGATACATTCTATAATAATTTAAATATAGCTAATTAAACACACTTCGATTAACATTGCTTGAGAATATTGAAAAATACTATGAATAATGCAAATGCAGTTAATCGAATTACTTTCTGTAACGTTCTAATTCAACGAAATTCTTTTCTGTAACATTTTAATGCAATATATGCATTAAAATGATAATAAGCAGGAGACAGTTTTGTAAAAAATTTATTTCGGCTATGGAATTTTAAATAAAATTTAGGTGAGTAGTATTTTAATTATATACAAAAGTTTGTCGTAATGTATTTTTTCACTTGTTTACTTTAAAACATTAATTTTAGAATAATTAAGTAATGTTTAACGAGTTTTTATTTCTAATTCTTAAAATGTAGTTTTAATTGTCAGCAGAAGAACGTTAATGTAGGTAATTGAATAATTGCTTTCGACACATGAAAGCTAAACATTTGCGATAAGAGAAAATTATACTAAATTATTTTTGTATCCATGATCAACGAGTATTTTGTTAATGAGAAATTTTAATTCACAATTTAAAAAAAAAAATATTTTGAGCATCCAACGAAATGAAAAAATATCTCTTTTAAAAGTGAAATAGCTATAAATTCACTCATCTCAATATTTAAGTATCAGTTAAAAATTCTAGTTTAAGGACTTATCTATATTTAAAGATAAAAAATATTTTTGTGATAAAAATCTCAAAAATTCGTTTTTCTAAAAAAGAACTTTAAATTTATTGAAGCATATCGATGAAAAAAGAAGCCAGCTTCATCGGAGCAAAATACTTTTACCAAGCCAATCGATTTTACAAAGTCTTTATTGATTTAACAAATCCATCGGGACGTTTAATCCAAATAAATCAGCACTTTATAAAACAGAATAAAAAATAAGCTAAGTAAAGGAATATATTTTATCTAAAAAAATGAATGTTAGGAAGTAAAAATAATAACAAACTTCGATTCCATTCTACCAATTTGTTTTTTTACAGCACGTTTTAAAGTGAAACACCGAAGTCGCTAAAAGCAAGCTTCCAGAAAAATCTGGTCAAATAGCTTAGGTAATCAATGAAAGAGATTCTGTTTGCATACCTAATGAGTTGCATTGTCAGATTAATTGAGTAAAAAGAGAATGCCGCGGCAAATTTTTCTTTTTAAGCGGCTATGTCAGTTGGTCTTTCTTTTTGAATTCACCGTACCTGAAGAAGTTATTCGTCTGCCAATAAAGCTGGAAGTTTGCTATTTAATTTTATTCAGGGCTGGAGATGTTGACGGGTTGTTTGTAAATAAATTTTATTTCGAGCTTTAAATTAAAGAAGTGTTGGAATTACCTTTTTCACCCCTTTTAGGTGGTATATCAATGAAAGTTTTATGTTTACTAATTTAAAGATATTTATTTGGCTTTTACAGAAAGAAAATTAAGCGTCGGATTATTTTTCAGTGAAACTCAAGAAGATTTGTTATAAAATATTAATGAAAAAATATAATTGCTACAGGGTATTTGGATTGTAAAAAAAGGATATTTTATATCAAAAGAAATCGAAAAATCATGTAATGTTTACTTTCGAAAGTTGCGAGAGAGATTTTAATGTTCTAAAAATTTATTTTGACGAAATAATTTTAACTAACATATTTAAAAAAAAATAATTACTTAAACACTTTGTTTTGCAAAAAAAGATAATTTAAAGACGTATATCAAGCTTTAAAACTTTTCCCAATATTTAAAGTTTTATAAAACTAAGAATTGTTTCTTAACTATATTATAAATTTATATCTCCATTAAAACTGAATCTTTAGCGAGCGTAATTTATTGCATCAGTTTCGCCAAATTGAACTAATCGTAAAAATTGCCTTTCATTCTAATGAAGAACAGATAACGAGCCATGAATTTTCTTTTATTTCTTTCAAATTATTTCCCCGAATTCGAACCACCCATTGATTTTTCTTTTATCCATTGCCCATTGCTGGACTTCCAACTAATAAAGTTTAATTGGAAAACTGGAACGTTTCACAGTGGAACGAACCCGTTTAATTTCCACCATCTTTACCTTTTATATATTCGAAATTAAAAAAATAAAATTAAAATCTATTCTCCTATCCCTCATAGAAGATTTTACAGTTTAGAAAAAACCCGAGACGTTTTATAGATCATAAAAAAATCTTCTAGTCTTTTGCGATCTTGATAAGAGGAAGGGAAATAAAAAGGAGAAAAATGGATGGAACAATTGAAGAAAAAATACCTGCAGAAAAAATAGAAAAGGGAAAATAAAAAATGAAGTAAAATGAAGGAAGAAGAAAGGACCAGTGGTAATGTGATTTATTGGGAATCTAATACTTTTTATAGCTTTTCTTTCATATAGCTTATGTAAACACAGTTAAAAAGAACGCAATGACAAACTAAGAATTATTTGTATGATTTTTTAGTTGTATATTTTTGCGTACTTTCATTGAACTGACAGCATTAGCTGAAGAATTTTTTGCCATGACAAAAAAAAAGTTATTGACGTTGAAAGAATTACAAAAGAAAAAAAATCATAATTTCGATCCATCGTGAGTCGATTTTTTTTCATTCTCTTCTCAAAAGGGGAACTCAAGGAATTTTTTATCCGAAATTTAAAAAAAAATAATATTGATTACGTTTTACAACTTTTATACAGCAATAAAATTTTAATTTAATTTGTCAATCTGTTGGGAGGGGATGATTTTTTCAAGTTCCACACATCAATTGTATAAAAAAAAGAATCTAAATATACAAATTATTTATTGGGAATTCGAATATGAAGTAACAAATACTAAGAACAACGCGATGAAACTGCAGTCCGTGTTTTAGTAACTTTGAGTAAAGAAATAATGTTATAAGAATAATACATATTATAAGAATATCAATGTCAGGATATGACTAACAAGATACAAAATTATAATTTCACTTGACTAGATTGGAATTAAGATTCTGAAAGGTCATTGTTGTCCTTATTAGTGTACAAGATAAAGAAATCTAAAATAAATCTTTTTTAAAATATTAGTTTTTAAAATTATTCTGAGTAAAGTGTATTATTCAATTCAATACAATGATATGGAACTCCTGTTGTTTAAATGTTATTTATTATTTAGATTTCCAGTCTTACATATGATCTCGATGATAGAATTTTGTATTTCATATCTATCTCTGTAAAACCCTCGAGGTTATTGCACTGAAGAAGATGAATGCAATTTTGAAATGCATAGCATTTCTAAAAATTGAATGTAAACATATAAAGTCAGTTTCACATTTATTAATATAGAATGACAAATAAGCTCAGATATAGAATTTCATGCATTAGATTTTCGATACAATAATACACTATTCATAAATTTAAAGAAAAGATTTTTAAAAACTCATTTTTGTTTATTTTAAGTAAACTATCATCTGGAAAATATATCTAAACATGAATATTCGAAACTGGAAGCGTTAACAAGATTTTCTTTCGTAAAATTTTCCTCTTACAACCATAAAAGATTAGTTTATAAATCTTTCCTTTAGCTATTGATCAGAAGATTTATTCTCTGAAATCGTTTTAGAATGTCATTATATGAATTCGCCCGCTTTGGAGTAAATAATGATCAAAAGGAGGAATCGTTGGTGTAAATTGAATGCAAAGAATAGAAATAAAAACTGATGATGAATTCACCAAGAACTTTAGATTGTTTTTGAATCCATTAAAAATATTGATGACTGGAATATTTTATTCTTTAGTTGTGGTCGAACATTTACTTTAATGTAGATAATTGTTTTAAAGTAAATAATACTTTATAAACACATTTGAACTGCTTTTATAAAATTTTTATTATTATTTACTCTTAAAAATTTGTTTTTTATTAATTTTTTTAAACTTAATACTCTTCTCTTATAAATATAACTCTTATTACTGAGTTACTCTTATAAATATAAGTTTCCTTTCCTTAAAGAATTAAAAATTGTTTTAATTTCTATGATTATAGTTTAAAGGTTACCGGCTGTGTTTTGAACACTCATAGATACCTATGGTTCTCCCCATGAACACGACACAAACCAACCAAACATGATTATAGTTTTTTAAAAAATATATTTTTACAAGTGTGTTTTTATGGTGTTCTATTGTATGAATAAATAAATTTTTTGTTCTAAGTTTAAAAGCTTCTTTTGAATTTGATACAAAAACAATAACTATTTATTATAAATTAGTTTATTTATCTATGCTGGTATGACTAAATAAAACAATTTATAAACATTAACTTTTTTCAGCCATTTTCATCGATCCTTTTTGCAGCCATCTTCAAGCATTTTCAAGAGTCATAGAAAAATGTTTAAAGTTGTGAAGCAAGCATAATTCTCTTATATAAAAATAGAGAATCAAATTTATATCCCTTTATAGAAAATCCATCTTTTTCAAAACAAACTATATCCCTAAAGATTATTACGTCACAAGAGGTTTTCTTCTAATATTTTTAAACTTCACTGTTATATTAAATTATAAGTGACATCCTACACGTGTTTTCAAAACTTTTTTACGGCATAACTCATCCGAATTTCTCTCAAACGCGGCATAATAAATCACAAAATCTTCCAAGTTTCGAGCGAAAAATTGGACAGGAATAAATTATTATTATCTTCTAGATTTTCCACCAAATTACAGCACTAGACATTGTCTCGTTACAGGGATCTAGGCTGACGTTTATTAACGATGTATTTTCGTCGAACGATTTTCATAACTGTTTAGCATGGAGTTGTTATTTAAATAAGTTTTTGTATTTGGTATTGTACTTAAATGAATGGATTTTTAAGATGTTAAGATGCCTTATTTGTAAGGTTGGAAACTAAATATTTTTTTAAGGAATAATTAAATATACATTTGAAAAAAAAATAGTTGTACAGAGTTTAAAGAAAATCGTTCTAATAGAATATAAAGTTCTGTGTGTGAGAAAAATAATGAAATAAATGGTTTCTTACTCTTAAAAAATATTCTAATATAATAATAATTCTTCGAAAAGTTCTAGATGGTTTTTTTATAAAAAAAGTTTAGTTCCATTAAATATTTATTGATTTCGGAGTCTTACATTATTGTTCCACTAAAAATAAAGCTCAATGTGTAAAAAATAGTACCGCACGTAATTAAATTTTAAAAAGCTTTTTGAAGTTTGTATAAAAGAATATTTGGTTAAATAAACTACTACTTATCTTCTCAGTATTGCATTTTTTCAAGAAAAAAGTATTTTGTCAAAATATTCAGTTCTTTTTTAAAGAAGCAAATGTATAAAATATTTCATTATTAATTACGAAATTAGAACTTTTCAAGAATTAGTCCTGGGCCTCTTCAACTGGCTAGACAATCTAAGTGCATCGCGTTTCCCTCAAAATTATTCAAAAATACCCCCTAAAGAGTTTCCTATTAATTATCACACATGCATATATGAAAATTAAGTAAACTGCATATTTTGTTCTATAATTCTTCGATTATCGAATTAGAGGATTCAAAATGTCGAAAAGATTAAGCATTCCTTATTTAGAATTCCTATTACCGAAATTACCAGGAGCTAATTAAAGCTCAAGTAACTTTCGCCATCAATCAATTCCAATTACCCGTATCAAAGTATCCACTCTCCATTGAACAAATTAAACACCGCTCACGCATATATGATAAAATTCTGGCTGCGATGTTAAATGTGATTACAGAGTCTTCTTGAGTACGTTGCAGCACTCTGATTTGAATCGCCATTTCGTCACGTACGGGGAATGCTGCGAATATTCAGTTTCGCCATGAAATTATTCTTGAATTTCTCGTGCTAATTAGGAATTAGGAAGCACGATCAGAAAAATGTATTCGAATTGCAGAACATTCCATTCCGGCGCATTGTTGGGAAGTGTTAATTTTAAGTGAAGATAATTAATACCGAAACGAAAGTTATGCATGTTGCATTTTATAGACAAACTTTTGCGGCTTTGCAAAATGTTCAGGGCTTTCATTTTTATAAAGTAACGCAACGTTCTTGTCTTTGTATTTTCGTGTAAATAAATCATAAAAAAACTGGTACGATACATGTCCATAAAAGCATTAGTGTTTATGTTTTAAGGCATGGAAAGAAAATAAACAATTAAAAATAAAATTTTTAAATTAAAAAAAGTTGCATTTTTTACCGTCATTTGTTTTAAAAGTAAATAAATATTATTTTATGACCCAAAAAGAGAGTATTAATCGGTTAAAATATATTTGAATTACTATTTCATTGATTAACTTCGTTTAATTGAAATAGTTATATAGTGTGAATACTTAAATTAATAGACTATTATTATTTTTAGTATTTGGTAAAAAATGTCAACGCGGGTTTATTTAGGCGGATTTCTTTAGCTTTGTGTTAAAAAAACCCATATATTAACAAAACTTGGTTTTACAAATATTTTCTATTTGTCAGACAACAATATTAAAAATTAAGATTTTTCATATATAATATAAAATTCCCCTTCAAAACCTTTCAAGTTATATAAACGCCATTATTTATCCTAGTGGAAGTTTGGAAAACGGAAAAGACATATTTTCCAAAATACATTTCTCAAGAAAGCATTCCAAACTTGTTAAAAACCTCGAATTGGAACAGGTTTTCCTCTGGGCCCACATGAGAAATTCCACAAGGATTCACATGATAGGCTTTTATGAAAGAAAGTTCTGACTTCTTTGATGGACGACCCATCACAGTTTATGCGAGTAGAAGACCACAAAGGAAGAGAACTTCATGTTTCATTCATACAAAAATTTATTTCATAAAACCTTAAAATCTCATTTCTCAGTTTAGGGGAAAACGTAGAAATTCCCGAAATGTAACCTCAGTTGCATCTTTTTGAAGTATTTAATTTTGATTTGAACTTAATTGTTCTAAGGTATACTCAAGTCAAGTATAGAATGATATTGTACAATAGAAATAATTTAATGCTTTATAAAATATTAGTTCGATATTTCCGAAAATGCAAGTTAGAGGTAAGTTAAGTTTTTCTCAGAATATTAAAATTTGCAGTCAACCAATTTCATATGTAATTTTCTTAAAATTACCGATTGACCAAATTTAACAATCATCAAAAATGTATTGAAAACAAATATATAGCTACAATGCAAGATATTTACTCATTTATAAAGCTTACTTAAGTGTTACTTAAGAATAAGAACCGTATTCTATGATCAAACCCCAACGGTTAAACTTAGTATATGAGTCAATTTGATAGTTATTATGACAATTCCACAAAAGACCCTACATCTTTAAGTTCTTCACTACACGAACCTCTACTTGTATTATATATGATCTTAAAGTAGTATACACCCTCTTAGTTTAATATTAATCTGAATAAATTCGTTTTATTTTATTATAATCATTAGAATAATGACATTGCAAGTTTTCAAAAATTCCTTTTTTTATCTCTTCGCTGAGGTAAAAATTAAATTTGCTGATAACTCATTCCTGGTGATAAATTAGGCACATTGCTAATTTTTCTATTTAAGAAATAATTTTGTTTATAGCGCAATTTTTAATTTGTTCAAGCCTACGAAAAAACTTTTAGTGAAAAAAAATGCTGATATCAACGAGGAAAGATATTTGCTTAACTTAGCGAGAAATTCTTCTAGCTAAACTTAGTAACTAAATATTTTTAAAAGTATTTTTTTTCTGTAACTAGTGTCGTATTTATTATAATTGACCAAAATTATAATTATTAATATATGTTCTTTCAAGCTTAAAGTATTATTTTTAAGGCTTAAAATGTATGAAAAGAAACGCAAAATTTGAAAAAAGGAGACATAAGACTTTCTATATGCTTTAGATATTATATATTACGCTGCACAAACGTTGTATAATAGACAAAATATATTAAACTAGGATATATTAAATTTTAGAAAAATAGCGGATTTGCAAACTTTAACAAGACATACAAAAATGTAGTTACGATATTTTCCCCTCAAAATAACATACAAATGAAAGAATTAGTTAGTATTTGATGCAATATATTAATGCAAAATAATTATTTTAACTATATATATTCTGGACTCTAAAATATTTTTTAAATTTCTTTTTTCATTGCTTTGTAAACAACTTCTTTTAAACTTTGAACGGCAAACCACACTTAACAGCAATTTTTTCAAACGACGAATTTTCACACAAGTCACTCTGCTTTCTCATAAACTCTTTAGACACCTCTCAACTGCCCATACAACTCAACCCCGAAACCTTCTCAAAGCGAAAAACCCGGGTCATAAATCAAAAAGCGGGTAAAAAGACAGTAACCACTACGTAGCGCAATCAATCACTTCTAATCAATATTCTTTGTTCTGTTAGTGCCGAAAGCATTTGAATGGCTAAATGCTAAATGGGCCAAGTCATTTGGAGACTTTCCCTAGACACTTTTTCCTAGTGAAAGAAAAAGAGCAAACGGAAACCTTCCTAATGACTTGACACTCTTTTTTACAGCGATTCATTTCTTTCAAAGCCCCAACGAGTCACCACGTTTCTATGCCATGGGTTTCGAGGCAAGTTACGTTCAACTTGACTTGTCCATACGTGCATGTACTGGACACGGGTGTTAACACTTGGCCAGTTGTTTTGTACTGACACATGAAAAAGAAAGTTAAGAGAAATAAATCAGTTAGGGTGGAGTTTCCTGGTCGTAGTGGAGACATTTTGTTTAACGAATTGAAAAGTTTTTCCGAGAAGAAATCGATGTGTTCTACGCACATTTTGTATGTTTTGTTGTTGTTATTTTCTATGTACGTTATTAAATTTCAATAAAAAACAGGTTTCATAATAAAATTATATTCTGATACATAAAAAATATATAGTTATTTTACTATTTTGAGTATTTGTGAATAATAAATAGTTCCAACTGTCTTTCATCTAAAATATTCACAAAAAAGAAGTGGTTAATAATAAAAACTACAGGTTGACAGCATAAAAAAAGTACATCCATTAGGTCTTTTTAAAGAACAGCTAAAAAAATAAATGCTTAACAGTTTTTCAACCTAGTGAGTGAGCAAAAGTATGAGCAAATATAAACATTCGATACCTTTTGAAATGCTTTTTAATGTTAACTTAATATTAAATTCTTTTCAACCAAATAACATTTTTAAAAATTAGTGATTCCATCAGATTTTGATACTACAAGAATTCGGTAAAGCCTGCATTTTTATCAATAAAAAATGTATTCCGCTATAAAAACAAGTCTTCTTCATTTAATTCCTTTACAAAGCAATACTTATCTCCTCACAGCCAATTATACGAAAACAACCTCCACGAACTAGTTCATCCACATAAAAACTTCCTCCTTAAATGTGAACTTTCCAACCTTACACATGGTAAAACAAAGGGCCTCACTCTATCGGGGCAATTCCTCGCATTGGAGATCCATCGATGTGTTAAGAAATAATACTCCGATCCAAAGAATCGAAACTAAAATGGCCCCTATGTATGGATAGGTAGAAGAAGAATTGCGGAATGCAATAAAAAGACCCGTGTAAGGTATTGGAAAAACTAGAAATGGATCGATGCTGCATTTCTCAGCCATTTGTTTCGGAAAGGTAACAGAAACAAAAGGTGTTTTTCCTTCGCCGTATAAGAGGTGCTTTTGGTGCTTTATCTTGGAGATGTGAGAGAAATTGGTAATATTGTTCTTCTCATGTTCTTTAACTTGAAAATGAACAGGTTTCTTACATATAAACGCCTAATTTTTTTAAAAAAACTTAACTCTAAGATTAAAGTTGCATGTGCAGAATTTGTTTAGTGTTATTTTATGCAAATATAAACACAAATGAAAACTGAAGTATTTATGTTTAGATGAGTATTTAGTTTAACCATACACAACAGACTACAGAAAGCGATGTAAGTGATATATTTCGTATTTTATTGAATGTAACCAGTAAAAAAATACCAAGTCAAGCAAAATCCTGCGATATCTGCTATATACGAGCATTGGTATTGATTATAATTATGTAACAATGCTAATGTAACAAGTGAACAGAGTATTAAATAAGCATCTCTTATGTTGAAACCCAGTTGCTAAAAATAGTAGTAAACTAAAAAGAATATTAAAATATTAACAAAACAATTATTAAGTTAAAGACATTTGTTTGAAGCAATTTTAAAACGTGTTTCTTTTTCAGCAACACAAAAAAGCTAAATTTGACAGGAACAAGTTACTTACAAGCTGCTATATTAATATATTTGGACATATTCAGGTCCAAACACAGCTGTAGGAAATGCTGTAAGCGTCAGCACTTCTAACACTCGGCATTTGATCACAATTGAATCGATTATTTATTTTTGAAAATCTTACACATAACAACCGGCCTTCTATCACAGAGGTCCATTAACCATCCTCTTGCTAAACCACCTCTATGCATCACTCAACGACTAATAATTTATACTGGATGGACTGCTCCCATTACTAATTGATTTCAAAAAGTGCAACCATTCTGGCTCCAACAAAATGGCGGAGTTCATGCGCAGTAGCAAAATGTTACGACATTTGGCACCACGTTCAGAACTTTATCGCTAATTATAGCGATATCGCTAATTATAGCGATAAAGTTCTAAATGAGAGTTGAAGAATCTTTAAAAAGAGCCAAAATCCAGCGCCAAAGTTGGCGAAGAAGCTAAATAGTTGTCTTCAGGTGTGTGATATCGGTGCGTTTTGTTAATATTGAGCAGTTCAACCAGTATATATTACAGATATTTGGCATCCCTCAACAATAGCACACGTTCTGTCACTTAGTTCAATATAAACTAATATATTTTTTATGGTTGTTTCTTTGAAGTGAACTATTCCCTACATTTTGCAGCAGCCCATGATCTCTTATAAAATTACTACGTTCATAATACATTTTATGAATAACACATCCTTTATAAAATAAACTAAACTATTATTTTTAAAGAACGCAAAATTCACGCCCTTTCTTTATCTTATCTCCTTCCACAAAACGAAATGGCACTTTCAGTCCTTCGTATGTATTGGACATTTTTAGTGTCAGGCGATCTGTAACTGGGTCCCGAAAAAGGCTGGAGGTCGTTGCAACCAATATTTACTAAGGACTGTTTAAAGTTTCTGTTGGTCAAGTTTGTTTTTTGTCAACTGTGCATTCATCGAATTTCTTTAAAATGTTTTTAAAGTGATGCATGTTTTGTGGTCATAGCTATTTATCTAAGTAGAAGTCCTACATGGGGAATCCTTATAAGAATTTAAATAGATTTGTTTATTTTATTAGTTAACACAACTTTTTATTGCTACACTACGTTAGCGCGGTATTGTTAATTAAAAAAAAGACATCAAATATTTAATAGTCAGTCATACATTACCTGTGTTTGAGGTTGGGGGTCTTAATCAATATTAAATTTATTAATGAAGTTTTAGAAAACTTTTCGATTTGTTTTAACTGTCTCACTTAGACATTTGATGTTTTAGGATAGATTTATAATAAAATTAATCGAAATAAACTCTTTTGAGTATAGTAGAAAAATACGAATTATTTCATTACCGTTAAGAAATGGCTTTTCGTATTAACTGTTACTGTTACTTGGCACCATTTACGGTTAGAGCAAATAAGTATGTGTTTATAATGATTTGGTGTTTTTAAAACACACTTAAGAAAAGAATTAACATCTTCTTTTCGATGTCTTCTAGCAATTTCAAACACATTTTTCTCTTATAATTAAAAAAAAACGTTAAAAAGCGATATATATCATCGATTAAAAATGCTTTTAGCTTCTTAAACTATTATCGTTAGTCATGGAAATTACGCTACATCAATTTCCCCCAAACATCAATCTTTACAACCAATGCAACGAATTACGGCCAACTTTAAAAAGTAGGACACTTCAGCCTGTTAAAGAAAAATAACAGAATTATTGAGCAGTTCCTTATAATCCTAATGGCCAAAAGCTATCTGTCAAGAAACCCAAATAAAGGATTGTTGTACACAGTGAAAGCAACAATAGGACATGTGTTGCACAGCCCCGAAATAAATGATGTCACATAAAAAATCGCCGAGATAAAAGCCAAACACGAAACTGAAGAGAGATCTTTTGGTCCCATGCGGTTGCAGTGATGGGTCACGGTCCATTAAAAACCACTCAGCTTTCGCCGGAAAAGCGACCATACATACGCATGCACACTTTCTATCCCCCTCCCCTTTGGACGTAGACCAAAATGCATTTGTTTCAAAGCCGACTTTTTGAGAAAAGTCCAGTTTCCTAGGCTGGTGACGTCAGTTTTTTTTGCTTTTCCTCTTCCTGTATGTTTTTTGTGTGTTTAGGTGGAGAGATGGGATGGAGAAAAAAAAACATTAAAGGACAAGAGCAAAAAAAAAAAAAATATGGAAAGGGGATGGGGGATGCTAGAGACGTCTTTGTAGTTGTTATGCCTTATGGGATTACCGACATGTTTTCCGGGACTCTCAGTGCCCGGGAAAATTGATGGATCAGGGGCACAAAAAACGCAGGAAGAATAGCGGACACAAAAACATGCAAAAGGGGGATATATAAGGAGAAGAAAATGGAAACGTCGCAGTGTTGTCTTATATATACTTCTGTATAGTATCTATTTCCTTTACGCTTTTTTTATAATCTAAAACAAACAGGCTTTGATGGTCGGTAGGGAAAGGGGGAAGACTTTCTTTGAATTCGATGCTTCCTTTTTGGGGTTTAGTGTTTACTGTAAATGTTTCGTGGCATATCAAAGTTATGCAAAATGTTTTTTCTCAAGTATTTTCCGCAATAGTTTTGTTTACTATAGAAAAAAAGGTTTATAAAAAGCATAGGTTGAGGGGTTTTCATTACCGTTCATTTTTGTTTATTTGTTTATTCAGGAAACAGGAAGAAAGAGTTTGAAAGTAAATAAAATGATGATATATTTACTTCTGTGAAATGATTTTACGGTTTTTATGTTGTTTGATTTAAGTTTTTTTTTAGAATTTTTTTCTTGTGTTGATTTAAATAGTTACTGGTAAAACAATAATAAGGAATAAAGAGTTTACTCTAACTCAAATATTATTTAAAGGATTTAGTTTTTAAGATGTTTTGTTTATAGTTCTTTTTTCATTTAAAAGTTTGAATGCACAAAGTCTTAAATGCTATCAACCCAAAAAATAGCTGCAATTTGTTTTTAAAATATGAGCTATGCAGTCAAAAAAGCTTGTAGTTTAAAAAATACAGAACAAGCTCTCCAGATACTGTCGAATGCGTTTATCTGTGTGCAATAAAATATTTTCAGGCTTCTATTTAGAAAGCGAAATGTCTGCCCTGTAATAAATAAAAATATAAACAATTTTAAATAGATAAGTTTAGGTAATGTATTTCAGTTTTCTTTTAGAAAATTTTGTTTATACACTTCAATCCAGTTATGGGCCTAAGTTTGTCAAAGAATGAAAGTATCCTCTAACAACCATAAGAATTCTGATGTAACACCTGTCGTTGGGGTCAGGTAAGCTGGTCCCCTAACGCCCAAATCCCCCTTGGGGAGGTTCCTCTAGAAAAGAGGATTACTTTCTTGGTCTAGGAAGAGGATGGAATTGTATATATGGTGGTTATTTGTGGAATAGTTGATAAATGTTACTGTTTTGTTAATGCTAACCTTTAACTGCTGACATCCTGATAATTTGGTCGGGAGCGCAAAGTTATTATTTTTTGCTTCATGGTGGCTAATTAGACTAGAACGTTGACTAAGTTGACAAAAATTAAATTAATTAAAATACTTATACTGCTCAAAGCCGTTTTTTTATTTTCTACGAACATCCATAACAGAGGTGGGATTTGGACCTACAAACTTAAGTAGAACCTCATATTTCGATGTTTGGTTAAATTCTCTATGCGTCTATATATCTAATTTTTTTTAACAGATGTGACTGGGTACAAATGTCCAACTAAATTGTTTACTTTCCAGGTTAATTACTTAATTAACTTTACATCGAGTTCTGCGATCAAAATTACCATTTGGTAGCGGAAAATATACAACTAAGAACGATTAAAAATTTTGCTTAACCCCTTAACGATATAAAGAAAAAAAAATATTGTGTGATAAATTTCAAAGCATGAGGTACACAGGCCAACGTCACAATTCGGACAGTAGTACCGAGAAATCAATTAATTTTAACCTTACTGAAGCGTTACTACTGAAGCTGTTACAGCCCGGAAATATCACGGATGGGAGAAATTGAGGGTGAAACTCACGACGTCATTTTTACAGGACCGAGAAGGAAGGGTTTAAAGTGATTTTTTTAATATCCATAACAATTTTGAAAAACACGAATGTTGCAGAATCTCGAAAAAAACACCTCCGTTCATTGAACAGAACAAGTAATAACCACAAGCCGTTACTTATTTAATATCTCTGTTACATGAGATGTCTCCGAGTGACCGAGCGAATTCCCAGAGGCGGAAGAGTGCGGATGAGGCGGTTCATCCTTAGCGCTGATCCATCAGAGAGATTAGTGATACTCGAATTTGCGGCCGGTGTCCTGTGAATTTCCAAAGCGGGAGAAAAAAAAGGAAATAGTGTCTTTTTTCAAATAAACAGCTTGGTTGTATAAATAGTTGGTATTTGTTTTAATTTTGGGAAATATAAGGGTATTCTTGGTGTAATTTTTGGAAAGATGGTGATATTTTTGGAAACATGGTGATAATTTTGGAAAGATGGTGATAATTTTGGAAAGATGGTGATATTTTTGGAGGTGGTGATGAATGAAAATTATTTAAAGTGTTGTTTTTCTAACACATTAGAGGGATTAAAGAATAAGGTTTTCTCGAAAAACTAAAATTATGAATTATTTAGTTATTCTATTTTTTTTTATAAAACTAAATTAACATTCATTAGCAAGCTTGCTTTAGTAAATTAAAAAAGTTAAAAACTTAACTTAAGAAAACCATCTAATGAAATGTTATTTTTAAATACGTAGAAGGAGTATAAAAGAAATAGTTTTTTTTCAATAAAAAGGGTAGATGTAGAAATAGTTAGTATTTCATTTAGTTTAGGGAAATATAAGGGTATTCTTAAAGTACATTTTTGGGAGATTGAGATGGATGGGATGTGTTCGTTTTTTCTAAAACTTTAAATTCATTAAAGATAAAAAATAAGGTTAAATTTTTTTTAATTAACTACATTGTAAATCATTTTTTAAGGTTTCTAGATGGAAATTTGTGTTTATGAAAATTTGGGTTATTCTATTTAAAATTTAAATAAAACTTAATTAACATTCATTAGCAAGCTTCCTTTTTCAAAAAGTCAAAAACTTTAACCAATGAAAACCAAGTAACGAAACCTCATTTCAGAGTATTTTTTTTAGCCAAGCGCTTAATTAGAGCTTCTATATGTTTGAAAGCAAAACAAACAGAAAATTATATAAATTAAAAATAACCAATTTGTGGTCTGCTTTTAATTTTATTGAATCCATTTTGGCAACAAAAAATGAAAAAGAAATTTTCAAAACTTGTGTTGATTAACTTTTCAAAGTTATAAAAAAATCACAAATTAAATGTTTAACAACATATAAAAATGCATGTTACATTTACAGTTAAGATAAAAAATTTGTAAATGATATTCTGCAAAAAATCTATCTAAAAATAGAGGAATAAGCATATTAATAATTAAAGTAGGTTTTGAATATTTAAAGTTGTATTTTGATTGTATGCAGATATTTAAAGCATTAAAATATATTTAACAACATTTATAAATTAAAAGACTTCATTATAAAAATGTAACTAGGTTCAACAATATCGCAAGGTTCATAAAAGGTCATATAAAGGTATGTAAATTTTGAAAGAATAAAAAGAATTCGTCAGAATTATAAAACATATAAATACAAGTTAGTGAAACAAAACAACAGTCGGAACTTCAATTATTTATGTTTACATTCATAAATTTATAAAATTTTGCGTGGGACTTTGCATATTTGTTTCTGCTTGTTGTTATATTTTATTATTTTATGCTGAAAATGTATTCATTTTTAGTGTTGCTGTGTTTTTCTAAAACAAATGACTGCAAAAATATACCCAAAGCTCATTAAAAATATATATTCCTAACGAAAAACTGAATCCTACTTTGTTCCATTTATTTATGAAACAAAAATTTACTCATAATAAAAGAAAATATGCAATGTATCATAAAATATTAGAAAAGAAACGCCTTTTTTAAAAAAAAAAAAATTCTAAAACATTAAACGTTGAAAGCTTGTAGACGGATTTTGCACGCTTGTTCCGTATTGTCTATGTCCTAATTCTCTAGGCACATATTCGAGGCGGTAAAACGTCTTTCTATTTAAAATAAATTATATTAACATAGAAAAATAAACCTTTGCATGAGCTTAAAAACTATCGTTGTCAGCAGAAAACGTATAAATAAATCGTCAAGTTCATACTTTGTCGATTCGGTGTAATTTTGTTTTATTCACGAGTAGCGTTTTTTCGCGAGGTTTTGCATTTACGCTTTTAGGAGCTGTATCCTGTTTTGAAATTTTAATGGATTTAGAATTAAAGTTTGTTTTTAGATTTTTTCATGTGTCTTTCTTTGGAGAAAATCTTGCAACTGTGAATGAAATGCGTTTTTACTTCAATGCTTTTGATACTCTTCGCTGCATTTGTTTAAATATGCTTTGTAAATAAAGCTTTTACAGGAGATTAGGTAAAGTGTATTTACTGAAAGCCAACATTATTCTATTTTAAAATATATGTTAAATAGATTTATATTTTTGATAATGCAATAGATTTATATTTTAGATAATGCAATAGATTTATATTTTAGATAATGCAATAGATAATATATTTTATATAATTCAATAGATAATATATTTTAGACAATGATAACAAATTACTGTTGTCAGTTGAACGACGTAAAAATTGTTATAACTAGTAAGAAAACAGACATTGTACAAAAAGTTCAGTAGTGTACACAAGCATTACCTAATAACTGTACTTTTCTTTATTTATGTAATATTTTTCATAATTTTATATTTAGTGTCAGTACTCTTTCTACTAGACAACTACTACTACAAATTAATAATAATTCATTTATAAATTACAATTTACGTATCGGATTTTCATTGTTTAAAACATTGTACACCTTAAAACTAAAATTGTTTACTCTAACAAAAAAGGTATTCATACTGCTTTATAGCATTTCTAAATAATTAAACAAAACAACTGGCGATTTTATCAAGCAGTTATTTACATTATTTATAAATTTTAAATGTAACATTTTGCTTCTATAAAGTTACTCCCAGGAGACCACCAATTTTAGTTTTGATAGTATTAAGTTAATATACTTGCAAATCGCATATGGTTTAAAATAATTAATTATAAAATTTTTTAAAACATAAGTTCGAACTAAATTGTATCAAACATTAAATATATATTTGATAAGGCTATAAAAGCTTGATTTCACGTCTTTCTTGAAGTACTTGCTTTTCACTGAGAGCTTTTACTAGGACTGATTGCTTGATTGGTGAGTTAATTTACAAATTTACGTTGTAAAAGCTGTTCGTGTCCTCGGCCGTGGAATGTAGCCCTTAGAGACATAAATTAGTTATTCAACTAACATCTGAGACAACCTATGTAGCTCTAAGCAAATTATTTGTCGAAAATAGAATTCATTAGGTACTCTAATGCAGTGCTAATCTAAGTACGTTTAACAAGCTTAATTTGACGTTCATTCCTTGTATCTACGTCATTTCCTCATAGCTTTAATGCAAAACAAAAAAACATCTACTTAGCACTATGCATCAACAAAGCTATTACTTAAGGTAGTTTATTGAGTTACTTTAAGGTTCCTTTTCAGTAAAAGGGTAAACCCTAAAAAATAATTTATCTGCTGGTGAATTCAGATTGACAGAAATACAATTATCTGCGGTGCAAATTAAATTAATTTGATTAGAAGTACCATTTTATTGAAAAAATGGTAGATGACTTTTGAATATAGTTCTTTCTCGAAACAAAGAGAGAAACTGAGTAATATTGGTAAATTATAAATTAGTTTGTAGATTAAATTATTTAAATAATTATTGCTTTGAATTTAAAACAAATTGTTCGTCAAATTTATTCTTCGCTATTTATAATTGAGACCAAAATAAAAATATTTATTCAAATTTATTCTTCTCAATTTATAAAAAAAATGTTATTCTGATTTATAATTTTCAAATTAAATTTTTTAAAAAGGATTTGCGTGAATGTATGAATAGGATTATTTTCTTCTGTTTATAATTTATTAATGTTTATAAGTTCAAATGAATATAATTTCCATTGGTAAACATAGTTAAAATATGTTTTACATATTATTTCTGCCATCAAAATAAATAATATAATGTATTTTACGCTATCTAGTTAAAAAGTGAGGTTTATGCTCTTCATCATAGCATCAATTACAATATTTATATCGTAAGAGTTTATTATTCGAGTTCATTAAATAAAAATAGAGTCGAAGCGTTTCGTGCATATTTGATGAAGGTATTTATTCGGAATAACAGAATGAACCCCAAGGCCGTATTTTTGCACTTCAAACTCAGCTAAACAAATCACAAAACAAATAGACACACATAAGTTGTTTGAGAATAGACGAAAATGTACACAAAGGTAACTGAAAAACCAAATACACTTAGAAACACGTATTTGCACTTGACACAAACCTTTACTTAACGAGCAGTTGCATTTTTCTAATGCAATCTTAAGCAAATTCCTGCTAATTTTACACAGAGTTCGACTTTATACATCGAGGTAAAGTGAGCTCGTGTGACTTTACAACATATCCACTCTACATACAAGCATGCATTGGGTTTAAAATTTTTCCCAGAAAGCTCCGTTTGCTCAATGCCACCCTATTGTCAACACAGAAGGACAAAGTGAGTTTAGTCCCTAAAACAACATAGCAGGAGATGGAAGAGAAACACAGCGAGCCGCATTCATAACACACTCCCGCGTTACTTATACTTACATCAGTCAAACACCGAACACGGGGCTGGAGCCTCAGGCTTCAATTCACTTTAGTCCAGTTTAAGTAAACATTAATTAGTGAAGATCGAGGGCCTGGCAAGCACTCACTCCCCCAGTTTTCCCACCCCTCTAGTCTATAATGGATTGAGCGTATATAAACTTGAACGCTGATTTCCTTAGTTGAATTTATGCCCGGTCTGGCACAGATATAATCCGAAAGGGTGGGGGTAAAGTAGGGCGCAGCGACTGCCCTAGAGGGTTTCAGGAAAATTCTAGTTAACGTGGTTTCTTACGCCAGGGTTACGATTCGTCGCCAAAAGGTCTTTCCGTGCATACAATGATGATTTCAAACTCCAAAAGCTTCCCAGGTAGAACCCTAATGTGGGATCTATATGGGCAGCCACTTGGTTAGCGTGGACACTACCAATATGGGGCCCAAAAAAGGAACGACCCCTAATAATTTTTGGTCTTACCACACGGTCTCACATGGGACCACATAAGTCCATTTCCAATTAAGTCTTACTTACAACTATCCCAAGGATTTAAACAAAGAAACATTTAAAAACTTGTTTTGACAGAATATTATCAAATTTAAAATGACACATTTTACAACTATTTTATCAGTGCATTATCTAAATAATAACTAATCCTTGCCACATTAGAGTGCTACCTTAGTTATAATTTAATTGCTTTATAAACAACAATTATAATACATAAAATGTTCAGTTTAAGGATAAGCTTATTAAAAGGAAACATCAACTGTTTCAATACCTGCCTTTTCTACCTTTAAAGGAGGCGTTTTTTTTTACTGCGTACTGCCTTTACCACCTTGCTTGCAGACAGCTAAAACCAGATTTTGAACCTGGAATTTGGTAATATTTATATAAAAATTTTAAATTCTACACCAGTGCAATCTCAACCTCATTATCTGCATTCTGGCGTTGAATAAGAAATTTGGCGATAAAACCCCGATAACTAGATATCCCCCCTGGTTTAGCTTGGAGATTTTAATGCGTAGGAAAGATCCCTTGGAAGTGGGAATGGAGGACTCTCTTGCTCAATCATTCATTGAGAAATGAAGTTGTATCATCAGATAGACAATGCTGAATGGAAGGATGTCACGATCTACAGGGAATGGAAGTATCGAAGTATGGGAGTGTACTTCTTGAAATGGGAAAAGTTGTTGGGCGATGGTTGTTTGGTAGAATATAATGTATGCCTTAGGAATCGCTGCTGAGTTAATTAAACTTTGGATATTTCTGAGTATTTGCTTGATTAGAATCGTTTCTCGTGGGTAGTTTTGAAATGTTCGAGGACTCACTTTAGAGTGTCTTAAAATTTTTTCGGAGGGTGTATTCGTTGGGTGTAGTTGAGCATAAATTTGAAAATTAGTAATTTTGAAAGTTGAATAATTATTATTTTTAGTGAAGATTTGAGAATGCATTTTATTGTCTTTGTTTTATTATTTTAGTAGGAGTATTTTATTATTTTTGAGTATATAGAGTAGTTTTCAATTTGACAAAAATTGTAACAAGTAATGGAATTGACAAACATTGTTTCTTATATTGATTAAATTGTTACTTAAAGATAAGCTAATAATCCAACGTTCAACAAAAACTCTTAATTTCGTTCAAGGAATTTCACTTTTTGAGAAATACTAAACTACCATAGGTGTAATCATATTTATATCAATAAAAAATCTTTAAATAAGACATCTAATGAATTTAAACAGAAGTAAATATTTATGAAATGAAAGGACAGCAAAGCAGTGATTTACAACAAAAGGAAATTCATTTCACTTTTAAAGGGCGTAATTATTCTACCCCGGAACACCAATATATTTCACCTATCGGAATCTTTCTCGATTTGGACGCATCCCAATTTCGAAAACTATCTCTCTCTTAAATGGAAGTCCCAGATTCATTGATATGAAGCCCCCGTCCTTTCTAATCGCTGGCAGAAAAATGCTTCAGTAACAAATGGATCGTTTTCGTTGGCTGCTATCTGGATCTCTCTCTTGTGGGGATTGATGAATTGGCGAGATCTTTCGACGACAGATAGAAGCGGCGCTGATCATATAATCGATTGAGTAATAGATTATTTTCATTACTGTAAAAGAACGCCGGGGAATTGCGTGATAAATGCGGCGACATATCGACGTGAAAAGAAAGGGCCGATCGAGCGGACAGATTTCGACTTCTTCTTCTTCCGGAATCCTTGTCGCCAAGTAGGGACCTGTTGACAAGGCGAAGATAGATGCGGGGGAGGATTACGAATCCAGGTTATTAGAAGGGGTCACCGTGACTTGACCTCGCTTTTTATGTCCTGGCAAGAGAAATTGGCGTGGGCGTATTTCATAGACATGAGGATATGTCCATTGAGGGATTTTCTTCGTACATGATATTTAGAAGAAAACCTTCTTACATTTGAGATGTTAAAGAATGGTATAAGTTATGATTACCTACTCATCGAATAGACAATAAGAAGCAATCCTTGTGCCTCAAGCAATCCTCCCCTCTAATTTACTAATATTACATGGTAAAAGAGCTGCCAGCATTCTGTGCTGTGATTTTACATATGGTGTAAAATTTATTGTGGCACCGGTGAAAACGTTTGTTTCACTGTCAGTGATTGTATGCACCCATATTCTCTGCTTAAACTCTATTGGACTAAGTTGTTCAAGTGGTTCAGTACTTCGTGAAAAACTCGATTTGCTGTAAAATAAAACATTTACTGCACGGTGATGTAGCAAACGGAAAACATGCTGTAATTTTGAAGATTTTTTTTTACAGTGTAGAAACTTGTTCAAGAGTTTCTATACAAGGAATTTTAAGAAAAATATATTCAACAATACGCCCTTCGGGGTGCATTCTGTTTCCATTCAAATTGTAAATGCTAAGGCAACTGTAAACTTCATTTACAAGAAATCTTCATTTTTGCCGATTTGTATTGTGGCTTCTTTTGAAGAACGATGTATTGCCAATAAAAATTCTGGATAAGTTTTGCTGGTTAAAATAAATGTGGAGGCTAGATACAAATTAATTTCACTTTGACTTGATCTCAAATGTTCTGGACTGTTGATCTATTAAAGATATGGGCTTTAGGAAGTTTTTCGTAAGTTACAATCAAATTTACGCATGTATTGTTTTGTTAGATAGAAGATCGTTTTAAAATCTAACTTCATCCCCATAGGTAAAGATAAAATTAAGTTTTAAACTTTACACTTTCAACATAGAAATCTTTACATCCAACAAGTATTCCATTAAAAATTAACCAACCACCTAATCCAAATACTTAAATTATCCCATTCAATATACTTTGCACCTCATGCCAGCTTGACATCATAACACATATCTCTTACGAGATCATTCTCATTAATATATTATTAATAAAAAAGAACATTCCTATTTTGTTGTCCCCATTTAACAAATCCCATTAGACATCCCTCGTCACTTCATCTAAGTATGACATCGTAACACATATCGCTTAAGAGATTGTTCTCATTTGTACAATAACAATAAAAAACAATTTTACGGTATTAGTGGGCAAGAGGGGTTTTAAGTAAAATTAAATTTTAAACGTAATTCTTTCAACATTGAAATCTTTACATTAAACCACAAGTATTCCACTGAAAATTAACTAACCAACCCAAATCCACCCATTAAACACCCCTTATCACTTCACCCCAGTCTGACATCATAACACATGATATCATTCTCATTAATACAATAACAATAAAACATTTCTCCGGTATCAGAGGGCTTGATGGATGCATGCAAGACGGATGAAAAGGAGCAATCGTCCAAGAAGACGATACCTCAGATACAACTAGAAACTCAAAGATTACACAATTTAAAAATTAACCAACCGACCAAAATACACCCATTTAAAACATTTCATTAAATATCCCTTGTCACTTCATACCAGTGTGATATCATAACACATGAGAACATTCTCATTAATAACAATACAAACATTTAACAATACAAACATTTCTCCGGTATTAGATAGCGTGAAGGATGTATGCAAGACAGATGAAAAGGAACAATCGTCCAAGAAGACGATATCTCGGATACAACTCGAAACAGAAAAAAATTATTAATCTTAAAAATTAACCGACCAACCTAAATCTTCCCAAATTAAAGATCCCAATAAATATTCCTTATCATCCAGACGTGACATCATTACACAAAGACACCATTCTCATTAATACAATAACAATAAAAAATATTCCTCCTCTATTGGAGGAAAATTAAATTTTCTACTGAACACTTTCAATTTTGAAAATTTTAAATTCAACAAGTATTCCCCCCTTAAAATTAACCCACCAACCCCAAACCACCTATTTAAAACATCTCATTAAACATCCCTTGTCACTTCATCTAGATGTGACATCATAACGCATCTCTCTTAAGACATCATTCTCATTAATACAATAACAATAAAAACACTTCTCCGGTATTTGAGGGCGTGACGGATGCATGCAAGGAGCAATGCATGCAAGGATGAAAAGGAGCAATCGCCCAAGAAGACGATATCTCGGGTACAACTCGAAACTTAAAAATTTCTCAATTTATTTAAATGACCAACCTCCCATATAACATCCCTTATCACTTCAGCCAGACGTGACATCATAATAAATCTCTCTTAAAATATCATTATCATTAATACATAACAATAAAAACATTTCTACGGTATTAGAGGGCGTGAGGGGCATAAATAATATTAAATTTTCAACTTAACCCTTTCAACATTGAAATCTTTAAATCCAACCACAATTCTTAAAATTAACCAACAAATCTAAATCCACCCATTAGACATCCCTTGTCACTTCATCCCAGTCTGACATCATAAAACATGAGATCATTCTCATTAATACAATAACAATAAAAACATTTCTCCGGTATTAGAGGGCGTGAGGGGCATAAATAATATTAAATTTTCAACTTAACCCTTTCAACATGAAATCTTAAATCCAACCACAATTCTTAAAATTAACCAACCAACCTAAATCCACCATTGAATCCCTTGTCACTTCATCCAGTCTGACATCATAAAACATGAGATCATTCTCATTAATACAATAACAATAAAAACATTTCTCCGGTATTAGAGGGCGTGATGGATGCATGCAAGACGGATGAAAAGGAGCAATCGTCCAAGAAGACGATATCTCGGATACAACTCGACGAAGACTCGCGATCCATCATCAAAATGGACGAACCTGTTGATTGCATCCCTGCCCGGTTGATGGAACCAGCGATCTATCAACCGGTCTCTCCTCTTCCTCATATTCCGATTCTGCTCCCCATCCTCTTTTTAGATTTATTGGAAGATGAGAATTGGATCCTGCAGTATTTCTCTTTTCTTTTCAGTCTCGATGCTATTCATTTGGAAAGCACGGCTGGGGATATTTCTTCCTCACATCCGTCCTCTGGGTTTGTTTGTTTATTTATACACACCGGGTTTATTCTAGTTGAAGTGATTTATGTAGCATCGATCCCTTTTCCTGGAATTTTTTAGTTGTTGTTAGTTTTTATTTATTTATGTACGTCGTTCAATTTCTCATTCATTTTGTAGGCCGAGGGTGGTGGGTGAATGAAAATGGATTTTTTTTCTCATTCCTGTCCCATACTCGATGTTCATTGTTAAATACTAGGTTTTTATTGTTGAGCAATCGTTTCCGATGATCGAGAATCCAATATTTAGGCCCAGAGCTGCCACATTTAGCGATGAACTGCTTCTTTGGCGAATTTCAAAATACAACAAATTTACGTTCCTCAAATCTTTAGTCATCGGTATGTTCTTGTACTTATTTTGGAATTAAGAAACATATATTTTTGTAAATCAGTAGTATTTAAAAAAAATGAAGATAAATGTGCGATGGTGTAAAAATACTTTAAGTTTTGATGGCTTCGAAATAGTTTAGTTGGCAGTCCTAAGTGGGGAGGAAAAAACAATTTCACATGGTAGGCTACAAATTGAGTCCTATTTGAATCGTGTGTGTTATTGGAAATACATTTTCATTTTCCCGAAATGATTATAACCATAGAAGTTCAAAAAAGTTTGACAATAGAAAAGAAATCCTACTTCTATTATGTATTATTCTTTCAGTTGAGACCATAAAAAGTTTGAGAATGACTGTTATAAACTCTTTTGAAATATTGAGTGAAAAGCAATGTACTGGTTTTTCAAACGGTGAATTTCTTTAAAAAAATAGTACAGAATTGAATTATTCTGTAAAAAGAACATGATAAGTCTGCAAAATCTATTATTTAGGTAACAAAAATCTTTAACCTTTATTTGCAAAAAACAAAATTTGTAGAATTGTAGCTGAAAATAGAATCCTGTGAACTTTTTCGTTATATTTAACGATTATTATTACTATCATTTAATAACACCAAGAAGGTTAGATATTTGCCTCATGTAAAACACTTATTAAGTATTACTTGCTGTTAAGTTGCTTACTTTATGCACCTTAACTCTTTTAGTATTTCTAGTCACCCTTTCATATATATTTTTTTATATCATTAACCATGTCTCTAGTGACCAACGCACCATTTCTACATACAACCCCTCCATGCATCCTTCCCTTGAATAATAAGAACCAGCAGTAATAAGCAAAGACCAAAAACGGCCCTCTCATCAGGGCAAAGAGATTACCTCCACCAGGCTAAACTTCTTGAAGAAATATCGCACTAATCGCCGCGACGACGGGCCAGTTTAGCGTTGCTATGACGACTCGGGGGGAGGGGGGGATTCTTATGACCCCAGGGATGTTGCCACCGGACTCGAGGAAAACCTGACGCTCCCCTGGGGCAGGCCTAATCCGCATTCATCCCTCCTGCTGACCTGGCAGGATATCGGGTTCTGTTGAGGTGGAGGGCCAGGATTACGTTGACGAGCCTCGGCCGTGACCCGTTAGCCCGTCATTTACCACGCTGGAGGATTCGTTTAGAAGAAGAGTATTTGCATGGGTTGGGGTGGATTAGAGGGCAAGGGGTTCTGTTTCGGTTTGTTACTGGTCTCTTGATTAAGGGAACTCAAAGATATTGGAGAATGTGGGGGTTATAAACTCTACAAAGTCTTTGGTTCAATGTGTGGTAACCCAAGGATTAATCTTATCGCCATGGTGAGTTTATAAAATAGTTTTATTGCATACTTTCACACTACGTCATATTAGATATTGAAAACTGCTCCAGGGATTTCGTAACAGATGGATCAAGTAATCATTTTAGCAATTTTTATGTAACTCGAATAACAAGTGGTCTGAAAATTATTGTACAAAAGTTTAGGACAGAATGGTAGATTATCTAGGGAGCCCCAGCAGCCTAAATACAAAGTTATTTAACCAGCTTGGTGAAGACTGCGATTCCAGAAAGAAGTCTGCGAGGTGGAGGGCCAGGATTACGTTGACGGCCCTCGGCCGTGACCTGTTAGCCCGTAATTTAAAACGCTGGATTCGTTTAGAAGAAGAGTTAGGGGGAGGTATTTGCATGGGTTGGTGGATTAGAGTGTAAGGGGTGTTCTGTTTAAGTTTGGTAATGGTCTCTTGATTAAGGAAAGTATAAGATTTAGGGAGGGGGGGGGGGTTATAAGCTCTACAAAGTCTTTGGTTCATTGTGTGGAGTATGGAACCTGAAGGATTTATATTGTCCCATAGTTGTCAATGTGGTGACGTTTAATCAGAGTTGTATTAAATACTTCCTCGCCACATTGTGATATTAGATATTGGAAACTGCTCCACAAGATGATTTCTTAAAGGATGGATCCAGCAATCATTTTAGCAATGTCCACATAACTCGAAGAATATGTGGTCTGAAAATTAAAGAAATTGCACAAAAGTTTTGTACAGAACGGCAGGAGGAACCAATAGCCCGAATCCAGAGTAATTCAAAAAGCTTGATGAAGACTGCGATTCCAATCCAAGAGCAATGGTATCAATGGAAGCAATGGTTGTGACCCGTTAGTCCGTCATTTACCATCCTGGAGGATTCGTTTAGAAGAAGACTTAGGGGGAGGTATTTGCATGGGTTGGTGGATTAGAGCGTTAGAGGTATTCTGTTTCTGGTCTCTTGATGAAAGGAACAATAAGATTTAGGGAATGTAGGGGGTTATAAGCTCCTTGGGTTCAATATGTGGCAACCTAAGGATTAATCTTGTCCCATGGTTTTCAATGGCGACTTTATAATACAGTTTTATTAAATGTTATCACACTGCATTGTGATGTTAGATATTGGAAACTTCTCAAGGGATTTCTGATGGATCCAACAAACATTTTATAGTTTTTTAAAAACATTTTTTAGTTGTCCATACATCTCTACAACTCTAATAATATGTGATATAATAACTAAAGAAATCGCACATAAGTTTAGGATGTAACGGCAGGTTTGTTTAGTGAGCACCTACATCCTGAGTTATTTAACCAGCTCGGCGAAGGCTGCGATTCTAATCCAAGAACAGTAATATAGAAAATAGTGCTATATCCACTTCGTCTACTCCAGACCCCAAATAAGGACTAATAATTTGTATCTATTGTTCATGGGTTATAAATAAAAAATGAGGTTAAACGGACGGAGAAAGAACCTAATGAGTTATCGCTATTTGAATGCTTTTGCAAATAAAGGCCAACACATTAAATGAAAAAATAGAAATTTTACATTTTAATTTTAAATTGAAACATGCAAAACACATAGAATGTTTAGTAAAAACAAAGAACAATAACATAAATAAGGCGTTGAGCTTCAAATAAGTTGCCACTGTTAAATAAAAAAGAAAGCTCATAAGTAATAGCCTTCCTTATTTAATACCCCCTATCTTGGCAAGCTAGAAGCGGCTGGCCCATGGATTAACCCAATGCCATAAAGTAGGAAAAGAGCCGTTTCAGAAATGGCCTCTGAGACCAACAGTTAGGATCGTAAAAAATAACGAAGATTTTCGACCTTCTAATCCTGGGCTTTTAGTATTGCATATAAGAAAAACCATGGAAAAATTAAGTTAAGAAAAAGGATCAGGGAACAACTAAATTTGTGTTTTCGAGAATGGGGATTAAAATTCGATTAATTATTTTACGGTATAATGGATTAAAAAGATCTGGTAGTAGGTTTTTTTAAGCGGCTGAAAATGAATCGCAGAATATTGTGCAAACTTTTATAAACATAGTTTTATAGACTATTCGTGATATGTATTGAAATGTATATATATACATTGGAAATCTAAGAGAAATTGATGGAATTATTATTATTGTTGGTTGTTGACAATTTAAATTGTGATGGAACTTGAAGTTTTGCTAATGCAATACGGTGAGAATAACATAGTTATAATTTGTTTTATGTGCCTTAGTTTTTTAATATAAAAATTTCTGAAAAACTTTTACGAGAGAAAATAACAATAACAAAATAGGCTACATTACACGGTACAAAAAGAAAAACACCTATCACAAAAAACTCTGAGAATGGCGCCCATATTAAAGCAGGCAAAACGAATGAAACAGGTAGTGTAGGGCAAGTCTCAATATCACGAAAAACCTTTCATACGGTAGAAACTGTTGAATGTAGAAAAAGAGAAACATTCCTTTTAGGTTTTAGAGAAAGCCTTTTTTTTTAAAGTAACGTCAGTAACATTAAATTAAACTTTATATCCCGCAGGTTATCAAAAGATTCTTGAAGTTTTTGGTGAATAAGTTTATGATAAAAATTTTGCAGCCGTAAAAGTTACGTTTTCTGAAATTGGGATATTTTTAAAAACTATTTTTGGTCTCAAGTAAGTGAAATAGTGGTGCAGGGACAATGTGTTTCTCCACGAAGTCTCAATGTCAATTTAATAGCCGGAATTTATTTCGGATGTGCGTAAAACTCTTGAATATTCTTTTAAGAATTCAAAGAAAAATGGTTTTTTTTCTAAACTCTTAAAGAGGAATAAATATTTCAAGAAATATTCTGAAAAGAATATTTTACCCCAAAATGGTCTCGGCAATTGAGTGTCTTAAACTTATTTTGATTAAAGCGAAAGTGACTTTTTAGATGTTTTTAAGTTCTTCAAATTTTGTAGTAAAAAGAAAGTTTCGGTAGAATAGTCTTTTCTACAGAAAATAATTTTTGTTTCACAAATTATATATTTCTTTATTCTGTTATTTAAAAAGTTTAAAGTTTTGTTCATAAAGACAAAATACTTTATTTCACTTAAGGAAACTCAGAGAAAATTGTTCGCTCGTTTTCATAATAGGTATATTTTGGAGAAATATTTTTATCATCATTAAATCATAAATTAGAGCATCTGACAGATTTATATAAATTCATAACCTAAAACGTTTTTACATTATTCAAAACCACTGTAGATATAAATAGCGAAAAATGATCAAATAAAATATTTGTTCAACGGTTCTTATTTCCAGTACGAGTTGCGTGTTACTAACTTTTTTTAAGATTTGCTGTTGTCCAAAACATGTAAACTTTTTCATTATGTTTCAAATTTGAAAAATGTCTTAATAATTTTTCATTAAATTTAAAAATATTGTTGGATTGTTGTAAAAAAACTAAATGCAATGCAATAAATTTGCATCAAGATCTATCTTAGAATATTTTAAATATGATGCTTATTTAATATTCGTGTCTCTATGGACATAAAACGCTAGTAGCTCATAAATATTCACAAAATATTCAAAAATATCTACACACCATAACTTTTTCTTGGTGTATATGCTGACATGATAAAGCTACCTTCCTTTTAAATACTTAATAAGGAAATATTATATTTAAAACTCCCAAAATAACATTTTGAACAATTATATATAATTTTTTGATGTTCTATACATTGCCAATACTTGGAATATTCAACCTCGCCTTTAATTCCCACTAATATAATTAAAATGAAGCTATGTTTTATTTCTAAGTAAAAGCATTACAACTTGGGTGTAAAATGACTTATATATGTAAAATGTAATTAATGCTTACAGGCATTTTAATGGAAATAAACGAAAATTCATATAAAACATAGGAAGATAAGGTTTCTAATCAAGCTAACTCTTTTTTATATTGTTTCACGTTAAGCGTACGTGATGAAAACTGTTCATTTACAAAAAAGATATCCTTTTATTTCGAGTGATAATTTTTAGACAGTGTCTTATGTTTTATTGCTCTTAACCAATGTCTTATTGTTTTAAACGATATGTGTTACGATAAAACTCTAATTTATAATTATAAACTACGAAGAAAATATCCATGGGAGTAACAATAATTAAAGCTTTAGACACCAATAAATGAAGCTTTTGAATTCTTTTGAAATTTGATTAGAAAACTCATCAAAAAGGTAAGTATTCTTTGATTCTTTCGTTTGTTATTTGGAGGTTTTATTCTCTTTATTTTCACAAACAAACTACTTAGACCATTCTCACTGCAAACTTTTCAGAGAAGAAGCATCTTATTTATTATTATTATGCTCTTTATTTCCACACACACACACGGAAATCCTCCTCCTCTCTCGTCCTAACAATAGCCTAAAGAAAATCCTTGATTACCAGTTCTTTTCCTAAAGCTGAGGCGCGGGAGAAGAACTTTCAACACGTTCGCAATCAAATAGCGGTATGGAGAACCGATGAACCGTGCCTCGTAATTTGCTGCCAACGCCCGGGGCGATGCACCAATTCTCAATAGGCCGTTCGCCCAATCAGATCACAGAATACGAAGGGGGGGGGGGGCTTATATACTGAGAAGCCCCCCCTCCCATTCTATCACCTCTTGTGACTAAATACATGTGTAAAAGGATCTGCGATAGACCATTCAGTTTTACGCATTGCTGGGCTGGTGGATGAATGTGTATTAGCATCGGGGCGGATAATGTTAAGGGTTAGATCGAGCGAAAGAATGTGTTGTTAGTGATTGAAAAAGGAGTTTCGGGGTGAAAAATGGGTGATTTGAACCCTTAATCTAGAATTTAACTAAATAAATTAGTTTTAGAAGGATTGAAAAAAACTATTGCTACATACTTTAATTAGTTTATATGCGGCTTATAAATTTATATAAAAATCTTTAATTAAAATAACTTTTTAATTTTTTTTCTATAAACAATCCTGTAAGCGATACATTCTAAAAAATCATTAAACAAAATTTAAGCTTTATTGCTGTACTTTTTAGTACCTTAAATAATACCTAAATTAGTAAAATCTTACTTTTTAGTAAATGATCACGTCCAAACTTGTTTTTACTCAAAGTGATGCCTTGAAAAACACATGAAGAGAAAGTCATTTTAAGTATACTGCAGACAAATTTAAGTGGACACTTAACCAGTATCATAACCTCTTTTTCTCATTAGACGAATCATAAACTGTTAAACACCCAAACCTACACAACTATCGATACTGATACATAACATCTCATGTTCTCTTAAGAGAAGACATCTATTTCTCCAGGCCTTATCTATATCCCTTCATTGCTTCCATCACTCCATCGAACCTGGCCATTATTCCAGGCTAATGCCTTTCCCATACATCGGGCATAAAACACGCGATATCTTAGCAACAGCAGGCAGGAAATGGCACGGGCCCGTATCTCCAACATCTGGTTCTATAACCCAACATAACCATCACATGCTGGGATGGCAATAACTCAGTCACGGGCATTTTGAACCTGGAGCAGGGATACATCTCCAGAAGCTGTTGTTGCTGCTGACCCCCACTCTCTAAAAGAACCATTCCACCTTAATATCCAACCACTCGTTGTTTCGGTTTGACATAAAATTAACTGATCCTCGACTGAGTTGCTACATAGAACTAAATGGATAGGGACCGACTGTTTAAGCTAATTCCCTATGACTTCCAATTTCAAAAGCGGGTTTTAAAGCCAAATGTTTTTCTAACGAAAGTATTAAATCTATTGAGTTGAGCTAGTTAAGCCATCTAGCTAGTTAAGCCATCATCCAGCTCAACCCACTAGATTTTAACTCAAAAGACTTTGTAAAGACGAATTTATAGTTATTTTTAGTGCATGAGTTTTTTTTCTGAAGATAACTAAATAGTTTTTTCTTCCTTGCTTAAAGCAGACTTCGAAGGTTTACGAACATCCCCAGTAGAAGCACCATTTAATTTCTTAGATTTTTTTGCACCTAGTGTCAAAGCTTGTTATAGCTTTGGCACTAGCTAATTTTTAGTAAACTCCCTCTCAACTAATTTTTAGTAAAATGGGTTTCAAAATAAAAATAATTCTTGATACCTATGAAGAATTTTTTTTTATTCTTCTTATATTACGTTTGACTTACAAGAAACTATCAGCAACCGGCTCATCAAAAGTGCATTTTAAAGTTCTATATACACACATAAAACCCATTTCGCGTACAAGGGAAGTCCAAGTTACACCAATGTCGTACCTACCCAGCCCCTTGTCTAAGGGAGAAGGGTGAGTTACGGATCCAATCTAAAGCATTAAAGGCCTTATAAATAACACTTTATTAACCATATTTTGTGGCAGGGCAATCGCCATTGTCAGTGGATTGGCCCGCTAGAACTTTTGTAGGTGAGGTGTGATGGATCTTTGGGAATGGACTGCCTGCCCTGTAAAAAGATTTCAGCTTGGGATGGATACTTTCATAGCATCTGCTCGTGATTTGATACTGAAGATCTTTTTCAGAGAGTATCTTTCCGAGAATATATACTTATGGATAAGTATATATTCTCGGATACGGGTAGCTTGTATAGAAAAAGATTGATTTGATTTGTGTTACTCTTTTTCTAACATTGTTGTAATTCGACTAATATATACACACAGAATTTTTTTTCTTTAAATACTGTAAGTGTGTTATCATATTTTGTTTGTTATCAAACGGTATTTGTGCTACATATTTATATGGATCTTCTTTTACATTCATAGTACAAATAGAGATGCTTAGTCTTAATTTAGAAAGTTTATATTCTCGGATAAGGGTAGCTTGTGTAGAAAGTTATTGACGTGATTTATGTCTCTTTTTATAAAATTGTTATAATTCAGGTATCCGCCTATGTTAGAAAGATTATTTTTAATGAAATTCCAGATTTATTATTTTATTTTTAAGCTTTATAGCCCAATTATTCTTGTTTCCAAAACTGTAAGAAGTTTAATTTTACGTCATCTAGAAACGAAGTTATGATTATTTTAATAATTAACAGAAGTCGAATTCAACAGGAAGTCTTATTTCGAAACCGAAACTAACTTTTTAATTGCTTATATTTAATTAGTAATTTTTTCTTTGTTATTAAGTTTTGCTTTAGTAATCTCGCAATATAAATGATTGATTGGTTACTTTTTCAAAACACGTTTGTTTGCAGAGTAAAAATTTCAGAACAAATTTCTGAGAAATGTAAATGTTGCTTTACAAACTTTCACGCAAAACATGATTAAACAAAAAGTTTTATAGATATATTCACCATTTTTTCCCAGCATATTCATCAAACTCTTTTACAGACAATGAACTAGAATCATAGTGTTCTACAAGTAATTTAATTTTTTATAGTGGTTTATCAAAGTAACAATTCTAAAAAAATGCATTTTTCAACGAAAACCCTGAGTATTGTGTTTCGATGAGCAATAACTTTTCTCATTTTCAATATAACTTTTAGATTTTAGATCATTACCTTTAACAGTAAAAAGGAAATTTGGTTATCTTAAGTAGTTTTTATGAAATCCGGTTTTGCATAATGGTGTTTTATTCCCGAATTTAACAACAAAATCGATCAAAATTTATTAAAAAGGAATTTGTATTCTAGATTATTTTTATTTTTTCTGTATATTTTATGCATATAAAGTGTTAAAAATATGTTTAAATGCTTAATAAATACCGTTTTTCAAAAAATTGTCTCGAACGTAGCGGTTACCTTCAACTAATGTGTAATTTTTTTTCTATAAATACTGTAAGTTTGCTAACGTTTTTATTTGCTAAGGAATGTTAAAATAGTAATCACAAATGAGTCGTTAATGAGTTAAAATCAAAGGCAGTGAAATGCGTGTACATTAGGATATTTTAAATCAACGAATAAAATTGTTTAATTTAGAATTGAACCCACTTTTAAAAGTTATACCAATTAAGGATTTTCAAATCACACCTAATGCTGATTTTTGGTATTTATGAGAAAAAATCTTCTGCAAAAATAAGTTAGCTTACGAAAAGTTGTACAAAATTGAGTACATATTTAATTATAAAAGGATAGGAACTTTTTGTTGATTATTATAAATAAATTTCACACAGAATTAAGGTTTTTTTACAGAATGAATACGTTCTGCTATAACTAACACTAAAATGATGAACCTTCCTAATTACTAGTTAACGTTTTAACTATAGCACAATATTTAAAAGTTGCATTCAAAGATTTTAAAGCAGTTTCTACCGCGTTATGTCAAGGACACTTAAAAAAATTGTGAAAGTTTTTGGAGAAAATTTTAGTTAGACATGTGTCGTTGGCTCATGAAAATAATAGCACGTCAAAGCTGTTTCCCAAGTACTTTAACGTCCTTCGAAGAAAATTCCTGACATTGAAGCATGGAAGGTTCTGCAATATTAGCTTCGCCTGCGTAATCGGTTAGTTTCGGAAAATATAAAACTTCTATTGCTCTTTCGGGATTTATGTGAAAAATCCGTGAGAAAGCATAAATTAGAAGTAGTTACCCGGGTAGGGCGAGAATTAATAACCCAATCAATAACATGGTGGGTCGTCTATTAAGTCGAAGGTGGTGTTTGATTTTGAAGAATTTACTTCTTCTGGAGGATGAGTTACTCGAAAACTTTGTAAATTTGGGAGTGTATGAAGTATTTTTATTTCTTTTACGATGTGTTTATTATACAATGCGTCAATAAGAGTTACTATTTGTTTAAAAAGTAATTCTAGCGGAAGCAATTTCATAAAGTTATAACTCATTTAAATTTTAAATTAGTGAATTAATTTCTTAGACTAAATGAGCATTCGAGGTTTTTGCAATCGTGAAATTGTTGTATAATATTAACGCATATACCGCCTTAATATTAATAATGAATGTAGTGGGATGAACTTATTTATCGATTAATACATAAAATAATAGCAAAGCTATTGGCCGTCTTACTTTTCCATAACGATAAGAATAGAAAGTAAAAAGAAGGAAACTTAACATACAATAAAACATATCTTGAAATATATACCAAGAAAATTTAAAATTCTTTCTAATCGACTAGAAACGTAAATGCAACTATAACATTCTATCCTCAGAGAAAATACATACTCATAAATCACATTAATCGAATTCATTCCTAATCACGAAGTTCTTTTATAGTCCGAAAACTCAATCCGATATCTTAACTGTCCATTGAAAAGTAATACCTAGAGGATGCTTTTGCAACAAGAAACCTCGAGTATGAAAGAATCCAAGTGACGTCATATCTCTGATTACGTCACAGCACATCCAATCCTTCTACTTTGCATATTATTCCGAATTCCCGTGTTACTCTTTCCCTTGACACCCTGCGATATCGGCAGACATTTGCGTAAAATAATTAAATATTCATGGATTTCTTCCAATGGTTACGAGATAAATTGAATGTACTCTCTTCCTGGAATGTTTCCGGCAGAAAAGTAGATTTGCACTTCTGTTTTTCGTTTTTCTATTTCTGTATCTTTTATTTTGGTTGTTTTTCGAGTGAAGTTTTTTTTCTAATCGAACACGAGGAGGTTGGTAAAGAGAGTTTCACCTTTTTATTTTTATAAATATGTAGGTGTAGACGAGAATTAGTTAAGAGTGGACTGATTCTAGCGAAATGTCGTTGCTTTTCGTGAAAAAGTGAAGCTTCTGTGATGTTAATTCAAAAAGAAAAAATTAAATTAGTAATGTACAGTGATCTATATGGTTATGTATGACTTATTTACGTGTTAGTGCACATTTCTAAATTTATATAACTTATCTTAGAAAATCCTGGTCGAGATGTTAACCTAATGTTTTGCCGAGAAAAAGTATTTTACTTAATGTAGCATTTTTGTCTGACTTTTGTATAGTTTTTAGAGATTCTACATCATGAATGTACGCGTACAAACTACAGTACGACAGTTAACTTGAGTTGAATTATCGACGCATTGGAGCTACACGAGGGCTATACAGTATGGAAGTCTGCACAGTGCACGTTTCGTTTTTATAGTGCCACAATTTAAACCTCGGACGTCTTATTCTTTATGCCAACGCCTTATTAAATATTATATTAATATTAAATCAAGCATTTGGCCTGTTTAAGGTCTTGAGTTGTAACATAAATGTTAATGAAAATAAAAATTTCGAGCCATGATTGGTCAATCCGTGTCACTTGAAACCGAGGACTAATTGGAGCACCGATCGCAAGAAATTCAAGAATGAAAGCTGGAAGAAATTTTGTTACGACAAAACCCATTTGTGCAAAACACTAGATTTATAAATTTTTGCTCCTAGATTTGAATGTATAATAAATTGGTTTAAAACAAAAATATACCTGAGCATAAATACAAAAGTCCATATTAGAAACATATTATTCAAAAGTATCCCTTTATACCAAGCAATTTTTCAACCATGCTTCAAAAACCAGAAAGTAATAAAAACATCCAGACCACCATGTCGATAAAAAATCCATTTTCTGGGCATAAACCTCCCAAATCGGGCCTAATCTTCTCGCGTCCACACCGGCTTAGAACACACCTACTTGAGCGAGAGAGAACACTCCTAGCATTACAATATAAGGTAGAAGTAGTCAAGGCATCAGTGACGGCTTTGGCGACAAAAATATGATGAAGGTATCAGATTTCGATTTGCAAGGGAAGCGGAACCTTCATTAGCATAATTACGAGGATATCTTCTCGCGTCTGAATTCAGACGATGCAATGGGGGGCGGGGGAGGGAGATATCGTCTTTCCTGCCACCCTTGTTAGTGGAGAGTTTCCTGTCGTCATAATCTTCGTCCTTTTGACTTTGTTTGAGAGGTTTAGTCGCGAGTATCATTTTTCGAGAGTTTACTTTTAATCGAAGATGGTCTGGTTGCGATGGAAGGTATTGTCTGTGGGTGTATTTTTTGAGATGAGACATCAAATTTTAAACTGATACAGTTTGTAATCATATTTTTATCTAGTTGAATAATGTAGTTACAGTGTGATATTAACATAAGACAAGTAAAAGTTTTGATAAACGAATCTTTGAAGAGATTTTTTATGTTAAAAACAAAAAAAAAATGTTAAGGAGAATGACATTTTACGATATAAAAATAAATAACCGGAAAACAAACCCGGAAGGATAAAAATTAACGGATGTTTAGGTTATTCAAATATTTTGGATTTTTTTTTACATCAGAGTAGATTTTTGAGACATCTGATATGCAGCTTAATATTTTTGGTCAGCTGTAATTATTTTAATCAACAATTAAAAGTGTAAGTTTCAATACTTTTACCATCTTCGTTCCTTTTAATTTGACCACTTTAAATTTTTGTTCTCGATGAAATTGGCGAGTTGGTAGCATTTTAGGAAATGTATCAGAAGCATTTGGGGAAATTTATAACTATGTGAAGGGTGAAAGAGTTAAAAAATAAAATGACAGAATTTGTTGATTAATTAGCCTAAACTAGAATTAGCCAATTTGGCATTAATTTAAGCTTTTACTGAAATTACCACTTTGAGACACGAATTGTTGATAAGTTTTAAAATTATTTCAGAAGCTATCTTATTTGATTCAAATTCAATTTTAAGGCGTGTCAACAATTAAAATTTTATCTTTACCAACTTTATGATAATTTTCAATTTAAAAAGAGGAATGCATAAGAAAAGTCAATTTATTAAATGTTATCTATTGTAGATTTCCGATAGTTGAATTTTTCCTGAAAATATCAAAGTTTTTGTTTCAAATTTTTTGATAGTTCTTTGAGATAATTTAGTTTAAAAAAGCTAGCTACCAATGATTTTAATTTTCATGAAAAACAGTAACCTTTCTTCATATGAGCATAAAACACTATACGTTTCCAATTTAAGCATACATAAATACTTCATCCTTTTCATAACACAACCGCATTCTATTAGAAAACAGGACAGAACACAAAATGAAATTCCAACCAGAAATGACATAATAAAACCCGCCATCAAAGGTCTAATAAACGCCATCCCAGGCGTCCCATATAAGATTGCGAAATCCCACATCACCTAGGACAAAGCCGTGAAAACTACCCGTACACACATTGGGTGATTGGTAGCGAATAACAATGATAAAAACACAGTAACTGTCTATCCTTTCTTATATTTCGTAAAAGTTATGGACAAAAGAAATTAACGTCGTGAAATATGACGTTGGATGACAATTGCTTTTGGGCTTAAGGGCTGCGAATAGGGTATTACTTGGTGCCATAGCAAAACAAATTTTATTCGCGTAAAGTGTCAACAAAAGGGTATAAACCGGTTCCGTGGCTTGATTTTTATGTATTTTTGGGAGATTGGGAGGCGGAGTGAAAATTGCGCATTATAGACGAGTTTTGCATTTTAGATGATAAAACTGAATATTCGATAGCTTCATAAAACAAGTCTATTTTGTTTAAACTTGTTTGAATAAAAAAATGTTTTGTACTAGATGCATTTCTCGGCTTACAAGCATAATTCTTAATAAATAATTTGTGTAATTTATAATTCAATAAATTAAAATTTCATTTTCTTTAACTAAGAATGCAAGATATTATAAAAGAAATACTATGAAATATAATTTATTAGAAATTAATAATTAAAAATTCAAAAGAAGACACTTTTCACAAATAATTTTCTGATTATAATTATTTCTGTTAGTAAAACATGGAAGTCACCATTTATCAAAATATTAAAAAAAAATTTGGTTGATATGACAATTATACTCAAAAACACTAACAAGTGTTTTAGGAACGTAAAAAATATAAACCCAAAAATAGCATATAACATTTATTATTATTTACTATTTATAGAAATATTTGTATAATAGACAAAAACGAATCCACATAAAGAAATTAAACGCAAATGAAATGTATTTTTACAATCAAATAAAACATTAATCCAATTGTTTCTTTACTTAATGACAAAAACAAATGCATTTATTTTTAAAGTCTAGTCTGACTGCTACAAATGAGGACATTTATCAAGGGCAATTAATTGAATTTCTCTTTATCGGGAGAAGAGAGATACGAAATCGACCCAATAAAAAAACCCAGCGACACCCCTTCGCTCCTTAAAATTCTTTTTGCTTTCTCCTTTTTTTCGCCAGGAAAAAAACTGGAAAAAGTTGGGAAAATAATGAGTAAAGCGATAGTCATACCATATATATCCTGGGGAGTATCAAGTCGTGTCACGTGCTAAAAAAGACGTAAGAGAAAATACCTGTTGCAATTGGATAGTAGACGACGTTTCATTTTCTTAATGTAATTGGTCGTTTTATTCACTTATTTGATCGTTTGTTACAATTTGGAGGATATTTTAGAAACGTGTGTAAGCTAAAAGATGTTTTTTTTACATTTAAATTTATTTTACTGAAATGTCGGTATAAATATGGTTGATTGTATAAGCAAAGATAGTTAAACAATCCTTAATGGAATAAATTGGTTATTGTCAGAAATTCGTAATGGTTCTATGCTTCTGCTATTATTCCTTCGCTTAGAAAAATATTTTTACCACCCAAAAGCTAAATTAAAAAAATTATTATAAACGATCGATAACCTCATAATATATTGTGATATTTCCTATTGTTTAAAAAAATGTGAAAGCTGTTATGCATTTATTTTATCATTATTAAAAAATATTTGAATGAATTATCATAAATACACATAACAAATAACACTTTTGCAATGTTAGAATTCTTATTTTTACGTATCAATAATTTTCATAGTGATTTAAAATGATTTTATAGTTCTTTTTTCGCAAAATATATTTATGATGAATGATAGTCTAATAATGATAATAAGGGACATTAAAATATGGGTGTATATTTAAAAATAGAGCAATATTAAATTGTTAACAAATACATATATACATACTTATTGTCAAGGTTGTATAGTTTTAGCTAGCAATTTTTAGGTCACAATATTAAAAAAAATCTAATAAATCCTACGAAATATTAAATAGTCCGCACATTTATACACATTTCTATAATCCCATATACATGGGACACAAATAAGACCAGCCAAACACAATTACATCCCGAAAAAATGCGACATTTCCAGCATCGTTTGTACCCCAATAACAAAACATCTCTTGGAATGCGGAGGATGGAGAGCAGTAGAGGGATGGAAGAGGAGAAAACCTGTTGCTATAGCAACTGGACGCTTCTTCCCATTTCCTAATGGATGGGAGGAGAATAGTAGGTGACCCTCCTCTGAAAAGACGACCCCGGTCGCACTGTGCACGTAGAAGCTTTTTCATTATTTATGAAGTATTCCACGATGATTTCTTTCCTGCAATGCTTGCAGCCAATCACTTAGCAGTTCTTTCCCCCCTACAAGCATTTTATTTTATGTTATTGACAAGTTTTGCTGCATCATTGCAGTTCTTAGGGGGAAGGAAATGCGTTTTTGTTTTGTTTGAATGCGAATGGAATCTTTTCTTATTGTTGAGCGGTGAGGGACATTTTTTTGTGTGTGGGTATGGATTGTTTTGAGGGTTTGGATATTTTCTTTTATGAATTGTTGTAGATTTCATGAAAATAAAATTAGCGTGGCATAATTATAATTTTAATTTGAAAAACAATTTTTAATTGATGTTTTACATTTACAAAGTTTGTCATAATGAGTTTGTTTGATAGAGGTTTTTGAGTGATTATTTTGAGTAATGTAAGGATTTTTAAATTGTCTATGCCTTTTCAACTAATTTTTTATAAAACATATCGAGTTGGTGAACATACTTTGCTTGTAATTTAAATAGTAAAATTGAAGATTCTATTTTAAATGAAAATGTGATTTTGGTATAGGTGCCTTTTATACGCATGCACTATGCACAATTGAAAAATATATAAGGAAATAAAAATGCAATAATCAATATTGGATGGCAAACATAAATAATAAATTAGTTTTGTTATATATACTGGCTTAATATTATTTTACTTAATAAATTATAAACTGATAAATTGATAATTTAAATCAAAGACCTAAAAATATTTTAAATCCCAAGATCGTTTTTTATTTAATTTCATTGAAAAAGTCGTTAATTGAACCTTAATGATTAAAGAAAGCATTCACCAGCAGCATATAGTTTTATTTTTTTTCATGGCACAACAACAAATAACTTAAAAATAACCAAGAGGAAAATAATAATTAAAAGGGGTAGCTAAGATAAAAATGGCTTAATCACAACTTTTTTTAGATGCCTTCACAAATAAATTGGAGCATTTATTATGCAAACAAAATAATTGAGCACCCCATTAAAACACAAACTTCAAATCTAATCAATTCTGTCAAATTTCTCAAGATTAATTGGACGCGAAGTCCAGATCGTGATAGGAATAAACTGATTTGGCAAATTTTCTTTGGAGGGAAAAAATATAATGTGGGATAATAGAAGCAAAAAAATATTCAAAGTTTCCAAAGAGAATACCTAATCATACAGGCCTTAACAAGATCTAAAACACTAATTAACATGAGAAAAAATGAGGAAAAAGTTCATCTGATTACCTGTTCTGTTAATTTAGGAATCTCGTCCATTGATCGAGGACTTTTCATTTGTGTTTTTTCGTGCCATATCAAAGGCTTTTATTTCGAACTCTTTTAATTCTTCTAATTTAATTTCGAAATATTTTCCCTTCACGCCGTGAAAAAAATGCTGCTGCGAATATGTCAAAGTTGCTTCTTACAAAAAGAGGTTTTTATGCAGGCCGTCAATTACTTAGAATGCCCGTTCTTTTACCATGGAACATAGAAACAAAGTTCTTTTTTTTATTCTGGTGGAACGAAAATGTTCCAAACCACAGGAGATCTTCAAAGATAAGGAAGAATAGGGGAACGGAATTCTCTTATCTTTTTGGCAAAGAAGAATGCAGTAAAAAAAGAAAGTAGAATTTTCAAAATTGCATTTGAAGCAATAATTGTGATATCTGAACGAAAAAAAATATCTCGATGATCTTTTACCTTTTTAAATTATCATTTGTGATTGGCCTTAAAAGTAATTGTATGTATTTATTAGGTCTTATCATTAAATGGTATCAACGTATTTAGCAAAAAAGCAATATTTTTTTTGACAAAGTAGCCGCTTAACTTTTTGTTGATTTGATTCACAATGATTGGGCTTGCTTTTTTTGGCATTTGTTTTCAGTTTGACGGTTTTATAAGGCTCTTGAAATTAACTTTCGAATCAATAATGCTTATTTATTATTAAATGATACAAAGAATTGCTAATGTAGAGAAATTAGTGTTTAGTGTCTGGTACACTTAATTTAATTTATTGTATAATAAGATAAAAGATAATGAACACACCAGGAATTTTTTGGAATTAGCAAGCTAAGATTATCATCAGTTTTGATTTGGATTCAATTTTTTTTGTCTTGATACAATTTAAAGAAATATTTCTTTGTTGCGAGCTGCGCAAACAAAAAACAAGATAAAGTTACTTCTAATTGTATAAATTGAAATACATTTAGATAATTTTACATAGTTGCCTCAATTCAAGTAAAGATTAAAATGTTATATGATAACGTTTTCACCTGCAATTGATAGTTTTTAATTTTGGAATACTTAATTGAGAGAAATCATAGGTGAGTTTTTTTGTTATATTAAGCATTAATAAATGCTTGAAGAATTCTATTTGAATAATTATTCCGCTTATTTTGACATTGAATTTGTATAACCAGTAAAAAAACATAATGTCTCTTTTGGGGGTTTTATATAGAAAAAAAAACAGAATGGCTCGAAAGTCAGCTAAATATGTAACATTTTTTAAAAAAGATTTTCAAATAAATACAAAGGAAATACTATTTTATTATTTTTAAAACACCCTTTTAAAATATATTTATATAGTTACGTGAACCATTGATATATTATTTGATACTAGGGTTAAAGAAATAGAAGGGAGAAATGAAAGGAGAATTAATGAAAGTTAAAGAGAAATGCATTACGTGTTGATATAGTCATTACGTAAAGCTTTAAAATGAGACTCAAAAGAGCTTAAATCTCGTCTCTTACCAAATCCATTAAATGACATTTACAAAATTGCAAAAGGATCAGATAATAATTTTTTTACAACTTTCATCAAATTAAAATGTCTCTCGAAAATCTCCTTTTCCCAAATTACTTGTAAAATACCTCGAATCAAAGAGTGTAACTGCTAAACAGTACGACTCTGGGTGAAATTAATAGTCCCTGAGAGGAAAATTAAAAGTCGATGCAATCCATGCAAAACAAAAACTCGTAAGCGACTCCAGTCTCGCGAGGAGAGTTACAGCCGAAACTCGACAATATAGCCCGGAAATCGGGGCCCTTTTAGGGAATAATTCCCTTAATGAAACTAATACAATCGATGGCCAAAGATGGGCAAAAAATATCTTAATGGTTTCACACCTAATGGTGCGACGGGGCTTCGAAGGGTCCTTCAAAGATTTCATTTTAATCTCGCTTAATGATGGTGTCCCGGCCCACTTGGGAAGTCACAAATGGCTTTTTGTGCCCAATTTTACCGTGATTTGATTGCAGGAAGAGTGATAAGACGGAACTTTTGAAATGCTCAGCGGATCGAAGGGGCAATTCGTGAGTTTTAAAGGGAATGTCGGGGCTTAAGTGACTTTAAGGGGAAGCGCGTAATGTGTAATTAAATAATGAAGTAGGGTAATTCTATTTTTGTTTTTGGATATGTGAGCTTGGTTTTAGAGCATTACTTCGTGGAATGACGTGATTTACATTTATTTTACGCAAACTTCTTTACAGACAAATGTAATAGCACTCTTAAGCCAGTTCAATGATAAAATATTTACACACAAATGTAATAGCACTCTTAAGTTCAATGATAAAATATTTCCGTTTTCAAAATGATTATAAACTACCACAGATAAAAATAAATATGAAAGTTATGTTTATAAAAGTACGTATACTAAATTTGTTTTTCTGAAAATATGTGTATCGTTCCTTTTAAAGAATATTTACAGTTCATATTTTAACAAGCGACAGTCCACTTTTATTTTACCTCAAAAGATGAAATAAAATAAATTTATGCTTCATTTTAAAGCTTTAGGCTTTCCAGCATAGAAACAAAGCATAATTCTTCCACTAAAATGTTGACAATCGCACTCCATAAGCAAAAAAGTATCTCTTTTAAATAAAGCCTATTATTCATAATAGAAAAAAAAGTACCTTTAAACTATAAATAGCGATTTTTTTTTATCTAAGTCATTAAGACAGCTTTACACCTTTTTTTTATCTTCTTTGCGCAGCGTGTATGGTAACCATATTTAAATTTCAGGACACTATTTTTCACACAGCTAAGAGGTAACTAAGGATCTTCTTAAGGTTTTTTTTACGCAGCACACTCCCTTAATGAGCCATTAAATTTTTACTTGCTTTCTCTGCGATATTAACGATGCATGAAACGGGTTTTTGTTCATTTTTGGACAAAATTCTATGGAGCAATGGCTACTTTTTTTTGCCTCCCGAAAAGGCGCACCTTTATCTTCAGCCACAATCTTAATAGCAACCGAGCTTTTCATTTGTTGCTATTTTTAGGATTTTAATAAGCAATAGTAACAATGTATGGGGCACTGAAAACGACAGGGATTCGAATTTATTTTTTAATGATATGTACACTCTCTGAGCTCAAATAAAAATAATTTTCATGTTCTCTCGGAGGACATCCCAATGAAAATAAGTAAAAGAATGGTTTACAGAAAGTTTTTTCGTACTTAACGTTTTATTTAAAGTGTAAATTAAGGATAAATTTTGTCATAAAGGCTTTGTTTTGAAGTAATTGTTAATATCTAAATGTTAGTCGATATCAATAATAATTGTCTTGCACATGATATATTATTGAGAGCATCCTCGACTTATACCTTGTTACAAAATAAACTTGAAATTTAATTCAATAATTTCATAGAACTTTCTTGTAATGGAATTTCATTAAAGTCATCATCTATTTAAAATAAAACATAAATTTACTAAATTAGTATGCGGAATGAATAAGATTTTTGAAGACCCAACTTCTTTTAACAGGTTTTGTTTCAGATACATGTATCTCTTTACTATACCCTCTACGCACAGAAATATAATGAAAACATCCTTCGAAAGTGATAGTTTACCTAAACTATCTACATTAGCACATTCTAAGTACTAATTTTCTTGGAAAAACGAAAAAACAAAGCTGGATTTAAATTCCAGAAAAATAATCTTAATTAAAAGGCAATTGCAAGAACGAATTAATTAACGAGATATCCAGATGCAGACGAGCTTTCGACAAGTCAAATGAACCTCCACGAAAATTGTCATCTCAGGTAACGGAATTATCTCAAGCGCAATCCCGCATTTAATTCATTCGGAGTGAATGTGCGCAAAAATAAACTTCAGGCCACATTAATTACACCGAAAACAATTAATCACCTGGAGCTGGAGAATGCTAAGCTTCTTCTTCGCACCCTGGAGTCGCGTATTCGCCTACTCGAATAATCCAGGGCTGTCACCAGCTTTGTATAAAAGGGTACGGGGAAAGTTTATACAGATTTATTATCCGAAGAACGTGTACAGAATTGAAAAAAAACCCCACCTGCATATCAGGTACAAAATGGTATAACTCCATTTTTGTTATTTTCTAGGAAAGAAAAGAAACTACAAAAAATCTTAATGCTTATATGGGGAAAAACGTATATTATTACATTCAGCTTCTAAATTTTAATTTTAAATTTACATAAAATAATGTAATATTTAGGCCACATATTTATTTAATTCTACATATCTAAATGTTAAAGTCTAAAAACCGTTCTTGCTGGAGTTATACCGTTATTCAAAATTACAGAAATGTCATCTTGTTTAATGAATCGTAGCTTGTTGAAAGATATACAGCAATGGTGTACAGGAAACAGCTTGAGAGCTTTTAAGCTGCGTAAAATTTATTTTAATTACGTTTATAGTGAATTAGTTATATTGTATTAGTTTTGATTTTTTGATCTCATATGGAAATTTATATTTTGAATATTGAATAAAGGAATGCATATTGATATTAAATAAATAAAGAAATCGTATTAAATAATATTTGAATAAACTTGATCCGACACTATAAAGGAAAAATTCCACTTTTTGGCACAAATTTTTTTTTAAAGAGTGGCTTATACTTATTTAATAAAGTCAAGTATAAGGAATTCACAGTTATGGTATATACATATTTATTATTGCAAAATTAAAAAGTAATTTCTTTAAAGTATATTATTTTAAATTGAAATTTCACAAAAGTTGGCTTTTAGGTGCATTAATTTATTCTACCATTACCCCTAAAAACATGAAATCACTCCACCATACATTTCGAACAAAACCGAAATGCATACATCTAAAATAATCAATAAATTTCTGCTCACACTAAAAATGACCCAAAATCAACATAATTAAAAACGCTTTTGCAAAGGGCCTTCGACAATTTCGTGGATATCGCTGCAAATTTTAATGCAAATGGAAAACAGCTTAGAGCGCTCTTCCAACGCCCGTGCATAAAAATTCCTCAAGTGCAGGTTGACTCGAACGATCGATGCGAGTGGGTCCGGACCCTCGAAGTAAAACGTCGTTACAAATACTTCTGGCAAGGCTTAACTTTTAAAACAGAACCGATTTAGCCACCCATAAAACTGCGTTTACCCGCAAAACGGGATTTTAGTGTCGAGAGTGAGTTTTAATTTGAGTTTCGGCTCAAAGCGTGAGTTATGGAATCTTCGCTGCCTTTCTAACTGCGATTAGAGATTGTCTTTTGGAGAGTTTTGGGAAGAGATTTGAGAATTTTTAACGATCTCGATGCTGCAGAATTCATCAGGGTGTTCAGTAATTGTCGTGTCAATTTGGATAATTGGTCGGCACTCTTGGAGATAATTAAGGCCTTGGTTGAATTTAATTTGAGGAATGATTAGCTCATGGACAGCCAGCGGGTTTTGCCCTTTTGTTAATAAGATTTTGATTGAATGCCGCGAGGGGAATTATTAAAACTTTTATGAGTTGATTTTGTTTAAAAATATAGTTAATGCAACTAATAAGTGATGTTAAATTCTTAGTATTTTAATGAGACCATTTTATTTGGGTAAATAATTTATTAACATTGAAATGGGTGAAATAATTTTTTTATATTAGGTAAAATAAGAATTGTTTGTTAAATAATTGTAGTTTGTGATTAAATTTAATAGTTTCTAAAAGGAACATTTTGTGCATTTAAATAAAATAAAAAGGGAAATACAAAAAACGCCTTTAAATTGAGCCATCAATTTTTAGTTCAATTTTTTCTTAATCAATTCAAAGGATCAATCCGTAAAAAATCCCAAACATTTATGCAAGAAGACCATCCATCTTATTCAAGAAAAAACCTCGCTACAAAACCTTTTTAACCAGACCCTCACCACTTCTTCCAAGCATATCAACACACCACCCACCAGAAAATAAATAAAAAAACTCCAATAAACAAGATCAAGAGTCCCAAAATAAAAGAGACAAGATATAGAAGTCTACATCTCCCCATAGATACCGCGCCGTTGACTGATGCCCTTGTCTTCGCTACTTATCTGAAAAATTCGTAAAGCCTCAGTTTGTCTGGCGGCATAAGGGGTTTATCCATCTCCCAGGCTTCATCAGCGGCGGAAAGAGGGATAACGTTATCTGCGCCTTGTTGCAATGGCAAGTGAGCACAATTCAATCACCCGGCTGTAGATAGAGACCGTTTTTATCAGAGCTCTTTCTGGATGCTGCCCTGGAGAGCCTTGACCATTGGATTGTTCAAGAGGGCTAGATAGCTGGACGTATAGATTTGGATAGTTTATGAATTACTTTCTGTGATATATGTTTTTGCTTGAAACGATTTATTATTTTTAACGTTTATTTCCTGTGATAACTTTCTATAAAAACATTAAACTAATATATTATTAGTTTAACCCTTTTTGGTTAACGACGTTAAAACAAAAAAACCTATACAAAATATTTCAATGACTAGTGTATTTTTTGTGTTTAGATCAGTGTATATCGCAGAAAACTTAATTGCTTTATATGAGATCTCGTTGAACACAATTCAATCACCCGGCTGGAGATAGACCGTTTTTATCAGAGCTCTTTCTGGGTGCTGCCCTGGATAGCCTTGACCATTGGATTGTTGAAGAGGGCTAGATAGCTGGACGTATAGATTTGGATGGTTTATGAATTGTGGTATATGATTTTGCTTTAAAAGATTTCTTATTTTTAACGTCCATTATTTTAGTTTAATTTTGGATATATAATTTTTTTTAATTAATAGTATTAGTGAAATCCTTTTTTAGTTAACAACGATAAAATGAAGAACCGGTAGTAAATGCTTCAATAATTAGTGTATTATTTTTGTGTTTACATGAGTGTACATTGCAAAAAAATCAATTACTTTATATGGAATCTCGTTGATACAGCAAAGGAGCACAATTCAATCACAAGGCTAGAGAGAGAGAAAGACCGTTTATATCAGAACACTTTCTGGGTGCTGCCTTGGAGAGCCTTGACCATTGTAGTGTTTATGAGGGCTAGATATCTGAAGTATAGATTTGGATGGTTTACGAATTGCTTTTTTGTGACACAAGTTTTTGCTTTGAAATATTTCTTACTTTTAATGTCTATTAGTTTATCTTATTTTTGGATAGCTTTCTAAAAAAACATTTAACTGGCGTTTTATTAGTTTAATCCTTTTGGGATTAACGGCCTTAAAATAAAGAACGAATACAAAGTATACTTCAGTGCTAAAACTTAAATGCTTTGTATGGAATCTCGTTGATATAGCAAATGTGCACAATTAAATCCCCGGGTGGAGATGAAGACTGATTTTATCAGAACTCTTTCTGGGTACTGCCTGGTGAATCATGACTATTGGACTGTTTACGAGTGGTATATATCTGTATTTGAGCTGTTTATCAATTATCCACGATTTAAGATATCTCTTTATCATAATTGTTGTTGGTTATGACTCAAAATATATATTCTTTTTTTAAAATGTAGATTTATTTATTTTATTTTTTAATTATAATGTCGTTGTTTATTTTTAATGAAAATAAACTACTAACTTTAAATTGGGATTTATTTAACTACTAGGAATAGTTTAACATGTTTAAATAATTTATATTGTGTATATATTTTTTGGAAGTCAAGAAAATAAATATATTTTCTTTAATTTATTTTTATTATATCTTTCCATAGTTACTGGTTAAAGTTTTTAGTTGAATATTTTTAATATTTTCAAGAGAAATTATGTAATTATTATTAAATATTTACTTACTTTCAGTTTTCTTTTTAACTTAACAATTTTAAAAGAAAATGAAAACTACAAAAGACGTAAACTGAGTGGTTTATATAAAAATAAAACAAAAAAAAAATTCTATTTTTTACAAATATTTTTTTTTACAAAAAACGTCGATGTAAAACAACTTTTCAAACTTTTACCACAAGATAAAATTATGATAACTATAAAGTGATCAATCAAGTAGTTGTTGACAGTTATGAATCTGTGTCAATTTTTTAAGAATCTGAGTTCTATCCATCAGATAAATTTCATCATTGAAACTTTTTTTTATATAAAACATTCCTACGGATAAAATAAATTTTTTTTTAGATGTTTTTAAAATATACTGTAAATTTAATTTGAGATAAAACTTTAGCAACACATACTGTCTGTACAACGAAAAGTTATTGAACGTTAAAAGTAAACTCTTTCATAACGTAATGTAACGTAACGTAATTAACGTAATTGCAAACTCATCATATCGAAAATTTAGATATATTAGTAGAGTGAAGTAGCATGGAAATATGTTATAAGGCTGTTTATATATTTGAAAAGGCTAACGTAGAATTGAATAGATGTAATGCTTTAATGAAATTATATTGCTGTATTCATGGGAATATTGCATATGTTTTATGACTCTTACATTTTCTTGCAAACGATAGTAATACCTATAAGCTGCTCAAATATACTATTAGTAGCCTAATACTAATATTTTTAAATCACTTGGTAACTAAACATCAGAAGTAGCAATGATTTTAAAATAATCTATGTTGAAAATTATAATTCTTTGCTCTCAAAACGGCAATACATAAAATAGTGTATCACATGAGGTAGCAATTGTAAGCAGTTATCTGAAAACTGTAAATCTACAATGATTTCTTCTATGGGCTTTAATGAAATAAATAATTAGTATATAAAATATTTTTTGTTCAAGAATAAAATTAAAGATATGTTAAAAAATGCAATTCAAGACAGATAAGAAAAGGTGATACGAAATACAATGATAAAACTCATCAATAGTTAAAGGCCTCGTCTTAAAAACGTTCCAGCCTTTCTTCATAACGGCGTGTTTGAAGCGAGAGTTCCTTCAAAGGAGAATTCGAAATTACACCTTCTGGAGAAGCAAACGATTCAATTTTCTTTTGAAGTGCAGTGAAAACAGCGAACGGGGGTATCGTGAAGGGATGAAGAAATGAACCTGGCATCGTTACCAGCCTTGGATCGTATAACCTTACACTTGCCTCGTTCTGATAAAGCTGGAATCGTAATTTTGGATTATTTTTCGGATGAAAAATGGTACGAGAAATATTTTTGAAAAATATATAAAATAGGGTTCGTAGAGGAGTTGTGAATTTTTGTTAAAAACTGGTTAAATGATATTATATAATATGGTATATTTATGATTTTTGTTATAAATTATGAGATTAGTGATGATTTAATTCAGTTTACAGTGACACAAATGTTGTTCATAAATTAAATTTTAAAATCAGGAATAAAAGACTCCAATAAATATGAAAAATATGGAAGGCGCGTAATCCATTTGATATTTGTATCATTATATTTAAATTGCTTTTACAACTAACACGTGTGCAGTTTTGGTCTTGATAAATAAAGTTATATCTAATAAAACTAATATGCATAGTGAGCCAGTAAATTTATTATCTGATCTACATAAATTAATATTTTTAAATTTTTTAAAACACATTTGGCCAAACTCTTAAAAAAAGAACAACTGTACTCCATAAATACTAACCTTGCAAATAGTTAATTATTTATATAACGCCATTTTTTTTAAAATTTACATTTTTAAAACAGTTGAGGTTTATTATTCAATGTGCTTTAATAGCGAACATTTAGATTTCCAATTCTGGATATTTTAAGGTAACAACATAAACCATTTTAAACCTCAAATATAGAGAAGACCCTCAAAACATTTTGCTCGAATTGAAACGGTCCATCTTGATAAAAAAAATCTGAAGAAGAAAACCCAGCAAAAATACGGGCGAAAAATGTCCGAGTTGGCGATCGTAAACTTCATGAACCCTTTCCTACAAGTTGATGGACAGCGTAATATAGCAGAGACGCCACATTAAATGTGGAGGGACTATGTCCCCTGTTTCAGAGATGTGTAACTTAATAACGTAAAACCGTTATAACTAGTTATTTCAAAGAGCAACGACAACATGATATAATTCATGTTAAAGAAAACAACTTTTTTTCTTAAAATTATTTTTTTCTTCAAGAATGTAGAATGTGTACCATAAATTAGAGTAATTTGTCATCTCATTTAGTACTATTATTATTTTTTGTGGTATTTTAATAAGTGTCAAAACTGTTTTAAACAGTAATCAAAATTATTCAGGTAGAAATCTATTAGTAGGATTTTGTGATTGGACCAAATTTTATCCGAGACTTCAAAGTAAGAAAGGCCATATTTCCAAACTTTATGAATATATAAAAAAGCTATTATTGAAGAACTTAATATGAAATTAAATTTTGTATTTAGAGGCCAAAGTACAATTTAAAAATGTAGAACTAAAGGTTCTACATGAAATATCCTGTATGATGATAAAAATTGTAAAAATTGTTTTCAATAAATTTTAATGATAAGAAATTCGGAATACTTATTATTCTTGAATATTTAAAACACATACATACATATTAGTTCCAGATTTAAAATTAATATTAAGGAATCACAAATTTATATTTAAGAAAAATAATACTTTATTAAACACTTAAAAAGAACAAGATTCAAGAATATCAGTTGTTCTAAAAAAGCATAGTCTATTCGTTGTCAAGGTGGCGGTATCTGTATCATACCGAATTTATACTGCCAGTACTCAAGTACTCCCGGGAAAAGAAATAACAGCTCTGACCTCGTTTTCAATGCTGGGAGCAATTACTATAGAGGGGATAGAGCCGAGTTGAGTTGTTTTTTCGTGCGTGTATAAGTCGTCTGAAACGGAATGGTCTTTGCTGTAGTGTATGCGAAACCGTTAGAGGGACTGCTATAGGATATCTCACGTTTTAAGACCGGATGCAGTTGTTTCTTAGGGTTAGGCCTTGTTTGTGGGGTTCTTTGGTACTATCTACGCATTTCTTTGGATTGTGCTGGTATTGCGTTGTAGATAAGGTTTGGATGGTTTTTTTTTCAATAAAGGATGGAGTAAAGGCATTCTTTCAAAAAAGACCGGGTTTTGTATCGGATACAATGACTTGTCAATTGAAAAGAAATATTGGGTTATATTTTTTTGGAAATAATGAAAGCTACTTGTTAGCAATGTGCTTTAAGACTTAAGAGCATATTAAAAAGTGGAATTTGAAAAAAAAAGGTTTTAATAAGTAAACTAAAGTTTTTTTTTTAAATAACTTTTCTAAAATAAAAAAAAACTGCTTAAAATTACTTATGTCAAGGTTATTAGTAATAACAACACGAAATACTTTAGCAGTTTTAAATATTTTTAAAATAGTGAATAACTATTCAATCTGTCTTTAGGATTCAAAGTAAAATAAACATTGATTTAATAAAAAGATGAATAATGAAAAAAGAAAAATTCGATAAGATATTTCAAAGCTTTTTTATTCATTAATTTTACATCAATGTATGTTATTGAACTTAAACCAGATATTTCATTTCTATAAAATCTTAGTTATATAATATTTAAACATTTTATATAAAATAAAGGATAGCTTTTTATTTTAAGTGGTGGTGTTATTTTTTAAAAATAGGAATTGTTACTATTTTGTTGAAGAAGGAAAAGTTCTTAATTTATGTACAGTTAAAAATAATAAGTTACATGTTAACGAAAATATTTTTATCCGAGCTAATACACTATTTTATTTTGAAAGATAAATTATTTTATGTGTTCGAGTTTTGCAGTAAATATTGTTCGTGAAGAAGCATAAAAAATATTGAAGTGCCGCTATTATAACATTGTACATGAGCCCTTTTTTCTTTTGAGATACAGATTTATATGAATTGCTTTTTTATATCAAAAGTTTCTATGTCTTATTTCATACTTTCATCTACTTTCTTAGTATTATGCAGTTTGAAAAATGTATAGCAACCTGAAATGTCAGTAGCTTGTTTGTTATATCAGCCTATGTGTGTGCGCCTTATAAAAAACACTGAGAAGCAATATAAAAAAATAAAAATATATTGTTAAAAAAAATCTGCAACGTATTATAAAAAGAGTCGGTGTCCTATTTCATAAAACTGGACACGAGCCTTTCATCTACTAAATAACATGAATGTATCTATAAAGAATTTCAGAGAGTTTGTGAAACATGATGATTTTTACTTGTGACACACACGTTTTTTTCTTCTAAAAATAGCACTTTTATTTTCGTGTTCGTTACTTTTTTTTACTTCTGTTTTTCTGTGTGTTGTGGTCTCGATTTGTATTCCGCAAAGAAAGCGAAGCTTTTATTTGTTGAAAAAATGATTTATCAGTGTGACGCCTTATTTTAGAAAATAGAAAGTCGTTGGGTGTAACAATAGAAGCTGAACTTAATTTACATGCATTATAGTAGATGTGTTTTGATGTTTGTCGCAAGAAAAGCAGATTTGACTGCTAAAAGTATGAAGTTACGAAGCATTTGAAATAAAATTGAACTGAGAGTTTACATTTTTGACATCTTATGTAACTGTTTTTTCTATTACGTAGAATTTTAAATTTTTTAATCAGCTTGTGTTTTTCAATTGATATTATATACAATTTTATTATAATTAGACTAAGCATAGTTTTACCCCAATAACTGTTTATATATGTATTTGGTAAGTACAAATCTGGAAAAACACAAACCTATTGAACTAAAAAAAAGGTGCTAATTTGTTAAATATTATTCACACATATTTTCTAATATATGATTGTGAAGTTAATATCAATTAAGTGTGATGCCTCTAGTTGAAATACATGTGGAAGAACTATAAACTATTGACAAACATAGAATTTTAGTTTTCTCATTTTAATATCAGTTGAATGTAATATTCCAGGCAAGTTTAATATTTCAAAATATTTTTATTAGCATCTTGGTAAAAAAATCAAGTTGAAAATAATAGTATAAAAGTTTGACGGCGACTGATGAAAATAAAGAAATTATGCTTAGTAAGTAGCATATAATACTATAAAAAAAGTTTTTGAATTCATAATTTCCGAAAAACACTGGAAAAATTGCCAGATAGGCAAAATATCTTACACCTAAAAAAAACTTTTTTCCTATTTTTGTTTGAAAAAAGTGAAGTTTTTAAGACACTAACCAGACATTTGAGACCCTTGTCTCTGGAAAGTGCTTTTCGCGGGGTGCAAAAAGCACTCCAAATTCAAATTCCGGGTCGAAATATTTGACGTCTAAATGACGTGCCATATACGACTAATGCAATTTGGTGAGATTGGACATGCCGATGTCAGAGGCTCTAAAAGCAGAGGATAAATTTTCTAGCCGACAGTTCTTGGTTGAATGCCAGAAACTTGGGAAGTTGTAAACTTGGTTTACAGTGGTGCTTAAGCCTTTTAAGGATGAGCCATGCGAAGCTTCAATGGAATTGTTTTGCATATTTAATTTTGTTTTCAAATATCACTACTTAACATGGCAAGGAAGCGTTACTTGTGATTTATGATGCATTACTGTCTTGAAAGAAGAAAATGGAAAAATGCGGAATTATCATAATATATGTATCACCAAAGTGAAATCGAATGGCATGTTTTTTTTAATGCAAATATGAGGAGAAAAATGTTGAAGAACAGCTTGGTAAAAGATATTCTCACATAATTTAAATCTCATTTGCTATATTTAAACTATGGGATGATATGTTCGATATTGTGACAATTGTTTGAAACACCCAAAGGATTAAAAATTAGATTAAATATTATGCAAAGTAAAATAGTGACTTTTAGTTAACCTTACAAACAAGTCCTAATGAAAAAAATTATAAATTAATTTTTCTATTTTAAAAAAAAATAATTATTAAAAAGTTTCAATGCTAATAGCATTTCTTTCAAATTTCAAAAAGTGTACAGAGAATTTTTAATTAAAATATCAAATAGTGTCTGCATTCATACCAACTGAATTAATGAGCTCGTTTGAACTATAGCCATGTATGAAAACCTATGTGACAAATGGATGTGTTATTAAAGTAAAAGAATTTTTAATTAAATAACTTTAATAACACCATACTACTATATTTAATATCATTCTTTACTTCTTATGAAAGGTATATAATACGAACCTTTCCTCAAAAACAATAATTAAAAGTTTGAAAAGCAAGATTTTTAAACATGACTTAACACGGCCAAATTATAAATATGACATTATACACTAACACTCTACAAGAGTAAAAATTCGCAGCTGCAACACCTTAATAGGATTAAAATAGTCAAGAAGGGAACAATAAACAATGCCTATGAAAAGCTCAATTCATTCTTAAGGTTCCAGCCCTTTTACAGAAAGTTTCGTGCACAAAGACGGCTCATTGAAAGGGGGCAGAAGGAAAATATTCAAATGAACCGCATAATGCCAAAAGCCAGGTTTAACTATTTAAATGAAGACGATATGTAAGTAAATCCTCCAAGAATCTTTTAGGAAGGATGGCCTCATTATATTTTGTACCTCCCACCCCCTTTTCTTAGATTTCTCGAATGTGGGAAGCCTTAAGAAATATATTCTATTCTTTTCTTTTCCCCCATCCTAACACTAACGTTTTGTTAGGATTTCGGTGTGCTCAGCACCGCGATTCTCTCAGCCCTAATCTTTTTCTGGCGAAGGTATTCTAATGCAAAACAGCTTCTCCAGAGGATTCCAGAACTTTAATGCAATAATTTTGAAGCCAGCACTCTCGCAACGAAAGAAAAAAAATTATAAAAATATTGAAAGAATATATAAATATATATATTTATCTACGTCAGCCAGCCTTGGGGTGGTAGATATATCTAATACAATACACACACAGTGGAATTTATTCCAACTTTGGAATTTCGTTCTATTCGTTGAAGTTACATAAAAGCGCGGGGACAGAATCCGCCGAAATCAAAAGATAATGACGTAGAAGAGATAAACGACTTGGAAAACTGGGTTTTTACTTTTTCGTTTTCTTTCTCTCTCTCTCCGGGTGCTTTTTCTTACGTCAGAGTGAAAGAATAAAACGGAGAAAAAGAGAACTTTTTGAATGGGAAACCTGTTAGCTGTATCGTTAAATCCAAAATGGCGCAACAATCTGCCCAGTTTCGGCCATTTTCTTGAGGACATTTTACAGGCCACAGTACATCGGGCACATTACGTCCCATTAATGTTCCTTTTAGAAATAATACAAACGAAGGTTTTCAAATTGTTGTATGTTGTTTCAATTTCTAAAAGGAGTTTTCTTTACCAGATTTGTCACGTATTTGTCATTAAATTATTATAGCCAGATAAATGGCTTTTATGTTTTCTTTTGAAAATAGCTATTAGGGGGATTTTCTAAGGATGATTGAAACTTAAATTTTTTTTTTCTGTAAAAAAGAGAATTTAGCATTTAAATTTTTTTTAAATTGTGAATAAAAATATTTGAATAGGATTGTATCACGTCATGAGTGACAAGAGTTCACAGGAATGACCCTAAGGTCTCTATTGGTTAATCAATGCTTGAGTGGAACTCTATGTACCATGCTACTAGTCACCGGAATCACCAATGGAATCCAGTAATGAAAGCAGGAATGATCTACGTTATTCATTTGCTTGTGTTAAGTGAAAGAATGCACAATTAAAACAATGCGTGAAAGAATGAAAATATGCATAATTATTTTTTCTATAAATTATGATATTTTTTATAATTGTAATAGTTTTGATTACTAAATTTTTAAAGTAATTTTTTTAATTTTTTTAAACTTAATTTATAAATTATAATTTTAAATAATAATTTGGTTGGAAGGGGTTTATTTAAAGAAAGTTTAAAAAATCGGATGTAAAATATTATTTTTCAATTAAATGAGGCAAACTAGCGTGTGAATAATTTTACGTAATTACTTAAAAAATTTACGTAATTACATTAAAAAATTTACGTAATTACATAAAAAAAAATTTAACTCAAATTTGACATGACTTAATTATTAGGGAATTACGTAACACATCGTTTTTAGATATACAAAATTTCATGAAAGTCAATTACCACGGACAGTCAAATAAAAGGTTTAAATATAATTCAACACATGGTATTAAACGAAAAATTTAATGTTTAAGGTTTGAAACATGTATGAAAATAGTACAGACACATTTTTTGTCCTAACCTTTGGTAAAATTATCAATGAACCGTTAGGTGACAACAACAAAATCTTTCAAATATGGAAACCTTTTCTAGATCCAATAGCAATCCCAAGATAGAAACCTAGCCTCTTTCTTAATGTCGATGCAAAAATCTCGGTCTACGTGTATTGGTAAAGATTTCTAGAGTACTGTTTCCTCTCTGGCGCAAATCGTTGTGATCTGGGCTGGCCTAAACTGCAATATTATTATAGATTTCAGGTGTTCTTTTTTTCATAGTTACTTTTTTTCTTACTCTGTTGGGACTCTTCCTAAAGCAGAAATAGGCGCATTTTGGGTTGTGTGTTGTATTGGAAATAAGAAGACACGTGTAGCGTTTCTTTTCTTCTTCGAACCTTAGTTTTATTTTTTAAACGTCTATTCCTTATACCAAATACCAAAAAGTATGAAAAAAAACTTAACCTATCGGTTTCATATATGGATTTTTTTTAAAAAAAGAAAAAGAGGTAAGAATAAGATGAAAGAAAAAAAATACATTTATTTTATTTTTATTATAGTATTGGTTACGTTATTGATCACACCAGGGCCCTATGAGACGAAAAAAGAAATATAGAAATAAAGTTTCAGTTTAAGAGTTGGGAGGATTGAGGAAAATGATTTTCACCTACGTGGTTGAGAATATTTTTAGAATTGAAAGAGTTCGAGAAAAGGTTTAGTATGTAAAAAAAATCTATTACGCATTTTAAAATTTTGTATAGTTTATCAAGGAAGTATAGTTTTACATATTTTTTTTTGATAACTTAAGTGATTTCTGCTTAGTTTAAATTCTAGTTTCTTAGAAGAATAAATTATCAGAGCAGTCCTAAGTCTATGGTTATGCATAAATATAAGTTAAAATAATTAAAAATAATTTTGTTAATTGATTTATATATTGTTGCATTTATATTTTTAATGCAATGGGTTAATTCCACATACCACAAGTGAATTTTAAAAATATTTTTTATTCCAGTTGAAACTTTTATATGTGATTTAGAAAAGTGTGAATTGTAAAAATTTTACATTAAAAACTATTATTGTTTTTATCTGTGGCAATACAGAAGTTTCAAAGTGGCTACTTTTTTTAAAGCATGGGTTATGGTTTTTCATCATTTTGAATTCTTGAATTTTAAGTTAAGCATTATTTTTTATCAGAGTTTTTGGTAAAATTATTAAAATACACTATAATAGCTATCTTAAAAACACATTTTTAATCGGCATTTATAAATAAAAGTTACTTAATTAGAAGCATAAAAATACCCTGTTAGGGCTGTAGTGTAAGTCACGAAAATATATAAAAGTTTCTATAACTATTTAAAATAAAGCTTTGCTTCAAAATTGTTAAGATAATTTCTTTCTATATTAACCTCTGTGTAATTCCACATCTTTTAAATTTAAAATGAAAATCATTTTCTTTATTTATAAAACATTTTAACTTTGTAGTGTAAGTCACAACGTAGTGTCAGTCACAGCTTCTGTTTGATTTATCTGTTGCAGATTAGCTATAATACTTGTAGATTTCTTATATTTTGATAATTTTGATTTAAGATGGCTTAATCAGCAGCTAAATGAAAAAATAGAGCAAAGGGAAAGACTTTAAGCATGTGGTAAATTTCAGACCTTTAAAAAAATTAAAGCAAAAACCACTTTACGAACAACACTTTAACTAAAAGTACTCCATCTTTATTACAATGTTCCAACCTTTAGACAACATTGAATGGCATTTCTCTGCCACTAATGTTGGCCATCTTTGCCTTCAGTCTTGATAAAGGACCAATTGATGGACTCGGTGATACAGTGAAGAGGGGGATCAAAGAAGCCACACTTTCCAGGAAAATTGACCCACATTCTGCTGAAGATTTTTTAACTTTGCATAAGAAATCTGCCCAAACATTTACTATTATGCTTTCCTGACAACTGTGTAAAGGGCGAAATAGTTATATTAAATGACATTTGCTCCTCAAAAGGAAAATAAATATACCGAAATAATAAAATTTCCGATTCCTGACACTCAAAAATCGCTTTTTAAAATTAACAAATACCTACTTAAAATTGCTAATGTTTCATCGAATACAAAAACATATTACACGGATGATTAAATAAATGGAAATGTTGTAAAAGTAAATACCTCGCAACAAAATTCATAAAACGAATTTAATGCTGGAAAAAAGCTTTAGTTCCTTTTGTAGGAAAAATTATCGTTAATTATTTTGTGGGGAAAATCTAAAGTAAAGATGGTTGTTCAATAAAACTGAAACATCTGCAATTGTAGAGAAGTCTTTTTGCGTGGCCAGAGAAGGAAGATTTTTCAGCCATTGCTATTGAAGAAGGAGTTAAAAAGTTACCAGAAACCAACATATGTTATGTTATTATTGCCTAAATTTCCATATCTGTGATAAAATTCACGTTGTAGTGTAAGTCACAAATTGAATGTAGTGTAAGTCACACAAAAATTTTTAATAAATTATTTCCTATGATATTTCAACACTTTTTTGCATTTAAATTTTTTAGCTTTAAATCTTATACTTAAACTAAGCACTGGTAGAATGTTGATTTACTGCAGTATGAAGAAGAAATTATAGTTTATAATGATAACCAAAAGTCGACTTCTTTTCATGTAGTGTAAGTCACATCATGACATTTTGATTATTTATTAGTAAAATAATAAACGAAAAATGTTTTTACAGATTGCTAAAAATGCTATATGTTCATTAGTAAACTGACGTACAATATTTTTTTAAAAATAAATATAAGATAATTACGAACTGTGCAAACAATATTTGTTAAATCGTCAAGTGTAGTGTAAGTCATGCATAGAAATGCCCATGGCAGTTTTTACGTTAAAATAATGTATATACGAGTCAGGCACTGAAAATGTGTTTAAAGAGAATAATTTTTAGATACTAACTTAAACTAAAAGTAAAAGGTCCCTCCTTAATCTTTAGAGTTAAATGCTATATCTACTAAATGCGCTAGCAATCTATGTTGTTTTTGGTTTGAGTCGACATAGCTTGAATTATAAACATACCTATAATTAAACGCAATAAATAATTGTATAGTTCAATTAGCGTCATCAAAAATACGATTAGATAGTTAGGTTTTGAGGTAATAGTATAAAATATAATAATTAAAAACGCCAATGGTCTAACATGTTGCTACATGACATTAACTACCGATACACTACGGAAGATATAATTTTACCTTCCCAATTTTCTTTGCGAAGATCAGCACTACATCAAAACTTTCGTCGGGACAATAATTAAAACCAAGTATTAATTACCACTCATATATTAACCAGGTCGCGTGTGACGTCACACCAAAAATCCTGATGACCCATCAGCGTCCATGACAGTTAATTAATTCCACCAAAAAGTAATATACCGGGGCAACGTTTTATTATTGCCCGGGAGGGGAATTTCATTAAAGTGCTTCACATTTTTCACGAAGTTCTTGGAGCGTCGGGTACTAAAATATATCCCATCCAGTTTCATATCCTTCGGAGACATGGCCTTGTCTCAAGTTGGCCCTGGTGGTGTGACAGAATTGTTATGGACTAAAGTCACTCAATAGCGACTTGAAATAATAAGTAAAGTAATGACAACCTAGCAGTTTTAGTGAGTTGTCAAACGCTTTCGTGCACCGCCAGAGGCGATTTAGGGCCAATTCATTGCTTTCTTCGACAATAGTGCGTTCAATAGAATAATTAACTAGTTGAAAGCGAGTTGCCATGGTTGTCACGACCCTGTTTACGTTGATAGTGTTGATATCTAGTTACACTTTTACCAGGCAAATCATGTGCGACGGTTTTAAAATAAGACATTCAGGATGATTAAACTTAAAGCTGTGATTTGATATTATTATAAAATAAGAGGCGCTGTAACGGGTGAGGGTTCGATTCCTGCCTTCGCCCTGGGTGTAGCTTCCTTTCTCTGTGACAGTAAAAAAATTCTTTCTGTATTTGTCTTACTTGACGAAGGGTTCATAAGCGGGTCTCTGATCAAGCACACAAGCCGGAATATATATGTACCTACCCCCCTCTAAAATAAGAACAAATGGAGATAATGTTTTAACATCAGAAGGGGAACTGTCGTATGGCGATGGATTGGTTCGTTGCACTTGAGCTACACGGGGCTGTTGATGATAGGTCTCATAATTTTGAGAGGCCTTCAAGTAACGAGAGAGACGATGAAATATGATAAAAATTGACGGAACCATTGAATATGGCTCAAGAATATAAGCCAATTAAGGTGACATTGTTTGTCGGATAAGCCGCCTACAATATCAAATATAGATTTATGTATGATATTGATCAGATATATTTAATTAGAACTTCTATCTAATTAGAACTATTTTGTCTATTTAATTAGAATTATTTTGGATAGTTCTACATATCCATTGTTCCAGGATTCTATTTTTCTGCATATTTGTAGAAATAATTGCATATTTTCAGGCCTTTCTACCATATTTTCATTATTGACAGCCATATCAAAGTTTAACTTTAATTATAATCACTCTAAATAATATATGAGTATGAAATTATAAGAATTTTTTTCTCTGGCTCACATTTATTTCCTTCTACTTTATTGTTTAAAGATTACGTCAATGGCGTTAAAAAAATACTATTTTTAAAACAAATTTCGGTTAGGGTTTTATCAAACCAATTGCTACGAATTTTGAACAAGAAGGGTTCATACTCTGTGTGATAAACTTTCCACGCGTAGTGATGGCAAATCTTTCAGATTTTATGATCTGGTTTATAACTGAGAATTTTTATAGTAATTGTTTCTGGTTAGGATAGGGGGAAGGTTAAAAGACTGTAACGTACTGAAAGTTTTTGAAAGCTATTTTGCACGAGAATTGAAACGGAGTTTGTGTTAATGGCCTTATTGGTTTGGGTTGAATGAACCTATTTAAGATTATATAGGTTGCATAGAAAAAAGGTTTCGATTAAACATTTTTTTAACACATCGAAGTTGAATAGAAATATGAATACATTTATGTACAAATCAATTATATAAACATTTTATGTTTTCATATTATGAATGTGCTTGGATTCGGGTGTATATATATATTTTAAGTTAGTGTCATAGCTTTTAAAATAAATATCGAATGTGACAAGACGCATTACTTCATTTAGAGCTTCGTGTATACTTTTATTTTCTTGAAAAGAATGCATTTTGTTCGTAAATGGCTTCTAAATATTTTTTTCAAAGAATACTTCTCGTGTTGCATGCAAATAAAACGTAGCATTTGAAATGAAACCAATCAAATAGTAAAGAATAAAAGAAAAATTTAAGTTAATATTCTTACGCACTTTTTATGTCGCTAAAATAAATAGCATTCAATGTTATACCCATATTTTAGTGCCATAAATAAAACACTGCAATATGGTTATATAACCGAGTAACTCCAGTAGTTTTGAATACGCGTACAATAATAATGTTATGCAGATCGCTAGAGCGTGTATGATTTCTCTTTTTAATTTTAGTTTATGTAAAGGAATCATGCTATTCCCTATGGGACCTACAAACTCATGCATTCCCATGAATTTATGCAATGGGGGATTTTGTGAGGAGAATCTGATATTATTTTGGGTTACAGAACTTGTTCGAACTATTCCTTAATAAATGATTTAAATTTGCTTCACGGAGACTACTTAATGTATATGTTTGTTTGGCGTGAGTAATGTTCATAAAAAAAAGTATGCCTGATTTATTTTGGTTAGTCAAAAAAATACTAAGTAAAAACCTCGTGCATTTTTTTTTATAAATGCATTCCATAATTTGCTTTTCGTTATTGTGTTAAATTTAAAAAAAAATTATTCAGGAATCCATGACTCATAATATTTTGAATGCATATTTTTTTTTCAATTTCCTACTTTTGATCGAACAAATTTAACAAATAGATTACAGCATTTATCCTTATAAGTTCTATTCAGTTATAAAAAGACACTTTAAGCTTTTTTTATTGCATTTAAAGAAACTTTCTTTATATTTAACACAAAATCAAACTATCGGGTACACATAACTAATGCCAAAGTTTTAAAAAAACCACCAGAAATAAACCTTCGCTAACCATGGCATGTCATTTCTAACACTTAGATCCCATATCACACATATGCAGACATCAAGGGGCAAACCGTGCCCATTTGCAGGCTGACGATCCCTCATGGTAAACTACACTGTTGCACGACACTTTACCATTTGCCTTTCGAATTATCATGTTCAAGACGCGGATGCGTGTGTGAAAGTGCTATGTGATTTAAATGTGTTGCGGTGCTTTTTGAATTATTTGGGAGCGATCGGGTTGGGTAAGATAAAAGAAAATTTGGGAACTCGAAACCCATTGGGAGTCTAAGAAGGTAGGTAGAATGCTAAGAATCTTATTGAAGAATGGTTAATTTAGTTAAATGTATCCAGCGGTTTGTGGAGAGGGGCAATATATGGACAAAATACAATATTGCTAAGTACAACTAAGTTCGAAATGGTTTACTATGGTCGAAATTTTTAATTTTGTGTGCGTTGCGATATAAAAATTTTAAAACACCAAATGCATTGAGAGATAAATAATTTAACCAAATTTTCCAATTAATAGTTTCTATGAATCTTTTGATTTGATTTCAATATAACATAAAAGCTTTATGTGAAATGCGTGCATCACTAAATCATTAAAAATTTAATTTTTCCGTCCTCTATTTTGAATTAGAAACAAACCTGACATTTAAAAACAATTCCTTTTATTTCAATTGCTTTTGCCACGTCAAAAACTTCCACCATCTATTCCAGAAAACCACCTTCTACCAAAAACGAAAGAACAAAAGAAAACGAAAAAAATACCCTTTTCAGAAGCAGTAGTTTCTAGTAGTAAATGCCGCTCAAAAGACTTTTAAGACCGAGAAGCTGAAAATACCAAGAAAGGGAAAAAAAAACTCTTCGTATTCGCAAAAGAGAAGCCACGTGAAAGACAGACAGACAGGCAAGCAGTCGGCAATAGAAAGACCGTGGCGTTACTTAAGATGTTCCGAGTGTCCGAAGCTGTTACTCGGAGGAAGGTTGGAAGAGATTTAGGCAAAGTACTTTCCTGACACATCTTGAGCAGTTGGAAAGCGGGTATTTTGGTCACGTACCAGCGAAATGTCGCGTGGAGGGAGACACAAAATGGAATATTAACTCCGGAGTCTTTTTCGGAATTTGGGTTTATTTTCCCGCCGAGGTGTTTAAATTGCCGCCGAGACATTTGGGAGTGTGTGATTTTTTATGTTCTTGTTGGAGAGAGAGAGAGAGAGTTCAGGAGAGCGTGCGCGCTCGCTCTTGAATAGTTGGTTCGAGGTTTTGGTTTGGGTCTTTATCAGCTCAGAGATTTGATTTTCATTGTGGAAACATGTTCCCAATATTAAGTAGTGCGATTTTATGGAAGGAACGTGTGAAATTTAATGTGATAAAAAGAAAAACAACTTTTAAGTTACATATCCATCTCAGCATAGTAAAGTTTTCACTGACTTTAAACTATTTCTACAACTAAAAATTAAACCAGTTTATCGTAATACATACTTTAGTCAAATAAACTCAATTACAAATTTTACTTTACTTTAAAATGTTTTTAATGTTCCTAAAAAGAAGAGTTTTATTGCAATTCTTATGAGATTATTATGCTATTACTGAATACTTTTTTCATTTTGCTTCAACTAATCAAATAAAAATATTAAAATGGAAAAGTGATTTTAAACGCAGATTAAATTACTAAAATTTAGTTTATGAACAAAAATTAAATCACGCATTCATACAATTGATTTAATTAAAAAAACATTTGCTAGGTTCTGTTTAAAAGTATATTGGAGCGACTACATTCAAAATAAAACAGCTGCATAAAATCAAATATGTATGACAACTGCATCCATCCCTAGAGAACCATCTCTTCTGAGAGAGACCCAAAGCAAAAAACCCTCACCCAGCATCCTTAAACAAACCCATCCGTCATCCCGAGCCTTTCGCATTCCGAAATCTGCGTGCGAAAAGCTGCTGCAACTGCGTGACGTCACTGTTGAATCGTGCAAAAATTGTGTTCTACCAAAAGCCAAGCCCATTTTGAGGCGTCATTTTGACCATTCGTGAAGCCAAGTCGTCACGCACAGTTGCAGCGATATGCGAGCTACAAACACGCCATTATTTCGAACCACCCGCTTTATTCCCGACTATTTCCCCGTTACGACGCATCGCTACTGTATCCGTAACTGTCTTTTTAAAGGCCCGCTTGAATTTAGAGGTCCCATTATGCGGGGAAGTAACACTGTGTTCGAAGTTTAGAAATGTCGTATCGAGTGGTAGTGGTTTCTTTGAAGGGGAATTTCGGATGGAGGAAATGGGAATTTTTGTGTGTTTCGGGAATATTTATGCCGTCGTTCGTTGGAGGAGAGAAATATTTAAATCTATACACTATACCGTTTGTTCTACTATTAAATGTACAGCACATTTTTTATCGCCAATAAAATTTAAAAAAAAATACGTTTTTGAAATTTATATTAAGTACATAAATTATATAGCTCAATCAATTTAAATAAAAATTTAATTGTGTGTTTATAAGTCATGCAGTAACTTCAACATTTTTTTAACAATCGCTTAGAAATTTGACCAAAAGATAGCATTCGATCACGATCATATGCATTTTTGATGCGTGAATAAACACATTAAAACCCAATGTGCTTAAAAGCACACTAATTTGTGTTTTTATTAACTTCTTTAGCTGAAATAATGGTTTGCATAGCATTATAAACTTTTAAGTGTTCTACAGTTTTAAGCAATTTTTGACTTAATTTCAATTATTCAGTGCAATTTAATGACTTAAAGAATTAATAAATTAGTTTATGGTGTTAAGTATTCAAACAAAATAATCATGTATTAACGGTTAACAAATATTGAAAATAATACACCTAGTGACTTTATTCCCTTGAAATGGTTGTAGTTGATTAAGTTGTGATCACCACACCTTATCAGCGGAAAGAGTGTGACATATAGTTGGAAATCAAACTATAGACGGTTTAATGTCACAAACTTTCGCAGGTGGCGCTGTTACTCGGAAGTCTGTCCAACCTAATTAGAAATATTCCGGTTCACGGGTTTGTTGATGTTTTGAACAGCGCTATCGCTTTGCGGTGTGTTCGAGATTGTATAAAAACGAATAAACTATACAATATATTCTGGAAAATAAATATACTGTACAATACAATATATCCAGCAATTATTGTGTTGTACAAACCAATGTGCAAAATTTTTGGCAATGTTTTTAACGAATGTGGAAGCATTGAATCGGATGCCTAGATTAAAATTCTTTATGCAGCTTCGGAGTTCGTAATATTCAACACTTGATTTTAATGATCTAAGCTGTTGTTGACTATTTTAAACATTGATTAGCATCAAATAGAATTTTAAACAGAAATGCAACCGACTTTACCATCAAATTAAAAATAATAAGAATCGTAATTACGATCAATAATTTTAATTAAAAAGAAGACTTTAGAGTTGTTATGAATTAAAATACTACAAATATTTGCCAAAAAAGCACAATTCTTCAAATTATTTAAACTATGTAAGAGTCTAACGGGCTATATAAAATTACAATTGATTAAAATGACAATCCATAAATTGAATATCATTTATAAATTGTCTTATCATGTTTGTATTATTTTTTACACACACATTATCGACGTGCACTATATATTAATAAATAAATATACATACACACGTTATCGACGTGCACTATATATTAGTAAATAAATATACATATATAGTAATAAATTGTCAAAAACTTGTATTATTAGCATTTATTTAGTTTTGATAATAAACAAAAAATAACAATGTCATTATGGCAGAGATTTTCATAAAAACAGTCTTCTATCTAAATAATAAAACACAATCTGCAATTGGGAGTAATTACTTTTATATTTGGGGAAGAACCAATTTGTTTTTTAATCGCACAAACGTAAAGTTAGGTCATGTAAATAATTTAAGTTTCTAAATATAAAAGCAAACGGATTAAAAATAAAAATGATTTTCTCAAATTGTAAACTTTTTGAGTCAAACATATTATAAAAATACAATTGATTCCAATTATGTTTGGGGGGAAAATTGAATTTTTCAACACCGCGCTACGGCATGAGGAGAAAATCAACATTGAAGCTAGCGACGAAAACGAGCTTCCGGTGTCTCAACCGGAAGTTAACTTGGTGGTTTTGGGGGGTAACCAATCAGAAGAAGGTAGGGTTTGTTTGCAAACTTTAAACCCTCTATAGAAGAACGGGCATCATTAAACAAGTGAAATAGTCAAAGAATGGCTCCACTATGTATATCCAGTAGAATTAGAGTTTGTAAACAAACTGAAGTAGTTAAATTTTTAGCTTCTTTTTCAAAATTCAACTATTTCGTAGTTGAAGATACAGATTGACAAAATTTAAAAATACGAAATAAAGGTAGTAATTTAAATTTTTTGGTCAAATAACATACATTTTCCAAATTCAAAATAAAAATTATATTGGAAATTCGAACTAAAGAAAAATGGTATTTGTTTACTTCTCTTCTTTTCTTCGGGAACACACAAATATAATAAAAATAAGTCAGATTAAAATAGAGATCGTATTTCCAAAGGATGTTATTGCCGATGCCAAACAAAGGAAAGCCTCGGAAACATGAAACAAAAATCAATGCCACACTTCTTTTGATATTCCATTCCGAAAACCCCTCTATTTCTATTCCAGGCTTTGACACAGAGGTCTCTTTGGACATCTCACATATGCAATAAAGCCATCCTCACAAACAAGTATGTATCTATCTGCGACAAAAAGAAGAAAAAAAAACACGCGCAAAACAATCGTAAAAAAGAAGGCACATAAAAACGTATATTTCTTAAGAGCAAGACTAGCGTAAGTCGTTATATAGCGGCCTTCAGTTTATTAGAGAAGCCGCCTTTCGTTGATTAGAGTCTTGTTTAAAGTTTTCTGTCTTTGATGGGATGGAAGGGGGGAGCTATGCGACGTGCACTTTAGTCTGTTTATTCAAGTTAATTCCAAAATTATTGGAATAAAGAAATTCGAGCTCCAGACAAAGAGACACACACACGCAGACTTAGAGGTATAGAAGCCGAAATTAGATACCTCAAAATCTTAAGCAATCTAATACATTTCAAATATATGTTGCATGGAAGGCTACTGCTACTATGTCATTGATGATTAATTTCAGTTTGCATGCGAATTTGTATGTATAATCTAGCTTCATAAATGGTCAAACTTTGTTATTATTTAATTAAAGGTTTACTAATTTATTCCCTGGTGAAAATTTGGGTCTTGATTTAAAAAAAAAAAATCTGGTTCTTAGTTACGACTGTGTCGTGAAAATGTTTCACCATATTTTCGGCATTTGGTTGAACCATTTTTCAGGCTTTTGTTTTAAAAATCTGAAAATTGGTCCATCCGAATACCAAAACTATGTTGAAACATTTTATCACACAGCCGTTGCAGCTAATAGGAACTCCTGTATGTTAAGACCAAAAACAAACGTTTTAACAATGTAAAACACAAATAATCTGCAATTATTTTACGTTGACATGTGTAGTTACGTTCTTTTAGCTGTGAATGGGAAATCCAGATTTACGCTTTTGTGGCTCTGAGTCACAATACTAAGGTTGCTGAAGGGAAGAAAAGGGTAGGATATCTAACAAGAAACTTTTCCTCCAACCTCCTTCTACTCGAAACTAGTTTCTTTCTATAGGGTGTCATATTCTGGAGATTACTAGAGCCCTCCCTTGGGCAGATGATAAACCAAGGATCCACAGCGATCAAGAGAACTCGAATCGTTTGCTGTTTGGGGGTGAGGACACTGGGGACGTTTTCAATGTAGGAGAGGTTGTTAGCGATAGCCAGATGGATTATGACCAGGGAATAAAACCACTCATTCTTAGTACCGGGACCAAAATATAGAAATAGATTGTAGGGAGGTGGTCAGGGAACGCTAAAGCAGAGTAAAATAATAGTTTTTCAAGAAATCTAGCTTTGTTATAAAATTTTAACGTTCTTATTTAGATCAATGATAGAAAATAAAAAGTAGCCTTTGTTAGAGGGTTTATTATGATAATTTTAATTTTACTTAATGAAAATATTATTTGTAAGAAGCGCCTTTTTGTTGAAAAAACACTTAAAATAGAATAAATTTTTTATAAAAGTCAATCTCGAAATTGTAAAGTATCACAATGAAACCCATAGTCACATTCATAAGAAATCATTTGCTCCCTTTACAACACCTCCAAAAATTTCATTATTTTCAAAACGAATTTCCGCCTCCGTCGCTCTCATAATAAACAAACTATTTTGATAAATTAATATTATTTCCGAAAACAAAGAAACTCTCGGAAATAGGCACTTAGAAAAACAAAAGACAATTTCTTCCACTTCCAGCAGGCCTTGAGGGTAAAAAAGGAAATTCTAAGAGGAACAAAAAAAGAAATCAAACAAGATTGGAAAACTGCGAATTGCAGTCGTCTCACCGTGCAATTTCAACCTCCCATAAATCCAGTCCTAGAAATGCATCCTTCGAAATGCCCCCATCTCTGCCCGGGTAGTCTTTTTGTCCCGGGTAGTATTCAAAGAAAGGTGATAGCGTGGAATTTTCGTGGAAAGGAGAAGGGAAAATTCCGATTTCATGCCGGTGACAAATCACCCGGGTTGGTTGTGACTGCCACTTAGTTGCGAATGATCAAGTGCCGGGGTTCTCTGCGGAATATGAGAATAAGAAACTCTATTTTGTCATTTTTTACTATCTATTTGTTTTAGAATGCATTAACTAGTAACATTTTAAAATAACTAAACAGAATTGAAATCAGGTTAAGGTGCATTACGAAACAAAAGTTGTGAGTGGCTTTATAGCTAAAAGTTAAAAGTTGATGCCATCGCTTAGGATAGCAATCGATACCACGTTTTGTTTGTTAGTTTTTCTTCATTAACAACCTGTATGAATATGAGAATAAGGAACTTTGTTTTGTCATTTTTTACTATCTATTTGTTTTAGAAGCCCTCAACTAGTAAAATTTTAAAATACCTAAACTGAATCGAAGTCATGTTAAAGTGCATTATGAAACATAGTTTTGAGTGGCTTGATGGGTAAAGCCGTTTTTGTAAGTTAAAAGTGACACTTTCATTTAGAGTAACGACTGATACCACACTTAGTATGTTTACTTTGTTTCATTCACAATCTGTGCCCATATTTAATAAAAATCGATGAAATAAAATAATGATTATTTTTTTTATCTTAAGTCTTTAAACTATGTACAGTAGGGCGTACGACATTAGATGCAGTATTTATGGACAACGTATATCGAAAGTAGCGCTTGTTTTAGATGAGTATTAATATTTCTAGTAGGTTTATTTTTAACCTGGTGTAAAATTAAAAAATCGAATAGAATACTTAATTTTCTAGATTAGAAAAGTTTTTTTCAAGTAACGCTTTAGAATCTTTCAATAAATTAACATTTACATGAACATCGTATACGAATTATATTTTAAGTAAATATAGAATAAAACTAAAAAAAATTGCAAATTCAATCAGAAACTATTTCCTCCGAAAAATAAAAATAAAGAACTAAAATATAAAACTTAACAAAATCCAACCCTTTATAACATTTATTGCAAAGTAAAAAACAAAGCATCTTGGTATAAAGTATCTAAACAAACTTTATATCAAAATACAAGCATCCTAAAAGTGAATTGATGATATTAATAATCGAACTAACTTGAATAAAGTATTTTAAAATTAGAAATAGTATCGTAGGATTTGAGAACGATATGATCATCAATCTTGACTAGGATTATGCAAGCAAATGAGATTTTCACATATTGTGTACATTAAATTCAAAATCTGCATTGAATAACATTAATCTAGAAGCAATTTATTTACAATTTCACCTCTCAACAAGTTTCTATAGTTCGGAAAACCGGTACTATGGATTGAAGGCTGTTCTAGATTATGAAATTCACGTATGAAGATTATACGAACTAATAACAATTATAAACTAAAATTGAATTTGAATATCATTTATGATTTCAGAAAGAGAAGATTTATTAGTCAGTGAAATAAAGTAGTTAATTGAATTCATGAAAATTTTAACAAATCTTTGAATTTATATGAAAATTAAAAACACACGTATATTGCACTTGCATTTTATAAAGAACTTTTAAAATTACGTATTTTATATAATCATTTTATCAGATTCAATTATATATGAAACAAATTTCGTTTTGTTTGGTCATGTTTTTTAGTTTATTGTATGAGGCAGTTTACTTTTGTAATTAAAATTGTAAACTCCAATTATATCTAGTTGTAACTTTAAAAATTATGATTCAATGCAATACAACTGCTCAGAAACACAACATATTTTAATACAAATTCTAGCAATAATAATACTAGCAAATTTAATCATTGTAAACAGTAAATTGATGTTTTTTTCTATTATTTGAATCATAATTCTTTAATAAATTATAATTCTGCAGTAAAAAATAATAATATTAAATTGTTAAACACAAAACATTAACCTGCGATAAATGCGGAGAGAAAAAAATATCTAACCATTTTATTGGATAATAGTTAGCAGCTTTATTGCAAGTAAGAAATTTCTCGAAGCCAATTTAATGCTAGTCATGGACTTCTTTTACAAGGTAACCATGTTGGTAATTAAACTGAGTCGCAAGTGATAAAAACAGTCCCCAGGCGACGACCATTGTTTTATATCCCCGACAGGATACTTATATATTGAATGTTGTTTTTTCTTCCTGCAGTCTAAACCAAACGGCAAAGCAAAAGCGCAATCAATAAGATATTACTAAAAGGTCCCCAGGGAAATACAGCGCAAGAGGAAAAATAACAGAGGATAAATAAATAAAAAACTGTCGACAAATGAAAAGAATTGGAACAATGAACATAACAAAAAAAGAAATCAAAGAAAAGATAGAAAATAAATACATATAAAGACACAACGGATGAAAAAAAAATCTCTCACAATCACCTTCGCCGAGATTGCGGGGACTTGCCGCTAGGAAATAAATATATATGTATAAATAAAAAGCTATCTGAAGAATAAGTAGAAGCAAAATATTCCGAAAAAAGGTTAAGGGAGCTATCTTTCAGCAGAGCACTTCCCAGTGATCACATTTGAATTGCTAATCTCGCTTTTAATTCCGATTTTCCACCAGGAGCGAAAAGATGGATGGGCTTCTATTAATGGGCTGGCCTCATTCCTCAAACTACCCAAGGATTTGCTGGTTCTGGGTCCTCTTCGGACGCGTATCTCTATGATATGTGCATTTATATTGGCGATCGGCCAATTCGCCAAGTTTCTTTTTTAACTGCGAAGACTGGCTTCTTTCACGGTTCAACAGCTGTCGGATTAAATCAACTGGTAGGGTCTTACCGCCCCTGTTTATGGAATTGGTTATTGGTTACTGCTGGGCACTCTTCCAGATAGCATCTTTTTCGACCGAATAATTCACACTCTGGTTATCATTATACAGGTCTGGTTTTCCTGTTCGAAGTCGATGTATATGGATTATCGTAAAGTACTGTTTTTTTTTAAAAATAAGTAACAAGTTTATAAAGTTTGACCAGTTTTAGTTTGATTGGTTCTTTATCCTTCACTGGTTGTTTATAGTCTTTTGTTAATATTTTTCCAGTACTGTCACCATATTTATGAATTAGATACGTTTCATTAAAAATAAATCTAGTTCCATCAAAAGTATACTAACATAAATGTATTTGTTAAAAACATTATAATATTTGTATTGAAATTAACTGAAAAAGAATTTATGAATAGTGAAATAGTTATAAAATATAAATTTTGTAAAAAATATTTTGAGTAAATAGGGAGTTTCTTGAAAGCAGTGTCTAGTTTTCTATACAATAAACAAGCGTAACCGGACCAATTGGAATCTCTTTTTTATGCTTTTTCAAACACTCACTGCCATCCAAATAGATTTTCAAGCATCGCCCAAAATCTGTAAAGCTGACAAACAAATCGAAGAACTATCCCATAACGAAAGTATGTCACAGAAAAATCTATCTAAAATGGAATCTTTGTCAGTGAAATCCGTTCTATATATCACTAAAAAAGCTGGTTATTGCAGGATTAGTGAAAAAACCCTATAAGGACAGATGGAAGAATTGGTTTGACAAAAAATTTACTAGAATTCATGTGATTTTAAATAAAAAGAGTTCTAAAAATAAGAACTACTAAGTATGTACATTCGTACAGAAAAGAACCATTTGTTTACATATTGTTGTTTTATATAAAAATCACTCCACTATAAAAAAATATGTTGGAAAAACCAAATATTTCTGTTGGATTACTTTTCTAAACTACTGCAGCTGCAGTAAAATAACATCTCGAGTTGTCAAAAACAAACTAACCTTACTATTTTAATCCTTACAGTCAATGGTATATGATTTCCGCTCAAAATATTATAATCCCTTGTTTTTTTGTAAACAGCGTGATTCTTGTGCCTCGCTTAATGAAGTTGAACCTATCATGGAGCAATTCTTACATCATCGAATTGTTTATTTTCACAAAACTTATTTTATATAAGAACATCCCTATTGAAAAAACCACATTATTAAAATCATTACTTCAAACCGAATTACTGAGATATAAATTCCATATCTATGTATCCATCCCTTTCGATCTAGTTCAGGAGGTTCTTTTGCCTCACAAATTCCTCGCCTTCAATCCGTCTTATTTCCCGGAAGAAAGTTGTAACCCCATCAAATGGACGCTGTCCAGTCAAGGACCACTCAATTTATAAATTAAAAAAAAGTATTAGAAACTTAATACAGATTATTCTTTTTTTCTCATTTTGTTATGTGAAGAGCGGCTTTCTATGTAAGATTGTTTCATTGTACTATTGTTGGTATTTTTTAGTCACAAAACTCATATGGATAATTCTAAATGAGAGTGAATTTTACATCCTTATCGACAATTTATTGCTAGCTTAAATTTATTGAGTACTCCATCCCTTTTGGATTAGTTTCATTGTTTGGTTCATTGTTTGTTGCGTTTATTTCAGAAACGGTAAATTTTTCAATCCCTTATTTCGTAAGAAAGTTTAAATAATCTGTCGCAGATTCGGATCAAATTTTGACCATCATACGTTTAAAAAGAGATAAACAATAAAAAGCCCAGCAATAAAATGAGGAAACTTAATACAAGAGTTCCTATTCTTTCTGTGTGTTCTTTCCCATTGGTGTGTTATGGTACAGAGCGAAGCACGCCTCGATATTTGTTTATATATTGATTTCTTTTGTTGTCTGTTGTTGGATTTTCTTTTGTCTTTGGAGGCAAAAGTTTCCGATATGGTTATAGATTCGTAAGACTGGAGGATCTCGGGGTGTGTTGAAGGTTTTTACGTTTCCTGGGTTCGGCTTTAATTTATTTCTTGTCTTCGCTTTCGATTTATTGAGTTACAGTCGCATCTCCTTTTGGATGATGTTTATTGTTTTTTGGATTTAATTGTGTTAATATAAGAATACATTGGATTTATTTTTTAAGATAATTTTCGATATTATAAACATGTTTTTTCTATCATTTTCTTACAATTATTTATAAACTCTTTCAAATAGTCTGCATTGAAGTAATTGATTGTCTTTGGAATTTTTTTTTATTTCTTTAATAATATAATTTCTTTAAATTATTTATATAGAAAGTAAATTTAAACTATTTAATGCTGAATGAATTAAACATACAATTATTTATAAACTCTTTCAAATAGTCTGCATTGAAGTAATTGATTGTCTTTGGAATTTTTTTATTCTTAATAATATAATTTCTTTAAATTATTTATATTATTAAAATACAAATTTACTTAAAACATGTTTAAGTAACGATTTAAAGCATTCACCAATAATTATAACGCAGTTTATGAAAGTGAAATTCGGATCAAAAAGGGAAAAAAATACATAAAAATAAAAGCTTTTTCAAGCACGTGTTCTACTTTTCTAGAACATGGGGAATTTCTTTGAAAAATCGTCTGATGGTCTTTTATTTCGAAGTAAACGTCGAACACTCAAAAAGGAAGAACCCCCAAATGACAACTCACGTCCTTCGCTCACTTCAGTTCATTCCCTTTCATTTCCACTCTTAAGAACATCCCCTTTTAGTTCCTTCTTGATGAACAAGTTGCAGGGGCTCTTTAGCTATCACCAAATGAAAAGAATTGAAGTGTCGTCTGCATTTGGCATTTTTCTTTCGATTTTTTTTTACGAAAGTCGTGTTTTCTCAACTCGTGTTCGATGCAAAATGGAACATTTTCTGGTTGGTCCCATGTAATGTCTGTGTCGTTTTAAGTTGTGTAAATTTTTACTCATGGGCACTTAAAACAATTAATTTTGCTTGAAAGTTTTGAGAAATAAAGTGTACAATATTTGAAAAGGAGTTATGTTGTTTGGAATTAAGACTCTTTGCTTCTTTTAAAGAGTTTCTTACCCAAAGAGTAAGTTGTTTATGACACTTTCAATACCCTTAAAAAAGAAGAGTTAAGTAAAAGATAAAAAAAAATTCGCTTTTGGATACTGATTTATTTATTTTCGAATATAAATGATACTGAGATAGATCCCCCAAACTTTATTCTTTAAAAAATATTTCAAAATTATTTTCTATGGTGCTCAATACAATTTTACAACTTAAATTAAAGTAATTTTTAATAAAAAAATACTCCTATAAAAATTCAATATAGTTGGAAGAAAGTTAAACAAATATAATAATCGTCAAAAGTTATAAACGCGAAAGAATTATTCAACGAACTTTCGTAAACTTCGGAGGATGTCTCAAATTCCAATTCCAGACTATTAAAATTTACAGAAGTGGTAATATTTTGCAACACCCAACTTCAGAGAATATCAGCATTATAAAGTCAAAGACTTAAGTACATAATCATTTAATCAGACAAACCGTATTAACTGTTCATTCAAAGTAAAGTATTGATGCAAGTCCTTAATATATCTGAATATTTGCGTGATGTGGTATGTGTCTGTCTTAGAATTACGCAAGATTGTATATTTATAAGAAAATTGTTTTCAACTACATAAATAGAAGAAAAGGAAACTGAATTGCGTAAACACTGACAAATCATACTTTTATGACTGTATAAGCAATATATATTATTGATAATCTTGATTTTACTACTTTGTTGTCATGTTTTTAGTTATGGTACATGTTAGTGAGGGAAAGATGATGAAATCGGTAAGATAGCAAAAATTGAATTTATTCTCATTAACTGAAGATAGAAAATTAACAATTATTAAGCTTGTTAATTTTAAGATTTAAGAGCTTGTCAATTTTAAGAGCTTGTCCACTAATGACAAACCCACTGCAAATTACAAAATCTTTGTCAGTTGTTGTTTACTTCACAAATAGGGTTGATTATACTACAAAGTTAGTGTCTTCTCTATATTATAATTATTTTACAAAGACCATTAATAAATACAGTTCGACCGTGAGGTCATCTGAGACTCTAAATACGAATCTACCAAAACGATAACATCAAGAAAACGAACGAAAAGTTAATTTTCTTTCGGAATTTTAAAACGAATATTTTTCTTTATGTCTTAATTTGTCTTATCAAACAGCACTTCGTCATCTTACCCACTATGTATAGGTGACGAAATCTGGTTCGTATGTTTAATTAATATATTTACAATTCAAGAAAATTATTGCATTTGAAATATATATTTTTTATTTTGCATTAAGGTTCAAATAATTGTAGGAACATAATGTGAAGGAGAATGAAGAGCTCACGTTCGTCATTTTATGCTATCTTAAAAGTTTACTCTAAATAAACATCTTACCCTATTGGAAATAACAAATTTTAAAAATACATATCTACATAAGATTTCATCTATTTACCATTGTGGTGAGACCCAATCATAGGCTGGTAACAGAAATGCTCGCGGAAAACCTTCTCCGACTTTGATGGATTTTCTGCCCCTGAAAGGGTTAAAGAGAATCAAAACCTTGCAGTTCTGGCTACTGAAAGAAACTGGCACTTTTTAAAAAACACAAATATTCATTTTACTGACAAAATAAATAAGAATAATAAACATAAGAAAATTGACAGTTGATATGATTAACTTTAGAACATTAAAACTTTGTAAAGTAAAAATCAACTTTTCAAAACGCTAGGTGTTTAACATTTAAGTATCTTAAAAAAGAGTTTTCGAATGCTCTTTTTGCTAACTATAGAGGGAACTTGATTTCAGATTTTTTTAATCGAGCAGGTGATAAATTGATAATTTCGGTGAAACGCTTATTATCGCGAATCAATCATCATACAAATTTATTTAAATTAAAAATCCGAATATTTTTTGAAAAATTTCCCAATTTACGGGTCTTGTTTTAAATTCAATTCCAATCCCTATACTTAAAATTTATTTAAGTAAACCCAAGAGAAAACTAATTAAATCTCACTTTATGTGTTAGTTGGTCTTCTTTACCAAAAAATATAATTCCATCCCGTACACTATCACACACCATCCCTAATATATTTTCCCATCACCATGGACAGGATTAATTAAATATTTAACATATTACACTCCCCGGGCAATTTATTACGGACATGCAGACTCCTCTTCCATTTCTCTGCCTTCAATACTATGCCTCTGATCATTAATAACCCCTGCAAGGATCCGGATAGAATAAATGTGGACAAAAAGATCCTCCGTGCAGTAATAATAACAGAAAGAAGATCTCTTTCTGGGGAAATAACAAGAGGCAGCAGCATGTCTGGCCTCTTAATATGGCCTGCGTATTTGTCTTATCTAGCTGTCGCTGGTTGGGGTGTAGCGCCGGGTGTGGTATATATGTGTGTGCTCTTTTATGGGACTAGGTGCTATTAAGGTTAGTTTGCGAGCTCTAGGACGTGTTCTTGAAACATCAGTGATAATTGGATCGAGACCTACTGTTAAAATCCTTAAATATCGCGTTATTAAATAACTATGAGCATTTGTATCAGCTGATGCTGGATGGGGTGAAGGTAAATTGTGATGTGTGCTTTCTTGGGAGACGAGTTGCTATTGAGGTTCGTTTGGGAGCCTACGGTGTTCACTAAAGATATATTTTATTATATTTTTATTATTACAAACAGTCTAAGAGGTTTAAATTATTATTTAAGGCCTCTAGGTTACAATGGATGATTCGAACGGTGTGTAATATGGTTGATTGGAAGCTAGAAGATGATCCTTAATGTAGCTGTGATGTCGTTGCAATTGTCCATTCACAGCCAAGTCTTACCGGATAATAGGAACCACACTTTAGCGCTTCAGTTCAGAACTCTAACCGTTATACTGCAGGTGCAGTGGTATTAAACTGAAACGCAAAGCTAAAGCTATTAAAAGACTTGAAAACTCATTATGAATGGCCACACTAGTAACCTTATCAGAGTGTTCAATAGGAAATTTAATTGCTGTGGCAAACGTTAAAAAAAACTCAAAATAAACTCGATTTTATGAACTTTAAACAAATGCTATGAATGCAATTAATTTCCAATTTTTGTTGTTGCACCAATTAATAACTGAAACAAAAGTTATTAGTTCTTCTTGTGAAACAAAAGTTATTAGTACTTCCTGTCAACAATATCATCTTAAATTTTATTCCAATCACCGAAAGAATCTAATACTGTTTAATACTCCGATCTGTTCTTATCAAGTGAAACGAAAGTCGTTGTTAAGGTCTTACACATCTCTATCCTCCGTGGCTTGTACCTCGGTCCCCAGCTTTCTTCCGGAAAAGAAGGGTGTGTGTTGTGTGCCGATAATATTGCTCGGTTGGCAAGACACCGAGTGACATATCTGGCATGGATGTAAGAGAGGAGAATAATGATATACTCGGAGGTATGCAGGGTTTAGAGGGAGAAGGTAGCTGTTTAGTTTGGGAGTTAAGGTTAAGAATTCTGTTATTTTATGACTAAGTAATTATGAAATTAACAGTTATGAATGAATAGCCATTGTGTAACATGTCGTTGGTAAAATAGAATGTATTGAAAATTAGAAGTTATTGTGAAAGTATTAATTGCTATTAAAAGTTATGATAAAAATAAAGGATTTTAAATAATATGTTTTGGGCTTATTTAAAAATATGTACCGCTGTAAATTAATGATATACTCGGAGGTATGCAGGGCTTAAGGGGAGAGAGTAGCTGTTTAGTTTGGGAGTTCATGTTAGGAATTCTGTAATTTTATGACTAAGTAATTATGAAATTAACAGTTATGAAAGAATAGCCATTGTGCAACATGTCTTTGGTGAAATAGAATGTATTGAAAATTAGATGGTTTTTGTTTTCTTTGTGAAAGGGTATTAATTGCTATTAGAAGTTATGATAAAAATAATGGATTTTAAATAATATGTTTTGGGCTTATTTAAAAATATGTACCGCTGTAAATTAATAATGTATTGCTTTCAAAAATAATAATACTGTTTTGATTTTATAAAATTAAAAATATCAGACTATGCATCCTTTGGATTTTTAAAATAAATTTACCCTTATAAATTTTAATTTTTTAGTGATTAATTTATTAAATCCCCACATTCAAACTTCTAATGTTTAACTTCATATGATGACACACACAATTTAGGTGGAGAAATCTTGTTCATATAAACATTTAGTTAAAATACAAATATATATAAACTACTAAACACTTCACATTTTACACTTCTCACCAAAATCAGATACTTCAAAACTATCTTCCACTAAAACTTATCACCAACATCAACACCCAAACCACGTCCCTAAGCAACGCACTGCTTTAACGCCCTCTTCCATTTGCAGAGCAGAAAAGATAATAAAAGACACCAGCGGGTCCTTTACTTCCTCAAACCACTACAAACATTCCGAACCAGGCCACCTAAAATTCAATTTTATTGCGATTCCATACACTCGACTAATGCCAATTCGGCAATTTGTATTCCACCCCTCAGTCCCAAAGACCGGGGATAAGTTATCGGCGCATTGAACGCCATGTCACCGTATAGACACATAGCACCCACGTGTCTGGCTCCCACGGCATATATACGGCCGCATTAAAGTCCTTGTATTTTGCTTCTTGCTTCGGTACAATGGGAAGATGGTGGGGTCGGTTTGATGAAGATGTAACTCAGTTGGCTGATTGCAATTACTTAAAACATGATATATGCAATACCAGTCATACACTTAGTTTGTGAAATTTTCATAATCAGAATTAATTTTTAAGCTTAATCTTACTTTTTTCGAAATGATTGTCTATGTGATTAGGATTAACTCTTATCAAAGTTTTTGTATATATGCTGAAAATACAATACAATCTAATTGAAACTTTTTTTTTTAAATTTTAACTATGGTAGGCTTTCTTTCGTCTTTTGAAACAACGAGGGCAGATATATTAAGGAATTACTCTGTACTAAAATTAAATAATTAAAGATGTGCTCTGTATCCTTAAGATACAATGTTTTTAAAGATTAGAATATAAATCGTTCAATAAAAGATTTTGATTTGTCTAAAGTTTTATTGAAACGCTACTAAGGAATTCCTTAAATTCTCAAAATATTTATTTCTGATATCTGGATGACATCTCATTTTAAATTTGAATACTAACAATATTATACTCAAAGTTTAAAATTAAGTAAACTATATTTTTAAAAAATGCGTTATTTACTCAGGGTTATAAAAAATTCATTATGATTTGAGATTCATACCATGTAAAAGTACAAAAATAGGTTTTTGTAAAAAAACATTTTTATAAAAAGATATACATATAAAAGACAACATTTTTATATAGATTTAAAATAAACCTATAAAAAAATACTTTTTTTGATAAATTCGTCAATTACACTATCTTCCAACTAAAAAGTCTGGATATAAAGCTATGGAGGATAAGCAGCTATTGAGGAATAATTATCGACTATGTCTCGAGATAATAGGGATGTTTTTGGGACGTGAGTTGGGTATTGGAGAAATTATCAGTTGTACTGATTGCGGAAAGTTGGGGATTTGGGTTGTGATGCATTGCTGCAGTGGAGAGAAAGGATGTTAGGGTGTTAATGAAGAAGAAAATTGGAATAGACTGGGATAGAGCCATTTATTTAAAAGTGAATGAACGTATAAGATTGGAAGTGCTTTTTTTTGAAGGTTTAAACTTTATGTGCATGAAATTTAACGTGGAAAACTTTATGTCTTATAAATTTTCTCGTGCTGTTGATGGCGAATATTTATTACAAATATTGCGAAGATTCATAACACAACTAACAAAATAATAAATAACAAAATAATAAAAACACAACTACAAAACAAAAACAAACATAATTCACAAAAATATATGTGCAAGGCTTAATTGGATGGCAAGGCTCAGAATTAAAAAAAAAATTCTTGAAATGTTTAATTACTTTCCGATTTGATTATTTCCGACCACATTACTATCAACCAAGTTTTTTTTTAATCTTCTGAAGTGAAGTAATACTATTATTCAAAAAACGTTTATTAGTAATTTTCCTTTTATTTAAAGTATTATTACTAAATAAATATTTAATTTACTTTTCAATTATCGAATTCAAAACTTAATATTTTATTGTTAAAAACATATGGAACGAATGTAGCTAAAAAAAACTACCAAGGAAAAAAAGCAATTTAAAGGACCCCAAACAATAAAATAAATAAAATGTCATTGCCACACAATACACTCAATCTAAAATTCTAATTACATTACGAAGCAATTCTTGTAAATTCTATTTGAAATGGATATTTACTTTTGTATTCAATTCTTAAAAATATTTTTCCCAACAACAGTTTCAAATGAGAGGCAGAATGTTAAACAAATATTCACATTAATTAAAAGAACTAATTATTATTTTCATATAAAACTGTCAACGTAGTCTGTCTCCCATCATTACATATTTTTTTTAATACCTAATGAGATAATAATAAAAAAAACCTTTCAGATTTTCAATAATATTGTGTAATTTCAAAATTACTTTGTCAAAAAATCATTGAAAGAAGAATTTATAAAATGTCAGAGTGACTGTTTTAGCATTTTCTTCAATCTGTAGCTGTAAAAAAAAGTTTTTTTTTATAATGTTTAATTTTTTTTTGTTTAATGTTAATTTATAAATTGAGCTGCATATATACTTGACAATGTGTAGTTTTTATTGAATTTTTAATTTAAAATTAATTATCTTCTAAGCTTATGCCTTTTTATTTTTGTTAGTAAAAATATCAGTTAACCTTTGTTAAATGATAACTTGTTTTCATAGTTGTTTCTTACGGAATTTATAAAATGACAATTTAAAAATCAATTATAGGATATGTCGTAAAGGGTTATTGATATTTTAATATTTTTTTTAAATACATTGCTTTTGTTATTCAAATATTGCCCAAATTAAAAAAAATATAGAAAATTATATTTTTTTGAATTGCATTTTAAATAATTATCTGAAGAAAATAAGAATTTTTTTAACTAAAAATATTGAGGTTATATTCCACCATGAGTTTCTATGGTTAGTTTTAATTTAATTTATAAACGAATTATTAAGATCAACTTTTGACACATAAATAATTGGAAACTTTTTGAAACAAATTAGTTGGCGAAAATCTTAGTCAATTCTTCAAAAAAAATAACTAACACGAAGAGATTTTACAAGTCTGAGGATTTATCTTGTTTATATTCAATGATATGAAAAACGCATAGCACATATGATGATTGTATGTTGTGGTATAATTGTAATAATGGAACGAAACTAGTTACAATTTACTGCTGACTTTACAAAAATAAACAATAAAAAAGTACTAAATCTTTAAAAAGTTTAAATACAAAAATCTGATGCAGTATAAACATATTTTCTTTTTTCATCCTGAAATAACATTAATTATATAAATATATTTTCTGAATTGATTCATAACGCATATTACGGGTCAATAAATGTTGAATAGATTACATTATTAATAGGCGAATGCAAATGATAGCCGATGCTTAAAAAGGATAAATTGTGATTGAAAACAGTCAGCATAATTAAATTAAAACTGTCAAACACTAAATTTCCAAAACTTATTTAGCCAAATATAATTAGCAAATGTCGTCAGAACAAAAATAATGTCACTCATCACCCCTTCCCAGAAGCCTTCAAAATGATACAAAATGATCATTTTTAAAATCACCAACGAGCAAAATTTTCTCCGGTACTTTATTATTTTTACGAGTGCATCTGACAGAAACATTGCTATCCAAAGATGATAAAAAATTTAACAATATCTTTCTATTTACTTGTTTTTTTGAACCACAGCTATTTCGAACATACAGCTTTAAAGGGTGTCCGATACCTCGAAAAATTACACATTTTCGTGTTATTGTATGAACAAATAATAAGAGCATCTGTCTACAATTCACAAAAAATCGTAAGACAGAGGGAGTTATGAGCAATTTGATTCAATAACTTGGTATTCCCGTAGTGTTAAAATGAAACTTTAGAGGGTAATATCTCCGGAAGAGGTTTTTACATTCCGAGCTATTTCAAAATGCTAAGGCTTTTTAACTACGAAACTTCAAAAATATTTCGATCTTTTTAAATACAAAATTATATTTGTAATAAAATTATGCATTCCGTTTGTTAATTTCGACGCCCCCCCCCCCCCCCCTCCAAAAAAAGTTTTAAATTTTTTTTACTAAAATCTACTATTTTTTTGAAATGTTTTAAGTTGAAATTCACATTTAAAATTTTTTGTTAAGGTTTATACTATTTTTTCAAGACAAATTAAAATGTTTTTCTTTCACTATTTGTTTTTTTAACAATTGTTATAATAAAAAGTTTGAAAAATTGTAAATAAAACTAGAAAAATTGTTAAGATTTTCAAAACATATTTAAAAAAAATTATGTAAACAAATTACTGCAACATTTTTTCTTTTCACTCAATATTATCAATCTAAGGTACTTAAATTGTAAAGTTGATTCGATAGCGTAACACTAGAAATAATAAAGAAAGACGAGTATGTCCTACATGTCTACCTTAAAGTAACGGGTTACAATATACTAGAGCGCCAGACAGCTTAAAGTTAAAATAAAAATAAAATCTTAAAAAGAATGTTCTCGATACATAGCACCAACTTCTAATATGCACTGCTTTCGGCCATAAAACAAAAAGAAAAAAATCAAGATATAGCAGCACTTTTTTCATATCACAAGCTTTTAAAGTTTTCTAAAAACCGTTTTTTTTAATGATATTTTTTTTTGGGGGGGGGGGAATAAAAAGGACTCCGACAGTTTTATGAACCATGGCGAAGGAAAAGCCTGTATCTTTTTGATTAGCTTTAATGGTTATGGGGTGAGGATATAGAGACAATATAAAATAGGAAGGCAAGGTATCGTAATAATAACAATAATAATGATAATGACAAAAATAATGCACTTTTGGGGGGATTGGAGTGGAAAGGGGTAGTTGGTAAACTGAAATAGCTATAAAAACGTGTACGGGATTTAAAAGTATGTTGCATTTTAAATTTTGTTAGATTTTATTTTGTGTCTTCGTTGCAATCTATTTAGAATAAAAGTTTTACAACACTGAGGTTTATTTCATTTTAAAGCCATAGATAATGAATATCTTTTATAAATAGGTAAAAGTGTATCTGGAGGCTTTTTTTATTGCAAACTAAGGAATTTTATTTGCATTTTAAGATTTATTTTATTTTTTAGTTATTATATTACTTAGTGAGGTGTAAATTGAAGCTGATAAAAAATAAAAACAACGGACAAATTATTACAAATTGAAACTAAAGTCGTTTTTAAATATTTTATTTATTATTATCAATTTAATTGAATTTATTTTTTTAACTCCGTAATTTTTTATCTTAAATTCTCCATTAATAAATAAACCAATGTATTTTTTCCATACAATGATGGCAACCATGACTTTATTGTTTAATTTTTCTTTAATTATTTAAAAATACTATAACTATAACTATAATGAAATGAACATGAAAACGAAAATATGTTTTAGCCATTATATTTTATGAAACATTTGTCATAAACATGATGATTCATCATAATTGAAAATGGAAAGTTTAAAAGGACTCACTTGAAGTTTGTGATTGATGATAATTTGACGAGTTTGGTTTTAGACATTGTAAAAATGAGTTTTTTGGTATTATGTTGATAATTTACCAATTTTTAAACTATTGGGGTTGATGGAAAAATATTACAATCCTTTCTCGAAGCATTTTGGTTATATTTGAAGATTATAATTAATATTTGACATTTTTATGGTTTTAATAAGATTTAGTAAGTCCAATATTGTTGGGCAATAAAGTCAATTCTGGTAAGAACAATCTAACGAGATCTAAAATATTTCTCAAGTACAAATATAAAAATTTACATTATACCATTGCACGCATATAAATAAGTTTTCTTGCAATCAAATTCAAAACTAACCGTATAAAATGGTTGCATAAAACGTATACGAAATATTATTAACGTAATAATAACCACATAAATCATTCCTAAGTAACAATCTATACTAATATTAGATCAAGAGATCTATGTTTCATACCAATAATCAAATAAGCGCCTACTTGTTCACCACAAAATCTTTACCGTAAAAATGTCCGACGTTGTAAAACTTCCTCCATACACAGCCATAACTCCATCGCAGAAACAAAGCTGGAATCGACCTCCTACATCATAAAACTATCATATCCACAAAAATTAAACGCATAAATCTCTTTTCTAAGGCCCAATACAAGACGAGGCCGTTTTATTCCTTTTCTTAGGGACCGAAGAAGAAAATAAAGAAAAGGCCCCCAAAACTTTTGTTCCTGAAAGGGAGGTTTTAGCGGTAATCCTGAGCGCTCGCTCGTATTTCATTGCGTATAAGGCGCACGCATCAGCCCTAAATTAGTTTTATTGGATAGGGCGAATCCCATGGTTAATGGGCAGCCCTTTTCTTGGGGCTTCACCTTAGGGCGGCCCTTTAGGGGGGCGATATTGATCACATGGATTGGTGGGGCTGGCTCTTGCTTTTATTTTCGTGGAGGGCATTTTTGTGCCTCGCTTGGATATTCATGGGGGCCTAATAGTCTTTGCGTAGGATTCTTTGGTCTTTTTCACGGTGGAATTGGGGACAATTTGGACTTAGTCAGAAAAAAAAGTGTTGCGGAAAGTATTGAAGAAAAAATTTGTTTTTATATGTAACTACGTTCATTTTAAAACCAGTAGTTAAAATGTAAAACCATAGGCTCTTACAGGATGAAAATTTATTCACAATTCAAAAGTCTATTAAATTAATAGTTTTCCGGTTAAAAAACTAACTTCACATGGGTGTTATTAAACATCTAAGCAATCAGTTGTTTGTTTTTTAAAAATAATATTTGATCATCATTTCAAAACACTCTTCCCAATTTAAGGAAACACATTCGCAATATCTCCATTTTGAGTAAAAGTTACAATTAATCCTGTCATTTATTTTTCATTATGTGGTCTATCCCTCTCCAGGGGCGTTGGTTGTCTGTTTCCGATAACATCAACCTACGCCACTGACTCGTCCCTTGTAACCGAGCTGGTGTAACTTAAATCGTAGAGATAACGCTAATAAAGCCGTTTCTGGGATACAGATAGCCATGATGCAATATCATGAGTTAGTAATCTCTTTGAGAAGCCAACCACGCGTGTTTCTAAGATGAATAAAACTGCAGCAAAGAAGTCAAAAGACTACAATACATGGGTGAAATACATACACTTAAATGCGTTTTTCTTTATGAAAGTTACCGAGGTCATAACGCATAATAATTTTAAATGTGTTTAGATAACCTAATTAACACCTTCTCTCTAGAGGTCCACATGTATAATTTGCTTCACAACTTTTTAAGTCCATGGCTTAATATTTATATTTGATCTTGAAGTTTTATTAAATATGTGGAAGAGATAGATGAAGAGAAGAGAGGCATTTGACAATTAATTTTGAGTTGTAAGATAACCATTATAGTGTAATAAATAATATAAAATATAACTTAGTTTTAGTTTTTTGTGGAATATGAATGGAATACATCTAAAACTAGTTTAGTTTTTATTTAGTAAATAACAAATTAAAATACTAAATTTTTATAGATTTTTTATCTAAGCAATATCAACCTTATTAGACAAATCCAAAAATGTAAATTAGCACATTGTATTTTAATTATTACGGAAAACAACAAGTTTTCATCTGAAATTTATATGTTAATGTTTCGTAATTTCAACAAGTGGCGAACGAAAAGATTTAAACTTTTGTAATATTATCGTTAAACACGTACTATGAGTGTGTTCTATTTGTAACTTTACTTCACTTAATTTTTTAAACCAAACATATTTCACCATATTTACCTAGATTCTTATACAAAGTTTAAAAAAAATTCTTCTGGATCTAAAAATATTAGAAATCAGATCAACCGTCGTAGGTCGACTCATAAGAAGTCTCTTAACTCGCCCAACCAGTCCATGTTTAAAACGGGTAATCTTCAAAATCGTGGCTATAAAGACCTTTATAGTCGTCATTGTAGCGGCTCTTCTTAAGAAAATATAATGTATCAACCGTAAGAGAAAGGGGTTATAAAGACAAGGGCTGGATGCTAACGGTTATTGGGTCTTTGTGTGTGGAATACTAAGTGCTGTTTTGGGATGTGTTAAGATAGGGTGAGGTTAAGATAGGGTGAGGATAACTCGTCATAAATAAAAAGATAGAAGTTGAGATAGATATTTAAAGACCGTTGAGTAGGGGAATTGATTCCGCAGTAACCGAAAATTGGTAGCGGTTTAACGTTTGGAAAGTAGAGATAGAGTGTTTAAATATAAGGATGTTTTAAAAGAAGTTGATTGTATCTTTGTGTATTATAGCTGAATTTTTTCTGAGTAGGTTGTTTTGGAGTGTACTTTGTATTTCAGTTTTAGAATACCAGTCGTTTAAAGTTGTGCCTAGAGTTTGGAATTTATGAATCATATTATGATCAGGAAAAAATAGGACATATGTTATAGAAGTCTTATTCTTATTTTGTAAATTTCACGATGTAATCATCTTCGTATTTCTTTAAACTGGAAGTTAAAAATTTTAAGATGTAAAAAATATCTTGCTTTACAAATTTAGTTTAAGAAAATCATAAATTTATTTATGATATAAATCTTTTTATCTAGTCTTCGAATAAATATATAATGCAAAATAAGTAATTTGATGTTTAAATAAATCTAAAAAAGTTTACATTCACAAACAACAAATTAAATATTTTTATAAATAAATTATTTTTACGATAAAATCATTCTGCTAAAAACTTGTTTCAATAACTATTTAATAAATTTTAATTAAACTCAGAACTTTATTTAAACGGTCAAAAATATTTCGCTATTTTTTCAACGAATTGTTTAAAGAAAATAACAAAATCGAGCAAGTCAAATAATTTTTCGGAATAGTAGTGAAGGCAGGGCGTGTGTAATGTGTGCATTTTAAAATTAGACTCAAGCAAAAAAAAAAACATAGTCTTCTCAGAAAAGACACTAAAAAAAGGCATATTTTCCTTGCCAACAGTTTGTAGAAAACAATTCTAAGAATGTTAAGCGAACAGCACCATGTGAAGGCAAGAAAACAACGCGTCCTTTGGTTTCTTAAAAAAGTAGAAAAAAAAGTGCAGAATAAAGTTACGAATTAAAATTTTATTTGTGCGATGGCATTTTAATTTGGAATTGCGGCGCTCATTAAAATGTCTAACCGCTTGGACGGGCGCTAAAGTGAGCTAAATTAAAATGTTACGAAAATGTGTGCAAAGGAGGAATATTTAAGTTTGCAAAAATGATAAAAAAAATATTGTTGTAAGGAAGAATTTTGCTTTGGAATTTTTAAAAACAGTTTTGATGTTTGTAGCATTTGGGAAAAAGATGTAAATTTTTGGGTTTTCTTTCGGTTAACTGCTTAGGTTTGCTAGACTGATTTTCTGTGTATTTTTAAGCGTAAGCACTCATCATAAATTAAAATAACTCTCTCATCATATTTTACCAAAATTTTAATTCTGAGATAAGAACAAAGAAAAGCGTTTAATATGAATTAATGAAATACTTCTCTCTAAGGGCCTTATTAGCTCTCATTTATAGTGCATATTTAATTAATTAGAAAGTACTTTTTTGTGTTATTTTAGTTACAGGATTTTACATTGTAACAAAATGTCAGGAAAAATTGTGTTTTTGAACACAGTAAGATCAATTTTTTTTCAAAATATTTTTATCTATAAGAATATCAAGGGATTTATTTATTGCTAAGAATCTCAAATACATATCATTTTAACCTCTTAATAAGCATTGAATCCTGTAGAGGGAAAATAAGCAGTTTTATATAGACATAATCTATTACCGCTTTTTAAAATTTTCCAAAATATAAACATGTTTTTAGGTTGTAACCAAAACTTTTATAAAAGAAAAATAAAATGCTTGCATAACATTTCTCACAGCACCAGGGAAACTGAAGCTTCTTACGCAGAATTAACAGGGCAGATATGTCACTTTTTCAAGAGCAGTACGAAATTTACCAATTGAAAAATTTGAGAAATCTTACCTCCTCTGTTCTCGCTATCGGCAGGCTTCACTTGGATTGGACGGTTCATCTGCAAAAGAAAAGTTTCATGTAAGTATTTTATGAAGATAATTAAAATAAATGAATAGCTAAATGCAAAAAGGGGTCATGTACACAGAGAGGTTTCCGTAGACGCTGTCCGTTCATTAAAATGTTAAAAAGAAGAAGGTTAGAGGGAAATTGTTCAATGGACTTGACATTTTTCAACATTTAGTATTTTATATATGATGGAGATACATCATATACTTTCTTTGTAAAAATACACATCAGTAACAGTTTGTATTTAAGAAACTGATTTAATTTAACTAGGCTGCATAATGAAATATTTCTTAGATATAATTACAAATTACAAAATAATGTTTTAAAAAACATTAAAGACTTATATAAAAATAACTTAACCAGTATACAAGAATGCATGAAGTTTTTTTTATCGACAATAATTTTCAAAAAAGGTTTTTTATTTGTGAATGATGAAATGATTTACTGTAATTTTTCTAGTAAGTACTTTGCAACATCTAAATTTCATTTATATTAGCTATTGAATAATTATTTTATTCTCATAATAGCATCCCTCATACCGTATAGTTAAAAAAAACGATTTTAATATAATCCATATTCAAAAAATGTTTTTTAACATTGATAAGCAACATTTAAATAATGAAATGGAGAATATAGTTGGATGAGATTACGAGGCTGTTTAAAATTATTCACAATTCAAAAACATTTTCGGTCCTTAAACATAACGATAGTGTACACAAAACATTATAATAAACAGACATTCACGCTTTATATGCATCACCATTTAATAACTCCTTATCATTGTCCCCACTACATTACAGTGACGTAACAGACTCCATATGCTGCAACTGGCCCAGGAGAACAAAACAAGCACCAAAAGCGCATTTAGTTCCCTTTCATTATTAAAACAATTCCACGGGCAAAGCGAGTTGTACTAATAGGAACACAAAAAGAACGGGAGTATATGAATGCATAAGCGAGAAGAATGAATTATACATCTAAGAATAACACCGGCTTGAGTATGAAGAACACACCGGGAAAAGGAACTGAGAGTGTTATAAATATTTATTAAAATTTAGAAATGGAAGAGGAAGTGTTGGTTGGCAGAGCGGGGTGCAGTTTTAAGTCGTGTCTCTGTGTATTGATGTGGTGGAATAACCTAGCTGTAACCATCATTTTTGCCAGCTTAAGTCATTTTTGTTGAATTAGCGCCGCGCTAGAGATACACGAGGGCTATTGGCCACACCTGAGTAGGCATCCGACAAAACGTTTTAGAAGCGACATCGCGTACGCCCAGCTTAAATCGCTTTCCCAAAGAAAACAAAGAGATCTAAAAGAACGGGAATAGTCAAATTTTCTGTTACTTTTAACATTCATAAAAGTTGTAATGGTAAGGAAAGACGGATAAAAGTGTAGATGATAAGTATCCGATGTCACAAGCTTCCTAAAGATAACTTTAAAAACATATTGACAGATGGACAAAAGCGAGTGCAGACAAGTGGACCAAAAAAAAGTCTCTGATTTCACATCTTTCGAACAAAAAAGGAATTTACAGATTGACGGATGATTTCAATACTAGCTTTCAATTCTTTAGAATTAAAAAAAAAGCATACTGAATTTTATCACAGATATGGAAAATTAGGCAATAATAACATAATATATGTAAATTATTTTGAGCATGGTAAGTTAAGAATTGCATACATGGTAAAATCATAGTTAGGAAAAGTTACACAACGTCCACCGAATTTGGTTTCTGGAAATTTCTTAATTCCTTCTTCAATAGCAATGTCTGAAACATCTTCCTTCTCAGGCCACAGAAAAAGACATCCCTACCATTGCAGATGCTTCACTTTTATTGAATAAGCAGCTTTACTTAACATTTGACCCAAAAAATATGTAACGATAATTTTTTCTACAAAAGGAACTAAAGCCCAATTTCCAGAATCAAAATCGTTTTCAGAATTTGGTTGGGAGGTATTTACTTTTACAATATTTCCATTTGTTAAATCAGTCGTAAGTGGTTTTGGGGATTTAATGAAATATTGGCAATTTTAAGTAGGTATTTGTTTAATTAAAAAAAAACAAAAAACAGTGCAATTATTGAGTGTCAGGAATCGGAAATATTCACTACCTATTGCCTTTTACACAGTTGTCAGAAAACTACAATAGTGATATGTTTGGGCCGATTTCTTATGCAAAGTGAAGAAATCTTCAGCAGAATGTGGGGAAATTTTCCTGGAAAGTGTGACTTCTTTTATCCCCTCTTCATTGTATCAACAAGTCCATCAATTGGTCCTTTACCAGGACTGAAGGCAAAGATGACCATGACTGGTGGAAGAGAATTACCACTCAATGTTGTCAAACGGCTGGAGCATTGCAATAGAGGTGGAATACTTTTAATTGAAGTGTTGTCCGTAAAGTGGTTTTTGCTTTCATTTTCTTAAATTTTTTAAAATTTATCCCATCTTAAAGTCTCTCTCTTTGCTCTCTCTCTTTCTTCCAGCTGCTGATTCAGCCATCTTAAATTAAATTTAACAAATTATAAGTAATCTATAAATATTATAGCTTATCTACAACAGATAAATCAAACAAAAGTTGTGCCTGATACTACGTTGTGACTGACACAACAAAGTTAAAATGTTTTATAAATTGAGAAAATGCTTTTATTTTATATTTTAAAGATGTGGAATTACACAGAAGTCAATATAAAAAGAAAATATCTCATAGAAAAAAATTTAAGCAAAGCTTTATTTTAAATAGTTAGAGAAATGTTTATATGTTTTCGTGACTTACACTGCAGCCAAAACAGGGGATTTTTATCTTTCTAAATAAATAACTTTTATTTATAATTGCCTATTAAAAATTTGTTTTTAAGATAGTTATTATAGTGCATTTTAATAATTTTACCAAAAAATCTGATACATAAACCATGCTTTCAAAAAAAGTAGCCGCTTTAGTGTTGTCACAGATAAAACAATAATAGTTTTTGATGTTAAATTTTTACAATTCAAAATTTTCTAAATCACATAAGAAAATTTCAACTGGAATAAAAAATATTTTTTAAATTCACTTGTGGTATTTACATGGAATTAACCATTAATACTCGTGGTTTTTAACTTCCACACTAAATTTACAGCGGCGAAAAGTGGAAGTTTTTATATCTGCCTTGATTCTGTCAAACAAATTCTGTTACATGCCTACTTTTATGCTTAAGCTTATTCATCAAAATATTTCTGTAAGAAGGCTAAGAAATACTGATTTTTTTAAAGGATTTCTCTTTTTAAGTTAAAAAAAGACTGACATCCTGTTACAGCATTGAACAAAGCGGTTTCTTTCGGAAGCTTCTCATTATGTTCTGTTTTAAAGGTCTTGTAGGTTTTGTTAGGTTTCATTTTATGATTGCTTCTTCTTGAGCGCTGAAATAAAAAAATTAAGGATGTTGTTGGTTTTTTTTATTTTTGAAATATGCTCCTAGCAATATGCAGAAGGGGCTGATGTCCTTCAGTTATCTTTCTGATATCATTAAGCCATTGCGACATCAAGAGCATATCTTAAGATATCATGCTACTATTCTGTGTTACGCTTTCCGCTTTCCACCAAATGAATTAAAAAAGAACAACTAATTAGCACAAAAAAGTACCCCTTTATAATTCCAAATAAGATTTTTGAACTACATCCACCCAAAACTAGTAAAAGGTTCTACAACTTTACCACTCCAAGTCAGCGATATGACGACACAAAATGGCGGAAGATGATTTTGCAGAAATGACGTTGCAGTATGCAAATCATCCGGAATTCGTTTTCCAGAATCCTGATAGAAGTTCTTGCTAGTTTATGACGTGTTTGTCAGGGTCACAGGTAGCACTACTGAGCATGGTTTGGAATGTATTACGTTCTCTGCCGCTGTGTGTGTGAAAGACACTGGGAGATAAGGAACTAATAAAAAATGCAGAGGCTGATTTTATGCGATATCATAAAAAGGAATCAAATATTTGGCATCTCGTCTCGGTATTTTATTATTCTGGGACTGGCGAATGGGAAAGCCGGGTCGCTTAATCGATATTGGGTTGTAAAAAAACTACGCCGATGTGAGAAATTACTTGGTCGTGTCGTTTTGATTGAGCGATGAACATTTCTTATCTCATTAAAAATAAAGTCAATTAATTTCTTCGATTAAAACTTACTCTTTTAAAAAAACATTTTTTTAAACATTACGTTTTTTGCAATGAATTTTGTGCAATTATTTGTTTTGTTTTAGGATATGACTTGTGTATTCTTTTTCTAGGAAAAAGTAAATAATGTTAATTATTTTTAACGGACTTCATTTATTTGGAATACGCCAAATGTTTGAGAAATCATCAGGTTTTAAGCCACGTAAACTTATTAAAACTACAATACGTGAAATTAAAATATTATTTTTTAAGGCCAAAAAAAAAAATCCTTATGAATATTTTTTATTATATTTTACTGAACATTTAGTGCAGAAATTTATTATATTTCAATGAATCGAAAAGAAGACTGAATTATTTGATATTTCAATACATTGCTAAATTTTTTGGTATTTAATACTGATGAGAGAATGATTGAAGAAGTTTCTATATTTTTGTTTCGTATTTATTATAACTTTTAACTAATAACGTAAGTTGCTGAAAATCTTAAAATTTTTAACATTTTCTTTTTTTTCCGTGAGTAGTTTAAAGTTGCATTAAATTTAAAAAATATGAAAATAATAGACTTATTCTATATTTATTTATTTTTGTTATATCAAACAAAACCAATTATAGCCCACCAAAACACTTCAGTCAATAGAAGAGATAATTATATATCAAATGCCAACTGTAAATCTATTTACCCTCAAAGACCACAATACCCAAGATAAAGTTGCTTCCCATTTATTCTCCACAGTTTAACGTCGCGGGTAATCATTGTTTGTTTATTTACAACTTTCATCTGCATAATTCAATTCGCAATTTCCGTCAGCCCTATTCTCACATTAAACACACTTAAAACTAATGGTAATATGCTTCCCCCACTTAACACCCCCCCCCCATTTCCTACCATAACTAAGAATCCTCACGTACCGAATCCTTAGCAAATTACAGTCGTTAAGCAAACCAGATCTAATGAAGTATGGCGAGAAAAAAAAAGCTTCAGAAACTCTGGGAATCCCAGTATTTGAATACTATTAAACTCGACGCTTGCTATTACTTATCCATGTGTAGAACGCGTAAAAATTCGCTTTTCCCAACGTAAAACGTAAATTACGTCCATAATTCACCCATGACGCTTTTTCGATGCTTTTCCACGCGCAACAACCCACGATTTTTGCTCGGCAGAAAAGTCGATGGTGGGGATGAGTACTTCGGAGCAATAACAGTGTAAGTCGTTTTTGTAAACTATTTAGATGAATTTTTTGAAAATATCTTCTACTTTGCACATGATACGAGAGAAGATTCATGAAAAAAAAAGTAGATTATTAGCTCAAATAAGTTATTCACTGAATCAACTATTTAGCTATCTTGCTACTATCTTGAACTTGTTTGTACAAATAAACACGCTAAAATTTCAATGTAACTCTATACTCCAGCTGTATAACGTAATATTACACCAAATTTATGGAATAACGTTATACAAATAAGAAGTTTACTCTAGAAAACTGAGGGCTCTGAGCTTTGTCTCTAACTTCATACATTACTTTTATAAGAAATGAAAGTAGTTACTTTAAATTGACAAAAAAATGAGTAAACTTTTTGGCTTAACTTTATTCCATAAAGCTAGATGCAAACACCTTTATTGAGCATCATCATTATTATATCATAATCATTATTATATCAATGAAACTGTGGTTTGAAATGTGTCTTGAAAAATAATTACAGAATATTTGGTATTACAATATGAAATATTATATTGTGTATTCAGAACACTCAAATAATAATAAAAAAGACTTTGATGTTAAAACAGAGTACGCACTATTGTATTGGCAATAGTTCTCAACAGTCCCATGACAAAATGTGACTATTCCAAAAATAATCTTATATTTACAAGTGATGTAGCATCTATTAACTCAAATTTTAATGAAAATTTCTATAGATTGAAGTTATTTATGAAATATAAGAGGTGTGCTTTATCTTTTGATATTATGTCAATTAAACATTGAGTGACTTATACTTGTTTGCATCATAGGTACTATTTTTGCAGTGTGTAATACAGAAGTGTGAAACAAGTTATTTTTCAAGATATAATCAAATAATGACAATGCCCAGTAGAAATTGACCAAGGAAGTGTCTTGAGCTGTAATAAATTGTCAAAAACACTTTTTAATTTATAAAAAAGTAACATACGATTAATTTACTTACTAATTAGTATTATTATAATAAATGTTAGACCTTCGTTTATCCATTTCTTTGAAGTACATAATCCAGTGACGCTCTAAACCATTCACTCATTACAAAGCGAGTTTTCTGCCTAAGAGATTTATTTTTATTTTTGCATGAATTGCTGTTCGGAAACATCTGTTGGCCACACAACAATATGCGTGTACGTTTGAGGTAGAAATATTTTTTTTACGTTTATGGGGCTTGATAGAATGATATCTACGGTTTACAGGTGTATTATAAAGTTGGATTAAAAAAAACTCTAATAATTAATTAGGTTTGAAATGGGTTTTTGGTTTTGGCTGCTATGGATTTTATTTTATTCTTATCGGGTGTAAGTAGTTACTTAACATATATATATTTAATTGATCGTAGGAATATTATAAAAATGATTTAACTAATTTTAACTATAATATGATGAAGTGAATAGATGACAGTCTGAGAGAAAATGATTAAATGTTTTGAAATTGCATTCATGGAACTATTGATAATTGCACAAGTTTCGGTAATGAGTTTCTTTTTGCACGAGTTAAATCATTTTCTTTTATAGAAGAAAGATAACAAATTATCCTATTAAACGTGCAATTTATTAAATGAAGTATTGGTTCTGTTATCAAGTTTTTTTTATAGCAAATATATGATTAATGATTGAGCTTTCAAATGAAATAAAGTTAATCAACGAAATATGTTTACTTGTTTCAACAACTTTTTTTCGATGAAGGAACATACATAACACATAAAATGTTACGTAAATGAAATCTATATAAAAACTTAAATGTTATAGGTTTTGAGAACTATGTATAGTAAAAAAGAGTTATTTAAAATACATTTAATATATTAAAATTAACTTTTTGTTTGAATAAATGCACGGATTATGAAAAAAATGACCAAGAATAATAATTCCACTGTTCACAAAGATTTTTTGCTAATACCACCAGCAATAGAAAAATAAAAAATATAAGGAAATTAAATTAGTTTCATTTATGGTTATGGTTTACATTTTGATTTAAAAGACAGCCTCAATAAAATAAACATCTTTAATCTCATATAATATGAAATTACTAATTTAAAGGTAATCAAACATTTTGTTCGAAGATATTGAGAAATATTACGTGTAAATAAAACCCCTCCATCTTTTGAGATGCAATTACATGTTTAAGTTTGAAGCATGGTTAGATTTAATTTTTTTAAAATAGTTCCCAACTCAACCTGAAACTTTGTAAATTTTTAAATTGGACCTTTTATAAATACACGAAATGTCTTCAAGCAGTCAAGATTTGTAAGTGAACAGATTTGTTAGTGTCCTTTGTGCAGATTAAACAATTTTTAACAGAAAAACACCCCCACACACACCTTTAGTTAACATGTTAAGATTATTAACATAATTAGAAAAAATGTCTGTATAGATTATTAACATAAGAAAATTAGCATACAACAAATCACTTTAAATATCCCTTTGAACCCTCTTTTTCATAAAAAAATATCGGTTTTAAGTGTCTAAAGATTTAAAAAAATGGGTCATTGGTGTTTCCATACAATGCTGTTCCTCTTAATGCTATGTCATAATAACTTTTATTTCACATTTAAGGCAAACGGAGTTTAAAGAAACAACTTTGAAAATACACATCTCACCCAACCAACTTGTTCTATATAGACCGCAATCGTTTAATTGAGTTCAATAATGTCAATCACGAAACATCAGGAACAATGCGGTGTGGGTGCTTTTTAATTATTGCATTTTTAAACAACTAATTTAAAACGATAACGGAAACGTGTATGTAACCAAATATTCAACTAGTTAACACATAGTACAGATTATCGAAAAATAAGCAATAAGCTTTAAAATAAAACTTTAAAATGTTTCTTTTGTTAGAATTTTTTAAAAATTCCACTGAATAAAGATTATCAACCGTTCGTTTTTTCCTTCTTTAGAATCCGTTTCTGCGTCTTATACTCCCGGACTCCAGCCTCTGCCCGTGACAGAATGATATATATCCCATACATAAAGACTTAAAAACTAAACCAGAACCATTTGACGATAGTTCTTCTTTAATGTCGACTGGCTTTTACTCATGCCAATTTCGGGATTTTTTTTTGTTATATCTTTGAATTTTTATTACGGTTTATGCAATGGAGTTTTGCCAATATTTTCAGTGTAAGTCAAACGCAGTTTTCTGTTGGTATAAATGAAAGCCTCAATCGCGGTTCATTGTATGCGAAGTCGGAATGAAAAGGCAATATTTGTGTGCGTCTGACAAATAATTTTCAGACGCCAACATGGAATAAAGTATACATTTATGCGTCAATGCATTTCCCTAGAGTCAACAGGGGGAATGATTTATTCGGCTGCCATTTCAATAAGTAGTAAAAAGGATGTTATGAAAAAGGCACAAAAAAGTTTAATGCTTTGGATGAAAGCATTTCATTTATTTAACCATTAACATGTCATATTTCGAAAATTCAGTGGAAAAATTCTAGAATTCCTAAATACGTTTAGATGAAGCGAACTTTGAAAATTATGGATATACATTGAATAAATTTCATTTTAGTTTTATAGAAAATATATTTCTTTTATAATAAAGTGTTGGTATTTTGTGTCATATGTGATATAAGAGGGAATTTATCAAATCAAATAAATTTGTGGAACTACAATTCAAATATGGGAGAGATATACTAAAAAATCATTCATACAAAAGAACTACGCAACAGCATAATACGGTAATGAACATAGAGTAAAAAAGCGGTTAGTAATAACTATTTTTTAGCTTTAGATGAATCTCACTGTATATTTGTAGTCTTAGATTTGAATTTCCATTGCAATATAAAAAAAATAATTATAAAATAAAAATGTTAAAACTTAGTAACGTTAGTTAAAAACTTAACAACCACAGACATACTATTGTGGTGAAATTATCTTTCAGTTGGTGACGAATCAGAAGCTAAAAATAAAAAAATGAAATCTGTAAACAAAATTGTAATGATGAACAAAATTTTATAAAATGACTAATGTAAAGTAAAAATGCTTTTATGTAATGTAGGAGACATTCTCTGTTTGTTGGTGACGAACTAGAAATTTAAATGAAAACCCACCAATTAGTCGGAAGGAATAAATAAAATATATGGAAATAAAGAAAATGAGCAATTTCAAGGGGAAAACAACAATACTTATGTCAGAGCATATCAAAACAAAGAGGATTTTAAAGGAGACATATGGACAAAAACCAATCATTGTGTGCCAGTAAACATTTTCATTGGATCACAGGTTGTCGACTTTACTTTCAGAAGAGGAATAACAGTTTTGTTGGTGTTAGCGATGCGTAATAAACTTGACACATACTTCGAAGTGTTTGCGATAGAAAAATTCAGATATTTTTAAGTCAGTTTTTAGCTAAAAAATAGTTATGTACATAGAAAAACATCAGCCTAAAAGTATAAAAACAATAAAATTTTATAAAAGAATATGTGTTATCAGGCACTTTATAACAAACACCACAAAGCGGTTATTATGTGAACCGTGAAAAAAAACATGCTTTAGAGTCCAATGAGAATTAATGAATGCTTCGGGAATGAAAAAGGTTAAGGTATCATTTTTTTTGAAAATTATTTTAAAAAGAAAAATAATACATATTTCAGTACAAAAACTTTTCCCTCTACAAATATATCTCTTAAGCAAAACCACCTAAACATGCTAAGACAATATATAAAAACTGTTACAAATCATCAAAAACAAAAATGTACAACTATCTTTCATAGAAATATAGAGGTTTTAAAGAGAATTTTTAAAACAAAAGAGTAAGAAATCAATATGAATAGTTTGTTTCTTTGCTGCAAATATAAATACAAGGAGAAACAACTTGTACAGAATATTGTTTTTATAGTTTGTTTCTGTATTACCAATATACATACAAGGAGAAACAACTTGTAAAGGGTAGAAAGTAACAGAATTTTATTGAAGTTATAATTATGTAGTATTTGTAAATTATAATTTACCTAAGTAACTCTAGATATATTGTGTATCATTTAATGTAGATATTATACTTTTAATAGTTCTTATTTTATTTAAAACTTTTAACATAAAATCTTAATGACTAATGGCTTAATATGCTAATTTTTAAGGCACATTTAAAATAGGTTCAATATTATTTTTTTTATTAGTAATTAAACTAGTACAAATAGTCTATTTCCAAAACGACACAACATTTACAGAAAAAAAACGTACTTTTCGGTTCGGGAATTTTTTTAAAACTTATTGTTATACAAAAATATTGTGTTAAAAAATAAAATCTTTAAACAAAACTATCAAATAACGACATTGCAATACTTATTATTTTAATAAATAAATGATGATGATTGTAAAGGTGCTTTCCAAACTAAATTAACAATATTTATCTTTATTTTCAACATTTAAGTAAAATGTTAAAAATAAAATATATAACGTTGGTTTAATAGTTAATTTTTTTTTAAATATTATTATTATACTAATTGAGATAAATTTTGAAATTATACATTTTTATAACGAAAACAACTTTACTTAGTAAATTTTCCCTTTACCGTAAAAAAAAAAGTTTACATTCAAAGCAGATTAAAAACTATGTGCTGAAACATTTAAAACCAAAAACCCAGCCTTTCAAACAACAGTTAAACTTTCATAGAAAAAATATGTATATCTTAACTTAAAACAAATTAGCTAAAAATTCATTATAAATTAGTCAACTCATCTAGTCATTAATCATTCAATGTACCATTTACACATTGGCGAATACAGATTCAGAAATTGTAATTAGGTCAATCGATTGATGCTTAAGATTCATCATTAATCAACGGCTGATGGATCCTCCGTTGATTGGAGCGCTTATGATAGCCGCTGTTGACTATTACAGTGGGCTTGAGTATACGTTTCAGGGTGGAAATCATTTTCCAATATGCAAGTGGAATCATAGGCTGATGTAATAATATTGTTCAACAGTCCGTTGAATACTAAGTGTTGCGTGGAAGTGAAAGACAATAGTAGTGTAACGAGAAATCACTGCATATTTTTAGTTGTTGATTTTGTAAAGAATGTGTCCATAATAAACTAGCTTAATGAACTAAGATGTTTAAGTATTTGTAAAATTTTGTCCTTATTAAAGCATATAAATTTCGTCAGACCAAAGTTTTCGCCCAAAAATATCCGAAATGAAAGTTAAATTAAATAAACTTTTCTTAAAACAATATTAAGATACAACAAAAATGTTCGTTAAAATATTGTCGTTGTTTTTTAAAGTACTCGACATTTTTATTTAGGTTGCTTCGAATTATACTGATAAAAACAAATTATGTTAAGATGTTATTTGTTATAAAATATTTGAAATTAGTTAAATATTAAATTTCCAATTATATAACTAATAATATTGTAAGAAAGCTTGTTAAAAGATTTAAATATTTATATAATTTATATATTTAATAATATAGTTTCTAAAACCAAAGAATTTTTTTTTGAATGGGACCTCTTTAGACCTTTATTACAAATCTTTGCTAATAACATATTTTTATTAAATTATGTATAAGAACTTTCCCTCACAGTTTCCATAAAAAAGAAACATTAATTTATAGCACAACATCAGGTAGAGATATAATATTCCAAAACCGCATCCTCACAAATTATTTTACTAAATTTTAAATACCTCATTACGTAGTTGTACACATAAAAACCATCCAAATCTTTAACAAATTTTTAAAAAGAGAGAGCAAAGAAATTTAAAAGAAAATACCCGAAACACATTACCACACAGCTCACGATTTTATGAAGAAAAAAATTGTTTCCAGTCTAATACTAACATCCCCTCATCTCATTCCAGCAAACCCTCTGTCCCCACGATTCAATTGAAAATTCCGCTAAAATCAAAACTTTGTTACCTCTTTCGCGGCCCCATTTCATAAGCAACACTTCTCACGTAATAGACGATCGAGGGGGCGAGAACCCAAACATGTGGCTTTAACATGTTCCCTTCCCTCGTATATCTTTCAGAAGCAGGCCTTAAAGGGGACTTGAAGGAACAGCGGCTTGGTACATTTGAACTGTTGTTACAATGCACAAGTTTTTGTTATCATATCGTTATTGTTAATTCATTTTCAAGACTTTCATCTCATTCAATCATTAATTTGTAACCGTGATGGATGTTGTTTTGATTTTTTTTTGATAAATAAGATCTTTTGGTGAATTAGATGTTGTCCAAAGAGGTTATTAAAACCACGTGGAAAGCTAAACCTACTACATTGATTAGATATCACAAATACTCAGAGCACCAATCAGTAAATTATTTTCAATTTCGTGTAATTGTTGCCTCTCAACATGTGAAACATTCCCAATGCACTTGTACGGTATATGCCTTAAATAGATAATTTTTAAGCCTTTTTTTGTGATGTACTTTCATCGAATTGTGACGTTAATACAGGCATCAGTAGTTGATGTAATTTCAACCAGCGCAGAAATCTTATTTATATTAAAAATATTAAAACTGCTAATTTCTGAATATATTAGAACGTTACGTAGTTAATAATTTTTTTAAAATGAAGCTTTCAATTTTTAGTGTAAATTTTTATTCGACTTTAACGAATTTACACCAAGCTTCTCTATTCCCTCAATATTTGATGTGTTTCTAATAGCAATATCAAGTAAACATCGAAAGTACATTATTAGATATCTGTATAATAACATGTATAATTAATAATTAATTCATATAATAAATACAGTTTTTTAAACTTTGTTATTGTATTTTTGTTAGAATGCACAGTTCACAATGATTAAAAACGTTGTTAGTTATACTGTATTAGAAGAGTTATCTCAAATTAAGCTTCAAATGAAGAGTTGAGAGTTAAAACTTAATAAATTTTTTTAAAAAATAAAGATTAAATTATTAAAATTAACTAGTTAAAATTATGCTTAAAACAAATCTTTTTATCGTTGTTTCAAAATTATCACGGATGCTATAGTAAAATAGGTCAATGTTTCTTAGAAAGCTGAAAGTGTTTGCGGCTAACTGTTCTCCAAATGTAACATAATGGAAATCTTAAACATGCGTAATTTGCGTCAAGACAAGACTAAAGGGAAATAAAAATAACAACTTCCCCGAGACCGTATAAATTGCCGCAGTTTGTTGTTTCCACGCGCGGAATAGAAATTTTAAATTTGGTAGGCTTATTCCTACAAGCAAGCCCCTCTGCCAATTTTTGATGGATGCCAAGCTTACAATAAATAAAAAAAAAAGTATACAACAACATGATTCTGCTGTGGCGAGCTTATACAGGAATTTAGATGAGAGGTTTCAACCGGATTCTCTTAAAAGCTGTTTTAGGAATATGGGGTGCACATAAAAATAAAGATATGTGTATTACAGATGTATTTTGTTTTCCCCCAGCTTGTTCTGGTTTCTTTGGAGTTTACGTTCTGCATATAAACTTGGGGTTTTTGTGCATAAAAATTCCGGACAATGAAAAGAGCCAACAGAGTAATATTGACGTCCCAGAAACATACCGAGATCTATTTCGGGAAGTTTGAGTGCGTTTGGGGTTCGAATAAGAATGGGATTCCGAATGTATTTGGCCATTTTGGAGCTCAGTTTGTTGGGGGCAATATATAGAGATGGAATTTGTTGAAAGTGTTACATTCAATAAATAGTAACAATGTGGATTTGCTGCATGTTCACCCGAATTCGAAATTATCCCGTTCCTCTGGATGGGCAAGCTAAGATAAAATTCTTAGAAATAAATCATTTCTATAAGCAAATTACTGAAATTACTCGATTACGTGATTGTTAATGAAAGGCAAATTGATTACATATTTTATATTGTGTCTACAGGTGCCGCCATGTTAAAATTTGGAATTTCAATTGTATAAATGAAGCTTTTCTTTTAATAATGCTAATACGAGTCATGTTTAAGGCATCCGGGCTCAAATTAATTATTTAGTTTAAATCATACTGAATAACATTTATAATATATAAGATATTAACTTATTAGTTAGTTTCTTGAATTTTTCAGAGTGTTATTTTGCTATTATAAACTTTATTATAATATACTTATATATTTTATATAAACATAATATATATATATATATATTTGGATTTTTAACTATTCAGTTTTTACAAATTTAAATTTAAACTAGCGCTCCTTGACAGGCAAAAATATTTTCTTTTTACGTATTTACTGATAAAAAAATAGATGTTTTTTAAAAAAAATAATAAAAAGTAGCTGAACTCAAGTTTAGAAAAATAAGTGCATCATGCAACGCATTAATGCTCTGTCAGTGCATATGCATCAAAGAATATATGAAAGTCGTCATAAAATATTGATTTATTTATAAAGCTAACGTAAGAACACCATAAATTGACGCTAACTTAATAACGTAAATAATATTTTAAAACTATTTTATTTTTTATGATTTATAAAAGTTGCCTTTTTGGAAATATTTTGGTTAATTTTGGAATAAATAAAAAAAGCTTGCATACAAGATCAAAGGAAATTTTCTTTTGCACGCCGGAATGTACTACTTCAAAGGAGAATTACCAAGAAGTTTTAATATTTAATAAGGCATATAACATTATATGTTTAGAGCAAACTATGATTATCTTAATTTATTCATGAAAAAAGTCTTACCAGGTATTTTTTTATACATATACTAAACTAAAAATAAAAACAGATGAGATTTTTCAAAGTATAAGAAAGTTTTGTACCAATATTGCCATATTATTTTTGGAAGCCTTTCTTTGTAATTTACTTTTATTTTGACTATATTCCTTTCGGTTGCAAGATTATCAATTACTCATTTATAGTTAGTTATTTATAGGTAGTTTTTTAGAAATTTCACAATACACTTTTCTACGAAATTCTGTATAGGATATCAAAAGGCCAATAATAAACATCATTCTTTTGTGAATATGCATTATATTAACGAATTAATTCTTCTTTTAATGACTAAAGATGTAACGATTTTTTTTATAGTTCATAAATAAAATTCAACTCCAGAGAACCAACCCTTTTATTTTCTTAGCTTTCAGATTTGTTTTGAAACGGAATAAAAAATTAAAAAAGGAAATCAATTATTTGTATTTTTATTTAACTATTTGATTCCACAATTTTTTTTTATTATATTAGTTTTATCTGCTTTTTGTTACGTAAACTAAGTAAAGTACATTTATTTCAAAACACCGTTCATTTCTTTTCTCCCTAAAACACATTTATTTACTCTCCCTCTAAAAGTTGTGGTCAAACATGGAATTCAAAGTCAGTTCAGCCTCACCTAAAGTTTATTCCAAAACACACAAAACAGACAACAAAAAATAAAGCCAAGATGCAAATAAAACGCAAACTAGGAAATGGATGGAAATACACGCGTACCAGAGAAATATTTGAATTTCTGCCCCCCATTTTTACTTCCTTTCTCCCCAAACACTCGTTGCTATTCACGGAATGAAAAGTCTGTATTGTCTGCATAAACTTCCGCTGGGCCTTCTAAGGTTTCAAGGACACCCGAGAGATGCCGGGAATTTTAAGTTGTGCTGTACGTCTCCTTCTGCTTGTTTGGAGTTATTTCAAGTAAAACCAACATGGAGTAGTTTACTTCTCTTAGTTTATTGTGTAAGGTATGCGGTAGTATAATATTTCCTATTTTAATTCTATATCGTAGTTTAAGGTTAAATTTCCCATGTAAATATGGATGTAATTATATTTAAAATTCAAAATATTGTACCTTAGATATTTTTACAAAGTTTTTAATTGATAAAGGAAACATGTATCCATTCTAATAGCTGACGTAAATTTAAATTTTTTATAAAATATACAAATGTGTAATTTTTAGACATGATGGAATAAAAAAAAAGGTGAAAATGATAAATTTTGTTAAATTATCATTACTTATTACTTTACTTACTGAAAAGTTCCTTATATATAGATACTGATGTTTATATTAAATATAAAAGTTCTAAAGATATTTTTGCATGATCTGTTTTATATGACATGAATCATATTTGAATAATTTTGTTTTGCCCAAAACTCCATCTAAATTAAAGTCTTACTTTTAAAATAATATATTTTTCTTTTAAGTTTAACACATGAATATATATTATTCTAGTCATTCCGTCCTTTACATATCATAACATCTAAAAGAAAACTACTATATCACAATCGAACTTTCTAATCAAAATATTATTTTAAAAAAATCCTTTGATTGTACTGAACCGCAAAACCAATGATTACACACACACAACCCAGACCACTCATTCACAAGCAACACTACCCATCAATCTCAACAGGAAACCTCAAACTCCAAACTGCAAAACCCGGTCAGCTCTATAATTACACCAATCTCTGCAATTATTGCTTGCCAATTAATATGGCCGTGGCAGCGTCATTGATCAGCTACACCCACCGCCCTATCCAGTGTAATGCCCTTCATTATCGGCAGAGGTCGTCATTCCATGGGATCTTTACCTGCATCGGCGGATATTATAGTAGGCCTCTTCACTTGGGTTTTGAAGAGAGGAATGTGTCAAGAGTTGGTCTAGTATTGAGATGACGAAGAAATAATGGTTGGGTAGTTTTGGTTGTTGTTTTGAAGGAAAAAATAAGACAAGTTTTTGTAAAATTGGGTTATTTGAATTGGGTTATTATTTCATGATGTAGGACGATAACTTTTTAAATCTAGGGGGTGTGTAATACTACACGACTTTCAATTATCACAAAATACGCCAATACCTTTGATGGTAATTATATGCCATATAGGGGTAAATTAAAATGACTTTGAAATAAAAAAATCTATAGCAGCTACACTTTGCTTTTTCATAATTTTCTCGAAAAACTTATTATGACGTCATCTAGGTACTGGGAAATCGTGTATCAAACATGAAGTCCGTAGTGTTTAGTGGTAGAGGGGTTTCAGAGGGACGGACCAATGTTCAAAAACCTTACTTTGGAATCAGCACCCTCCAAAACGTACAGAGTCACCATTTCGATTTTAGACTTCATCGTAATACTTTCATTACCTTACATTTCGGAGTAGGTGATTGACAGTAAAAAGAAATAACTTTGTATTGTAAAAAGAATATTTATAGAGTAAAATATATTTTAATTTGAAGCTCGTTCTGTTGTGATACCTTGTTCTGTGCTTTCGACCTTGTCCACATGGTATTATCTTACAGTTAAAGTATTTAACGTTTCCACAACATTGGTTCTACAATTTTTTTAAATTATTTATACAGATTAGCTATTTAATTCTTCATTTTAACAACATATATTTGTTATAATGTGTGATTCTAGATATTCCTCACAACTGAAAATGTAACATTACGTGGTTATGCATGCATACTTATGAATGTCCTAATAATCGTACCATATTATTAAAAAAAATATCTAGGTTTACAACGAAACAAAGTGACTTAATATAAAACTGTTTTCGTTTTGAAAATAACTTGTCAAATTTGAAAGCCAAATTCTACGATTGTTTACCTTTAATTTCTAACAGTAGCTTATTAAGTTTAAGAATAAAAACTAATTTCGCAATGTTTTGTTATTGCTAATTAAATTCTAGGAAAACTAAAATTTAAAAACTTTTGTTATGGTTTTGTTTGCATTCTACAAAAGATAATTTGCTATCTTTATTATTTTCTTACAAAAGTACTCAAATAACAAATAAGCTGGAATTATTGTTTAATAAAAACTATTGCTGCAAACTAATACACACAACCATTTAAAATTAATAATTGTACGCTGTAATGAGTTTTCTTTCTAGCAATTTAAAACTAAAACACAAATTGTTCATATGACGAATAAATAAAGCATAATCACAGCTCTAATTTAATAATAGAATCATCATCCTATGCACACATTTCACGTTATGAAATGTTAGTACCATACAATGCTCTTAGGGAATCGGTGGCTTGTTTTCTGATATAGGGATTTGATAAGTTATGCTCTATTAACAAAAATTAACACTTATTACAATTTTATATACCATATTTGGTTGAAAGCTGAATAATTTTTTGGTTGCTACATTTGTATAAAGTTAATATTGATTCATAACAAATCTCTGACAGAAATACATTTTTACAGGATAATAGCGAGTTTCTTACATAATTTTTATTCAATTATTCTTGTTTATATCTGCTATTAATCAAGTATTAAATTCGTCCTTTAACAATTGATTTTAATTCAATAGAATTAAAAATTACAAAATCTGATACAGAAACAGCTGGAATCTGTTATAGAGTAAGAATGTGTTTAAACGTTACATCCTTGTTTCTGGTCGAAATGAGGAATAATTTGAGTTAGAACTGTAATTGTGAGGTTAATATAGTAGCAATTAATTTGGATTGTTCAGAGTTGAAATGATGGGTTGATGATGATGGTAAGTTTTAGTGTAAATTATTACAATTGAATTTGTAATAAATATTAGTATGATTATAAATGTGTTCGATTTAAATAAATGAATTATGTATAGAGGTTTAAAACTATTAGTTTAAAACAACTTTGTGTCTGCTCAAAGTAAAATAATACGAGATAGTAGTAGATAATAGATAATGTATTTAGTCAATTAACTATTGAAGGCAATTTATTAAATTATAAAAAATGCATAAAAATTAAATCTAAACATCACTAAATAATGTCAGTTATAGTAAGTTTTACAACAATGTATGTTACAAAATTCCAAAAACCTTTTACTCCCAAACATTTTAAACAATCTAACAAAGATTAGTCTATTATATGAAGAATTTTAACTTTACGCATAATCTATTACTTCTACTCTCACTCGAGAATTTTTAAACCGCCTAAAATTTCTATACTAGAGCGAGTAGATGAATATGTTCCAATTAGTAACGTTAGAATCTTGAATGTATTCATTATCTGAACACCGTTTTCGCCTATATTGTTAAAATTAAGCTAATTACTTAATGAGTGTATCTCGAATCTTTGGCCTAACATTTGACTCCGTCTTCAGAGTGCAAAGGGTGAAACAATATAGGGCCAGCCCGTTATTGCTTAATTGCTTACTTTTTGGGCGTTCAGCAAGTTTAGCGGAAAGTGCTGGCTTTGTAAATGATGTAGTTTTTGTCAGTCTAAGATAAATTGCTGCAACACCGAACGTGATTGTTGAATTTTGTCTTTTTATGTTGAATAATTTGTATATAGAAGTTAATCTATATGTGATATAGTAGATCTTTTTATTAAATACATTCAGTTTACTTTTTAAAATTAAATGCTCTACAATTGGCAACATATGAGCTTTGAGTTTATTCGTAGTTTTAACTCTATGTGGAATATTCAATACTTTTGAGGACACATATCTCGAATATTTTGTTCTTAATTCAACTATTTATTAGCCTTGTAAGGGTCGTTATTTTTTGTCCTTGTATGTGTTTTATTAGGTTGCTGCATGATCATAAAGTTGAAATATAAAGTAATCACTATTAAAATATATTTTACTTAAGATTTTTTTTAAATCAAACAAATATAAATAAACCGGCCCTTTTCCATTTCGAGGGGGAAAAATCCAGCCAAATGGAATATTTGGTGATAACGGAATTTTATATTGACAAAATACAGTATACACCTTTACACAATTAAAGGTTATTATTGGAAAGATTTTGTTTGGCGATGGCTGTACATTTTAGCGACTTTATCACTTGCTCCCACAAAATTGAAAAATACCAAATATTTTTTAAGAAAGTGTTTAAGTAAATTGCATAGAACATTATACGCATAAATGTGTAGGTAATTCTTTTTACAAGATATGATTTTAAGTTTTATTTTACAGTTAAATTATTTGAATTTTAGCCCAATATTGAAAATTTCCTCATCACAACTTCCCTAAAGTTTTAAATTTATACTTCAAAGGCATACGATCTGACTTTCCACTCAACTAAAACACCACTCCCGCGCAAGTCGATAATTTTTAAAAACCAATTTCTACCTTAGGCGATTACACCGTCCCAATTAGCAACGTTAGAACTCGGGTGTAGTTTATTCATTATTTTAACACCCGGGAAGATTGAGTTAATTACTTAATGGGTGGATCTCGGATCCCATGCCCTTTAATTCGACTGCAGCATCAGTGTCCGACGCAACACATTGCCAAGTTTTTGTGCTTAGGTTGTTGCACGCTCAGCAAAAGACATCCTTTTGTGAATGGGAAACTTCTCGCCCTTTGCTAATTAAGATAAATGAGAGGAACGAGGCAGGCACGTCTTCCCTCGTCAGAAAGGAATTGAAGTGTCGCACATTCCGTCGCGTTTCCTAATCAGATCTGGTGATTAATTGCGCGAATTTGTGTGCCAAAGGATGCTGTTTTGGATGATTTTTCTCGGAGATATTTTTCCTCTTTTTGGCGCCATTTTGGAGTAGGTTGAAGTGTTTGTTTTGAGTGATATTGCTTGTGCTTGCGAAAAGATTGGAGATGGCTTGTTGTTATTGTGGGTTGTAAATTGTTTATTTTTTAAGATTTATGGTTTGGATTGTTGTCGCAATAATGTGTGTTTTCTAATGCGTCTAATACGTTTGGTTGAAATGTTTTGTAACAATTGAATCGTTCAGTTACTGTAACGAAACAATGATGACAACAATGTCGATTTTTTTCTGTTTTAAAACATGAAGAGTAGAGTTATATTACTACGCAAAAAAACTTTTATCATAGCATAAAAATATTTTAGAATAAACTTTTAGTATTTTGAGGAGCCCCTTTCAAACATTTCAATTTTATAATCTGGATAATTTCCGAAATCTAACTTTCATACAGCAAAATTAAAATACGAAACTGTTTTCCAAATGATGTTTTACTTAACAATATAATAATGTGACATATGCCATCAACTTAAATAATTTTACTTCAGTAAATTTAGGTTTGCTTACGGTAATATTTAATTAATTTACTTAGTATAAACCTATTATTTTCTAGTTATTTTCAAACAATTGCCTTTCAATCTTTATAATACATTTAATTGATTTGATATTCCATTGTGTGTGTACGATTTAAAGAATCTGAACCATTTAAGAGATTGCTTCAGAGCAATTGTAAAACGAGCATTCAACCCAAATACACCCCAAAAATTGGATTTCTTTCAATTCTTTTTCTTTTCAAAAACTAAATGTTACTAAAATTCAACAATACAATCACTTGCTCTCACTCAACAAACCCAAAGTATCTTTGAGCAAATCTTTTTCTTTTGTTGTCGTCTAAATAGCTGCTTGAAAGTGCTTTCAAATGGAGCGAATAAACGAAATGGGAGAACTTGGAGGCCATCCAATATTTTGGTAATTGTACGAACTTTGGATAAGCAACTGGTACTGGAAATCGTAGGATTTTTAGGTTTGTTTGGAATTGCCTTGGAATTATTTTTAAAAGATAAAACGTGTAAACAAATGGTTTAGTTTCAAATTAAATCTTGCATACTAATTTTGTGACACGATAGCTATATTACTTTTCCAAAATAACACCTAGTACGCGTTTCATTCACATACAAAAACTATTATTTAAAATTTAAAAAAAGGTTGTTGTTTTTAAAATAATAGCATTTATAGAACAATGTAATAAACTTCACTACAAATAAAGTATATTTAGTCTTGATTAAGACAAACTTTAATTAATATTTCCAATCAAATATGTCTCTTTACTCAAGGGAGCAACAAATAACATCCCCTACAAAATGAAACAATAACTCACTACCTAAAAAATATAAATTGAATTAAACCCTGGGACTGCAGTCTTAAAAAAACTACGCGTTTCTTTTATCAATAGAAAGATCTAATTTAAAGACCGAATCCCAACAGGATTTCTAATCACCAAATGACAAATCTCAGGAAAAGAAAGGGATCTCGTCAGCTGTAAAAATAAATTATGGCCCCGAAATACGGTGGTTCAATTTCAAGCATCACGAGCCGATGGCCCGGGGTCTTTGATGTACGACCAATCAAAATCAAGGATGAGGGGAATTCGTCCCCAGAGTCCAAAGTCTGTACGTCTTTTCCTTCAGAGAACCCTTGTTGAAATGAAACTCTGTATCTGTAACAGATAAAGGACCGATGTCCAACGGTGTTCCATTGTCGGACATCGGTCTTTTTCGGTATAAAGTTGCAATACTATTCTGTGGATAGATCTTTGCGAAAGTTGGGAATGAAGAGAAAGAATTGAGGATAACGGGAAGAGACGTGATACGGAAGTTATCCTTTTTATTTGGTAATCTGACTAGATATCCTTGGTTACAGTGAAAGTTTACGATGTTGGAAAGGGTAAAGTAAGACTGCAGAGTTGTGAATTTGGATTGTTTTACCTTTTCTTATCGTTTATTGAAAGTTTTCTAAACAATGTACAGATATAAACTTGGTATGTTTTGAGAAATAAATAAAAGAGAACTGTATTTGTATAGTGTTAAAAGACTGAATGCTCCAACTGAATTTGTATGGCTCACTTTTATTATATACAATAGGAATACTTAAAAGTAAATGGAGTTAATTTACTGTTTCAGCTGGCATTTCACTAAAGCTGGTAAAAATTCGATTACAATCAAAATATAAAAAAATGATAAATACTTACATTAAGGATTGAACATTAATCAAATGGATAATTTAGCTTCTGTAAGCAAATTTAGGTGCTATTTGCTTTGCTAATAAATATTTTAAATACAAGCAACTCATCTGTTAAATCTTTGAGAACACTCAAAATTTAAATCTATGCTAAGCACCATTTAATAAATACGCATGGAATTGTAAACTTTTCAAAAATTTGTTTTAAATTTTGTTTCCAAAAGAACTTCCTAATATACATTTATACTTAAAAACACGCACACACGAAAAGCAGCCAAACGTTCCTGCTTCGATAATTGAATCATCGGTCCCAACTCGCTTGCGTGTGCTGTACACATCCTTCTCCTTCCCTCTCTCCCCTCTTCGATCGGATTTCCATTCCGTGCCATTGACAAACCCAAACTAAAACTTTATCGAATTGCCCCAGACATTCGGCCACTGCACAAACTGCCCTGTGGTGCTGGATTCCTTGCATTGTTCGATGGCTTCAAAGCTTTAATCATCTGCCCCACTGACACGGGCTTTGACGACATGTGCTTCTCATTATAGATATTTAGGGTAGAATCGTTGAAATGACCGGACTTCGCTACAAATCGAGATATAATGACGGGCCGGATACAGAGAATCGGGTTTAATTCCGGATTCCCAGAGAGGAGTTATTAGCCGATTCGCTGTCCAATGTGTGAAGCGTCACTTTAAAGTGGAGTTAGTTTCAGGAAACAGTTGTTAAATTTTTTTTTGTAATGTTAAAAAGTGTTCTTAGTTATGAATTACATAATATAGTTTATTGTAATGTTTTATGGTTTAGTATAAATGCAATTCAACGCATTTAAATGAAAAGAAGAGCCGTTGTGTTATAAAAGCTGCAGTTTCATTGGTGTTTTTTCATGTCTATGAGGAAAAAATATAAGATTATTCTAGGCATAATCTTTATCGATCAACAATTCAAAGATAATGCAATTGTAGCCATCAAAACTATTACCAAAATTTAATATCCGAATAACATTTAAATTGTCCGAAATAATAGTTTTCATACTCCAAATATGATTAAAGTAATTTAAATTGCTTTATCATTTGCTGTCAATCCTTCCTTGCTACCATTTACAAAAGCAAGTCTAAACAAACACGCTGTTGTCTCATTAACATCCCTGACTATCAGCGTGAGGACAGGACCTGGTTGTTCCTTTTCTGCCACCAGCAGATAGCTGGTCAAAGCCGGTTTTAACGAGATGAATCTGGATTTAGACTCGAATATTGATGAGATGACGCAGAGGGGGATGTGGATTCCTGTTTGTTAAATTCTATGCAAAGTGACACCCAGGAAATTGAATTTTTCGGCTGAGGAACAGAAATGTTGAAGTTGAAATCAGATATAGGAGGAAATATCCAAACTCACTTTGGTTTAGAAGTCTGGTGGAAGATTCAATTCACATTTTTATGTAATTTGTATCAAAAGTTATGTGTGGATTTGAAAGTATGTATTTGTATGTAGCTATCTGGTATTGTATTAGTTTACTTTTAACGAAATTTCAAAAGTTTGAAAATTATATTGAACGTACTGTATGTGTGTAACGTGTATATTACAATTTTAATTATATTACTGTCATACTTTTGGTTTGGAAAACTTATATCAGGAGTATTTTATTTTTGAAATGGTATATTTTAAACTTATTGGAAAACAGTATGCTAAAGATGTAAAATGATGAATCTTATTTCAGAAAATAACACTTGGAGTAAAACACTAACGATTGTATTAAATGGTGAATTATATTATTTCATAAAAATTTTATTAAAACAAAAAAACAGATAAATAAAACTAATTCTTCCAATCTAATTCTGTCAGATATTATATAAAGATATGTTATTAACTTTAATATGAAGGAAAAGATTTTTTAAGAAGATTGATAATCGTGGTGTATAGTAGACATTTATAGCACAAAAGTTATTGCTTCTGGGTTTCTTATTTATGTTTTTCGCAACACAATTTCATCTCACTCTGAGTCTATTTTCTCAAAAAAGGTCATAAACCACCAAAAGAAGTTGCACTAAAACACCTAAAATCTCTCTTTCCCCTTTAGAGTCACCTAAAGGATATGAAATATACTTCCCAAAGCACCTTCGCCTTAGTTCTTCGCCAATTCGGCTGAATAAGAATACAAAAAAAGTAACACATTTTGTTCCTCCCAAACAGAAAAGATACCTACTACTAAGACAAGATCCCAGTTACGAATCCGCTGGCAACGCGTCGGCTTAAAAGATACGCTACGACTCTAGGTAGCTAAGGTCGCTACCAGGCCCACTAAATCTTGATTTGCTGAGGCCCGGTTGTTCGTAACAACTCAGAATTATGTCCCTAGGAAAGGGTTCGGACAGGACGGAAGCCTTAAAAGGATGTATCTCCCTCTTCCGGTGGAACGGGGGGATTACTAGGCCCGGAAAGCTGAATGTATCACCCTATTGAGTCTCACAAGGGACGGCAGGGTGTTATTCTTCCTTAAAGACTGGGGTGGCATTTGCTGAGTTGGTTAACTGGCGAAAGATCCAGTGAGATAACTCTTGATTTCTCTGATGGGACGGTTCCTTCTAGGTGGAATCAGACACCTCGATGACTTTAAAAGTCGTCACGCTCTAGAATTGGAATTCTTTAACTTGTGGAACGGAATGAGTCTGACAAATTCCGGAGGATTGCGTGGAGGAATAAATCCTTCTCTTCCTCCCTCCTCGGACTTTGATTAGTTTCCGAGAAGTGATTTTCGATCGGATTGAAGAGAAATCTTTTAAACATGTTGGGGTTTGCTCGAGTGTGGAATTGAATTTTTTGCCTTTTGTTCTTTTGTTTCAAGATTATGGGTGAGATTTAGGTGGCTGAAGAATTGGAAAATTTTAGTAGGTGTGATAGAGATATGGAATTAAATAATTCTTTTAGTTTAATCGAACCGTAATCTTAAGTTAATTTTAAATTAAAGTTTTTTTTCTCGCATTCCTTTATAAGTATTGAACATAATTGAATGTAATAAATAAACATGTTTTTTTTTAATTAATCCTAAGTAAAAAAATAGCATCGACTGAATTGAATAATTTATTTATATGTAGTAAAGTTGTTCCATCGAACCTAACGTTTAAGTAAAAATATTCATACTATCGAAATGAGAACTATTAAATACGTCATTTTTCCAATTTGTTTCAAATAATTTATATCTAGCCAATGACACTAATAAAATCATTGCAAATATTTTTTACAGCAGAAATTTATTCATATTTTAACTTCTTTTCAGGAATACTTTCAATTTTAAACTTAGTATTCTCATGAAAATAACCAGAAATAAATTTATTATTTACCCATCATCTATTTTTCAATAAAAAGTCTTGCAATTTGAAGTCAACGAAAATCTAGCCCACTTTGTGAGTATAAACCGGAGCTACAATTCATTTTTAATCCAACTCGTAGGCTGACTTCTTAGTTTCAAATTTGAAAGAAAAGTGCAAGGTCCTATTCTATCACATTTAAAATTCTTAGAAATGAAGATAATCCAAACTCCGTTGTTATATGTTTCATTGTTCTTCACAAGAAAGTCACTACAGCAAAACAAATTTGGCGACAATCAGAAATTGATTTAGTTTATTTATCGAGCGTCTCTGGAAGGAGTTTTTCCTGCATCACAAATAGGTGACAAAACTGACCAAGAGAATAAAAGTTGCCGCATTCTTCCACTGGAATGTTTGTCTTGCTAAACATGGTATTTGGATGGTGGAGCAGCGCCCCCTACCTGCGATCTCATTCCTCAGCGTCACCAATTTCCGGTACAATGCGACAATTACTGAGAAGACACGACCTCAACAAATGTGCTGCAAGAATGGCGTTCCTGTTCTATTCCGGTCCTCTTTTTTTCATTATCCTCCGACGCGTCTGTCTTTTCATTATTATTAGTATTTCTTCTTTTTCGTTGGCAATCTATTGTAAGTCCTGTTCGTTCTTTTTGACTGCGTCATTTCCTTTGACGGAAATAAATTGTCGTCCCAGTCGATTCTTTATTAGTGCTGGAGAGGAAGTGTTTCACTGTGTAGAGTCTACCTCTCGGGATTGAGAGAGACGGTGTTGACACTTTTGGCGTCATAATGCTAAGTTGGTCTATTTTAATGACTTAAAAGAGTAGAAAATTAAAGAAATGTATAAAGCTTTAAATGCTTCAAGATACTAAACAAAATCAATCTATTTAATTTTTTTAAAGTAATGTTTCAAAATCTTTATACTATAAATGTGTGTGTTTTGATTATATATAAGTCATTAATTTTTAAAGTGTATTAAGATTTAGTTTGATCGATTCAATTCGATCGGGATTAGTTATTATTGAATTACTGTTTACTTAATGGAAGAGAAAGACAAACTGGCAACATTTTCTTAAATATTAGTTAATATTTGGGAAAAAGACCCCCGTATATATTCGTAGTAAATATAATTTGCAAAATATATTATGTCATATTTCTAAACGTATGGACATACATAAAAGTATTAAATTTTTTTATTGTTTTTTTTATTATTTAAAAATTGTTTGAGAATGACTAAAACTTTTTTAACAAACAAATGTTATTGCTTACATGTTACCAATCCAAATCTAAACCATGGCGTCTAACTAAAGTTTGTTTTATAGTTAACTTTTAAGGTTAGCGGCTGACATAAAGTTTTATATTGTTTCAACAACAAAAAGATCTGAAAATGTATTAAGAAGACATTTTGTTCCAAAGACTTCTCATTCGAAGTTTGACGAACGTCCAGAAACAGTTTGCGCCAGTGGTCAGCCCACTGAAAAGAACATGTCACGCTGCGATAACCCTAAGGAACAGTCGCCCAACTTTTTTATTATCTATTTTACGATACATCCACTATACGGCGCTGTTATTGTTTCCTTTTATATAGATTTTATTATTTTCTAGCAGCGGACCTTGTTGTACGTGAGTTAAATTGTCCCGGTCAGAGCTGAAAAGCGTTTAGAAAAGGGAGCAGAAAAGAACGGCATACACTATACGATTTTTTAATGTATTTTTTTATTATTGCTGTTATATACTTTTTTGCAGTTTTCGCGGGAAGTGTTTTGAGGAAACGGGCAAACGTGAGGAGATTTCACAAAAAATTATTTTCGTGATTTTTATTTTTATTTCGGTGACATACGGGGGGATAAAAAAAAGATGAAAAAATCACTGAGTTTTCTTGAATATACTGTGTTGGGAATAGCGAAGCAACTGGTCAGATAGTTTGTCGCTTGGCTTGAAATGAAGCTCGTTGCTGGGCTTTTTTCACCCAGGCACGCTTCATCTTTTCTTTTTTTCTTTTAACTTCTTTTTTTGCGAGGAAAAAACCCGGGAATGTTAACGGGGTTGGGAATTGGAAACGAATTGTGCGACAAAGGGGAGGGGGAAGGAGGGAACAAGAATCGTGCCCAGAGGTTAAAAAGTCAAGAATCTTCACATTAATTTCAACGTGAGAGACAGTTTTGTTGATTGGATAGAAAATTGCTTGACCGCTAAAATTGGCCAGTTGAAAGAGCGAAACAGAGGGAAGAGAATTAGAGTTTGGATAAAATATATCACATGTGAAAGTTCTTTCAAAGAAGATATAACTTATAGCTTTGATGTGATTGTGTTTTAAAAAAGGTCGATAAAATATTCTTTCCCTAATGTACTATTAACACTTATTTCATTTTTAAAATAAAAAAAAACTTATCTATATTTGTAGAATTTATATGATTTTGTAAATGGAAAATCATAAACTAGGTTTATATTGTTTGTGTATTTTTAATTTTTTTTAGCATTACAAAATAATCTTCACTATAAAGTTTAACTGTCAAGTGTTGAATTATTTTAATGTATTTAATATCTCACGACAGATACTAACATTTGTTGAGCATAAATTCACTCAAAAATAAAGAATAAATCATGTTCAAGTTATTACTGTTGCATTTTTTGAAAATATATTTTTATTTCAAAACAAACACCAAAAGTCGAGAGTGCCTTTCAGTAATATTCAAAGCAAATTAACAACACTACAAAATCAAATGAAAAACAGAAACAAAAGCAGCAAAAATTCAACGTATTTTCTAACAAAAGACACCTAGAAAGATTGCATTTGAGTAAAAGGACCAAGAGGTATATTTTACGAAGGATGTCAGAGACAAAAAAAAATCATAAGACGTCCTTGTCGCAATTTCTCAACAAAACAACTAGATAGATCTTAGTAATGAGGGTAATTATGATTATCAGGACAATGCGAAGATTCTTTTTGTAACTGAATTCCGACAGAACTGTGGCTCGTCTCATAGCTCAACCCTCTTGTTAACTGCTATGAAACAATGTCCATTAATCACGGTACATCGAATGCAGTTGGGGATTTATTATGGGATAGATAATAACTCATATTGAAAGACTTCGGGTTTCAGATTGATTGTTGCAGAGTGGCGTCGAATTCAAAGTACTTTGAGATTAGATCTTTGTTGTAGACGGGGTTATTCGAGCTTAGAGGGGGAATTAAGAAAAAAAGGTTGTTTGAAAAGAGAACTAACTTTGTAAACCTCACCGCTAATAAATACACCGTAAAAGAAATTCAGTGAATTTACGGGGTTTACAGCATAAGTCTCTGTCAAATACCCATAAAAATATGTTTGGCCCGTTGATGTATGCGAATTAAACTTTGTTAAGCCTTTTTAAAATAGTTTTGTATTATTAGGTTTAAATTTACCAATATTATCTTAAATATTTACTGCTAGTATAAATTTAAATAATTTATTGCATTGGCATCATACAATGACTGCTAATAAAGCATATTGGCTGCTAATAATTTATAAAACATATTGCTTCATTATTATAAATAGGTTATATCCTATTTCTCAAATATTAAAAAGCAAATAATAAGGTTGTTAAAGTTTGTTATATACATTTCCTCATAGCAGTTTTATTCCGCAACAGACTCGCCCCAAAACCCTCATTTGATGGCAATATCCCAAACGAGCCTTATCCAACCCGAATTTACCCGAAAGTAAAGAGTTGCCCGACGAGATTGAAAGCTATCCCACACCCTCCTCAAACCCTTTATTTGGGCCGAACAACCACCTGCGTTCCTTTCTTTTTGATTGATAACGCAACTCGGCAAATTTATGCGGATCTCTTAAAGATGCACGAGTGAAGAGGGAACCTTCGTTTTGCTGCACACAAAGTCGGTGCGAAACCTTGATTTATGCGTCTACGATTTTCTTGGATATTTTTAATGTTTTACTTCCGAAAGGCTTGTGTCGCGTGCTGGGTAATTAGAGATTTGCGCTGGGGAAGTTCTGGCGTGATATTGGGTACAGATAGCTATTAATGAGAGGTTTGTTTCTCGATTGTTCGATTGAAGTTTGGGACTGCTAGTTAGTGAAGTTTGTGGAACATGCTTTGAGGGAGGGTATCGATTTAAATCATTGCAAGTATAAAACGAACCTAACTTTTAGTTTTAAAACTAGTTTAATAAATAGGGAATTCGGTTATAATTGTACAAGTACGAAGCGGATTGACACTAGTCCTTTTATTTAGATACAATTAACTAATATTTTAAATTAGAATCCAATAATTTGTGGCAACTAATTCCTTTCACGCGTCTTGCTATACTTAGTTTTAATGATGTTTATGTCCATAATCATTTTTGAAAATAAAATATGGACTGCGAAAATGCTTGGATGTTATAATTCAATCTTAATATCCACCAAAAACAACTAATTTTCAAAGAAAAGCATGATGGATAGTGTGTATGACACTCACTATTACACGATTCAAGTATATTTATCAATTAATTATCAAATACTGTATTTCTTTTCAATATTTGTCTTTCACACATTTATATAAACAAATAAAACTCTTAATTCTCTTTTATTCAATGCTGATTTATAGTACACATCTTATGTTCTTCGCCCTTAATTCAGAAGATAATTTTTGTTTAGCTGACCTCCTCTTGCGGAAAAAAAATTAAATGCCCTGCCTCGAAACCACCTTTTACAATTTTCAAGCAAGGATTTAATAGGTGAATTTACGATTTTAAGGATTGGCGTACAGTCTTTTATTGCATTGAATAAAGTTTGTGAAAGGTATTTTGTTTCACAAGAAACTTTCGTTTACTTAGAGTATCACCATTAAATTATATTTAAGAATTTTTAAATAGTACTGTTAATCTGTAATAACAATGCCTTGCCTTGCCGTGTGACTCCTTACGCCCCAGTGGCGCATGAGGCCACGAGCTTCTGTAACAACAATAGTGCTGTAAAAATAAAGCCTAACTATCAAAAGGACTCACAAGTGTCTGAAGAATGTTTAAAAGGTGGTTGCGGATTATGTGCTCCATTGATCTCCACTAAGATGGTCTCCAGATGAATTTTAAGTGGCTCTTTTAGCGATAAAACCATTAGCATTCCGCAATTGCCACAAGCAGGGTCATCAAGGGAAGACGAAAATGGCCAATTGGGGAAAAGTAGACGGCCCCTTTGTTAAAAGGAACATTGAAACAAGGCGAGGATTGGATTATTGCTGTAAAGAATGCCATGTCATAAACGGCTGAATATGAGTCAAAAAGGTGGCGTACAGTATTTGACTGTCTGGTCAAAGGTAGTCAAATGTGGTTCAGATAGTTCAGACGCCATTATGTTCCCAACTTAAAGGTTATTAAATCGAATGCAGTAACTTGCATTAAAAATTCCAGTTTACAATTCCTAGAAAGACTTGTGTTGACTTTCTATACAAAAATTATTATTTTCCCAGTTATTACAAGTTGCGTTGAAACAATATAAAAATTAATTATATTTTGACCAAATAAAAATGCATGGTTAGCGTAAAAATTGTGTTGTATTCTTCTGAAATGTAGTTCAGAATCTGCTCTGTATTGTTTTGGATAAATAGCTAAAACGAGTTTCGGTTATAAAGCTTAAAAATATATTACGGTACTTAAAAAACATTGTTATAATATTGTTATTTATATTTTGGCAAACAAAATAGCTTACAGTTTTTTTATTAATCGCACATTAATATTATAAGCGGCTCCTCACGCCATCGTCAGTTGAGTTGGAACAACCGAAATTTATGTTCGTATGTCATCAACACACACTGTTAAAAAAAAACTGAAATTTCAGGAGAAAAATTACTGATTTTAACGGAACTTTCCCGTAACGACTGAAAACGGATTTTTTCCTTCTGAAAACGGGTTTTCTTCTAAACGAAAATGTCGTAACACGAGCGAAGAATGAAAACGGAATTCGTTTTAGAGCTGCATACTTTATACCTATCGTAGAATTGGATAATGCACTAAGTAATACAATCGAACTCGAACATCAAACCTGTATCCAGCCCGTCAGTGCCAGTGAGGCATCAGTAGAGATTAACCGTCTCAAAGTCGGGGTCGAATCCACCTTGCCGTCATCCAAATCGGATAGTGTGGAATAGTAGAAAATCCCATCACGATGGCCGAGTACTTACCCTAGAAAGGTGATAATCCTAAAATACAAATCGAATGAAATCAAATACCTGTATCCAGGCCGTCATGGCCGAGTGGTTAGGGCATAGCTAGAGATCATCTCGAGTGCGGGGTTCGATCCCACTACTGCAGTCATCTAATATCGGATATGTGCTGAACATAGGAAAATCCTCAAACATGGCCAAGTACACTGAACGACGTGCTCGTTAAACTGTGAGTCAAGTTACTTGACAGGGTTTATACGAAACGCTAAAATTTTGAAAGAACTTATAAAACAAGGGAAAATAGAAATTGAATTTTAATAACGGAAAATAAGAAACGGAATTAAGTAAACACGGGAATTGCAAAAGAAAATTTTTAACAACGGAGACAAAGAAATTGAACTTGTAAATTACACGGACAATACTTACAACGGGAAGTCGGCAACTTCTCTGCCGTACTTTTCCGTTAATTTCAGTAAATTTACAGTGCATTTCTCAATGAAACAACACAATATTGTAATTTGCCAATTACACAACTTGTTACACATGTGATGTTTGATAACGAAGTTTTTATTCACCGAATTATCCTCGGTTATATATTTCCTGAACTACATGATTTCACAAATACGTCATTGACATTATCACAAGAGGAATACCAACCACACATAACTTTCCACACACAACACCTCAGATATCCAACGCTAACAATGGAAAGAAGGATTAGATTTGCGTATCAGTTAAAGATTGTCCCTAAGATCCTCTACATTAAACAACCATTACAGTACCCTTGGTAAAGTTTTAAACTTACTAGTGACCATCTCTAACTGCAAGAACAATTCCCTCTTCATGTTGAATACACGGTCATGTCTCTTTTCCTAATCTTGGAAAGAGGGTTTGTTTTGATATTTTCTCATTGTATTCAATGGTATGTATCAAGAAATACATAGAAAATATAAAGCGTAAAAAGTTTAAAGTTCTCTTTATCGATAAAGTGGTATTAAGTTACAGAAAAAAAGTGTAGTACATCAAGAACATTTTTTAGTTCAAAAGAACGAAGGACATAACTTTTATAACCGAATTTTGTCGTTTTAGAAAGCGATTTTTTTAAATATAAAACCGTGCAATTGTCTGTAACACGATACGTACTAATGTATTTAATATTAAACCTTGTTTGGTTAAAATTGAAATATTTATAGATGTAACTTTTGGAAGAGGAAGTTTTCTCTACTCAATAAAAATGTATGAAAGGTGAAAATGTCGTGTTTGTGTCAACAAATAATTTTCATAGTCAATATTTATATTTCGGAATTTCCAATTTTTTTTCAATTTGATAATATTATAGTTTTTTTTATAATTACAAGCATAGATTATGTTATAATATCCTTTTAATGATAAGTCTAACTAGTGTCGAATTATTGCATTACAATTGCTATGAAACTTTTTAGTAGCATTTTTATCTTAGAGGTTGTAAATTTGAAATATTTTTAATTCTTATTTTTTTAGTTAAATTAGCAATAATATATCCATTTATTACCACACAAATACTTTCAAAAATATTCCTTAAACAATAAAAGTAATGGCCCTTCGTTTCTATAATCTAAATTACTTGTAAATTTCTCCCATAAAACCATCGACACGGAATTTCTACGTCTGTTTTATGGGCGAAATTCATATAAAATGTTACCGAAAGCAGCCCCATTGTGTAGGTGGCCTCAATATCCCCCTAAAATAAAATCAAAATTTTAAACCCACCCTTCCTGGATTGAATTTCATGCTCAACCGAATAAGCAGCCTTATGAGGCTCAAGTAAAATATCCTTTTATAACACTCCGCCCCTAACTGTTGCGCACACTCTTCTAGTAGATAAAGGAAGAAAGATTCCTAATGGTCCCAGGCTTTTATGTGAGGCCTTTAAATTTAATGGCTCGTGATAAAAGTTCAATCATGATGTCCGGCCAGGGCATTAAAGCCGGACTGCAGGAGAATGGGATTAGAAAGGCCGGACTGCTGTCTTAAAGACGCATTTTTATGCCGGATCCAATCTTCAAGACATTGCAAGGGGCTGCTATGAAATACACCCCTTTGTGTGTGAGTTTTATGGGTTATTTCTGGGAGTGATGGCAGATGACAGTGCTGAGAGAGAAAAAGATATTTGTTTTGCGGGTGAATTCATTAGGTGGGGTGATGTTTTAATGAAGTTGGTTAAGGATTGTTTATGGTGGGTGAATTAATCTTTAAGGATAGTATAAAAATTGTGTCCTTTTATCAATAGGTTTTTAAAATAAAATAATTTATTTATTGTTTCATTTTCAATTATTTTTAAACATATGGCTCTGGGATAGATATACATATGAGCTTTGGACACACAGGAATTGTTATTTCGAATCGCGATCAAGTGACGATGCCGAGATCTGAGCGGCCACCCAATATAATACAAGTCACATCGCTTAGAATATAGGATCCTTATGGTTTTAAAGTTAACCATAATGGTTAAAGTTCACCAGTACTCCCACTTTTATACGGATATTTTTTGGGGGGAATTGGTGCAACCACACAATTTATAGCATGGAATACACTAGATGTGCGAAAGGTCAAAGATCGTACCTAAACATAGGACCTGAAAGACAACGCCTTACCAAATGTGCACTAATGCCCACTGACGAAGTTCAATATCTTCCTTAATTATCTGATTGAAATAATATTTCATTATCTTTATGTGTCACGGTGATTTTTACCCTTCATTCTCAAAAACAATTACAATTAGACCGTAAGTCGCTAAGAAACATAGTTATACTAGTTTTTCGTTTATATTATAAATCTATAGATAGTTATAGTTAGGTAAGGTTCAAATAGCGGTTATAACTAAAGAAATAAGAAAACAAAATTATTTACTTGATTCATACATTTATTTATTTTTGAGAATAAAACAATTTTTTGTAGGAAATATTCAATTCATATAAAAATTGAAATTTTAGTATAAAATATTTTTGTTATCTTACGTTTAAAATTGTTTTCAGCTAATTATTTCCATATAAATATTATTTTCTTAAAAAATTTATTCATTTTTTATGTAGGTTGAATTTATTTAAAAAAATAATCTTACTTTCTTTTCGCATATTTTGAAGAAAAAAAACAAAAATAGATAAAATATTACAGTTATGGAAAGGAAAATATTTTGCAGCTGACATCAACCGAAGAAAACCCTTCCGTTTCTAGAACTAAAAAAATACTTTCTTCTTGTCTTATCTCCCCACCCACAAGACATTTTGAATTGTAAGAAGAATGCAATTCATCAAAAATAACGGCAAATCTAAAGATATATAATTCGGATTTTTCCCTCTCAAAGTGTGTCAGTGCCCACTGTTGCTGCAGCAGAAAAGGTTATGGAAGACTTGAAGTAATGTAACAAAAACAAAACTTTTTTTCCTGCCAACTCGGTCTAATAGAAAACCTCGAATTATGCCTTGGCTGTTTTGATCGATTGCACGAAGTCCATAATCTCCTTTTCAGTCTTATGTCAACCCTGCGATATTTTGTAGAGAATGGATAATGGCCCTGGATATACAAAAATGGATTTGAGGAATATTGGTTGAACAGCAAAAGAGTACAGGTAAAGGTGTGTCATCACCTGTTGATACAAATAGTTTGTACCATATTTTAACACGTTAACGATAGCTAAATGATCATTAATGTTATTATCAAAAAAACTACTTGTGCTTTTCATTGTCTAGATTTATTATATTAATTATGCCTTGATATTTAAATACCAAAGAAGTTATATATTTTACGATAATAAAACAAGTAGGTTTGTTACAGAATGTGTCACTTAAACCGCTTCCACACAACATTTGTGCTCAACAGGAAACAAACTATTTATACACCTCAGAAAGAAATTCTCCAAACAGGGCCTTGAGCTATTTGTAATTCAAACTTTTAAATGCCAAAATTAACTATTTTCGTTAATCGTCTTTCTCAGATTTAATAATAATTAGACTTTATCGTTTACTAAATTTGTTTGAAGTTCAAAGAATAATGATGTAATCTTTTTTAATAAATATCTTTGTGTCGCCACAATGACGCTTTGTTTCGCCATTTACATTTCTTTCGAAAATTCAGTTATTTATCGTTTGTTAAATTAATTTACATTTCGAAAAATATATAATTAGTACAATTGATGCTTTAAAAATAAAAGCGAAACTTTGTATATTTTTTATGCCAAGTTAGAATTCTCTATTCATCTTTCTTCATACATATATAATGAACTATCAAAAGAACTCTAATGTGATATTACAGCGATCCAAACTGAATTATATCACATCAGTAAATATTCTTTCAAAAGTTTTTATTTTATTTTAAATAAAATTTCTCGTACGTTTAACGAAATGGCAACAGTGAAAATATTGAATAAAATGGAATTTTCATGTTATTTCAATGTAGATTAAATTTTTAGTTATTTAAATTTTAAATAAACTTCTAATTTAAATTTTTAATGAAATTTGGAATGTAATTTAAACTGAATTTTTGCTTCAAAATGACGTATCATACTTGTTCGTGCGACTTACGGTTCGTTCTGTGAAAGTGAGTGACAGATAGACGGACGGATCGAACGATTAGTGTGGACGTAACGTAGTGTGGAAGCTAAAAAGAATTCACCAAGTTTCTTTAACCAATTAACGACCCGTTTGTGTAAAAACTATCAACCTTAGCCGAATTTAAACTTTTAGTTTTTTTTTTAATTCGCCTTTCATATAACTTAAATTGTTCTACATAAATTGTTCACGACTATTGTCTTCATTTGCTTTATATTTTGTTAATTTAGATAAACTTAGCAGAAAGTTCTTTTTCGCATGGCAAATTTTCTTGTCATTCGACGTTAATGGGTTAAAAGAGCTCCAGCGTGTTGCCGTGGGTTAAAGATTCAGGCCATAGAGGATACCTTCCCAGGTTCGACCATTTTCTTAGCCGTTATATGAACGAATCGTGGTGGTAAAAACACATCGCCAGTAAATAAATCCGCGTATGGAGGAATGGTGTAAGCTATTTATGTCATGTTTTAAAATTCAACTTGCTAAAAGATTGGGTTGGGTGGCAATTTTTGTGTTGGCCTTGTCACTTGACCGCGGTTCAAAATTACGAGGCCCATCACCAATAACTAGCAGTTAAAATGTGACGTTAATTCAATCGAAACCAACTATATTTTAAAATATATTTGCCTAATTTATCATTAACTTTCAGTTAAACATAGTTTTCTACACCGGGGGTTTGAAATACATATTTCTTTTAAAAATACAATGATGAAACCTATACACAGCAGAAATAACTGTTTTCTTATTCTAAATATTTTCATACACGCATTTAAAATTTCAATATAGTGATAAAACAGCAAAAATATCATATATATATTTCTCTGTCACACCAGGCAGAGTGTAGCAGCTGCTTTATTCGAAGCTTCTATTCGATCCAATTCACACATTACCTGGGCGTCACATTTCCAACCCTTCCACAAAACATTTCCCAATATCTCCAGAAATACATATCCGTGTCCTCCGGTCACAAAAAGAAACATACTGCCAAAAACTATTCAAACATTTTTCTGCCACCGAAAAAATATCCGAGACCTTCTCTTAAGAATTTCAAATTTAAAAAAAAAATATCCCCGCCTTACCATTTTACAAGCAAAAAGCTGAACGAAATGTCATCATTATTATTATACGTATCACATCTTCCGTATATATACGTGTCAAGCAATCCCGTATATATTCGTTGCCCGAATATATACGTGTGATATGGTAAGGGTAGGTGTAAAAAAACTGTGCAAAAGGTCAGCCTTTCCCGACTTTCGTTGTGTTTTATTACGGCTGGGCAGGGTGGTAGGGTTGGGAATGAAATCACCAAAAACCAATTTCGTCGAGCGGTGAAGAGCCTCGAATTCCTTCCAAAGACATGGTTCATCGGGTGGAACGGTCAGAGGGGAAGCCGACCGTTCTTTATACGGAATCAAGGCCTTCTTAGAGTAAGAATGGTGCATATTCTTGTTTTGTACTGAGTTTTCTTAGAATATACATGAATATACTTCTTACTTCTGTAAGGGAGGTTTTTCTCTTTGATGGAATATTTTTTTGCTTTTAATCATTTTGAGGAAAACAGGATATCATTGTCTTCTTCGCACTTTTATTTACTATCTAGCCTTACTACTTTCAAAAAGAAAATGTAGTTGTTTTCAGGAAGATATAAAAATGATATCACGATGATCTTTCAAACGTGGACCTATACAGAGTATTTTTTTCCTGACTGCCAAAAATGCATGGGACAAATTTTTTAATTACTTCCAAAAAGATTTTACATACCTAAAGACACTTACTATCTTTTATCCACATTTTATTATAAAAAAAATAACCAAGAAGAGTATACCAGAAAAGGATAAATATTGAAAAAAATTCTACTTTAGAGAGAAACCTTAATTCACGAATCTTAAAAACTACATTATTTTTTTCAGCTTTATAGAATTGAATTAACAACAAAAAGTATTTAGATTTTATATAGTTTTTTTTTGTTTATTCCGATTGTACTGACATATGGTTCATCATAGTTGATTGCTGCTATCAATCGACGTCAATTCATCAATTTAACTTATACCATTATGGGAAAAAGCGTTTACTGTAGCCCTCTACTAACAAGATTGCAAATAGCAGAACACGCCATGCCACATCCCATAAGATGTTAGTTCTTACTCTAGTCTCTAGCCAGCACTTCCCGCTATTTTTATTACATATTTCTTAACCTAAACGCGAAAGCATCTTCCTTTATTATTATGCGCCTAAACCATTACGCCAAAAGACAATGTTTATTTGACACAATTTGCACCTTTGTGTTCAGAATGTTGTGTTTATATTTTATGTATTTTATAGGAGAAATCATTTGATTTGAGGGAAACTTGGAAAAACTGGTCTTGTATTATCACTTTCAGAAAAGTTATATTTTTATTAAATTTACAGCTAAATAGAGTATTAATAAATAATTTTGCAGCAATTCCCTGTTACTTTTTCTACTCTGTTTTGCAGGATACTTATATGCTATGTTGTTCTGATATTTTTTTGAAAGATTGGGAAAGAAGAATACATTTTGTAGGTTTAGTTTGTAACGGAACATATGTATTTTTAAACTCTTAAAATTTTTATTATACATGCAAAGATTAAAATGTTTTTCTTAACGAAATAAATTTGAAAAAAAAACTTATTGTGAATTGAAGTAAAAAATATTAAATAAAAAAAATTCATGTTCCTATGCATCCCTTGAATTTAAATATTTATTCCAAGATATTAATTTATTTAAACTTTTTTAAGGCAGCGTGGATCATTGTATATCCAATAACATCCCATTGGCTAGATAGGCACCGGTACACCAAATACCCATATGCCACTCACCGGTTGCTCGAGGAGGCAATACCAGATGAAACAAACCCTCGCAATCACAAACAGTGTTTACACTGCCGGCAAAAAACAACAACTCCGCTCGGAAGAATATTGCAGAGATTCCATAGGGGCCGTGTTTACTGGGCCCGACAAAGAGACACAAGGAACACATAATCAATTCGAATGCAGAAAAGTCAATAGAAGGAACAAATTTCTGGAGATCGAACTCCGAGTATTCCGAGCCTCCAGGGTCGAGTCCTGAATGGAACTACTTCTGGTTCCCTAATAAAGAAGAAGAAAGATCCGTTCGAAAAGAGATGTAAGAAATGAAAGTCTATGTCAACAGATAAAACAATTTCTGCCTGCTTGCCGTAGCATGGCTGCTATGTATGGAAGAATGGGTTCGGTATGGGTATTGTAACGTTTTGGAGTGGGAGGATATTAGATGTCTTTTGTTGGTTTAAAAATTCTTCCTTTGACTTACTTTGAACGAACTTTTTGTTCAAATGTCCTCGGCTTATTGACTATACTGATGTTTTGCAATAAGTCCAGAAAAATTCTTTGATTAGTTGTTTTGGATGCTTTGTTGATAGCAATAGAAATATTTGTTTCTTCATATCTTCCCATTGGGCTATTTGCAGTGTTATTGCGCTATGTGTTTGATTTTTAGCCATTATCTCAGTATTAAAAGTAATGTATCTCTTATTTGCGGATAAAAAAAATTATTAAGAGAAACACTCAGTTCCATTATTAAGAAAACATTTGAAAGATAAAGAAAAAAAACTTTATTAAAAGCACAAAACTAACTTTTTAACTACTTAAGTTCATTTCAATATGTATAATTTTATGCGTTTATTTTTTTTAAAAAAAGGTTAAGAAGAAACTGTTTGCCTTGGGGATGTATTTTGTAAAAACTTAATGGGTATTTTTGAAATAATTTAAAGCATTGTGAAATTAGTTTTATCCAAAGAACGTGAGTATAAAATGGAGAAATCATTATTTTTATTTTTCTATTAAAGAGTAATATCAATTAAGAATCATTGAAAATAAAAGTATTTGTTGATTTTAGTTTATTTTGAACACTTTATTACCAAAAAAATGTTTTTAACACACTTTGTCACTTTGAGGCTCACAAAGTGCATTATAAGTTATAAGAAACTTAAATAAAAATACCTATAGATTAACCAATAAGTTAAACAAAAAATCAAACCGGGAATCAATGAAGTTTAATTTTGAATCTTTTAATTCTATCGAACAGATATTTGAATTGCAATTTTAAAAGATACCAAAGTTATATTTAAAGAAAATCATATACATATATGGTTTTAGACCACGGATTTAAACAAAGTGAATTCTAGGAACCGAAAGAATTGAAATATGTCTAAGCAATGTATCAAAAAAAGACAGATAATGTATTGGGAGATTTAAAATGTTCGGAAAAAATAAGTGAGTTTTGTCAACTTTTATTTCAAATCTTGAAGAAAATCGGTCGTTGAATATTTCATTAGATTTATTCTGTTGACAGTCTACGGGATATCGTCCATATCACATTGATCATAAATTTTTAGACTCAATTTTTCAAAGGGTATACTTCTCTTTTTTTTAAATTTAAAACGTTCTTATTCCGAAACTTATTTGAAGTTTCCTTAATACAGTTTAATAAAAAAAAACCTGATTTAATCATTTGCTTGCAAATTTACGTCAATCGGTAGTTCTGAAATACATAAAATACGTAATTTACTTGAAAACTAACTCCTTAAGTAGATAGCTTTTAAGGTAAGCTTAAAATAAAAACTTGTTTATACTAATCTGACTTAGTATATCGAATTTCGGAATAATAATTTATTTAAACTTTTAAGTGTATGAGAGATCCCTAGGAAAACTGCATAGGAATCTATATATTACTTTAAGTGCAAATATTATGACTTTTCAATACCAAAAAAATTTTTGTATTACCAATATCAATAAAATAAGCATTCTCTCCGATAATTTTTCGAACACAACCACTAGATGGCACCACAAAAGAATTCATGATATGAATTGATGATCCGATTAATGATAGATTTTTCACTTGGAAATTACTTATTATGAATAAAAAAATCAATTCAGCATTTCGATGAGATTGAATATTTAATCTAAAATACTTAGATTTTATAATGAATTTCTATTATTTGATTTAGGACTTGTTTTTATTTTCTAGTAAGTATTTGGCAAATACTAGTTTTAGCTCAATAAATCGTTTATTCTATAAATAAAAAAAATCTGAAAAAAGCATGGGAATGGGAAAGTTAGTAATAATTATTTGAAACGTATCAGTTAAAATGTTTTTGAATCGATAGATGATTTAAACGTTAACTTTAATATATCTCTTAGAAAATTAGTACATCCACAAAATATTTAAATATTCGGCTTAGAAAAATCAAGACAATTTCAAATAACATTTGTTGAAAATATAGTACTGAGAGTTTAAAAATAGTGGAAAACGTTTATCTTTTACTTTTCTCATTTTTCTTCATTCTATCAAAAATGTACAGTTTGTTGGCGGCAGAAATGAAAGTGTAAATAAGAAATTCAGGCAATTTTTACTGTAGATTACGTTGCGAAAAGTGCGGAAGAAAGATTCGAAATTATATAAATTCCAAGAATTCGTACTAAAGTCTTTAATTTTGCTTCAGAAACAAACCGAGTTATACTTATTTCCACCTCCAATTCTTGCGCCTTGGTGTTGAAACGTTTTAATTAAAAATTCTAAATATTTTTTAAAGGCTTTATAATTAAATTTCAAGCATTAAAGAGGAAAGGAGACGTAATCCTTACAAAATATTTTATCATACTATTTTAAGTTAAAAGAAGATATCCAAGTTTCAAAATTAATGTACTTTGGGGCGTATTTTTTTCTGTTATTTTTAACAGAGAAAATACCGTAGACCGTTATTAAATGTTGTGCATATTCTTAGTAAATATACGTAGTATTTCTTAGTAGTTGCTGAGCTGAGGTTTTACGGTACATGGAATTCAGCACCCATGGCGCTTATTTTTATTAAAAACTATTCACATTAAAAGAAGCATATTTTAAGATATGAGATATTAAAATTAAATTTTACATTAAAAATATTTACTTGAAAAAAAAACTTGCAAAAGTTAATTTTTAAGGACAATTTCAATAAGCTATTTGCTGCGTAATATTATAATTTTAAAGTATTTTTACCCATTTTTCAAATCAGGAAAATTATGTTAGTAATTTTTTTTACATATAATTGTCATTGGTTATATAGAGGTCCTAAATTTGTGTTGGATAGGAAAATGAAATTTAGAAAATGTGCGTTTTTTTTATAGTTTCCTTTTAAAAGGGGTTTGTTGGTGCTCGAAGCGAAACTACTTTTTAATCAAGAAAATGTGTTGAAACTTGAAAACAAAAAAAAAATCATTATTATTTTTTAGTTTTGATATTAATTATCATTATTAGTTTTAATACGAACTCGTTTCACCTAAATTTCTGCCTTGAAGATACACAAATAATTAAATTCAACCAAACATTACTTCTTATTAGTTCTTAGTTTGAAAGGATGTACTGCAATCAAAGTCTTTCGCAACAATGATCAAATTGACAGAAAAGTATTCTAGTTAAAAATTATCAGACACGAAACTTTATTAAAACAACTTAGGCGCATACCGTTAATCTATTCCTGATTAAGTATATTCTTAAAATTCCGAACAGTTCGCAATAATTGTGGAACAAACGCCCAACTCAAAACAAAGTGTTTTAAATTCAAACAGGATTAGGTTCAAGATGCAGCCTAAAGAACAAAACTAATAAAACCAATCAAACCCCTCTTACGTCCTTTTCAATATTAATCTCAATTTGATCCCAATTGCACAAAGGCACGACTCAATAGGCTTTTCCAGTTTCGGGTTTATAACCCGTTTCGGTTCAGAAACACATACATCATTGTCCGAGGGATACTTAATCAAAAGCGATTTAATTTAACGCTCCAGTGGAAGTAGATACCTAAGGGTTTTAATTACTTTCTAAAACTATTAATCGGGAAGATTTTTTTCTTGCTTGTTTTTTTATTATTATCTTTACTTCTTGGGGTTTTGTTTATTACTTCAACGAGTTGTTTTTCGCACTTTCACGCTATGAATGCTTCCGTTCGTTTTAACGCCTGACTGTGTTCTGGCGGCGTTAATTTCTAACGGTTTACTTACGCTTCTGCGAGTCTTTATTTATTTTTCTTTAAGAAAAAAATATTTTTGTTTTGGGGGAGTTGGTTTTTGTGCCTGTGTTTTGTGGTGGTTTTTTAATTGGAATGTGACCATCACACTAAGATTATTTAAAGATGAAGGGATTACAAGAGTGATATTTTTTTAAATAAAAGAAAAATGGAACAAACTTTTTTGACTAAGAATTGATGCAGTAAAAATGATTATAATCTTTGATTGAATTTAAAGTAATCGTTGAAGCATAAAATATGGCAAGATAAAAGCCAATTATAAAATGTTGTGTGTCTTTAAGCCACATTTGCCTTTTTTTTAATTAATGTGTGTTTAACTTGAATAAATATTTGAGCATGATTCTTTTTGAAATTTAATAACAATTTAACAATTTTTATTTAAAATACTAAAGCAATAACATATTTGTTTTGTTTAAACACATAAGAATCACAACATAGTAACTCCTAAAGTAAATAATAACACTAAATGAAATTGCACAAACGTTAATGTTTAAAAAGCACCCCACGTATCATATGAAATGGAATAAAATAGTACAATATGAAAACCTTAATGTAGTATTACGTCAATTAAAGATTTCAAACATATGAAAATCAATAAACATTCTGTATAATTTGTATTTTAACTAATCAATAAAACACATAATTAAGTAACAATATTAATGTTCTAAATTTTGACAATACAATTCCAGTTATTTATACATTGTGATTCTCGGTGTAATAAAACAATTATAAGTCCAATTTTATAATAGTTCCCATTTATAAAGTAAAAATATTGCGTTAATAAGGATAAAGACCTTCATTTCTATAATTATATCCCCATACACGACATATATTCTAAACACGACTCAATTTATAATCATTGAATAAACAACGCAATTATACGGTATTAACTTAATTATACATTCATATTACATTGTCAGTCAGCTTTAAATCATCCGAAACAGATTTATAGACATATTTAAGCGTCGTCAGTCCACTGAAGCACATACTTATAACAATATTCATTCCTGTTTAATTATATCTTAAGAGGTTTAACTCCTAATTCCCATAGTGGTGTGTTTAATTGTCTTTGCAAGGGTAAATCAATTCTTTTAAAGTAAAGGATGGAAGCGTCTTAAAATCGTTGAACTCGCAACCTGCTGACATTTTGAATCGATTGGACTTTTCCTCGTAAATAAAGGTCGGAGCATCGTCTTTTGTCGGTGAATCGAAAAGGTAAATAATGAGTTTCTTAGATTAAATTGCGATTCAGAAATAAAATTTGTTTGCATTGTTTTATGTTTTTTTAATCAAGTAGATAAAATAAATTCAATGGTTTTTAAGACCTTCATTTTTGAAGTTGTTTGAACGAATTATAACGCATTAAAATAAAAATTCAAATTTGAATATATGGTGCAACGAAGAATGCTGCAGGGGGTATTAAGTACGGGACATACTGATTTAAGTTCACTGACTAATTAAGAATTTAACTTTTTTCAGTTAAAACAATTTATAATTTAACAGTAGAGGTTGATGGGAGTGTTACAAAATGCAACGCATGCAATAAACATTTTCAAATGAATTTTTAATTAAAATTATAGTTAAAAGATCTTATATTTGTAAAAATATTGCTTTACAAGTAGCATTCTTGTTACATATATAGTTTTTGGTGCAGACTTAACGTTGTTTATATTTAAATCGGAGATTTTCAGCCAGTCACAGTTTTAATTTGTTCACTTGAGACAGTCATTTTCCAAAACTACTATAACATAATGATATCCGTATATTTAATATATGCATTACAAAACAAATATCAATGGATATTTGTTCAGTTATTAGTGCATATGTTGCCTATGATATTATAACAATATTGGGGTTAATTATACAAAATTCACGACTTAAAGCTGATTACGAACGAATACTAACAATCATAAAAGAAGGAGAGGGGAAGTTGAAATCATTGACCTTCGCATGAAGTGCCAGATTTCGAACCTCACCCTTTTTGAGCTAGATAATAAAATAAAATTAATATTTGGATATTATATGCATCACCTTCATGTACCATATACATCACATTCATATTCAATATACATCATATTCGGATATCATACATATACATCATATTCAACAGATATACATCATATTCGAATATCATATACATCATATTTCACAGATATACATCATATTCGGATATCATATACATCACATTCATATTCCATATACATCATATTCGTATATCATATATACATCATATTCAACAGATATACATCATATTCAACAGATATACATCATATTCGGATATCATATACATCATATTCAACAGATATACATCATATTCGAATTTTATAACCACAAATAGTATAAACCGTATAATCGAAATCTAATGTATAAAAAAAACCATACAGCGGATCATACTATGACTCATCCCACCTTCCATCCAACTTCAACATACACAACAATTTTCTAATTGAGAATCCATCCGAAATATTATAAACAGAATAATTAAAGAATTCTCCAAGAAGAATGTTTCAAATAACGAAACGGGGCGTCTGGGATGAATTTGACAGGATGCCCGCTCACAACTAGTTTGTTAATTTAATTACGAAAGAGACGCTCTTATTAAGTATATTCTCCTTTCTTCTCAAACCTGGAGATGCGTTGAAATTAAAATCGCTGGGAAATAGTGTGTGTTAAGAAGCGTTTCTGGGTTTCGTTAAGATCGTATGTGAGGATTGCTTAGCGAGGTCTTATTGTTGGGTTTGCGTTGTCAAAATGGGATAATGAGGTTGTCGCTAAGTTTTATTAAAAAAACAAAATGGAGACGCGAGTTGTTGATTGTCTGGTTTATTTTGAAGGTTTGTTTGTTGTTTAGTTTGTTTTTGATGCTTAAAAATAACCAGGTTTGCCTTTATTAAAATTGTATAGAAAACTTCGTTAATATTCAACACCAGAGACAATGGAATGTAACTTCATGCAACCTAATGTATAGTGAGATAAAAGCATTTTGAGCGCAAGTGTTTCATTGAGTTTATTGCGTTGTAAAAAAAATAAATAAAGTGTTAATATAATTGAATAACTTTCAATACATGTAATGTAATCAATGATCAAAATATTATACGCATGATAGTAGACTAAGTCTACTAATGAAATGAGTAAATAAAAGAATATGAAAAAAGTATTGTTTCGAAACAATTTGCTAAAAATTACTTTGTGAATGCTTAATAACAAAAAATTCGAATAATACTTTCGAAAATAATTGAGCTAATAGTTAATTTAATAAAACAAAAAGTAGCCAACTAATTAATGCCTATCAATTCAAAAAGACATTCCAATCACACTACGACATCCCATTTGCTACAAAGCGACGAACCGCAGACCCAAAGCGCATACCACACCCACCTTTCACCCCTTTCTGTCCAATACGACAAAAGCAGTCAACACAATGACACAGGTCCGAAAGAAATATCTATAGAAAACTCCACTATCTCTAGACGGAATATTCTAGATTCCAAAGGACAGGACCGTTAGTAGGTAATGGACGTTCCTTGTCGTACTAGGAAAGGGTGAATGAAGGTGGGCGTGGCTTGATGGGAAGAAGTAGGCGTGGTGATGTCACCGGTAATTGCGTCATCGCGGTGAGGCGGGGATATTTTGTTGGCACTGTCCGAGGAAAGGTAGTGACATTTGATCTGGGATGAGTGGTAAGAGGTAATTGGTTAGGAATAGTTTCTATGTTGTGCTACGGATTTTTTTGATAGAAAATTCTAAATTTTTAGGAATCGAAGTTGACTATTTTGGCTAATTTTACCGTAGTCTACTTTTTTTGCTTCAATTTGAAACATATTATTTTTGAAATTCAATATGAAGTGAAAAGCTGTACTATTTTTCTAGCTAATTATTGCAATTGCGATAGTTTATCATTTTGTCATACATTTACTTTAAATAACCTAATATGAAATATAAGATAATGAAAGTATTGTCATGGTGTGGAGAGTAAGAAATGGTAATTTTGCGGGTTTTTTTTACGCGTTTTGAAGAATAAAGATTTAGAAAAAGTGATTGTTTGGTGGTTCTTCTGTCAAACTTCCATAATAATAAGTTTTTTTTAGAAAATCGAGCGGTTATTTCTTAACTTTTTACGTTTTAAAGATAATTCTTAAAATCGAAAAGCTCTACGGACTTCACACTTAGTGTTTTTTTTATCACACGTCGGATGTTATCATAATTTTTTTTAAATACCGCAAGCGAAACGGGCAGCTACCATAGAATTTTTTTGGCTTTGAGGTATTGACGGAAAATGAAAAGAGCTAGGGACTTCTAACTTAGAACACGAGTATCTATTACCAGGTGGGCATGACCATAAAGTGTTAAAAAATCACACGTGTACAACGGACAGCCGAAACTAACTATATAGTATAGAGTAGTAATTGAAAGTCTTGAGGTGTTTCTCAACCTTAGTTTTTTTTTATTTCAAACAATTTTATTTTGGTGATTAAGTGAAATATAGAAATATTAATATTAGAAATTACTGCGCTTGTTACAGTCACACACACAAAAAGCTTCTTTTACATTTAGTTTTTAAATTTGGCACCACAAGTTTTAACTGAAAAGTCTAATTAAATTGAATTAAAAATATATTTAATCCTCAGAATCTGTCACAATATGTATACACATTACAAGTAAATAATAAATGGGTATCTTCAAACCACACACGCACAACAAATTGTTTAACCCTTCACTTCTAGAACGGTCCAGGCGGCCGTACAACTAAGTATTCGTTAATGGCATTCCTATCATATATTACGCCGAAACAAAAATCCTGCGTAGCGAAAGTGTTAAGAAATTCTTCAGCTTTTTTAACAACGTAGAAAAAACCTGAAACATGACCAAATGTAAATCCCCATTAAAAATTTAAATGAAACCACTTCCTCTACAACCAACGGACTACTTTCAACTCTCATCAAAAGGACACAAACTCTGCAGGTTCCCCTTGATCCTCCAGATGCCAGTAATAGCCACCCCTTAAATCATTAAACCGAACACCATGTAGAACGCACGCTGGGTGCCCGAAAACTCTGCCATTCGTCGCAGACGACCACAGATGCTTCTGAAACGGCTATCAGGAAGAGATTCTGCATTTACATAAATTATATCCCTGTGCAGAAGTCATGGACTTATGGGGATTAATGGACAATTTAGAAGAATGTAATTTGTGTTGGGTGGACGGCTTTTAATCTTTGCTTTAAACGGAATTGGCGGATGGAAATAGCATAATGGATTTTGGTATTGTTGTTTAATTAGTTGTGGTTTGAGTTTTAGGGTAGAAGCTTTGTGGAAATGTATTGTATGAGTTAGATTAGGATGAACTTTTTAGAGGGTTATTAGGGTTCACAATGTTGTATCTAAGGATTTAAAATTGTTTTAGAAAAGTCATATTTATAAATGTGTGTATGTCCCTCTAAACATTATATTGATTACAATCTTACTACCAATCGAAGTGATTTTCTGTCAACTGAACTTTGTTTATCCTAACATATAATGTCTACATGAAAAAAACAGGTTGTACAAAAGCTTATTGCAAACCTTATTGAAATTTTGATTTAGAATGAATTTTATATCGTGTTATTGCTATTCACACAATGTTTTATCATATAAATTATTAAAAAAACAGTTATTTAAAAAACAGTCATATTTATAAATGTATGTTGCATTAAACTTTATAACTATATGGTTTTGGTGGGTATCTTAGTGAGTGGTGGGTTTCTGGTTAATATATTGCTTTTGACGCTTACTAATTTTACGAACCCATTAAGCAAATCAATATCCCAAATTTAGTTATTGTTTTCTTTGTACAACATATTTTAAGTTTTTGTAATTTTACACTTAATGATATCAATATTATTGACACTAATTGCATTCTTTAGTAAAGATATAAAAATATTAAAAAATAAAATTTGCTCATGGATTACAATCTAACTACCGATCGAAGTTATTTCCGACACTGAATGTTGTTTATCCGCATATATAGTGTCTACAAGGAAAAACAGTTTGTACAGAAACTTATTGCAAACCTCATTGATATTTTGAATTAGAATGAACTTAATATAGTGGTACTGCGATCCACAAAATTGTTTTATAATTTGAATTGTTTTAAAAAAGTCATATTTATAAATGTAGGTAAGTTGCATTAAACTTTATAATTATATGGTTTTGGTGAGTATTTTATCCTATTTTAGTTAATATATTTGATCATAATGCTTACTAATTTTACAAACCCATTAAGCAAACCAATATCACAAATTCAGTTGTTGTTTTCTTTGTAGAACATATTTTACGTATTTTTAATTTTCACATTTAATGATATTAATATTATCAACAGTAATTGCATTGCTTAGTATACCTATAAAAACATTAAAAGAATAAAATTCGCTTATAATGATTACAATCTCACTACCGATCGAAGTTATTTCCGACACTGAACGTTGTTTATCCGCACATATAGTACCGACAAGGAAAAACGGGTTGTACAGAAACATATTGCAAACCTATGCTATTTTCTAGGTGCGAAAAAAAAAGCACTTTACGGTAATGGCTACTTTTAAAACATTTCATGTGTCCTTTGTTTTACATTTTCTAGATTTACTCCATCAATAATGTCTTAATATTTAGAGAAAACCTTGACAAATTAACGAACTATTTGTGAATACCTTTGACACCTCTTACTAGCTGAATTTAAACGTTAACTAAACGATTTTAATGTTCAGTTTTAGATTAACTTAATTTGCCCTACATAAATATTTCTGCACTATGGTTTTTATTTGACTTATATCTATATTATTTAGGTCAACTTAGCAGAAAGCTTATTTTTGTATAGCATTTTTTATTAATAAACACCCTTAATGAATTCCCGTAAAGCCAAAAAAGTAAATTATAAAACAGAATAGAGGCTTGATTTTATGATAAAAATAATGTTCTTTGATAATTCGTCCAAAGCTATTTTGTCTGAAGCTTCTTTTTTTTTACTTTTAATTATATTTTGTGATGAAAAAAGTTGAAAACTCAAACAATTTTGATAAAATATTTTGTCCATTTTAATGAGTTATTTTAGACGGCAGTTTAAAAAGTAAATATTTATTTTATTTTGATTGCATTAAAAATCTATTTCTTCCCCCTTTGCCTAGTACAATTTTCTAAAAAAAGTTCAAAGATAGTTCCGAATTTACGTTCAGAAAACTAAATTAAATTTTAATATCATTTATTCAATTTATTCTTGGTTATTCTTTAAAACTTAAGCTTCTTTATTTGATTCAAATATCATTGAAGATAAAAGTTTTAAAACAAGTAGTATTTCATCGTAGTATTATTTTAAAATACAGGATAAAAATATATGGATAAAAATTAGTTTGATGAAATTGTTCAGCTTAAATATTCTCTTTTAATATATTTTAAATAATTTGTTGCGCCACTCATTTATAAAATAATTATTATGGTAGATTTAGTAACGTTATATTCATATACAACTTAGACTATTACTACATAATATAAATCACAGTAAACTCTACGTGCCAAGAAATTAATACTGAATTAAATTAACATCCTCCTCTTTCTCAACTAGTTATAATTTAGACATTACTATAGATTATACTACTATCATAACTAAACTGTCACATAGTCTATTAGCCTATTCCGTAGTGTTAAGTTAAGCCCTATATTTGTGTAGAACAATTAAATTATCTTTTGTAAGTACCACAAACCGTGCCAAATGTAGGGAAAGATCGATACACAAATGGCATAATTTAAGTATGGGAAGCACACATAGGAAAGTCATTCCCAATTAATTCAGGGTCTATCTCAGTTCACACTGTGAATCGATCCTCATATAATAGGGAAGCACGGTTGGGGATACTTTACAAACTCGGTATCCAACTATTTCTGTACTTTTTTTCGTGTTATTTTTTATATATTTTACAAAATAAGTGGTGGGAACTGATTATCTGGGACAAGCAAATTCAGAGTCAAATCTGCACCGAAATGAAAATACACCGTATGTATGTCACAATTATGTTATTAATTTACAAATATAATATTTTTAGTTTAAAATCCGTAGTAAATGGCTTAGAGGTTTTGGAATACGACAATAAATAAAGACATATAACATTGTTTTCAAGAAGCATTGCATTAAATTAAGCATTAACCGAAAATGAATTTAAGTAATTAATAACATTAAATTGAAACATCTCAAAATTACAAATTTGCTCAGTATTGTCAATAACGTTAATTAATGTAAAAATGTGTACTACCAGAAACTTATAATAACCACAGTATACCACTGTTATGCATTTGGTTCACCAGGCTTAAAAGCTTCCTTTATGTACAAATTCATGATTGTATAATTACGAAAAAAATTGCTTCTTTATAAACAAATAGAGGGTTAACGAATCACACAAATAATATTGGTGGGAATGTTTCATTAATAATTCAGTATTTATAATAATTCTTTATAACAATATAAAAACTCTTTTTTTAAAAGAATACGAATACCACTGAAGTGAAAGATGGTTTGGAAAGGTAAAACACCAAAAAATTATTTACGTAAGTTGTCTCATCAAGTTTGAGAGAGATTCCCTCAAATCTGTCAGCCTCATCAAAAATTCACTAAACCATAATTAAAAATAACGAAGTAGATCCACCACCTATAGGCATAGCCCAAGCATACAGTCTATTCTATACATATGGGCGATCATTGTTTGTGTAATTAGAACCAAACGAAATTCCAACTAATGTAGATTGCAGAAGTTTGTCATTTTCTCAGAAAAAACACATTTTCAAGAACTTATTGGGCTCCCTCAGCTCAGTCGCCAGAACATCGGCCTCTCATACAGAGGGTCCTGCTTTTAAACCCAGCCTTATATTATAGACGGATATATGTTGGCAAGAACAAAAATAATAATGTTGACTTAATTACGGGGTTCTACGAGTACAGTGGGGCAGACGTGCTCGTAAAATCTGTGGAGTCAATAATGCCGACGGCGCTAGAGTACGATGTCACTCGAAGTCCAGTTGGATGCCAATTTAGGTCTCGACCTCATCACTTGACCATTGTTCTACATTACGAGGCGTAATTGGATGTGTTAAAGCTCATATAAAAGAGGCTAAAAATAGACAACCGGAAACGATTGAATTCCCAAAGAAATTCTTGCTCATTATTCAAACCTGGACACACGAACAAAACATTGCTGCTTTGCCATCCCCTACCATATAAGCATCCTTGCCTGTGCGTGACACCAGGGGGAGGGGAGGGGAGGAGGTCGTTCGGCTAACGCACTTTGTCATAAACCAAAATTATCTGCGTGGACGATCAAATCGATGGAGGGGGAGAGGGGAGAAACAATGTTTTAGGCTCTATAACGGGGGGTGGCATTTTAACGACCCTTCGATTCGAAAAGGGACCTTTTGATTGGGGATGTGACTGTTGTGCAATTGCTCGCCGAGATAGATACATAGTTAGTTTTAAGCGATAACCGATAGTTAAAAGTGCGGGGGGTATTTAATTGTGGTTTTTTGTTTAAAGTATCGGGAGGTTTAGTGATGTGGAGGAAATGAGTTGAACCGAGGAAAAGTTGAGGTGATACGTCATGGTTACTTTTAGCTATGTCACGAGCAGGTCCACCTAAATCCAAAGATATGCCGAAAAAGTTGTGTGACGGTAAATGAATTATCAGGCTAGGTGGTATTGTCATGATGGACCACTCTTGAATTTGTTTCGTACTGGGTAAAAATTCCCGACAATACACGACGATTTACACGATAATTTGTAATGACCAAACCACTTTCTTATCCTCAAATCTAAAATATTGTATTCAATACAAAATTATTATTATTTTTAAACTGATATCACTATAACAATTGATTTACATCCATATTTCGAATATATAAGAAATGTATGTCCAAGTGCATTGACTATACCATAAATTTAGTTCTGAGGAGACTTTGAAAAGCATTAATATCATTCATGAACGGCAAGCCTTCACAAACAAGATCGGAAAAGATTCATTATACATATTACTACTGATTTTCAAGACTTAGGTTAAGGTCCAGATAATTATATTTGTAGAATCAAGTACAAATGATTTGCAAAATAAAACAAAAGTAAACAGATAATTAAAAAACATTTTACTTGCTTTATCCTGTTTTTTAAACTGCTGTAAATGTCAGGAATTGAAATCAAATTATACGTTTACATTGTCACACGACATAAACTATAATAAAATTCGGTAAAATTATTGTAACTGTAGTACTTTTTACATTACAGTGTTATAATGTTTTGTTTTACATCAAATTGATGTTTTCACGGCGTACAGAATTACATGAACAACTTATTACAATAATGTTTAAACAGAGAAAATATGGATGAATTCAACCACTGCCAGTGAAACAAACGTTTTTATAGGAAACACACAATAATTATTCATCATATGTAAAATCACAGCATCGGGTAGTGGCAGCACTTTTACCGTCGAGATATATCTTCAAACTCTATATAATAATCTCTCACACCAGTCCCTCACAAATTCCCGAACTCAAAATGTCGCACAATCTCATCCAACACCCAAACAACTTTCATTTAATCTGTTAAGCCATCTCCCAACATATTGGACGCGATTTTAATAAAGCCGCGGCGCACGGCTTTTTAATATTAGGCCACTCGACGTCTTTTCGACAACAACGGTTGTGTGTATCGACGGATTTTCAATCAAATTCGCATATGCTTCCCCCCTTTGCGGACCCTGTTTCTTGTCCCAAATTCCCTTTTCATGAGAATTATTGCGATGTTGTCGTGGCGTTGTAATTCTATCCGTTTTGGATTTACTATTAAAAGAGTTTTAAAGGGGGATTGATCTGTTGGAGGAATTTGTGTTAGATTGGGATGTTGGTTGTCGTTTTACATGGTGAGGAGTGAATTGAAATTTCCATAGGACAGGCCTACAAATGAATGAAATGGTGTGGCTCAATTTCAAAAAATTCAGCGTTAGGCTTTTGAAGATTTGAAATTGTAAGTAAACATACATTTATATTTTTCTTTAGATGAATGAAACTAATCCAATTTTCATCCAAGCAAGAAGGTAAAAAGCAGTTTTCTTTTCCGTAACAACATCCCTAACACTCTTACCTACAAATTTGTTCAATGTTTCATTATTTTCTTTACAAAGTAAACTGTTTTTAGTAGTGAAGTAAATATGTGTACTTTGTGAATTATCATCAGCATATTCAAAATTTCAAAAAAGTATTTAGGTAACTTTTTACCAATTAAAAATTAGTTTCTAGCTTATTATATAAACACAATAGTTTGATTAAAACAACAAAATTTGAAGATAAACATTCGTAGTATTACTATATTCGCTTAAATTTTGATTATTTGGTGTACTATCTTTCATTTGCTACTTTAGGCATAAATTATCTCATATATCCACTGCTTTATACGTGCGAGCAATAAAAACATCCGTACTAGTAGTGATTCAAATTCTCTAACTCTAACGATCTTACGAAATAACTTCGGTCTTGGAGACACTATGTATAAAACACATGCGACTTGGTGTTTTGAGAAAAGTAAAAAAGGGTTAATTTAAACAAATAGTTTACTTACGTCATTATTAAATAGCGAGTAAATAATAAAAGCAATATTCAACTTTATTCGAATATTTTCAGAAGTGACAATGATATTTCCACTTCTATTTCTCCATTTCCTTATAACCAACCCTTATTCATGTCATAACAAAAATAATGATCGCACTTCGGATAAATGCACCCTCCCACGCGCATCTATCTCTCCACCAACACGATAATTAAAACCCATTCCCGCATATTCAGCCCTTACCGGAACAATAACCCACTGCTGACCACGGGTCTGCTCAAAACCTGTAATAAAGCACGCCAACCCCTTCCCTGCCCCTTTTTAGTAAAGATGCTAAAGAAATTATAACATGTTATTTTATATCTAATGTTTGAACCCTCCAGTTGAAACATTATTTTCTGTGTAATAAATTGTTAGTATTATATTATGTGAAGTTCTATGGTCATATAATAAAAAAAAACTTGTGTTAAATTGTAGAGCAAAAAATTGTGTTTTCCCAGTTATTCTAACTTGTGCTGAAACAACAAAATATTGTTATGTTGCCCACACAATACTTGGGTTCTACCTGTACTATTTGAACACCTTTATTTTCTGATTGTAAGAATATGCAAAATATAAATGTGAGACATGAAAACGTACTTGTCAACTTAAAGTACTTATTTTTTTAAAATTACTTAAACTTTATTTTTGAGTTTTATATACTTTAAACAATAGTTTAAGGATACAGAGTAAACAATTGAAAAACAAGCTATTATTTAACTGAAAAATAAGTTTGATACTAGCTGACCAGCCACGCTTTTGTGTGACTTACATTGGTACATAGTAAAGATAGATCCTAAAAAGCTGATAACATGTATAAATGATGCGACATTCTCTCTCCTCTCTCTGCTAATTCAACTGGTCGTATTTCATATATTCTATGTTGAGAATGATTTTTTGGTACTGTCCTTTGTTTTCTTAAACTGATTTAATTCACATCTCCTTGTTTTCTTAAACTGATTTAATTCACATCTCCAAGTTAACTTAATATAACTCAATTGAAATTCCTATACATCAGGCTTACAAACAAATAAAACGTATTGGCACTAATTCAAAGAAACCGGTTTTAGGCTTATGAAGAATTAAATTTTCAAATAAACAAATATTTATCTATTTTTGGATGTATGTCTCTGAACCAAGATTTATTCGAGCAATAGTGTCAAAGAAAAGTTTTCGTTTCCAAAACAACAGAAACAGAAACCAATCACCCTCTATCAATACCCCAAACACCCTCACTACCAAAATTCGTTCATACAAGGGAACAAAGCACTTTCAGCTACAAACTCACGCCACAGAAATGCACTCTCTAACCTTGTAAGAGGTTCCTGAACGTAGATTAATGGCATAGACCTGCCGTGTGTGTGAGAACCGAATGAACCGAGGGATGTGAAGATTTTAGGGGCTTCGCACTTGTCCAAGGATTTGTAATATTTGAGGGGTTGATTATTCAGTTTGAGAGATGTTACGCGTACCGATTGGGATATATGCATCGCAACGTTTTCTAGAAAATAGTTTTGATATATTTGAGGTTGGGGATTCATTTTGGTCTGTTGATATAGTATAAATGTTGTACTACAATTAATTTCGTATAAATGTCAATAAAAATTTTGTTTTTCTTAATTTTAAGCACAAAGATGTTACAATGTTTGATTTCTCCGTTTAAAAGAGAACTTTGATAAAACTAATAGAATTTAGTTCCACAATATATTTTTAAAATGTAGTGCTGTAAGTTTTAAGAGAGAGACATAAAGTTATTGGTACATTTTCGTCAGTTGACACGGTGTTTGATTTTAATTTAAACGCGGAATTTTATTTAGAGTGAAATACAATTCAATGCCCAATCCAATTAGTTTCATACGAAAATTAAATTTTTCTTAGTTTAGGCACACATATGTACTTTAATATCGTAATTCTTATAACATCATTTTGTAACTTTTGATATTGCAGTTAATTTTGATGAGTAGAGATGTTGAAATTGTTGAAATTTTATTCACAATTGGTTCTTGAAAAGTCCAATTTTTTAGAAAATAAAATAATTTTATATATAAATGCATAACACTATACGATAAGCTCTGCCGTGAGTGAGATACAGAAAGACAACAAGAAAGTATAAAATTTAAGAAGAGTGATTTTTATTTATTCAAACTTCGCCGGGCTTCAGTAATACGTGTTTAAAATAGTATGATTAAATATTTACAAGCGTATTTTTTACTAATAATACTTCTAAAGATGCAATTTAAAAAACTGTATTCGTTTTGTTTAAAATTATAACATGTAAATATTTCTAAAATGAAAATTTATTTCATGCATGATAAGTTTGTCCTCATTGCATAGGCAAATAGTTGATAATACATTTAATGTTTAGGAATTACTAGTAAACAAGATTATGTAATTTATTTTATTAAATAAAATATATCACATTAGTTTTCACTAATGTAAAAACAAATACATATTTAGTTAGTTTTATTGAAATATGATAATTTTTGGATTGCGTATTATAAATGCAAATAGTATTTGTATTGATTTTTGATGTAAAAACGATGTATGGAAATTATTCCTTAAAAAATTAATGACACACCTTTTTTTAAAGATAAGTGTACATTTTATGTACGTAAATTGTCTTTTACTAAAAAAATAAACTTCGGAGTAGGGAAAGAATATGAACAATAAATATTTTAGAAGCTACTCGTTTCAATATAAATATATAAAAAATTTGTATAAGTACGAAATTATTGAAACAAAGTGCCAGTTATATTTTAGCCGTAGAAAACAATTAACTTGAAAAACTAATTTTTTTGTTTTAGCTGTTAAACAAAAACACTTTAAAACTCAGACACATTATACACAAATCTCTTTAAATCTCAATATGTAGTATATACACAACCCAGAGCGTGCACTTGACGCATTCCCAAACACTCAAGTTGTTCCTGTTTGAAACAGATTTCGGGGGTGCTTAACATGTTACGTGACCGAAACATGAAATAATTAGAGGCAGAGGTGAAGCAGAAGGGCCAAGTCCTGAAGCATCAAGAATAAGCCCCCTTTTCCCGTGGTAATTAGATTCAAAATTAACCCTACTTTACTTAGACAGAATGCTTATCGTGGAGGTGGCGCCAGATGCGAGATATTGCTTGGAAGCATGTACGCATGGCGGTTAAAGTCACGGAAAATGGAGGATTTTTATTTTTGTTGCTGAGTTGCTTTGTGAGAAGTTTGTGGTTTAACATGCTGGCTTGGTATTAAAAGCAGATCTGATAGAGTTTTATTGCTTACAGATACGCGAAGTTACTTGGTTGCATCATGCATATAATTAGTTTGGAAATTTAGAGTTTTGTATTTTTGTTTCATAGTTTTATGATAAAAGAAGTTTGGAAATGAATAATTTTCGATATGAATATTTCTTTAAAGAGTACATCGTAGTGACCTAGTTTTCAAATACGAGCGCGCCTACTTGGAGAGCAAGAGGTTACGTACAACTCCTATTATGTTTGAGACTTACTTGTAATTTTAAAGTTTTATTTATCGATTTGTAATTTAAAACATAGAATTTTGATGTTGTTTAATATATGTTTTAAGTATCAGTAAAAAACATATGGTAAAATTAATTTAAAGATTTTCCGATAAAAAGTTTTTTTTTCATTGTTCAACTTTCGATATTATTTCAAAGCTATTTTAACACAGTATTAAGAAAATTATAATAGCTTAGTTTATATATTTTGAATTATTATGATGGGAACTTGGCTCATTAATATTTATTGTTAATTACCACATATTTTCGTTTTTTTCTTAATTCATAGTTTTAGCAATAGCGATATTTTCCGAAACAACTATATAGTTATTTTAATATATCTTATCTGTATTTGTTGGTGTTATTAGCATTACTAACGCAAACTATTTGTACATAGTAAGTTACTTTCAATATTTAACAAATAGGCATGCTGTAAGAAAAGTCTGTTCGAAATAGAATACTTCCCTGTTACTTTTCCCCAGAAGGATTTTTTATTTTTTAGAAAACATATGAACTGCAAATTACATATCAATTTGATATAAAATACAAAAATTTAATGTTGTTTAATCTTTTTTAAGTATCCTTAAAAATCACATAGCTGCATTAATTTAATTTTAAGATTTTCGTAAAGAAGATCGTTTGATGGCTATATTAAAAGACACATTTTCTTCGTGAACAGATAAAATCTGTTACCACTGTTACGGATTGTATCTGTAATGAACAGATTATTTCTATTCTGATTAAAAGAGAACATTTGAAATAATAAAATACACCAGTGGCCGGTAGCGTTCAAAGCGCGTGGCTTCTATATTAAAAATGAGAGTTCACATACGGGTGATGTATTCACCTTTTTTTTTTAACGTATCCTCATCTACAGAAAATATCTGTCAACTAAGAATATTCTATGTGTTGTTTTTTTACGGAAAAAATCTTTCAATATATTTTGCTGTAGCATACAAATATTTTCTGGAAACTTTGCTGGCAGAAATTTTCTGTTAAATAAGTTTTTTTTAGTGCATTTTGGGAATTGTACATAACTTTTCATTATGCACAATTGTACAAAATTTTTTCATAGTGCATAACATTTATAAAAAAAAGTTTGCCCAAATTTTGTGATAGTAGCTTTCAGTAAAAACTTGGTAAATAGTAAAAATAAATATTACAATACAAGTGTAGAACTGAATGTTTTCTCTTTACGTGCTAAGTTAGTTATTCATGACATAAATTATTTATTGCTACATTTAAACAACCCTTTTAGCGTAATCTGAGTACCCAAAACATGTTTTGTTGTCGTTAAAGCTCACGCAAAAGGTAAACGCTTTTCTACAATGGAACAAAACATTTTCTATTCTCTGAAAAAGAAGAAGAGATTTAATAAAGATATAAATTTAAAAAAATCTTATTATCTCTTATACATGCTAAAAATGTTATCAAGAATTCATACTTGACAAGATTACAGTTCATAACACGTTTTCAAATAAGGCATAGTAGTATTCATCGAAGACGATTTGTGAAAAAAAAAATGTATTAATTTTTGTGTCATTTACAACTTTTATTTTAGCTGTTTTCTTATATAAAGTTCGGTCAAAAATAAATCATTTTATTATTAAGGAATTGCATTTTTTTGTATTTCATATCAAGTGTTAATGTAATCGAATATATAATTTTAAAAAATTAAGTTTTATGCAATTTAAATTAGATATGAAAAAATGCATTTAAAATCTTATATGCATTAAATATTTTACCGTAAAATACCTTTTGAATATTACATTTTTACATGATTAAAAGCGTTTTTTCTGGAATTTATTTCGTCATACCGTTTAAAGAATCCCATTAATGGTAGGTTAAAACACTAAAAAATAAAAGTTATTTTACCTAAATAATTAGTTTTGTTATTGTTTCAATTATGAATGAAGTTTTAAAGAACACTAAATTTATAACGAAAAGGAACCGTAACACAAATACCAAAATATCCAGATAAAGTTGAATGAAAATGCAAATTATTGGAAAAGTTTACATCAGTTAAATAAATTATCAAAAGAACATTGTCACATCTATTCCAAACAACCAAATTTAACAATTAAAAGGAGATTAACGGTCGCGGTTAATTTTCTTCGAGAAATTAAAAAAAAAGCAGTTATATAGTAATTTAACGTATATAAAATGTTTAAAATGGGGTGTACTAAAATTTAATATTATTTAACTTACGTTTATAATTTTTTTTGAGGTATCTGAACATCAATAAATATATAAGTTAAAAACTCTTCGAGGATAACTAAGACATTCCATTTCATCAGGTATCATTTTGCAATAGGTTATTGGTTGGCGTAACACAAAACTATAAAATATCGGTACTAATAGTAATATATACCGGTTGAAAAATCATATATCTTAATGAAAGACTTTTAGTCATAATTAAATAAAATTTTAAATAAGATGCGCTATGGAATCAACAACTCCATCTCCATTTTCCTAAAAAAACGTAGTCGTAAATGATTGATATCAATCATTCATAAATTTGACAAAACCTAAAACCCACTTATTACACTTGATTGTAATGAATACTTTTCTTAGAACTCTCAAGGTAAAAAGTTTTTTAAGATTCTATACAAAAAACTAGTTTTCTCAACAAATGGCTGTTATAATGGTGCAGAAATGCCACAAAATATGCATTAATTACGACTCAATAATTAACCAATTCATAAAACTAGCTAATTACAATTACACACACTTCAACAATCTCATCTCAATCCAAAAAAGAAAACTCCAGCATCTATTAACCCCATCTAATCTCCATCAACAAACTGATGCAACACAGACGGCATCGCCAAAACCCGGAAGCAACACGCCCAAACCCAGCCATATGTTAGTCACAAATCACCCAAAACCGGGACTGGAATCGGATCCACTTACCTCTCGTCCTACCCAACGAAGATAGAGTCGTGTCCGCGTTCGGGTTTCTAGTACAACTTGCTGGCACGGCGGCGAAAGAGGCTCTGGTCCAAAGGCAGAGGAAGAGAACTGTACCTGTTGTATCCGCCAACTAGCGGCGACTACCTTCAACAAGTGTTGCTTCTCCGCACGCAGCGCTGCTTGCTGCGTTAGGCTCGGAGCTAGAGGATGGCTTGTGGGTTACTCCTCTGGGTTTTTATTGTATTGTTAGAAGGGGTTCAACAGGTTGGTTTGTCTTAGAATCCAATTTAAATATAGAATCTGTTTTGTCGTGGAGGTATGTTTCAGAGAATCCAATTGAAGAAACTGGAGATATGTCTTTTAAGGATGATTTTTGAAAGTGAAATGCAAGAGGCTAAACTTTGTTGCAGTCTTGTATGGTTTGGAATAGTTTGTAATATGAATTTAACAAGTTATGCTAATACTTATTATGTTAAATAGTCAATATTTTAGGAAGAGATTGCTTAACTACTGCAATGATACTTTGCTGCTACGATAGTAAGTGCAAAAGTACAATATTCTAGTTTATCTAAGTTTCTGTTCACTAATGATATTTTCAGAATTTATTCAACAAGTCTAAATTCACACTATTCTGTAATTACTTTCTACACTTTATCACAATATAGATCCCAATAACTTCCAAGTAGAAATTTCAAAGACCACTCAAACCCGTATTTATAAACTATCTCCTTACAAAACGATCAACTAATCATCCGAAAACTTAATCAATCACCAAAACAATTTTGATTGCTCAAAGTCAGTTATTCTCTTCAAAAAATAAAGCTTATATCTCTGTTATGGAAGAACTCTGCGAACTTTTTCTCAGATCAACAAGTGCCAAACGAAACACAGCCAACAGCTCTAGCAAGATCACCACTACTAGAAGTGTGTCCCATCGTTTTCAAGACGATACCCTGATCAAACGTTGCGGGGTGGTTCCTCACACTTACTCTGACGGTCACAGTGTGGCATCTCTATCTCTCTTCCCACAATCCCTGGCGCGGAGCAGGGGGTGGAGCTGCGAAACGCTCGGTCACGTGACCGCGTTGGCATGGTAACGGGGAATCTATAGGAAGCCACAAGCTGCTGCCATCCCTCCTACTTCGAACTTTTCTTCTTTTTCTTATTTTTAGGGAGAAGAGGTGAGCTGTTTTAGTCCTGTCGCTCTTCAAATGAAGAAAGAATTCGGGGGAAGACGATTTTAATAGAAAAATACCGGATACCTTTCGACTTGTTGTTAACGATAAGGACATTTATTTCTCTTTTAAATGCTTTTTCTTTTAATATGGCTTCGGTGAACAGTCTTCTGATTTTTTATGATTTATTGCCAAAATTTGAGTTATTTTAATATTTGTTAAAAATGAAGTGGATGCAATATATAATTGTTAATTGCTTCATTCGACCTCTAACTTTCCTTATTATTTAGAATCTTTTCCAGTTCTATCGCTCTTCAAATGAAGAAATAATGACAAAAGAAAAACGTTTTAAAAGAGCAAAAATACCAACACTCTTTCGACTTGTTGTTAACAATAAGGACGTTTATTGCTGCGATTTAGTCTTAAAGATTTTTTATTATTTATTGCAGGCAAAATTTTAGTTATTTTAATATGCGTTAAGAATAGTGTTTCAACTTTATTATTATTATACAATATCTGTAGTTTCATTAGCATAGAGTTTTTTCTAATCTTTTCTGAATTATATTATATATATATAATATTATATTATATATAATAATATTATATTATATATATATATATATTATAATATATATATATATATATATATATATTATATATATATATATATATATATATATAATATATATATATATATATATATATATATATATATATTATATATATATATATATATATATATATATATATATATATATAATATATATATATATATATTATTCAATATTTGTCATTCTTATTTCACACTATTTTGATAGCGTAAAAAGTGGAAGGTATTATTATCGTTCAGTCTGCCTGTCGCTCATTTTCAGAACAAACCACAAGTTCTCATAGACAAAAGGGATACGTTATAATGAATTTAAAAGAAATCGGAAAAGCCCATGTATTAAATTTCATTAAAAGGTTTCCATTAGTATATTTGAAATTTTAAAAACTTCTATAAAATACTATTTAAATAAACCAACAATCTCTAATATAGACTAGAATAGCTTTTTCAATCCGGCGTTGCATTTGTGTACCCTTAATAACGGTGAAAAACTGACAAAAAATTCTCCCATATTGATGTCAGCAGTACTTATTTTCATTCAGCATTTCTGTTGCCACTTAAGACCTGAAACATACCCATTTTATAAAGACGTCGAAACGCTAATTATTGATTCTTTATTCAAAATTATAAATATTTACTCGTAAAGATTTATAATTTTGATAATGCAAACGATTTTTGATCTCGTAATACAAACAAATATTTTCATCAGTTTCATTTTACTTGCAGAGCAATTAATGTCACTTAATTTTTTTTCTTCGAGCTGCAAATTAATTTAGAAAATTGAAAATAATAATAATTGAATTTTAGAAAGAAAGTTAATGAAAATAGTAAACTTTGGAAACTAAATGCTGAAATTAAAACTAAATGCATTCGCATTTCAATGCAATCGCTAATGCAATTTCTAAGGTATTTTAAACGTGTGTGGAAGCAGTTCGAGGTGACAGCTACTGCTAAAAACCTACTTGTTATAGTTAATAAAATAATAAGCTTTAAAATTCAGTTAAAATTTTTACTCACTATTTTTAATTACATTAATTTATTTGCCATGTACTTACCAATCAAACTGAAATTTTCATTTTAATAACTAAAAATTATAATTTTTCCTACATGATAAATATTAAATTACATCAAACAAAGTATTATAATACTCTACATTTTCTTAGCTCAAATTGTTTCTATTAAAAAAACCAGGTGTACTACAAAAGAAACCAAAAACTTCCTCCCCGTTTTTCTTTACAAAAAAATCTAAAAAACTTTTGCCTCCTTTCACACTATCAGTAACACGTAACTTATCACCTTCCTTTAATCCTGAAACTTATCCCCACGGTTCCCGTTAAACGATTCTTGCAAGAGCGAAACTTCGGGCTAAAGCGCGGACGAGAACCATTAAGGACTAACCCTGATGACGTCACAATTGCCGTTTCGTGCGTGTCCTGTCACGACATTTCCGTGGCTGAAGAAGAATGATCTGTAGGGATTTTCCCCGTGTTTTTTTTTTAAAGGTAGAAGCTAAGTAGGGATTTTTTCCAGAAGCGAAAAGAAGTTGTAATTTGTACTGGAGGTGGTGAGAACAGAGATGCAATGGTGAGGTCACGCAATGTCAGTGTTGAGTGAGCGTTAAGTTTGAATTGAGGATGGGGTTTTTGGAGATTGTTGTCTTTATTTATACTTTAATATTTATATGGTTGTTGTTTTTTCCGCTAAACTTGTGTTCGCTAAAATAAGTTTTATAGTGGTTTGAAAATAAATATTTAATTAGTAACTTGTCTGAACTTTAACTTATGACATCTTATATAAAAGCCATAATTAGTCCTTTCCAACTAAACTTTAATTTTTAAATTTATAAGAAACACATTATAGAAAATTTATTCTTTTTGTTTCATGAGTAGTTAATATTTTTATTTAAACATTTTAAAAATTAATAAACTAATAAACTAGTTCGCTTATTTTATTTGTCAATAATCATTTAAATTAACCATGGATTTTCTGATTGTTTTCTTTGATAATTAAATTTTTTTTTTTGAAAATAAGGAAAATATTTTTTTTCTTTAGAATTACCAATAGATTCCTTTTTTTAGAAATAAAACCAAGACACATACTGAAAATACGGAAAAATAAAAAAAAAATTCTCCACAACAATTGAAATTTCTATTTTAATTGAATCAGACCATTAGATAGTTGCCAAGCTTAGAACACATTGGTTGGCTAGAAACCATTTTCTTTTCATTTGTAGTAAAATTCTTTAACAAAATTACTTAACAGCTTTTTAGTTAAGAAATATTTGTTTTTTCGAACTGAATTTAACATTCACAAAACATAAATAATGTGGAAACGGTAAAAATCTAAATCTACATATTATTTATAAAAATATTAATTGTTAAATGAGGGAGTTTTAATCTTCAATAACAAAAGTTTAAAAATTCAAACTTAAACACTTCGCTTTCAAGAAATACTTAAAATAAAACGAAATAATAAATAATTTTCTGAGGATAAGCATTTACCAATAGTTGAGTGTACACATTAATTGCCGCTAATAAACTAGAAAGGGAAAATTTCATTTATACGGTGTTTATTTAACTTTTAAATTTCTGTTGTAACTATTAATTATTAGTTATTTATTCCATAGCAAACTATAAAAAAAATAATGAACTCATTAAATTAACACAATTCCTTCCCCCTGTATTATTAGTTAAAAATAAACTCCTAAACATTTCTAAAAACCTGATTGACTAATTAAAATTTCTCTAACGAGAACGCAGCTTGAAATAATGAAAAAACTGGTATTTTGTTTTACGAAAAGGAAAAATAACGATTTTACTAATTAGATTGACGCGTTCTTTTAAAAGGTAGTGTTTAAATGCCATTTTTTAAATTTATTTTTTAGCATGGAATTTTTTTCCTTCCAAATTCGTACGTTATTTTTTCTTTGTTATTCCATGTGTTTGTTTACTTGATGAAATCACTTACAAGATAATTTTAAGCAAAAAACAAATCTTGTTGATTTAGAGAAACTGGATTTTGGTTTCTTATGTATGTTTTGTAGTTTAAAAGTTTATCTAGTTTAAAATGTATGTTTTTAACAAGAGTATGCTTATCATTTAGGAGTTTGTGTTTTTGACGTATGTTACTTAAGTAACTCACGGGTTTATCCATAGGCGAATATTTATATTTACATCTATTACTAGTTATTTAGACTAAAAATGTCATAACTAGTTTTAATGAACTTGTCCGTGAAAAATGTGAATAATTATTACATATGAAGAGTAGGTAATCATGAAACAAATTTTTAATTCATTTTTTGTTTGTTAAAATTAAATAAAATCTTATTCGAATACCATATTGAAATGAATGTGATATTAAGTATAATTTCTATAATTGCTAAATTATATCATATTAACAATATGTTTAAATATATATTGATGAATCAGCTCTTGTCTAGATTTGATAGCAAATAAATGATTTAAATTTTGTGTTCATATAAAATTATTTTTCTATTCGAATTTTTGTTAATTTGCTGCTTAATACGAATCTAGGAACGGCGATTCGCGCCAGTACGACCTCGTAAAATTAAGAATATAAATAAGCTTGGGTGAAGTTTTAAATATTAAACCATTTTAGTGTTTTTTTCGGTGATCTTTAACCTGTCGTATTTAATTAACTAGTTATTTCCTACTTATTACTATGTAATTTTCATGATATGCAGTCATTATTTGCCTTGTTTATATGTTAGCTACTTCGCCTCTTCCATAATTAGTGTGAATTAACATTTTTTACCTTCAAAATCATGAGATATTTTGCTAATACCTGTTCCAAGCCTGTTATTGTATACACACTAATTTCTTAAAAACTATTTTTTTTTTTGCAATTAGTTTTGTATTTAGTACATTTTTATCATTTAAAATTTTACAAATTAAAAAAGTATTAAATTTAATATTGTAGGAGCTAATCGTTTATTTTGTACAGGAAATAAGGTAATTTAAATTGTCTAAGTAGTTACATTTTCAATAATAACATTATGCAATTGATTTTTCCTTTTTATTGCATCTAATTTTTATTTTAAAAAATAAAGCATTAATTATCTATTTGACAATACAAAAGTTAGTTTTGTAAAATAAAAACTAATGAAAGTTCAAGAAATAGTAATTAGTTTAAAAAAATAATAGTAAAAATATGTATTTACCATGGAGAATTAAATTACAAAAATAATTCTAATAAAAAAAATCCTAATTAAAAATAATTTCAATTAAAAATAAATTTAATTGAAAATAATTCTAATTAAAAATAATTTCAATTAAAAGTAATTGTAATTAAAAGTATCTTAATTAAAAATAATTCTAATAAAAAATCAAAATTAAAAATAATTTTAATTAAAAAATATTTTCAATGAGCTTGTTTCAACACTTTGTCAAAGAAAACAAAACAACCAATAAAATCGCAGTATGAATATTGTGACATCATATGAAATATTCCCATTGAAAAATTAAAAAAAATTACTCCCCCCCCCCCAGAATTTTTTCCTAGTTGCGTCTCAGGCGCCACTGGTGCGTAAGGAGTCTCAAGCACGCAAGCTTTTTTGCCACCATAACTCTAAATCACTACCACAGTTATATTATATCAAACGGCGAATTAAAGGGACAAATTAAGTTGAAAAATATGTAATAGTAAATATAGACAAGGAATTGTTAGGTTTCTATCAATCATAGGTAAACTTTTTTTTTTAAAGGAACACGTTAAATACGGTTTGGCTACAGTGCACGAAACTTAGAAACATGCAGATACGAGCAATGTGGAAACTTCTACCTTGCCCTAATCCATGGTACATATGTATACATTAAAAGAAACTCCAGGTTAAAATAGCTTTTCCTTGTTGTTTTACAACCTAAACACAAATTGGGTTTCCCTATTTACACCCTCTGCTTAAAATATCTTATTTTTTTTTATCTCAAGACATTGTTCCCCCTACAAAAATATCTCACAAAGCACTCACTCTCATTACCAGCAGCGCTCCTTAATGAAGAAGTACTTAAAAAAACAAGCAGAGGACCGTAAATTGTCTTCCACATTATGCCACGCACTCGGATGTTCCATCTTCTGAAAGACGACGACAACAACAGGAAAACTGCGTACTTACCTAGAAAATAAGAAAAACGTTTAGCCATAATTAATGGTCACTTAAAAACACATATTTCATTAACATTTAGCTTTTGAGGCGGTAACGAGCGAAGCCTTTATTCGCTTTCTGTTGGTCTGTGCAATAAAAACGTGAAATGCTTTTGAACATTTGGCGTTTCAATTATATTGTTGTGGGTCGGACTTTGTGAGGATTGGGACTGTAAGAGGGTGAGAACGTGTAAAGGATTGGGATGAGGATAGGATGCTAAATGTAGAATAAGGACTTATTATTTCAGAAGTGTAATGAAACCAAATTAGTAGTTTGAGCATAAAAGCATGATTTATTTTAAAAATATTTCAAATAAACGTGTACTTTTGTTTTTATGGGTAATAAATGTGTTATTCCATTTATTTTATTTAGTGGTGATTTTTTTTTCAAATTGAGTAATTTGCTCGAGGTATTGAATACATTAATGAAAATTAAGTATTTGTTCCTTTCGAATGCGATTAGAAGCGTTAGAGTTTATTAGAATTATTGTTAAATTAATATTATTTATGTATTTATGTATTGTAAAGTGATATATAAGGAAAAATTCACACACAATATAATAAAGTATTAATTTTTCACGTTTTAACCTTATAAATATATATATTTTAAAAGTTTTAAATAAGCAATCTGCTGTTTTATGTATGTTTATTATTAAGTACCATAATTATATTTGCTTTAGACCATTTAATTTTTAACATGCACATAATAAAAAGATATATGCAACTTCTATTCTATAGTTTTATAGCTAACTTTGTTATATTAGTCTTATGTACTAAAGAATTATTCTGGAATAATTCCTGGCATTAAATATGCAATACTTCTTTAGAAACAAACTATAACAATTTTATCAAAATGTATCCACTAATAAGGTGCATGATTTTGAAAATAATTTTTAAGGATAAAAAAAATAAATCATAAAAACTTTATACAGATTATTAAATACTATAGCGACTTTATAAATACCAAACTGCACCAACAAATACTACACAAAGAAGTTTTCGCAAAAGAGCCATGTGGCACACTGAAGAATCTAATGATGCTGCAGATAGAAGGCAAAAGCCCACACGGGAAAAAAAGGAAAAATACAGTTTCACATCGTTATAGGGAAAAAAGCAAGAGTAACAATTGCTTCTGTAGGAATTTACTTGGCCTACGCATGCGCACTGCATGGCATATGTGCTCATTAACTTAGTGGAAAAGAGACTTGACATAGACGACGAGAATTTGAAACGGAATTTTTTGCCGGATCCCAACTTTCCCTTTTTTTCTCCAATTAATTAGGAAAAAATGTTGCCTGCATTCCTGCTTCCCCTTTTTTGAGACTAGGGATTCGATTGATTTTTCTTTTCTTTTAGATTTTTTTAGGGTTGCATCATTCTTTTTCTTTACTCTTTTTTTATTACGTTACGTTCCTTTTCCATTTTTTTGTCTGTTTATTATTTGCCTTTTCCTTTTACAGTAGATATTTTAGAATATTGATATACCTACATTTTCGTGCTTATATACGTAAAAAAATATTTTTTTATGTGTGTTCGTATACTTTTTTACGCTGTACTTTTTAACGTACTACTTTATGAGAAAAAAAAACAAAATTAAATTACTTCGGTGCAAAATAAATACTAAAATAAGCATTTTTTACTAAGTCATGTTTCAATTTTTAAAAAAATGTAAACACATAAAAAAGAATAGGAAACTAATCTTAGTACCACAAATTTTCAACATAGTTTTATTACTTTTGGAACACCAATATTTACAAAGACATTTGTTTCGTAGATTTAAAAAAAAATCATTGAAGTGTTTTAATTTTAATTTTTTTTAACGATATATACATATTTTTTTGTTTGGTCTATCAACGTTTAGAAATATTTTTCAAATTTTATGTAACTTATTAAAACGAAAATTAAATAAATGCTACTATAACCAAACAAGTAGCATACATTTGAGACAAACAAAATTCTTCGTGCTGGTTCATCATGCTTAAACCGAGAATGCCTACTAGATGGCGCTGTCTTCTGAAAACGAATACCAAACTTAGTAGCTACAGATTAAACGATCCGTTTTTTATTTCAAGACCCGATGCACAAAATGCAACAATCCGTCGATGCCGACGCAAAAAAAAATGCATTAGGATATAAAATCGTAAAGTAAAAGAAAACATGTTCGAAATAAGCGTACAAATTGTAAAAACTGTGTCATCCACAATAAAAACTTTGTCGAAGAGCCCAATTTTTTGTTTATAGTATTTTTCTTCTAAAATCCTAGAAACGCTTTTTAATCCTTTTTTTCACATCTGCAGAAATGCAAGTAGATCAGTGGGAAACTTGTTTTATTTCTAGCATATCTTCTTTGTCACGAAAGGCTTCTGTTCTATGTTTCTGTTTGCACAGGCGAGTCAGCTATTTGACTATTTTTTTAGCCTACTTTTCTTTTTTTAATTCGAAAGAATTAAAAAAATGAAAAAATAGGTATTGACATGCGGTCGATGTCCGTCTGTCTATCCGTACCCCTTTCCGAAATCGGTTCTATCAATATCGGATCTTAAAAATTCTTTTTTTTTGCTAGAAAGCTATGACCTCAGAGACCCAACTTTTATACTTTTTGTCCGCCTGTCTGCACGTCCCGACGGACATAAATCTACTACCTTTCGGCGAATTTCCCATTGAATTAGTATTGAAATTCAATTTTGAGTCATTTAAATCACTGTTGCCAAATCAACAATAGCATGAGAACCTTTATTTAAAAATATTTGAATCAAAATAATTTTTTCATGAATCATTTTGGAATGACGTCATAAAATGTAGCACAATGTGATTCTTTGATTGTTCATTAACTGTTTACCAAAAGAAGGCGGCAAGGCATATTTTCTGTATACAATTCTGCTTATTTTTAATTTACATATATATTTTTAATGCAGTTTGGAGTAGTTTCATTATTTTTGTTATTAATAAATATTTAATTATTCTTCGAACTACAAATAAATCGAGCAGACGATAAATAATATTAAGTTAGTTTGTGAAAGGAAAATAGTTGACTTTGGCTTTTAGAAGTTTAAATTATAGCTGTATGCTGTGTTTAGCGATTTTTTTCTAATGTGTATAAATCTAGTGTAGATACGATTATTGATGATATTTACTGTTAGAAACATAGTTGTTTCCCGATTAGAATTTCAGTAAGTATTTAAGTAACAGGAAAGTAGGGTATTTTAGTTCTTTGAACTTCTTTTTTTTTAAAAATAGGTTAGTGACGATATCTAATAACTATTTTTAAAGATGGTTGTTACCGCAAGGAGCGGATATAGCAGAACTTTAATATGTAAAATATGTAAATCAACCAATCGCTTAAATTTGGTAAATTAACAATGGGCATCTTAAATGGCAACCAGGAAGCTGGATGAAAAATTAATTCTTTCTCGAGTCGTTTTGTGAATCAATATCTTGTGGGAACCAAGCATCAATCGGAGCACCGAGCGAAGGAAAATGCATGAATGAAAGTTGAAAAAAAAAACGTCCGGGAACAAGACAATTCAAAGTGGATAATGGCAATAACTTAAAATTTTTTCAAATTTGAGCTCATACGTTTGGCGACAGTTTCTACATTTTGAAAGTTGGACTATTTTTGCAGATTTTTGAGTACTTTCAGTTAACCTCTTAATTAAACAATTTTTGAATTTGGTCATATGTACCTTTTAACATATTTGACCTTAAGAAAAGTGTACATTGAACACAACAAAAAGAACATTGTGTGTAAAATAAATATTACTTTGATATTTCTTAATATAGAAAATATTTACTTATTAGAATTATCTTTAATGAATATATTATAATGCGATATATATGTATCTGAAAACTGTCTGTGGTGACATTAAAATGTTTAGTTACATTTGTATATTAGTTGACTATGCTGCTATTTATAAACATATTTCATTGAAAAATGAATAGAAAGGTAAACATTCATAATAACGACATTTTTATGCTTGTTTATCTCGAAATAATATGGTTAACAAAATTGTTATGAGATTATTTTTAAAAATATTTGTTGAGATTAAAATAAATCTTTAAATAAAAGTAATTTGTTTAGATACAAGGTACACAAACAAAAATTTATTGCTTAAAACTGAGTTTAATTAAAATTTTATTATTCCGAAAAGTTTATAATCCGTTTCTCAAAAGGCTGGATAAACGTGAATTTTCACGATACGCCTTCAGGGACTTTTAATTTGAATGCGAGTTTAATCTTTTAATTGCAAAGTCGGTGAGCTAATCTTTCTTTTAATTATAATTTGTACCAACGATACATTTCTAAGACTAAATAACACTGTTTTGCTAGGGTTATTACGTAAGATGAAAAGAGAATCAAAATTAATGCGACCATTGTCAACTGGAGCTTAACGATAATGCCCAGTAAACCCTCCTAACAATCACATGTATTAAATGGGGATACATTTCGTTTTTGAAAAAAAAAACGGGTCTCGAAGCGTTGTTGATTGGTGCTTATTTAAAAGGATTTTTTGCATTTATATAAAAGTTATTTTTCTTCCGAAAAAGTTGCTTCATAGTTGGTTCATATCTATTTGGATAATAATTTGTTTTCTATAACAGCATTTAAACGTGTAAAAAAATTACAAAACATACTAGACACGTTTTTATAATTATTTAATTAAATACTTAATATAATGAAATAATAATTAATCAAAATGTTAACTAATTAGACATTTTTTATAAAGTTTCAACATGTGCTGTTTCATTGATTTACTTCTGTTGTAAATGTACAAGAAACTGATAATACCATTTATTATTTAATAACTTTTAATGCATTTGCCTTATGTTATACTACATTTAAAGTTTTATATTTTTACTTAAAGAGATATTTAAACAAATTTAGAATTTTTTTTAATTATTAGGCTTTGGTTCTAAATGGTTCCACAAACAAACACTACTTGGGTTTTAAGGAATGACTTGCATTATTATTCAGATAACAATAAATATAAATATTATATATTTAAAAATAAAATATTCTTATTTTTAAAAATAAATTCCATCTTCATAATGCATATTGGTAAATACTTTTCTTTATGTACTTAGTCATTTAAAAAAAAAATGCTAATGTGCTTACTTTAAATTTCCAAAATTAATTTATTATTCAAAATAAACAAATTATATTACAAAAGCTAATTTATCAATTATTTTCATGAAACAAAAAATGCTTTGTTGGCATAAATTTTTAAGTAGCTTTAAACAACCAACAGCATCAATTACCTGTAATAAAAATACCATTCCTTTGTATATTCAACAGAAAGCAATACAAATGTCTAGCTTATTAAATTACTTTCGGAGCCGCAAAATTAATAAACGGCGGCACCATAATCTATTTCAGCAAAGTAAAATATAAACCTCAACAAAAAGAAGAAAAAAAAAACAGCAAAAGCCTTTATAGAATTGCACTCGACAATCAATTCAAAAAACGCGCGGCATTTCCAATGACGTCTTTTACTTTAATGCCACATTTGGGTTTCTTAGCTAATGCTTTTTACGAGGTCCTCCTATTTATTTAAATGATGGTTCCTTGCATTACCGTATAAGCTTCTTAACAAGCGATCCCCGGACACAATTGCCGGGGATGGGCCTTTCTTTCCCTGCCGCAGCCCCCCTTGACTAATGCAGCAAGCTTAGGGCTGTCACCGCTCCTCGCGGAACAATTCTGTTTTGTTCCTTGTGCGAATGCGAATCAAATAATCTTTTTGTTCTTTTATTATCTGTTGCATAAACTTGTATGAAAGCGTGTAAGTGAAAAATAAACTATATCATAACATGTACTTTGTGTACTTGTTAAATTGTAAATTTTTGGATATTTAATTATATTGTTGTGTATTCTTTGTGTTTGTTAATAAATATCGATAAGTTATTCTGAATTTTAATCAATACGTTATACAGTTCGTTGTTTGTGCCACCCCGTGCCGTCTTTTTTTGTATTAGTGTCTTTTTGTGTTATGTTCAATATTATTGTTTTTTGAATTGCCTTGAACGGGCTTGATCTCTATGGCAATAACATAATAGTAATAAAGTTTCTTTTATTTTCTTCCCTTTCTCGATGTAAGCCTGGAAGCTGGGGTATGGCCTTCTCAACTTTAGGGCCAAATAAAGATCTTCGTTACGTCACGCTATCCGTCTGGTTTGGATTATCGGATACTCCGAAGGTAAAGTAAGAAACCTTCGGCCGACTACACTTTTCATGTTTCAAACAGATTTCGTTTCTCTCTTTCGGAATAGCCGTAAAACCAAACCGTACGGATAGGTGACTTCACAGAGAGCGTCTCTGACCTTATAAGTTGAATCGGCCGTGTTTGAGGCGTAATGTCCTGGAGGTTAAACTCGCGTGTTTTTTCCGCGTCTAAGCCATCCTATATAAACTTAGCATGCTTATAGATAATAATGCCTCATAGATATAACGTCGTAGAAATAGATGACTTATGCGCGTTAATTGTGTCGTGGTCCAAATCTTGACTATTTGATTTAGTGACTTCCCGCCTGTCTGTGACCTGACTATCGTTCAAAAATAAGAGGACAATCGCAAAAACTTTAGTGCGAAGTTAATTGAAACAAACCAAGCGATATCGTGCTAACTTAAGTTATTTAAAAAGTTCGTCAGTGTATTTGATTACATTTTATTTTCAGGCAGAAAAATTTAAAAATAAGTAAGTAAAAGTAAAATCAACATAAAATAAAAAAATTGATTATTTTCAACGAATTGTTTGGCATAAAAATTATTGAAGAATGGTTTGGTGAATTATAACAATTGTCTACTAGGATTTAATACATTCACATGGCAATATGCATGTTTCGTGACTATATTCAAGTAGTATAATTTACTATACCAGAAACGGAATCAGCTATTCCTTCACTGGGTAAAAGTGCCACCTTATTTATTAAAAAAAAGTACGATATAACACAATTATGTTTTTTATTTAAATACAGTATGTTTTTTTTATTAAACTTTAATTAATCAATCAACTAATTTTTTCTACAGACAGAAGTTTGTTTTCCTATTACAATGCAGTTCATTTTTTAAAGTATTATGTAAAATATGCCTAAACTTTACTTACTGATATGATTTTTTCATTATTTTTTTTTGTTTTAATTGTAAACAAAAAACATTCGCAAAAGTCTTAAAACTTAAACTTTAAACAAACAGTTCTGAAACTGAGTTAATGAAACAGTTCTGCAGAAACGCAGGTAAAATAACAGTTCGAGTGAATACTCGGTAAAAAGACTGCTTCTTAAAAATAACTTATTTATATTTTCTTTGTGTGGGAGCGCGCAGAAATATATTCCCAAGCCTTGTTTCATTTTAGACTTAATGTGGTGTCCCCTCTTCCTTTTTGCATTTCACAGTAATAAGCTTTCTGTTTTAACATTTTTTTGTTTCCGTATCTTCCTCTTCTTTCAGCGTATTCAATAACGGCTTAATTACCTTTTTGAAAGGCTCATAATGCTCAGTTTTTCATCTCAACGGATATTTTTTTCTGCTTCTTATTCTTCTTTTTTAAAACATTTTCCGTCCGTTTTATTCTGCTCAAAACGCAAGTAAATTAGCTTAGTGCAACCCGATACTCGAGTGTTGTTAAAAATAGATGTCCTCTCGTATAAAAATACAAAAAATAAGAGAATTAATGATCCTGAATATGAATATATTATTTCGAATGATGGCAAAATGAGTCCGAGTGAAACTCGAAACGTATAAATAGAGGATTCCAGCGCATCACCATCTCTCCTATAAATGCACTTAAAAATGGAGAGAGTCGGGATATTTATTGCCTTTTAACTAGACACTGAATCCTTTTTGGTGACAGTTTTAAAAGTTATATTTTATTTTGACAGGTATATATATATTTTTCGTTCTTTCTTTAAAAAGGGGGCTTTATTTTTGATAAGCGCATAAATAATATTTCCGGGAGAAAGTAACTCCGAGCTCATGCAATATTTATAACTTTGCACTTTATCGAAAACCTCTTTTAGTATATTGAATAAAAACGGGAGGCTGGTGAAGTTGTCTGCATTTACTGTTGTTTGTTGACTCCTGATGAGAATATGCTGTCAGTCAATTCTTTTATAAAAGAACGGGGATACAAACTTGAACATTTTAGTGGAATATGTATGGTAATATGACGAACTCAGTATGATTACGAAAATTGCATTATTCTCATTAATGGGAGGTACCAGAAAAAAATATAAATTTTATTTTATAACATAGGTTAATAATGATATAGCTCACTGCAAATGCTTCCAGCACATGCTTGTTTGCTAGCAGTAGAGAGAAAATAGTGTTTTATATCACCGATTAGAGCTGCACTCATATCATCTTTGGTATACAAGGAGTTGCATGACAATGTTCACCAATTATTTATTCACGAACTAATACATTTAATGTATAGGAACTGTAAAATAAAGAATTTTAGAGCACAAGTTTAATGTTTTCGTTTAGCTTGATAAATATTGTAATATTACTAATAATTGGCTATTTTAAAAGGAATTAGAACTGTATATTTAACTTTTACAGCTTTTATAAGTATATATTTTTTCAAATTAAAGACTGAACTCGACATACAAAACTCTAATATACAAAAGAAATCTTTTATGGTAGGTTTACAATCTGTTTTTTTTTTTCGGTGCAGCGGTGCAGCATCCTCAATCTACTTCCTGTATACCAAGAAAATATATCAAGGCATTTCTATTCTAGATCTTCGTCAAAAGATGAAGGAAGTCAATAATCAAGTCACATCCATGTCACTTCGGCAAACCGAATTTCGGAAGTGGGGCGAGATTTTCCGGTAGACCGAGGGTCGGATGAAATTTCCGGACAAAGTCACAGGTGGACAAGAGCAGCCACTGGCACAAATTCGCGCCCAGGGCCACAGAATTAATATCCATCTTTCGTCGCGCTGCGAAAAGGTATCCAAGTTAAGTAATCTTGGGCCATTTCCTTTTTGATCTGGAATGATATCTGCCGTGGGCAGGTGTACTGCAGTATCCACAACATTGACTTGGGCCATTGTTGATAGCTATCAATAACAAACACCTACAAGAAATCATTGAATAAATTGATTGCTTCAGAACAAGAATGGTCTATTTCATTGTTGCAGATACTGGAGTTTTCTTGCTTATGGCAGATCTCTACGTGAACAGGAAGGCTCTTTTGATGAAAAAGGGGGCTCAGTGGTGATGCGTTCTGGAAATGTGTTTCTATATCTGTGTTCGGATTAAGCCACACAGAATGCAACTAGGTCAACCATATTTACTCTAATTGTGGAATATATTATATTAAAGCTTTTTTTAATCATCAAAGTTAAGTCTGCTTCTTTTACAAGATAGTTTTTTTACTTTGTTTTTGACATTTAGATACTACTTACTATTATGGATTTTATGTATGTTATTTTATCGGTGATACTTTCCATTCGTGTTTACCTCTAACTAAATATTTAAGTCTGGAATAGTTAAAGACTCAAATTCACATATTGATTTTAAAACATGTTTTAATATTAACGTGCATTTATGCACGTTGGTTATCTTATTTATATAAACGATGCGGACACTAAGATTTTTTTGTGTATTTTGGAGTATATCAGATTCAATAAAAATATAAACTGTAAAATCAGCTTTGTAACGAAAACACGATTTCAAAACTGAATTTGGTATGAATGTATAAAATGGTATATTCAAATTCTTCCCTTTCAAGGTGTAATAAACTATATTATATGGTATTATTTCCATTACTTTCCAAAACACTACACTTGTAGTGTATTACTTATGGCTGAGTGGTAAGATCACTGTCACTGGTAACAGTGTGCATGTGTTTTAATGTCATTCGTCAGATTTCATACCTTTAGGGAACGGTTTTCAGCAACGAGTCTTGATCGGACGAGCCTTCGTATAACAAAACAAGTGGGTTTGTTACAGAATCTGTCACTTAAACCGCTTCCACACAACATTTGTGCTCAACAGGAAACAAACAATTTATACACCTCAGAAAGAAATATTCCAAACAGGGCCTTTAGCCAGTTGTAATTCAAACTTTTAAACGCCAAAATTAACTATTTTCTTTAATCATCTTTCTCATCAATCATCTTTATCGTTTGCTAAATTTGTTTGAAGTTCGAAGAATAATGATGTAATTTTTTAAATAAATATCTTTATTTACAGTTTGAAAATATATAATTAGTAAAATTGATGTTTAAAAAATAAAATCGAATCTTTGCATATTTTTTATGCAACGTTAGAATTTTATATGCACATCTTTCTTCATACATATATAATGAACCCTCAAAAGAACTTTATTGTGATCAACAATCTAAACTGAATTATATTACATAAATAAATAATCTTTCAAAGTTTTATTTTTATTTTAAATAAAGTCTCTTGTACGTTTAACGAAATGGCAACAGTGAAGATATTGAATAAAAATGGAATTTGCATGTTATTTCAATGTAGATTTAATTTTTAGTTATTTAAATTTTAAATAAACTTCTAATTTAAATTTTTTAATGAAATTTGGGATGCAGCCTAGCCTGATTTTTACTTCAAAATGACGTATCCCACTTCTTTGTGAGACTTACGGTTCATTCTGTGAAAGTGGGTGACAGACAGACGGAGACGGACGGACTGAACGATTATAATACCGTCCACTTTTTACGTTATAAATGTAGTGTGGAAGCTAACACATATCATAGCGATATAAAGTCTTTTTTCACAAAAAGAACATAATATATAATAACCTTTTTATTCCCATTACATTAAGATTGTGGTACAAAATATTATTCTTCAAAATATGTATAATTGTTAAGTTTATATTTTGTTTGTTGCCAATACTATTATAGTATTTTTATATTCATGTTTCAACATTCGATACAATGTTGTTTTCATCACATTATGCAGTATAATAAATCAATAAACTTTGTACCAGGACACATTACTGCTAACAACAGCGTAACTACCATGCGTGACAGATACCATAAAAAATAATAAGTCGGGTCTGGGCAGTTTTTTAAAGTATCGTACAACAACCTTAACGCTTTTTTTATGTATTTTTATTTAAAAAATGCAAATTTAGATAGTGTAGAATTGACTATCAATATGTATATAAAATGTATTGTGTAAACATGAATCTTATATAAGCAAATGGTGTAAAAACAAGCGCATGAATGCATAAACGATTCGAGGTATTGTATAAAAAGCTTAATTAACAATTGAATATAGTATTCATCAAAGTCTCAAAGTCTTTTCCGGTAACTACAACACTTTTTTCATTAATTTATTTATTTGAATGGATGCTTACAGAAAACTATTTATTTATTCAATTTTTGATGATTCTATTTCGTTATGAAATGAATGTTCCATATTTTTCTTTTGTTACTTACTATCTGGCAAAAACATATCTGCAAATAAAAAAAGCTGTAATAAATAATTATACTTCATCTTACATAATTCTTAACAAAATAAATGTTTAAGGACTAGAAGATTTATAAAATTGAGAAATAAAAAAAACTAGGTTAGGAAACAATTTTTAGAAAAATGGGTATTTCTATTACAAACTTCTTAAATGAAATATATCATGTTCTTGGCATATCTAACACACAAATCCCCCATCACTAGATCCACTCTTATACAACATTATATAAAGAAGGCCGAAGAAAAGTTTCACTTAAGCTATTAAGCCTCCTCTAGATGTAAAAGACTCTTCTACCCACGATGCCCCTATAAAATGTGATTGGACCCGAAAACGGCCAAAAGAAAACGAAAAATAATAATGTATAAAAAGGGATATTTGACAGCCGATACCGTTGCCTTCGCAACAAAAGGGGGTAAAAATAATAAAAGCAGCAGAAGCATCTCCAAGGGGAAAAAATGGAGAAAGATCGGTAAGAAAGGGATGGGTATAATAAAAAAAATATTAAGAATTTTTTTCCATCTTCCCCTCTGTTGCGCTTTTATGGGTGGAAGAAACTGTTGAGAATGTACCAGGAGAAAACTAAATCTGATTGGGATCGCTCTCTTCTATTGAGACTTGGATGCGACGCGTTCTTGGTTTGCTTTAATGTCTTAAAATAAGATATACATGGAGATTGCACTAGTTTTGTTTATGCAATATGAGCGAATTATGTAATAAAATAAATGTGCAGACAGTAGTTTCTTATTAATTAATTTTGGTTGTTAACCCTCTGAGGGATAAGCAAATTTGAAGTAGTGTATAATTGTTTCACCGCAGGAATTAAAATTAAAATTTTGAACTGAAAATTCAATTTTTTAAAATGTACGAAAATAATCTTTCATTCAAAAATGGCTCCTCAATGTTTAAAATTGTCCAATTTAGTTAAATAATTTCTTTATAATTTTCTAAAAATCATGTGTGTTGCGGGGAAACCTGATAGTCAGGTGGCGGGTTTATATACGTATTTATCTCTCAAAGAGTTTTATAATTAAAGAAAACCCACAATTTGTATAATATTGGATTATTTATTAAGTAATTAATAGAAGAAAGATCAACGTTGACGATGCTTTTTAAATACAACCTTTTTTATTGGGGATATTTCTATGATTTTTATTAAAATACACTAATTTTGTAGTACTTTTTACAACATTATTTGAAACTTAATTATATGATAGTTTATAAAAATATAGAGTAAGAATTTTTACTTCTTACTAGAATTAATTTATATTGTATACTCTTATTGTATTTTTTCTGGTTTTATAAATACAGATTAACACAGTTTTGACGTAACGTTGCAAATATTTACTTTTAATTTATATATTTATCAATTTCATAAAAAATTGAATGAATAAAAATGTAAATAAAAATAAATAATAAATAATAATATTTGAACAACCATTTGAATCAAAAAAAGTTTTCTACTAGTAAAATTAAAAAATTTCACTGCCTTTGGCTCACTATTTACCAATGTCAAAAAAATAACAATTCCCATAGAATGTATTTGTATAAAAATTCATTAAAGGGCGAAGGTATAAAAGGGGAAAAATAGTTACATATTAATTCAATAAACATTCCTCGACCTTTGAAATCACTCCATACCTTCACATTAAAAAAATTTCTCATTTTAAAACCCACTACGGTTACATGAATGGCTATATCTGAAGTAGCAACTCGAGTTTAGAGTTTCACTTTTTACCAGAAAAGGAATTTCAAAAGAAAACATTCTTTTTTTTTAGAACAACAGCACAAGATATCTTATACCTTGACATGGAATCCGAAACCACGCAAAGGCGAAGCTTTTGAAAACATTTTCCTTTTCATCTTTTCTTATTCTTCTTCAGGAAAGAATATACGAGAGATATAGACATGCCAGAGATTCCTAAGGACTCCCAATTTGAGCAAGAGAAATACATCAGAAAACGAAGTAGAGAGATGCGCAGAGAGGAAAATCGGAAAAAAATAATGAGAAACCAAATGACATGCGTAATTGGTATCTCTAGCAAACATTCTGATTTCATTGCTTCGAAGAGTAATTGAATGATGAGAATTATTTGGGATTTGAGATTGTTCAAGGGGAATATTTTTTTCGATCCAATTGAGTTAATGTATTCGAATTGTTTGCGTAATTTCTGATTTTTATGTTGATTCAGAATGTTGAATGGCTAAGCTATTCTTGGTATGCTGTCGTTTTATAGTTGATTGAATTATTTTTAATTTCATTAGCTGCATTGGAATGAATACATGTGTAGTAAAAAATATGTACATTATTTTCCTTTGAATGTTTTTTATAACTGTTTTGTGGCACATGAAGTTAAAGTCAATTCCAATGAAAACATAAAAAAATATTGTGCTTAAAAATCCAATCCTGTTTGATGATTTGGGGAAAATAAATACTATTTTAGCTAGTTAAAGGAAAGTTTCTGTAACAGCATACAAATATATATAAAACATTATATAATGTTACATATAATAAAATAACCTAGTAATATTTAAAAACAAAAACTTCTTCATTTATAACCTTCAACAATTCTTATTTTACTAAATATATTTACAATATCTGAAACAACTTTCTAATTAATAACAATTAGTATCCAAAATAATTATAGCTTAGAATGGTGAAAAAGAATATAACTAATTAAAACACACACAAATTTAGTCAAAGTGGTAATCTCTGCATCGACAATTAAATTCTAAATAAATCTTATGAATGGCAAAAGTAGATGTAAATAATAAAGAGTTATGAAACAATTTTGTGATAAAACGCAAGCATGTCGGCATAAAGATAAGAGAAGAATTCATAGAATAATTCTTTGTCTTCGCAAATTGGAAGGCAACACCGAGATTTCCATCGACTTAGAAGCAACTTTATCCGTTGTTGGAAACACTTAAAAGGACCTGCTTTGAGACATACAGTGTAAAGATGCTTTTAAAAGACGCATTGTTACTGCACACAAGAAGTTAGTCTTCGTATTTCACGGATGCAAAAATCAAAAAGCCTTCTTTCCAGCACTTTCTCGCTGCATTGTTAAGATCGTACAACAACAAAGGCAGACTTACTCCCCCCCCCCCCCCCCCCCACGCCACCGTTTCTGTTTGACTTTGAAAAGAGGTTGTTAGGCCGAATGACAAAGTACTTGTGTTGCGTGGATAAATTTATATTGTTCGAAAAGTTTCTTCTGGGGCTACTGCGAATACGGTGATGTTGTCCTACGGAATTTCGGGTAATAAGAAGTGTTTTGTAGGAATATTTTGCTGTAGCTTGTTGTGTTAATAATAGATTTACTTAATACCCAAGACATCTCGTGAGAGGATTAATTGGTTGTTGTTGTGGAAATCGCTGGATTAATTTGCCATTGTTGTGGCTAGTTAAGATTCTAAACAAAAGTTCAAGGGATGCTGAAAAACATTTTGCTGTAGCGCGTTGTAATAAAAATAGATTTACTTAATACCCAAGAAAACTTGTGAAAGGATTAATTTGCTATTGTTGTTGAAAGCCAGGAATTAATTTGTAATTGTTGTGGCTATATTTTATTCTAAACATAAGTTTAAATAATGTAAAAATGTATGCTCAAATATTGACGAATTCAACATTTTAAAGGTATTCCTGTTGTTCCTAGTTTAGATTTCAAACATATGCTCTGGTAAGGCTATTAACTAAAACGGAAAAATGCATAAGTAATTCTAATTATATGCGGACTATAAGTGGAACTAGCTATACTGTATATAAATAGTCTGACTATAAAGGGAACAGATAAATATTGCTATTAAACCAATTATTTATTTGTTAAAATACTGTGGTGCACGAGCTAAAAGACTTCCCGAGCAGCAAAGTTATGTTGCCTTAGCAACGCGCTGTGCTGTTGCCATGCAGGATCAAGGGAAAATAAAACTTCGCTGCTCGGGAAGTCTTTTAGCTCGTGCACCACAATACCAATATTTGGTTTTACAAGTTTGCTTATAATTAATGTGTTGTTCACATACATTAAATAAATTTTGAAGTATTGTTTTAGATTTTTAATAATTTATTTAAATAAAAGGTGAGCAAACTCTTTTATAGAAATATTTGCAAAAATTGTACAATTAATAATTTATATTGAAATTAAGTTAACTGAACCGAAAACAAGTTCGGAAAGGAAAATATGATTGAAATTATATTCAACGGAAAATAACAAAGTATTTACAGAAATTAATATTTTACCATTTTAAAATCTAAATTGTGTGCATTTTTCGAATCATTAAACAAAAGAATTTTAAATTAGTCATTCGAATCCCTATGGGCATAAAACAAAGCTAACTTTCTATCCCCAAACTCATCATAAGACACTAATTGGAGTAAAATCACAAACAATTCAATTCCTAACTGCCCCAGAGCGAACTGGAAATCGGCACATCCTCACTTCCCTTCCTGGCGCACAACTCCCATTTCCTACCTACATTCTTCCACCAACGAAACCAGAATGGAAATTCAGTTTTAATCTCTCTTCACTTCCTGGACTCTTGATCTAGAGATACCAGGTGAAAAAAAATTCGGGAGAATAAAACAGAGGATTACTTTTAATGAGGAACGAAAAAGTAAATGAAAAATGCCCTTACCGACACATAAACGCATTTCAGAGTCGATTTATTAATTTCGCTATCGGGCTCCCTTGGGACGCTATTACCCATCTTAGGAAATCCTATTTAAGCAATGTCTGGGAGACGTATATTTTTACTAAAGTGGAGTTACTTGACGGGCCTTCGGGCTTGTTGTCAACTGATTACTTTGGATTTATACATAAAATTGCAAGATTTTTATTACTCTGGTTGTTTACATAGTAGAATAGGCAATAATTTATGCAAATGTTACATTTAATAAACAGGATGCGGGAGCTGTGTGTTCAGCCCCTGTGTTTCTTTTGTTAACTTTATTAAGGTTGTGTATGCGCTTTCCTATGTATGCTTAGGAAAAATATATTTAGTTGACAAGATTGACGGTAAAGCTTAAAGTATATAAAATTCGTTAGTTGTGTAACATTTATTAAGAAACTTTATAAAAAATAATTTTGAAAGTGTGTTAGTTGGATATTTTGCATTAATTAATGTTGCTCACATTTTCTTGAATAAAAATTGTACTACCTTATTCCTGAACCCTCGTACAGATAAGCGAATCGGCTGAAATGTAAACTATGTAGTTTTAACTTTATGGAAATAAAATTTAAAATTTTAATTAAAAATTTAATTTCTTTAAATATTTTTGAATAATTTGTGTTCCATGCCGTGACTTTTCCAACTTTTTAGATGCTATTGGTAGAAGGCGCTTGAGATATTGATGATGGCTTGGGATCTTTCTTGAAGATTTGGTCTACTTCTGACCCTTTTTGAAACTTCTGTGCCGCAACATTTTTGAATAACAAGTTGTTCCCTCGTAAATAGCCTCAAATCATTGCTCGTAGTTACATCAGACGTTCTAGTTAATGTAACAAATATCAACTACGGCTGTTGGTGTATATAGGGGACCGCACGGAAAACTGAGCATCGGATAAGAGAGCGTAGACGGTGCATAAAAATTATACTCAAATTACTAAAACTAATAAAAAGTTAAATAGTTATAATGTAATTTTCCATATTATAGAATAATGTTTAAAATGTAACAATTCAGATAAAAAGTCATTAAAATTTTAAGTTCTATGCTTAAGAAATATGAATTGTCCATGAATATCTGTCAAGATTATCATACGCCTACAAATTGAAAATATTATAGAACAAAAGTCTGCACAAAAACCTCTACGGCTCATCCTCTCAAGAACATAAAATGACCAATGAAACGTTTTTTGTAATAAGAAGGCTTTTTTTTAATGACGAAAAGTTCGCGCTGTCGTTTCCCATCACCACAATGTGACAAAAAATATCGACGAATCGCATCAAGAATCGATCGTCCAGAACGTCGAATATCGATTCTGTGGTCTCATAAGAAACGATTTTGGGCAACCTCTTTTTCAGAGGTGCAGTGGCAATAGGTCATTCATTTCGCCAGAGTTTAATATTTCCCAATACAGGATGGCAACACCTGTCAGAGGAGACGGGTGTTGCCACCAGACTGGTGGGAAAGTTGTTGGCTTTAATAATAAATTCTCGGGGAAGTGATCAGAGTTGATGGAGCGAATGTCCTAGGTGGTCAAATAGGATTGGACATATGGACACATTGGAGAGTATAAGTATAGGTAATTTCGATTTCTGAGAGTTTTGGATCAGGGAATGGGGATCTGTCAGGAACAGAAAAGATCACTTAGATTTTCGATTGATGAGATAAGTATGGTTTGTCGTTTGATGAAACGAAATGTTAAATCACCCATATCGTTCAAATATGTTTTGCTATAGGAAAACGGATTTCGTAAGTAGAAGGATACTTTTGGAGGGAATTTAAAAAGTAGAAATTTTGACAATTGCTAAAATGAAATCTTTAAAGAACAGTATACAATGAGTACATTAACTAAAATTTGAGTTTACGCGTTAAACGTATTATAAATCTAAATTATTTTATGCAAGGTGATAATATTACTATTGACAAAAAAGGTCTTTGATCGTAATATTTAAAAAAAATACAAAATCTAGAAACCTTTATTTAATTTTTCGTCTATATAAATTAAACATTGATATATTTAAATTAAAATCGTTTTATAAAAATCCTACAAAATCTAGTTAGCCAGTGTCTTTAAAATCATTTTAAGTTATTATTTTCTTAATAAAAAATAATTTCAAATAAGTCAAACGACGTTCTTTATAACGTGGCTATTCTGGTTTGATTAGTATTTAAATAAATAGTCGAAAATTATTTATTTGAAAATCACAACGCTTAAATTATTTATTTGAAAATCACAACGCTTAAATTATTTACTACAACTAGTAATGCATGGAAAGTTGAGCACCTTATAATATCGATTGTGTCGACAACGAATTTCACTCAATCCTCGTAATTGAAATAAGATGATACCCCACCGCCATTCGAGCAATCTACATGAACACATTAAGAAACATTTCCAGACACCTGCACCTGACAAATCAACCACTACAACTCCACAAATGCCCAATTCGTGTTTCCGATCTCCCATTTGCTCACCGAGACTGGTGTAATAGAGGACGGACATGCAAGCAAAACCGCCATCAATCGAAGTTTTGAAATGGCCCCAAACAGAAACCCCATACCATAGACCCGTGTTAATTGATCCTACACGAGTTGGTGCAGCAGCCTAGCACAGCGGCATTATCCTCTTTGGCGGAATTAATCCCTGTTGCAAAAGGATTTTCGTCGTGCTCCAGCTGATTAAAAGCAGCGAGTGTCTGTTTGTCTGGAGTTGGGTTGTGGTGGTTTGACGGACATGTAGTCGACAATTTTTTCTAAAGAAATTAATTGTGTAATTATTCTGTAGATAATTAACTTCGGTATCAATATAAATGTAAGATAGAACTACCGATCAGAATTTGTAACTTAAACACGCGAGTCGTGAGAATGCTGCATTAAGGGAATAATGAAGTAATAATAAATTGTTGAATCTGTGATGTAGTGCTTTTCTAATCAGAACTAATATTATTCATACGTAGCATTACTCGATATTTTGGTTTCAAAATACTATAACTTCCACATATTGTTATTATTACTTGTCTTTTGGTCGTTCCATTATTTCACTGCTCCATTTTTCTGGTTTTTGTTTGAACAAAATTCGATCTAATTTCCATCCATTTTGAGTGTACAAATTACACATAATTCTGATTAGTTGTTTTTTACGGGTAATAAAAATCGGAATGGTTACAAAAACACTGTTGAACATCCAGAACAATCATTTTACATGACCAGAATATGAAAGCTATTTGTAGCGAAAATCAGAGTTAGAAATTATTACATGTTCCTTCTCTATAGTCATAAATTGCAAAAGATGCTGAATTGTTTTTTCTGCTCTGCCCATTCATTTAAATACGACAAGGGGCAGAAACTAATGGCTACTGGGGAGCAAAGGAGAATCCAAAGTGATCTACCATTATTAATTCTTACAATGACAAAATATAAAAAAGGCTGCCAAATATGTATACGAACGCACGAAGAAATTTTTTACCAGAAGATTTTTCGAATATGCACTCAGCATGTGCTCGATGGGTATTCAGTCCAATTGGTCTAAGAACCCAAGACACTCGATCTCATGCCCGATGGCTTGACCACTTTACTACCACTGCCCTCCCTAATGAAATTAAATACTAAAGTAACCAAAAACTGGAGTAATATATCCTTTTTTATGAAACAAAATACGGAACCAAGTTGTAAATTAAATGCTAGTTACAACTTGGTCTACCCAGATATCTGAATGCTGCAACGGTGTCCTGTGTCTGCAGAAGTTCGGATCACGTACTGGCTGGGGGGGAGGATGGTAAATTAAATGGACGTGTTTGCAAATGTCCAATGCATTCATGGGATTTTAATGAGAGTGCAGGCTCCGTTTTACTGAGTGTCCACTCCTCCTGGTTCTCATTTCGGCGTGGCACAAAGTGGAATCGTGTCTCCCTCTCTTCCTTAATGTGATATTTGGGAAGATGTGGTGTCCGTGTAATAACGCCTTTCATGAGAAATTAGCGAAGAGTTTCGTTTCCTGGCCTTGTTGTGGGTGTATTGGAGTGATTGGACGTGCTGTTGGGTAGGTTCAAATTGAAATAGAGTAGTTGTTAAATTTGGAGAATGTAATGTAAATAGAGTGCTGTACACTTTATTTGCTATGACGACTTCCAGAGTTAATTAAAAGCTATTTATAATTGTAGGATAATTTATAGTAGAAATAGGGATTGGAAATAGAACTAAAATTTAAAAATTTAAATGAAAAATTTAGCATTATTCAACTGCAAGTATATGACACATGTGATACAAATATATATTTTAAATAAATATTCTTCAGGTAAGATATGTTTAAAGGCTATTTTTTAGATATCCGAGACAGTTTATTTATAAAATAAATTAAAAATTCAATTTTATGAACATTATATAAAACCAATTTAAAAATTTAAGAAACTTTTTTACTTGTACAATTTTTTACTTGGTCTAACTGCATGCATGATATAAGAAGAAAAGAAGAAACAAATATTCCAAATAACATCGCTTCATTAATACTGCTGAAAAGTAAAATACATTGATGGCGTGTGAAGCAATGATAAAGATCAGAACATAATTTCCCTAAGCGGTCCCATTTTGGCAATACAAAACAATTACATGGATCTTAAAACCACTACCAGAGCAACAAAAGTGCGCAGCATATGCACTCAACTATGCTTTTCCACTTCATCCTGAAACAGTAAACACTAAATCCCAACGCATCTATTTCAGACTCACTCTACATGCATTTCAGCCAGATCGGACTAAACAGGGTAATGGAAGATGCATGTTTCGTCTTGTGAAACATTCTTACTGCTAATTACCGTAATTAGAACGGATGGAGGGAGGCATGTAAGAAAACGCATGCCTAAAAGAAAACCTGGATGCGCCTACCTTTGGCCTAGAACTAGGTTCGTTAGGTAATTCAATTTTTCTTCAAACAATCACATCTAACTTCATTAGCAAGGGGTACACGGACTCGTAAATCATTTTATAATAGGAAAAGAGTTTGTCTGTGTGGCCTTCTACCGTAAAGATTTAATGAAACTGATAAGGAACATAACAAGTGAATTGTTGATTTCTAAGAAGCATTGATAATAAATTGTGAGTGCCTTTAGAATTTGGGATTGATAATGTAATTTTTCCTTAAATAGGACGCGATGGTTTATTTAAAAGCTTATTAATTTAACTACACTTACATATAGAAAATGAGTATTTTTATGTATAATAATCATATTTTTTAGGATTATACAAATGTTTATGTAATTAAATGTAATTTACTTAATAAGAGTGTAGTGAGCATGTCCAAATATATTAAACAATGAAACTATTTACTTACTCAATTATAAATTTTCGTGTATTTTCTTCAAATAATTATAATTAATAATTATTATTATTATCGATTTGGTTTAAACATATTGGGTATATATTTCAAGTACAATTTGTAATGTTACTGTTTTTTTTGTGTACATGCATAGTATTATAAACTTTTCTCATAATATTACCACAAGCAAAATGTTGTTCATTTTAAGCACCGATTAACACGAACAAAATTATGACGAAATGCTTGGTTATTTTTTTGCTTAGAAATGCGACGTATGAAAGGTGTAAGGGTCACTCAGATATTAACGCATTATTTGAAAGTGCAAGAGATTGTTTAAAAAAGTATAGTTTTGGTGGCATCAGTAGTTTGTAGAAAATGGAAAAGATTAGTATTTGGAATTGGCATGATTTAAAAGGTGAAGATTTGTTCTTTCTTTTTATTAAAATAAAGTAGTTAATGAAAAGAAATGAATGTTTTTTGAAGTTTATTGAATCAAAACATCGGCCACTATAAAAGGCAAAATATATGTTGTTGAAATGCGTTTTTTTATTAAATTTAACAGTTACGATCAATTTATGGTAATATTTTTTAATTACATGGTTTTATAATACATGGCTTTTTATTTTTATAAAATGTATAGAAAAAGAAATACTTTAATAATAATTTTACTTTATAACGTTAGCCACAAGTACAACCACCGAATCGCTGTACCACACGAGAAAAAACCGTAAGTCCAACCAGACCAAAACTATTCAGCCCCACGAAATAAAACATCAACCAATAAAAAAAAAATCCTACCAAATTAGGGCCCACAGCCTCCCAATTACCAACTCGAAGTTTCTTCCTCCAACAACTTCTGGATTGCGACGCAGCGACCATGAATCTCCACGCCTCTTCATCACCCCTTCAGCTACACCCAACTCAAATATCCAGATGGAATTTAATGATAAGGCCCTTATCACCTTTTGATAAGGCCGCCACCTCCGCCCCCCCAATGCAAATTAGTGACGGCCTAACAAATATCACTCGATGAATGCATTTTTGCATCGGATCGCTTACACTAGAGAATGGAAATCTTCAAGTAGAACTTGGATTGTCCAAATATTTGCTGGAAAGGGTTGGGGGGGGGGGGCTAGGGGAAGGGAGTGTGCCTATTTATCTAACCCGAAACGTTTTTAAAACACAAATATTTGAACAAGAACTGGAGAGCGGAAAATGAAAAATTCAGAGCCCTCTTGCACCTTCTCTGAATGAGAAGCGAGGGTAAATTATTTTGAAGTGACTTCAAAGTTCTTGTGTTGGACTGTGCGCTTAGAAGTAGCAAGTTTTCTCCCGAGGAATTAGTTATCGTTGAATAATGATGATCTTTTGATTATTTTAGTTTGGGAATAATGGTATTCATGTAATGTTTACCGAGGGAAATGAATTGAAATTTCATTACGGCTGTTGATTTTCATGATTTTTTTTGAATATTTTATTGAACTGAACTTATAAACTTTTAGTTTATCACTTGCTAAAAAATCTATTTTACAGTATAGCAATATGAATTATTTAAATATGGCTTTATAATAAGTGTTTTATCCATTTTATGTACACGTCACTTATGTAAATTTCTTTGGATTAGCTGTTCTTAAAAGCCCAATAGATTAAGCTTTTATTAAAATTTGTTAACTATATCCTGTTAAAAAATAATTTTTCTGTTCCGTTATTACAATAATTTACCATGGTAGAAAAAGGATCAATGATTATTGACTTGCAACATAGTACATCCAATTTTGTACAATAATTTACAGAACTATGCAAGTTTTCTCACGTAGCTTTTAATAATAAAAATAATTAGAAGAGTATGCAGTTAATATTCTTTTGATTCTTAATGTGTTATCTACTGAACATTAAAATGGAGCTGAAATCAAAGATTTACTTAAATTACTGTAAGTATAAAGAAAAAGTCTGAACTCCCATTTCTATTGAATCTTACACTTTATGATAGCAATACTCTTAGCAATATCCTGGATATTTGCTTCCTTTTAATTTTTTATGGAAATAATCCACCTAAAAGAAGAGACATTTTTTCATTCAATTTACGTTTCTAATAAGATTGGTTTTCTTATATTTGCACTTCAGTATAAAAAAAGGGCGATCTTAAATTTAATACGTTCGTATATTGGCCCTCTTTCTACTACTGATCGTATATTTTGAGCTTCAATACACGGTGAACAAATACAATAAAGTGGAATTGGATTGAGATGAAGGAACATTCATTACGAAAAACACGGTGGATTAGAATTTTTGGAACGGGGTTTTAGTTTCAAATTGGTAAAGTTTGGAATTTCGGAAATATTTATGAATTCAATAAGGAAGGGCTAATATATATACATAAACAACTTTGAAGTAGAGGTGCTATTATTTATTATGAAATGATATTGCCTGTTTCTTGAAATATACTATATAAGGGCATTTTTATATAATTTTTAGGATTATAGGCGAATTTGCACATCAGGTGTTATTTAAAGACGTACAGTGCAAATATTTTATGAAAAACAAAGCATTTAAAAAAAAAACATTTAAAGATTTTTTTTATTTGAAGTAATAAGTGATAAAAAATCAAATATTAAAGTAATATAAAACTTTAAAGTTATATTTTCAAAGGTTTCTTCATAAAACGGAATTAATAATCGTCATAATATTTCATATCCTTAAAAACCACTTTTCTTAATAATACGTCCGCATACACGGCATGTAACAATTTTAGTACAAATTCACTGTATGGCGGTTTGAATACAAACTCACGTCAACTCATAAAACAAAATGCGTCTACCAATAAATAATAATCACGATCACCAAATAACCAACAAATAGACAGATTGAGTTCACTTCGCTCCATCATATATTCTAAAGGGCTATATTTCAAAGACAAGAAAAAAACAAAACTCATCATCACAAAGACGGCCATTCTTTCGATCAGCAATCAACAAAGGTAATGACTCAGAATACGCAGAAAAAGCAATGGGAGGACATAAACAGAAACCTTTAGTATATTGACAGAGAGCTATTGCCCTGCCAAAAGGGGATCTCTCCTCGAGGGAAAATAGAAATGGAAAGAGTCCTTTGTCTCTTTTCTCCCGAAAAGAAACGGGAAAAACAGGAGAAGAAAGTAAAGCTCCTCTGGGCATTTTTTGCTGATAAAAGCCCTCGCATATTGTTTATTCGAATATTTCAAATCAGATCAAGAACCTTTTGCAAGGGGGCGGAGGGCTCGAGGTCCTATGATGGGTTCTTGAGGCTCTTTGCTGTTGTGTAAGGTTATTTTCTTCTGAAAGGTTGGATGAGGATGTTTGGTTGCCGGGGATGTGTGAAATAAAAGATGCCTCGACATTGAAGAAGAGGATTCATTGAAAATAGAGCTTTATTTTGGGGGAAATGATCAATGGGGCGTGAAATTTGAGAAGAATTGTATTCATATTGAGTTATTCAAAAATATTTCAAATAGAACGATTATTTGTATTTTGGAGAAGGAATTGTTTTTGAATAGTATGCATTTTTTAGACGATAAAAAATATTTTTTTTAAAGTTTAAATAAGTTTTAGTAAGTGTTTTCATTGATAAAATATATCTTATGAAAACAAACAAAATGTATTCCAATTAAACAGATTTTATTTTATTACCTAAAAATATTACTTTACTTTAACCAGAATTGCATTATTTGCCTCAAATATTAGTTTTACGTTTCAGTGATATTGTAATACTGTTTAATTTGAATGTAAAAAGTAAGTTCCCTAGTTTGTAGAATAATGCGCAAAATCATCAACTGTTAAAAATTAATTCGACACGCATTTTTACTTGCAGTTATTTATTTTTTATAAAAAGAACTATTTTGCTAAAAAAATGCTTCACAGACAAATTCCTCTTCTAATTTTTCTGCCGAATTTTAAAATGAGATTCAAGTAACAAGAATACTAGAACAATTCATTATTTCCCTCTTACTCTCTTCGAAATATCTTCGTTTTAAATTCAGATTAACCGTTCCTCCAAATCTATTTTAACATCCAATTATCCTACCATATAACGCACAAAAGAATTCAAACCGGAGATATCAAAAGTACGCAACGCACGAGCAAATAAATGTAAAGAGCTCGAAGTATGTCCATATTACTTTAAAACTTCAATTCACCTGACAACTGACGGCAATTAAAGTCGAAAGCATTACTTCATCCATGAACGTACGCTTAGAGTCGGCTGACACGAAAATTTACTGTCACAACGCCATCGTTGGAAATGTTTGGTACTTACGTGAGAAGAAGTCAATTATGCCGGGACGCAAATTGAAGGATATTTCTCGCGAGTAGTTCGTGTGGGTATTAAGGGGAGGTACTGACACGTAACAATTTTATTTTATAAGACTTAAATAGTGAATTGTAGCGTGAGGATCAGTAATTGAAATTGGAAGCCAATTTATAGGAAGTTACAGTCTTAAGTAACCGTGGAAAATAGATTATTTAAGGGAGTATAAGTTATTATAAAATTTCGTGTTATGTCTGTTGGAGTAGGAGGGGGGGATGGGGGGGGGGAGTTGTTAATTATTTTGCATAAAGTAATTTTACTGTACATGACAATGATATTTATTAATATTTAATATTTGCAAAACATGATTTTCTTTTCAGTTTAGTATTCTTAAGTTAATTTGCCATTTCGTAGTTGATCTACTTGAGCTGCAATAATATAAACACGGATAATCTAAAGTACTGTTAATTCGACGATCTACACAGCTAAATAAATATTTTGGAGCAAGATTGCACTAAAATACTAGAATTTTCTAATATTCAAGACTATGTTGAGCGTGGATTCGCCGATTATTTTGCTATGTATCCAAGTTGCGTTTTCATAAATAAAGAGATGAATTTTCGCGCCATATACTGATAGAAGCTAGAAAGTTCCAAAGATTCCGGTGAAATCTTTCAAGGCATTTTTCAGCACTGTATATTGCGTTACCCATCCTGTCGTACTTAAAAATCGAATTACTTGTAAAAAGAACATATTCTTATAACCCTTGGGTTTTTATTAACGCGGTATGATATCGTAAAATTAATTAAAAATTAGTTAAAAGGCAATTTGATTAGATCAGATAGGGTATTTTTTAACGAATACAATAAATGTGCATGTTATTTTGATAGATTATGAGTGTTCTTTAGAATACAACTACCGCTTACAATTATCTTTATCAGTATGAATACAACTTATACAATTATTAATTTTATTAAAAATGAAATTTTGGCAAATTTATTAACATAACTTGAATAAAACCAACTAAAATAAACGTTTATATTTACATTACTTCCCACCTGTTTCTAAAATACACATTCCACGCTTGGCACAAACTTATTTTATGTTATCCAACTTCTGAATCAGTGTTATCGACTTTAAGCTAACTAAGAAAATAGTTTGCGGCAAATCGCTTTCACCAGCTTTGGGGAGGCCACCATAAAAAAATAAACACACTAAAGTAATTGAATTTCTCTCTACTTCTTCACGAAAAAGACCCCGGAAAGTGTTAAGCCTCGTTAGTATTCTAACCGCCGAGATTTGAAGACCTCACTCTTAAGAATTCTACTCAAGTGTCGTCGTAACGGTCTATTCTGAGAGTAGTTCATCTTAGCACTTAATTCTGATTAGGTTTCAAGTTCTATTTATTTTATGTTCCTCTTTGTGTTGTCCTTTGGCCCTTGGTCTTGATTTCTCCCCTGGTGCACCTTTCGAATGCTTTTTTATGGCTCAGCCTCGGACGAAGTGTCAGAGTTTCGGTCTTTTATGAACGGCCGTTGGCTGTTTTAGATAAATCGTTGCGAGGGTTAGCGTGAAATTGATTCATAGTCTTTAAGATACGATAAAAGAGAATTAAATAAAAAATTTAGAAGTTTTCCTGTTCGTTTTTTCATGAGATTGTATACGTTACTTATAAGGCAATTTTGTTTTATTTGAGCTAAATCACCTGAACGACTTTTTTTTAATAACAAAATCACTTGTACGTTTGTGCTAGGCTATAAACAACGTTTTATAGGGATAGTAATAATTTCAACTAAATAAGCTCAGGTTTAAAATTAATTACTTTTGCCAATATAAAACTTTAACTAAAAATATGGAAGAAAACTATCTAACATTACAATAACTTAAGCAATTCACAGAAAAAGTAATATAAAATTATAATTACTTTTGCAGAGTGGATGGATAAAAAAAACACTATCTAAAGTTATCTAGTAAAATGTTACAACGTAATGGAAGTTTAGAGATTGAAATACAATAAAACTTAATTATAACGTCGGAAAAATTCACAGTTTAATAAGAACTCTTAAACTCCTAAACACGACTCACAATAACAAACGAAACCGAAACGCAACCATTACGCCCAAATTGAAAACAAAAGTTTTCCTTAAAGTCCCGACACTTATTCCCAGAAAGAAAAATTAATTTCATTAGACCATCCTCACATCGGGAAAAGGTGGCAAAACGCAATTGTACTCCCGAATTCGTCTTCATTAATTTGCGAACCTGTCAAAACACTTCTGGAAACGGGGGGTTGATGGGGCAAAGGGGGTTTACGCCCCCCCTCCTCCTCCTTGCAAAATCGAAGTGGCGAACACTGTCAAGTGATTGATATTGATCGATTATATAGAGGAGAATGTCATCCAATTTGCATAGAGGCTTGCCCCCAGAGCACCTTGGGAGAAACCGCTTTTCGGGTAAAAATTAATTAAACCCGGATACTTTGGGGGTGATCCATTATGTTGAAGAGTTCTGGGATTCGGACTCGGTGTTATGGAAGCTGTGTTTACATTTTCCATTCGGAGGAGTTTAAATAAGGAGATGAGTTTGTTTTTATTGAGTTAAATGCATGTTTTTAAAGTAGTTAGAAGATGTTAGTAAATCACACAGTTACATGACACTGAGAGGAGTGAATTTAGTCTGGAATTGAAATGGAAAATAAGTTTTACAAACATTAATAGCATTGTTATAATAATATTTTTTTAAAATTAATTTTGAGAAACCCTTCCAATATTATTAGTTTTATATAATCCACATGTATTTTTTTCGCATTTACTTTATAAAATTTTTACTGATCTAGGAAATCAAAATTCGGAAATTTTAAATTAAAAACAAGTAGGTTTGTAACAGAATCTGTCACTTAACTCGCTTCCACATATTTGTGTTTAACAGGAAAAAACGCGCCAAACACAACATTAATTCTATATTTAACATTTACAAGCTAAATTTGGCTAGTTTCATTTATTTTATTTCGAAAATTCAATAATTATTACTTATCGTTTGCAAAAATCAATTTATATTTTAAAGAATAAATATGTCATATTCCTCGCTTTTAAATAGAATGAAAACATTTCATATCACCATACAAGGATTCCGTAGTGAAATATATTTGACGTCATTTCAAACTGATCGATGTTGCAAAAATAAATTTATTTTAATTTATTGTCTAAAAGAATTAAAGTTTCTCGAGCGATTGTTGCGAATGGCAAATGTGATTTAATTCTAATAAAAACAGGGCCTTTAGCTATTTGTAATTCAAACTTTTAAACGCCAAAATTAACTATTTTCATTAATCTAATTTTTCAGATTTAATAATTAGACTTTATCGTTTGCTAAATTTGTTTGAAGTTCGAAGAATAATGATGTAATCTTTTTTAATAAATATTTTTGTCGCCACAATTTCCCATTTACATTTCTTTCGAAAATTCACTTATTTATAATTTGTTAAATTAATTTACAGTTCAAAAAATTTATAATTTGTACAATTGATGCTTTAAAAATAAAAGCGAAACTTAGCATATTTTTTTTATGTTAAGTTAGAATTCTCTATGCATCTTTCTACATACATATATATAGAACCATTAAAAGAACTCTATTGTGATAATACAACAATCCAAACCGAATTATATCACATAAATAAATATTTTTTCAAAAGTGTATTTTTATTTTAACAAAAGTTTCTCGTACGTTTAACGAAATGGCAACAGTGAAAATATTGAATAAAAATGGAATTTGCATGTTATTTCAATGTAGATTAAATTTTTAGTTATTTCAATTTTAAATAAGCTTCTAGTTTAAATTTTTTAATGAAATTTGGCATGTAGCCTAATCTGATTTTTTGCTTCAAAATGACGTATCCCACTTGTCTGTGGGACTTGTGGATGACAACAGTGAAAATATGAATAAAAATAGAATTTGCATGTTATTTCAATGTAGATAAAAAATTTTTAGTTATTTAAATTTTAAATAAACTTCTAATTTAAATTTTTTAATGAAATTTGGAATGTAGCCTAATCTGATTTTTTGCTTTAAAATGACGTATCCCACGTGTCTGTGGGACTTGTGGTTCTTTCTGTGAAAGTGGGTGACAGACAGACGGACAGACAGACGGACGGACGGACAGACAGACGGACTGAACGATTATAAAACCTTCCACTTTTTACGTTATAAACGTAGTGTGGAAGCTAAAAATGGAATATTTCTTTAAGAATTTCAAATTCAAAATTTTATTTAAATTTTGATAAATTCAAAACTTATAATTAATTCAAAATTGAAATAAAAATTTGGAAATAATTGGTTCATTTTTATTTAAACAAGAACATATAGATATGTATATATAAAGTACGTGCGGGTTTGATAAACGTTTTTACAAGTGATGGTAAAAAAATACATGGAAACAGAAAATGAAATCTTTTTGTATAAGAATAAATTCAAAAATATCAATTACTTTCTAAAATAAAAAAGTATTTTTTCTTTACAAAAAGTGTGAAAAGAAATCTTGAATAATGTACTTAAAACCAAAATGTTAGCAATTTCGTATTTAGGAAACAATAAGAATAAATTCGAATTTTCTGGTTTTATACCTAACATATATGTATCAACACATAAATAAAATTCCCTTTCACTTTTCAACCATTTTTTCGGTTAATTTAATTTTTTCTTATACCATAATTTTGTAAACAATTGTTGCTGCCATAAAACTAAAATGAATAAAATGACTTTTTGTCTGAAATGCTCAGATCTTCAAATTACGTTTACGAAATGCTGGTATTTCTTGATAAAGGTATATTATTGTATTTAAAAAACTCTTTTAAGTCGCATATACTTTTCAAAATTTATGCAACAAGGTTTTCAACTCAATTCAAAGAAAAATATCAACATTCTATCGGACAATCTTTGCCAGTCGTTTCGTAACCATCGGAGAATTCATTTCAACGTCATAAAAGCCTCCAGGATAAACAAACATCGCCAGGAGAAAAGGAATAAAAAAATGTTGCAAGGTCCTTTAGCTCCGTTGCAAAATTCATGAGGAAGCAACATTCCTAGTTAACGGTGGTTTTTCCGCCAAATTTCCAATTCGTCGCCAACACATACTTTTGCCGTGATTACCACTTGTGCATTTTATACTTCTTAAAACTGATACTGTTTGGCGCAAAAAAAGGTTAGAGAGTTAAACGCAAAAAAATACACAGGTATTTAGAAACTAAAGTGAAATGAAAAACTCCTTATTAAAAGTAGATTTTGGAGTGTTTTAATTGGAGAATTGTTTTTGTTTAAGAATAAATTTTTGTTTATAGAAGGCCCTTTTTGTATAGATAGAAATTTCATGTTAAGATTTCATAGCGCAAAAGTATAATTTTAAATACGCTTACCAACTAACTTGAGAATTGGCAGAAGTCCCCCCGATAAATACTAGGAACCTCATGAGGAAGCACAGACCCAAGCACATTTCTTGTTATTTTAACGCAGTGCTGCCGACAAAAATCTTTGGTGGTGGCGGAATAAAAAGATACAGGACAAAAACCAAACAATTGAACTAAATCTAAAGGTGCAAGATCGCTGAAGAGTAACCCACGTTCTATACGTACGCGTTCGAAACAAATTGCCGCCAGGGCTGCAAAGATGCAATGTATTTTTCTCTGAAAACATGTTTTCAATAAATTCATCTTCCACATTTATCATTCTATTTTATGTATTATTTGTCTATAGCTATTTTATTCCGCATCCATCGTCGTTCTCATTTGAAATTGTTTCGTCATGCCAACATGTCTTCAACGCGATTTAAGTTCTAATTTTTTGTTTTTCAATTTTCTTTTTGTGATTCTTGATATAATTTCTCGGGATCATGCTTTCTCAATGAAGGTGTTATGATTAACGAGGTCATAGATTTACTTCAAATTGCTGCTTATAGGCTATTGATGACGAGTTAGTAATTCGGAGTGGCGTTTAGTTGAAAAATCTGATATCGAACCTGACACCTACCTCAATTATTACATCATCTGACATGGTGTCAAAACATTGAATTGTATTTTATTTAAAGTACATTAGCTCTTTTCAAAAAGCAGCAATTTTATTTGTACATTTTTGTTTATAATTTGCTGTAATATAGTTTGAAGGATTGGTAGGATGACTATTTTTCATTCTACTCAATCCGAAGATATGTTGGTCTATTAGCTATAACCCTACTAAACTATGTGTTCATAAGGAAACATGTTAAATAGAATATGAATATGGTTGTGTAATCAGAAAGTCACCTAAATTATAATAGGTTTATTATTAAATTTAAAAGTTTTCATTTTGGTGTTACTAATCTATAGTGTGTGTTGCTAAACAGAAGCATAAATTTTTACCAATCATTTCTCTTAAAAGTGCAAATTTTACGATAGTAGGAAAAAGTTTAATGATTTTAAACGATAAATTTATTTGTTAAGTTAGAAATAGTTTTAGATGATGCTTCACAAATAGTATTTAAGAAAGGCAACTAGTAGTTAAGTTTTAATAAGTAATGCAACACTAATTAAAATACATAAATACTTATATTTAAACTATTGTATAACACTAATCAAATATGTATATATTTTAATGCTAACACTTCGTAAAAATTGTAGAATTTTTACTTTGTTCAATTTTTTCAAGGCAAGTGAAACAAAGAATGAAATGAAATAAACTATTTTTATTTTTAGCTTTTTTAAAGCTAAAAATGCATGAATAAAAAAACATTTCAAAGCATTTCAGTATTTGAGCCACCTTTAATTAATTCTGCCATTACCTTTTAAGTAAACCTATCTGGCATATGAAGCATAGGTTTAACTTAAGACCAAATCCAATATTTATTTTAAAACGCTTTTCAATTTGAAAGTCAATCAAAGAGTCATTCACTGAAATTGCTTTTCGAGAAAAAAAGAAGAGTGAAACAAAAAGAATGAAAAGAATAAAACAGAAAATGGCACAAACATTGCAGTAAGAAGTAATTATAACTCTAGAACGCAGAAATAACATCTGAGAAGAACGTTTAGTTCGCTCCCACTGATGAAAGAAAGTAATAATATTTGAAATATTTTTTACAGAAGCAAGTTGGCAGCACAGACTGCTGTTCTTGACAGTTCCGAAAATTATTTCTTCAAATTTTGGCAGCAATATATTATCTTTTCTCAGTGGGTTTGAGTAGAATAGCCGCAAAGAGTAATTTAAATTAAAACTCTGCCGCACAAGTAAAAAGTGAAGGAGGAAAGATTGCCGAGAATGAAAGCTGAATATAGTCTTTCGGGAATTGATATTCAAATTTAGTTTCGCTACGTTTTAGCAGGCAGAAATTAAATAAAAGGTTTGAATTTCATTATTTGTTGGTTTAAAACCCTAGAAAAAGAAAGTTTTACGGTCTAAGAAATCGGCTTCCAAATCCTTTAAAGAGTTCGTTTTTGCCAATTATTATAAACACTTACTGTGCGGTTTTTTCTTAACGAAACATATAGGACTAGTTTACTCTAAATAGCAAACACATTAAAGCATAATTAAAGCACCTAAGATAAAACAACAATTTAAAAAATTTCATGGAATAATTAGAATTATAATAATGATGTATTATTGGGTTGGGTTTTATTAAAAATACCGTAATTATTTGTTTTAATAAAAGTAGCATAGCGTTAATTGTAAACCTTAATTTGATTTTTTAATCATTAATTTAAGAGAAAATTCCTATAATATGTCCTAAAATCACTCAAGAAACAAGTTCTTTATAGTTCTTCAATGTTTAGACTTTAACTCCCTCCCCCTACCCAAGCATAGTGTTAGAAAAATTCTCTTAACGTGAGAAAAAATATTTCATCAAGAACATCCTACGGTGAAAAAAGAAACATTGCACTTTATTATTTTTAAGAAATAAATGCATTACGTATATTCAGTTTCAAGAAATAAATTTATTTTAGTTTTCTGTGTAAAATACTTAAATACTAGATAAATTGTGATCCCTCATTATAAATATACTTTTGTTTACTCATCTAAGTCTAAGTATTATGTTTTTAACGCCTAAATAAATATTTAAAATTGTGTATAACATGTAAAATTATTAGTATTTTAACATTTACCCAAACACATATTTTAAGGACAAAATATTTTATTTATCTCTATTAAATAAGATTTTTAAATTCCGAAGTTAAGACATATATGCGGAGAGTAGAGTGTTTATATTATTTTTAGAGATCCGTTTGTTAGCCATTCTATAATACTTCGCAATGCAAATTCCTTTTTTACATAATTTTCCCGATTCCTGTTCAATTATGGCACCCTTCATCTATACTTAACCCCGTGCTAATTATTAACCATTTTGGGATATCTTTCGTTTAAAAAACAACTTCCTTATGCACACGCACACGGATATTGAACGGGTGGTTCAAAATGATCGTTTAAGGAGTGTGCGAGCGGAAAAAAACAAACACAAAAATAAATAAAAATCCACGAAAATCTCTCTAAACACGAAATGATAAAAATAACAAATGAAAAAAATCCACCTTTTACACATAACAATCAATCACTAATACAGACAATAGCGAAGGAGAGGAGCAAGGGACCGCGTTACACCGCAGAAAACATTCGTCATGTTTATTATTCAGGCACAACAACAATTCGTGCTTTATTGATGGCACAGGACTTAATAGCATTTTCGAGAAAACCCGCCTTTCGGATGAAGAATATGAAGAAGTATAGAAGGGGAATATAGCTAGTATTGAAGGGTAGGGGGGGAAAATGGTGGTTCTGCAAAAGAGGAGGTGAAGGGGATTTCAGGTAATACTATTTTTTTTCTTCTGTGGATTGGGGGAGGAGGATCAGAACCCAATTTGGGGGAAAAGATGAACGAAAGTTGATTGGGATACAAAGTTTGTTAAGGGATCGATTTTTCCACTTGCTTTTAACAGGAGTGTTTTGTTTTCTTTTGTTTGATTGTGGAGTTTGGTGGTAATATCTGACTGGGGCTTTTCTAGTGTGTTTCGTATTAGGGGGGGGGGGGATTTTTGTGTCCTTTTATTGCCCTTTGAGGTTTACTTGATATTGGAAGCGGGAGTTTTTGAGGTAATGAGAAATGAATGTTTATTTTTATTGCAGAAATGGGAAAATTATAACAATAATTTAGATTGATGTATATTCTCTTTACGATTTGCTACACTCTATTGTAAATTATTTATTTAACATATTTTTTAATAAAATAAACAGATATATTTGAATCACATAAGTTAAAGCTTAATTTATGTATCATAGTGTTGTTATTAAGAACTAAAATAAAATAATAATTAGTAAAACTACCATTGACTTAGTTTAAATATACATAATGCCAAATACTTTAATTTTAATAATTTTTGTGAAATTCTTTTGTTTCTTAAAACAAATGTTTAAATTTACTATGTATATCTTAAATTATTCATTAATCAGGTTATAGTTAAGTTTTAGTTTTAAACATAAGATAGATGAAAACAATTTTTCATGAACATTTAGAACCTTCATTAAAAAAAAGCTCAGAATACAATTTTTTTGTTATTAGAAAGTATTTACTCATATCGCAAGCTAAATGCTTTCATGTTTTATATAACCCATTCTACATACTAATATACATTTTTTTACAGCTTTTATTCTAAAGATACTAAATATATATTTTAGCCTATATCTCTTTTCCTTAAGTATTATGACAAGCCAAGTCCGCTTCTAAGTCACATTAATTTCCTTTCAAAACACATATCCATCTCGAAACGGTAATACATTGAGCTCGGCCTGTTAATCGATTTATTGGGAAACTAAACGTGAAAACGAATTGCTAGTAATCACGCTAATTCTCAAGGTTTAAGTGATTGTCGATCGCATTGTGTTTAGTATTCAGGTGTGGTAATAAATTCGACGAATTGTGCTCTGAAGTTGGAATCGTTAAAACAATTTCTGGTAACTTTATCTTTTTTTTTTGCGAAGAGGAGAATATTTTATGTTCAATACCTGAATCTATTAAGGTAAAAAGGGGTTTCTTCACAGGAATGTTTCTTTACACATTTGTTCTTTCACAAAAGAAAATATACTGATTTGAAATATTTTCTTATGTACTTGACTATTTTACAATTAACTCTTAAATTCTAATAAAATGATATGTTTGATATAATAGCATAGTATTTTATTTAACTTACGACCAAGATTCAGATATTTAAATATTATCATTCCAATTTACTTATTTCAAATCTTTATTTAATTTTTTATGCTCTATTATATATACTCAACTCTATATTCTAATTATAATTCCAAATTGAATTTAATTTATGTTTACAAATGGTTTAAGATAAAGATAAATAGAGAGTTTGTTTTTCATGAATTTTTTTAACCATAGGATGTGAGACATCTTCGTTTTATTCTCCATCTTTTCCATGTATGGCACAGACTTGATGTCCCGGATGGATTGAAATCCGGGAATTAATTGCGAGGTATGTTGCGGAGAATTGAAAGAGATTTACTACAATGCCATGACTGAGATAACTATTCTGGCGATAGATTATTCGGGATCAGTTGAATAGTTCGTGTAAATATCAGTTCTCTTCACACATGACAATTCTTTCTAATTAGAGGAAACAGGTGGATTGTTGCACTGCGTTTTTGATCTTTAATTTGATTCTGGGCCAAGCAATTCCCAGTCTATGAAATCGATAATTGATAGTAGTCTAAGGGGAAGCCCTCAAACTCCTCGAAGGGCGCAATTAGATACCCTATTTTTTTTCATTTATGCTGATATCAGCAATGCTGTATTAAAACATCCTCAGGGGGAGCTGACCAGTAAAACGAGGAATCTATTAAGTTTACGTAAAATAGAAATCCTCGTTGTTAAGGGTACACTCAAGCAACGCCGCTTATATAAAGCTACTATAGTTATATTATAACGTACTTATTGATTTTTAATTATTTTGTTGTTAAAGAGGAACATTCATGAAAATAGGTAAATGTTCAATTTTTCGACACCGAGTTTAATCAATAAGCAAGATTTAAAAATTAAAAAACATTTTATAATTTGATTTTGTTTTTCTAATAATCTACTATTAATTTGAATCATTGCGAAAAGTTTAATCTCTATCATAATAACTTTCTTTTAACTATGTTAACAACATTTTACCACGTTGCGGATTGTTACTTTATCCATCAAATAAAAGCTTAAGTCCCACGTTATATTTACTTCAATTAAATGTTGTTTGGCTGACAAATAATAGAAACCAAGGCCATGAAACTTTTTTTTTCTTTTACAAAGTACGTAACACCTGGATGAATAAAAACTAAATTCTTACATCTTCTAAAAGTATTCCAACTTAGTTTTTATCCCTTTTCTCCAGGTTTATTTTTTATCCGGTTTTCCTTGTATGTTTCCGGTAATGCACTTCTATGAAGTAAGCCGAAGGAAAGAGGAAGGCCGAAGAAAAAAAATTCTCTAATACGATTTTTAGGATGTGCAGCTTTTTTTTATTTGGCTTAAGACGGACGCTACGTCTTTTTTTGTTTGTTGCACAAGGTTCAATGTGTGTCTTTCCATTAAACTTAATCCCTTAACGTGGTTGCCAGAAAAAAGGCGGATAAAATTGTGCAGCAGAAGACCCAAACTCTTGTGTAAGAAGGGCTTAGAAAATTTCTCGGCGTGCCCTAAAGGTGCTTGCACTTGCAAATTCTTTTAATTCCATATTTTAAAGCGGAATAGTACTTTTAGATTCAATGTGAAGTCAAATATTTGTGAAATGTAAAGGGTTAACTTTCTGATTCGTGGCTTGTTTAGGTTTTCTAGCTTATAAAAGATCTTATAGAAAATATGTGTTTGAGTTGGGGCAGCAAGTCTGTTTGAAAGACATAAATATTTTAAAGATTCGTGTCATTTATCAGAAAATTTGGTGCAATAAAAAGTTGAGGTCCATTATTAACCTATTATATCATTACTAAAGAAGTACTTGAACACAGTACCACTGTACACACACAGTATCCAAATTAAATTGTTATGATACAGGAACAAATAATTTAAAAGGCTTGAAAGAATCACGTAGTTTTATTTGATAATTCTTATTGATATTAAACAATTATTTACAATTTTTTTAAAGGTTTAAGATAATAAGTTAAAATTTATCTCGCATTTTTTTATCAAGCCAAAGATTCATTTATCTAACCAATCGATTTAACATAAAACATCGACTTAATGGTTTGCTACCAGCAAAAAGACTTTTAACGATATATCGCCCTAATAATAATTATTATTATAATAATAGCAATAATGAGAAATAAAAGTAGCAAAAACGTTCAGGGTGTGAAGAGAAAGCAAAGAAATAATAAAGCACTCGATCCCACAAAATCAATATTAACTCGTGAGAACTCGCGTGGTAATTAGCCCACTTTTTATGCCATCAATTTAAGGAAAGTAAAGAATGAAGGGTCATTACAAGTTTAAAAAAAAACGATTGGGAGGTCTTACGCCACTACAATATTTATGTCCTTTCCGTGTAAGAGTCAGAAGCTGATATTTTTGACACGAGGACCGAACAAGAAATCACCATTAGAAGACTCTCTCTCGCTTGAGGTCACACCAGGCAATAAATCAACACGCCCGGAGACATTTTCTTTTCTGCTCTCCACACAAGCAACAGAAAAGTGGAAAAGAAACCTTTTTCCTCTACTTTAATATTATGTAAATAGTGTTACCACTCCGGAGTCTTGTTTGTGTAACGATCGCTTTTAAACTCGCCGGAATTTCAATACTTGGGAGGCACTCCTCTCCCGTTTTTACAACTCGGGAATTTGGTGGTGTGTGAAAGTTCCCTCCGTGTATGTGTATACCTGGATGAATGCTTTCTCTGCCCTGTAAGGAAGTAGGGAGGAGAAAAAAAATTCCAGGCGCCCACAGCGCATTTTGAAATTCCGATTGCTTCGGCCGGTCTGTTTGTCGGTGGGGGTTTTACTTTTATACAAGAGATTTCCGGACTGCGTCGTCCTGTTTCAATATAGGATCTAATAGAATGGTTTTGGACTTTTTCCATGGACTTTTCTGGAATTTTGGGACTTGCGAAAGGAAACGTCGTGTTTAGGAACAGATGGGGTATTTGGGAATAGGTGAGACGGAAAACCACGGCAGAATATTTTATGAAAGAACTCGGAATTCTTTTTGTGACATTTTGATTTTTACTGAAGGAACTGTATGCGTTTTTGTTATTTGAGTTTCGTTTCAAACCTATTTTAATGATTTAAATTTTTTCAAAAATAAAATGTGAACACTTGCCTATTTTTTATTTTTAAAACAATGTTTGAAACAGAAACTACCACTTCTACACAAAATTCACGTGTCTCATAAAAAACCCACATTATTTAATTTCATATAAACTTTGAATCATCAAATTATCTATCTTTATTGTTTTATTAAAAAAATCAATATTTAAATCTTATCATTTGCTAAATATATTTATATTTTGAAAAATAAATATGTAATAATGCAAAGTCTTAAATAGAAGTAACGTTCATCTCAACATGCTGCATCATTGAAACTAACTATAACCTTTAAAACATAAACTAATAGATAACTAAACTAAGCGATTTTAAAAGGCAATTTAAAACAAAAAAAATCAACGACGCAAACACCTCATTTAAAGAAATTGTTTGCATAAAGAATTCATTATTCATTAATAAAAGCTTAAATGTGAATGAAAAATTACTTCTCCTAACTGAAAAAAAAGAACCCAATGTGCAAATTTTCTAATCAACAATGCGAACTATCAAATATTCCCACAGTGTCTTATATTACAACGTCAACAAATAAGTCATTCTGGACAGACCTATATCACAAAATTAGTTTTTCTTTCAGATTATGTATTTTAAATAGGTAAAGTTTCCTGTGGGCAAATTGTTTAGTGACCATGGTAATTTAAAAGAACATAAATGATCCTTTAATGTTATCTAAAGATATATTAAATATTTGAGACTTTTTTAAGATCTTAAATAGTTTTTTCCAATGTTATATTATTTTATAAATTACTTGATTTTTACCAATGCAGTACTTCTAGAAAACTCACAAAAGATTTACTAATACTTTCCAAAGTATAAATGTTCTCAAAATGGAGAGATAACATCAAATCACAAAAGAAAATCACCTAAAAAGCTTTTATACATCATCCCTGGAAAAGCGGACAACACAAGAACCCGGCATCCTGACATCATTCTCTCTCTTTACCACAGGGAGTGAAAATATGAAACTGAAAACATGACATCGCTTCTACAAATACAAGAAAAGAGAAGCAAAAAACAAGGTCTTGAAATCGCGATCATAAGATGGAAAAAGCTTTGCAGCAGGTTTCAGATGAGAAAGCTTGAGAACAAAGTTTGCTTACTTTTTCCTTCAACTATAAAAGTTTCCCCCAGGACAGCGTTTCACAGAACCACAGGTTAGTGCAAAAGGACAAAATAAACTACAACACCGAAAATCTAAAAGGAATTTGCTCTTGTTTTTTTATGTTGTTAGCTAGTCCTATTATGATGATGATTGTTATTGTTTTTTATTTCTTGTGCTAGTTTGTTTTTCGTTTTTCGTCTTAACCCCTCGAGGTATGACAAAAGTTTTCGTGGAATTATCGTTTGGACCCTTAAGAGGCTTTTAAGCCGTTTTTTCTATTTCGTTTCTTATTGAAGATGTTGGAGTTTTTATAAACAATAGTGCATAAAAAAAGGTACATCATGTATTTGCTTTTTCCAATTAAAATTTTTTTTATAGTTATAGGAATAATTGTATTTTTGAAATAAATAATAATGTGAAACCTTGGTTGTAAAGACCGAAATCATTAAAGTTGTTTGACATTTTTTAAGCACGTTTTTATAGCCTATTGTTTTGCGAACAAATAATAATGCATGGTTAACACAAAAACTGTGTTGAACGAGAGGCACACATATATTCTTCCGAAATGCGTTGTTCCGCTTCTGATCTTTAATGTTTCAAATAGATAAGTATACTAAAGCCTAAGAAATATAAATTACGGTAATTTAAAGTTTTTGTTTGTTATACATATTTTAGAAAACAATATATTTTGCAGTTTTTTTGTCAACAGGGATTTTGTCGCCGGGATATAATAATTGTCTCTTCTAGCGATCGTCAGTTGTGTTGGAAAACACAACTTTGTGTTCGTATGTCATCTCTCTCAGCACAATCCTTGTATTACAACACCGATATTGTAATCTTGCCATTTTCACACAATACTTGTGCTGTTTATATGCAAGTTTTTTCTGAGTGTAATCTGTTTTTTATAAACTATAACACATAACATTTATGAATAATTCAAACAGCGCTAATACTAATATCTTCATAACTTTCAACTCCCAGAAGACTTGCGTCTCTTACGCTGTCAGTCATTTCCCTCTATGAAATGTTTGTGTATAATGGGTCGTCGAATCCTTACCTGGTAAAGGTACCCGTAATGCTTTCAACGGTAAAAAGCGGTTTATTTTTTCCTGCGCCACCAAATGCAGCTCTGCCGAGGGGCTTTTAAATCTGCGCCTATACGTATCAATCATGTCTGTTGAAAATGGCTTTTAGTGGCCGTTGTCATATGGTTGATGTGTAATTGAAGGGAGAAGGATGAGAACACTGCATTAATGTAAAATGATTTTGTTTTTATTTTGTTTTTGTGTGTTTTTTCTTTGGGTGAAAAGAGGATTTTATATCACCCTTCTACCCACCCGCATTTAGCCGCAGCGAGCGCCGGGGAAATGCTGTGTATTTTTTCTAAGCTGTTTCTTTAAGTTTATCGCTGGGAAAGCTATAATCTTTTTCCGAAAGAAAGCGATGGAATTATTTTCAAAAGGGGAAAAATGTGAAGATGTTTTAAAAGTTTAAGTTTTAAAATAGTTTAAGTAGATTTTTTAAGTATCAAAATATGGTCATGTGTTTTTAATGTAAACAGCATAAAAATATATGGTTTTGAAGGAAGAGCAAATTAAAAAATGTACTTGAGTTCGGACATGGACATATATATTATGCCTTAAATATATTTACATAATGAATTGTAAAGTAAACCATGGGATAAAATAAAGATAAGTGGCTTTAAAACATTGTTTAAGTGCATGTTAATTTTAATTTGATTTATTCGAATTTTTCATTCATCGCCAAATTCATTTTCGAAAGACAACCCTGTAGAAGTTGCTTTTCCTTTAATGTACCTTTATTGTAGTAAAAACTCAGCCCATTATAATGCTAAAATAGTTTCATATTAAAAAAAATAATGTCTGTTTTAATTATTATTTCAATGTTTATGGTTTAAGAGAGGGTTGAAACAACATATTTCTAGAGCTAAAACTGCAATCGTGAGAATGTTAAACTGTTTATTTTTAAATTTCAAGATAAAAATAGAGTCAGTAGCATACATTATACATTTCCCAACATATTTATTTTCAAAATATAAAATATTAAGTATTTTCCATCTTTCGAAACTCTGTATTGTGTCTCAAAATAACCCAAAGACTTCAAAATAACTCATAAATATAAATCAGCTATAAAAACAACTCTAAAACATTGTATTTTGATGCAATATCCTGAAGTTGTTTCACGATTGATTTATAATATCCTTCCCGTCCCAAAACAAAAACAGCACTCAACTCAAATATCCGAAACGTATCCAACAGAAACTTTAGAAAAAACACTCCAAAATGCAATGCCATATTCAAATCTCCCGCACACATTGTTCTTTGATATTCACACGACATTTAACAATATACCGATGGAATCGTTTCATTATTCACCCCCCAAAACACCGATCGGGTTCGAGAAATAAAACCGATAGCGGGCTGTATAAAAGATTAGGAGATGGTAAAACCATTTCCAGGAATCTCACGTAAGTGCCCAGCAAACAGCTCAGGCAGGCTCTAAAAGATGGATACTGAAGACTGGAATCTTTATCGCATTGCCTTCGATGGTTACAGTTCCCGTGAGTGACCTATAAAAAACTGGGTTTGGAAACAGATGGTAAACAACAGAACGCTCCCTTCGTATTGATAAGCTCTTCTTGTATTTTAAATACCTAAGTCCCCAAAAGTATTAATATCAATTCATCTTTTAAATTTATTAAAGACTTCTTTTGGCAGTTTTAATAAAGATTTTATTTTTGTTACCTCAAAATCCGAAGATTTTTCTGTGGATTTTGAAAGAAATGGTTTCTAACAATTTGAAAACAAATTTTCAAGAGTATGTATTTATTGGAAACTTATTTCCACTGAAGCTTTACTAATTTCTAATAGCTAAATAATCAACCAAAACTTCAAGAGTTAAAAAAAATAGTTATTTATATTTTTTTAAGACTCACTTACAGCTGTTATTGGACAAATAAATATTACGAAATTTTAATTTGCATTATTCGTTTTTCTATTGACAACAACTTAACTCCATGTAGATGTTCTTTTCCCTTTATTGTACCCATGCATATTGTAGTTAAACCTTTGAAGTATTTGATTTAATTAGTTTTAAAGATATTAGCTTATGAACTTATGTACTTATTCATAGTCAAGTTTTACACATATTTTCTGAAAAAAATATATCTTTCAAATTCAATAAATGGTATTTTGTTTATTTGTTTAACGAAATATTGGTGTACCAAAATAAAATAGATATTATCAAAAACGACGGTAACTTAATATAGCTGTTCGTTACCTTCTCTAGTGTTAGATGTATCTTTTGCAAGCTTGGCGGGTTTTTTTCTGTTACGAGACTCACGTAGAAGTCTTCACTGAATCGTTTCATTTACGTAAGTAGTTTAGTAGCTTGGGATTTGGGAAATCTTAGAAGGGTTATTTAAAGACATTGTAATTTGTTGTTACACCGTTTTCTTGTTAGAGCCTTGGGCATATATAGTACTGAGTATTAGATATTTATATATTCACGTATCAAGATTTAAGGAAAGATAATTTTTTGGTTATGACTTTTATATAAAAATAAGTGTGGGATTTGTGTATAAGTTTTTTTTATAGATGTTTACAAGTTATTTTTGTACATTTTTACACGTATGGTTTTAACATAAGATGGTGTTTAAAAACTATGCCATGCTGTTAGAATATGTATAAAAAATAGTTTTATTTGTGTTTTCTTTTAAAAGTGACAGAGTTGAAAATTATCATAACTTTTTTTGCGTGAGAATATTATTTGTCATGATATCATATGAAAATATGTAGTATTAATATAAATAAACAATAAATATTAGATTTTATAAAATATAAAAAAAAATGTTTTCATGTCTACGCTACAGTAAAACACTACTATCTTCAACCGATTTCTTAGACTCGTTTACAGATTAAAACTGTTTTCTCAAAAGATTTTCTTAAATAACGTCACTTTAGGGACAAGCTAAAGTATTGATTCTTTTGGTGTCTGTCAAGAGATTTGGTGAGTTCAATAGAATTAAAACAAAAGTTTTAAAAGAACTAAAATAGCCTACTTTCCTGTTATTGAAATTTTCATTGAAATATTTATCTGAAAAATAGTATGTTTGTAAAAGTAACTGTCACCTAGAATAAATTTCACACATGAATTATACAACTTAGAAAAAATTACAAAACACTGCATGTGATATAAATTAAATTTTAAAATGAAAAATTGGTTATTTTCATAAGTTTATTTTGGAAATAAAAATACTTTTTTATTGTTTTCTAAATTTATTTGCAGTTAAAAAAAACTAAGCAAAATTGCTTGTGTCGAACGCCAAAGTCTTTCGGAAGCATTTGGTGCATTGGAAAATGTCCCCAATGCCTTAAAAGGCGCGAGTTTCTTATTTTTTTTAGATAAGTATCAACATAATTTTTTTTAAAACCCTGATATTTTCGAAATATAAAGCAATAAAAAACATGAAACTACTCCAAACTTTACTAATAAAATTTAATGAAATGTAAATGTAAAAAGAAAATTCATACTAAGTAGCTTTTTATGCAAAAAAAGAAATAAGAACGACTAGTCTTTTTCCTTTCTTTTCAAATAAATAATGAATAATTAAATAATTACATTGTGTTAAATTTTTAGACGTGATTTCAAACTGATTTATATGAAAAAAAATAAATTTTTCTTCAAACAGTTTCTCACACAGAAGTTAATATTAATTTTATAAAAATAAAGTTTCTGAAAGCAAGTATCTTCGACAACATCAATTTAAATGACTACAAATTAAACTTATGTACTAGTTGAGTATTTCGACGACAGACATATAGATAGATATAGCCTATGTAGATGTGCAGACGAACGGACAAAAAGTATATAAGACAAGTTACTAATGTCATACCTTTCTAACAAATTAAGACAGTTTAAGATCCGATGGATATAAGCTATTTTGGAAGGGGTGTACGAACGGACAGACGAACCTCTCCCGCTTACCAATTTCTAATTTTCTATTTTTTATGATTCTTTCAAAGTAGAACCAGAGAGTAGGCTAAAAAAATTGCAAGTAGGTATTGACATGCTGGATATAATCATCTATTTGTCTGCCCGTAAACCCCTTCCAAAATCAGTTCTTTAAGCCGAATCTTAAAATATTTGTATTGTTAAAAAGATATGACACCTGATACCTATATTTTAAACCTGTGTCCATAAGTCCAGCATATACCTATCTGTCGACAAACTACTCATTTAATTAGTGCATACGAGGGTGTTTTTTTCCACCTCCGATGGGCTGTAACAAAAAGACGGGTCAATACACAAAAAAGATTTTTTTTTTACCAAAAGTAAAGTACAATACTGCTTATTTCTCCATATAATCACCTTGACGATTAAAGCATCTATCATATCTGTAAAACAAGCTTTGAAATACCCTCTTCATAAAATGTAGCCGCCAATGATTTGAAGGGAGTTTGGGACGGTTTTTTTTAGCTCCACGTTAACTTAGAAGCGCTAAAATCCAAGCCACTATGCTTATCAATAATTCACTTATGATAAACCTTCGAGTTTCCCTAAACACTTGGCAAACTCGCTGAACAATACTGATGTTCATGAAGAAGGAGACCAAGGAAGCAAGTCTGTCGCTACAGACGGTATTGTTCAGCGAGTTGACCAAGTGTTTAGGGAAACTCAAAGGTTCACCATAAGTGAATTATGGACTAGCAGTGGCTTGAAGGACAGAAAAAAATTGACGTAAAGCTTCCAAATTTACTTTTTTAAAACTAAACCGTCACAACTCCCTCCCAATCATTGGCGGCTACATTTTATGAAGAGGGTATTTCAAAGCTTGTTTACAGGTATAACAAATGCCTTAATCGCCAAGATGATTACGTGGAGAAATAAGCAGTATTGTACATTATTTTTGGTAAAAAAAATCTTTTTTTGTATTTTGACCCGTCTTTTTGTTACAGCCCATCGGAGGTTGAAAAAAAAACAGCCCTCGTAAATTAAAATTTAGTCATTTATATAACTCACCGTCGGCACGTCAACAACAGCATGACTAACTTTATTTATTTAAAATTAATTTTTGAAGGAACAATTATTTTTTTCCGTATGTATAAGTTTGGAATGAAGTAAAAAATTAAGCACAATTTGATTCTTTGATTGTTCAGTATTTGTTTACTAAGAAAGACGCAAGGCGTTTCATTTTTTGCATTAAAAGGTAGTTAGATTTATTTTACATGTCTTTATTTATTAGGGCAATTTGGAGTTGTTTAATATTTTGTTATTACTAAATATTTTGGATGGATTATTTTTTATAAATTTTTATACTGATACTTTTTTTAATAAGAAGAAGCTCGCGTTAATAGGGAAGTAGGATTTTTTGTTCTATTAGAACTTATTGTTTAAGGTACAATCATAATCATAAATTGCTTATACAAAAATTACATTTTTTTAGTGTTTCTAACTGTTTGAAAAAAAAACTTGCTTTGTTGATATTGAAATATAATAGGATTAAAAATGTAATTTAATAAAAACTACATTTGAACAAAATTAGATATAACTAATATATTTTCTAATTTCTATAATTCGTTTTGAAAGTTTTGAATAAATTCTAATAATCTTTTTAAAATAACAAAACCTTCAACATATTGTTAAACGTAAAATTCAAATTCTACTTCCTGTACCGTTTTACAAGGACCCCATTTCCAAATAATTCCTTGAAAAAAAAACCTCATGTAACGGCTTCCAGACGAAAGAATACATGGACACGCCGTAAAGAAATGCACTTTATGAAAAATACCCAAAACTTTAAAACCCCATAAAAGAAATAGAACGGGCAAAGGGATATAAGCAAGAAAACTAAAAAAAAATAGTAATAAAAATCCCCGAATATCGGCCACAAGTGCAAAAGGAAGCCGTTCCCATGGGTATATTCCATGGATACGGAATCTTTATTGTATTCTCTTCAATAGTAACTGATCCCAGAGGCCTATTTTAAAAGTCTTCATGTTCCATTGCGTTCCAGCCTGCATAGGTGTAAGGCAGGCCTATATATAGGCCTTGATTTTTAGATGGGGTTCGATCAGTGACAAATAATGCGTGGCGTCAAGGTAAAAGTTTGCATTTTAATGAGGCGTGAACTTAGGTAGGGATTCTTGGCAAGGGTTGGATGAAATAGATATGTCAAATAAAATGTTGTTGGTAGTTTTTAATGGAATGGAAGATATTTGGTTTTTTTTTGCAATATCTAAATTCATATTTAGGAAATTTTGTAAGACATATGCTGATTCTTGTTGGCAATTTGATGCAGTGTAAGATTTATATTTTGATTAGTGCTTATAAAGCAATGCCATAGAAATAGTAAAGCATTTTTGTAACTTAAGTGTTGCATTTAGCGTACAATATACGGATAACGTATTTTTGAATCTAGCCATTAAACGTCTTTTACAAATAGTTATATAACAGAAAAGTTTGAGAAAAATTATTATTTTTAAAACAAAAGACAATATCACTGATTACATGACTAAGTCTTTGAATTTTAATATTGTGCTTTATGAAAAATATATTTTTTGTCATAAATTAAATCAACCTGCATAACTAAAAGTACAAATAAATTATAAATTCTCAAATTATTTAACTAGTGTTTAAAACTTTTTTTATGCTTTTAGTTAAAATATATTTATATTTTTGTACTTTTTAATAAAATTTATGGGGTTCAAGTAATGTACTCTTTCAAATAAGTGGAACAATTTCAAATCAAATATATAATTTTAATTAATTTTTTATATTTATATAATAATGTAACATGCTTAAAAACTAAAATCAAAAGTCAGTCCAAAATAAACAAAAAGACTGGCCGAAAGACTTTCCACTATTGATACAGGTATTTATCCTCACTTGAAGCCAAGGCAGCTAGCTTTATAATTTAAATCGTTTTCGTATATCTGACGTCATAAAAATATAAAACCTTTCCCGTCGAAGCAGGAAAATTGATTTTTTTTGCCCACTGACTTTTTACGACGGAAACACCTTTATTCCCAACCCCTTCGAATTTTTCTTATCGTCTTCGTAGCATCTGCCAAGAGATACCAAAGACGGCCTGGGTTTTTAAACGCTAAACCCTAGTAAATTGCGCTCAATTTTTATGTTGACTTTGCGAGGTCCAGCATTAAAAAAATAGAATATAATAAAAATATTATGAAAAAGGGTAAAGTTTTGGAAGAGAACCTGAAGCATTTGCCTAAAAAAGGTTTTTAAAAAAAAGAAATCTATTCTATTTTGGAATTGTTTATTCATTTTAATAGCATTTAAAAGAAATTCGCTTCAGCAAGTATTTTTGCATGAATTAGTTTAACTGTATATGAAATAAAAGATAAAATTAATTGATTATAATGAGTTATACAATTTAGCAATAAGTATACCTGGAATGAAAAAAAATGATGTTAAACATAAACATATGTTGACATGCAAAGTAAAAAAAATCCACTTAGGTGTTGACCTCACCACTTGATTAAGTTTCCTAATTACTAGGCGCAATTGGCTGCGTTTAAACCTCTCATGGATGCTAGAAACATGCTAACGGAAAATGTACAATCTTTTTAGCTTCTACTCATAACAAAGGGGCTCGGGTGGCCGAGTGGTTAAGATAGCTGCCTCCGCTAACAGTCTGCGCACTGTACCGGGTGCGGGTTCGATTCCCGCCTTTGCCCTGGGTGTAATCTCTCTCTCTGTGACAGTAAAAATTCTTTCTGTGTCTGTCTTACTTGACGAAGGTTTATAAGCGGGTCTCTGATCAAGCACACAAGCCGGAATATATATGTATCAACCCTACCCTACTCATAACAAACATTGCAGGGCCGTAGTGAGCCTAGTGATCAGTGTCTCGGTCTCGGGATCGGAAGGTCCTGCGATCGAGTCCTGGTACCACTGAAGACCTACCGAGTATATGCGGAGTACGTGCTCGTTAAATCTGTTGGGTCCGAAAGTCCTCTAAGTTCCCATACCAAATCAATACCTCTGGAGGTGACTAAGCCAATTCTGGGGATCCTCTAGTTGGCCTCTGTCTCTAAAAATTAGATGGATCCACTTATGTGTGTGTGTTGTCTGTTGTGTCTGTCTTACTTGACGAAGGTTTATAAGCGGGTCGCTGACCAAGCACACAAACCTGAATATATATGTCTACCAACCAACCAAGCAACCAACCAACAAACATTGCGCCGACTCGGCGGCGCGCGCAACGGTTAGGGAGAGCTAGCCTTTGGAACCTCTGGGTTTGGGCTCGAATCCCTGTAAGGCATGAATGTTTGTGTTTGTCGAATACATGCGGAGAACGTGCTCGTTAAATCTGTTGGGTCCGAAAGTCCTGTGGGCGGTCATTTCGCAGTTTCCCACGGGTACAGGTCCCTGGAGACTATTTCCCTCCCCTTCAGGGACATGTCTAAACTGTGGATGTGGCGATGGATGGCAGCATCTGTCATATATGTGTGTGTATGTCGTGTCCGTCCTTCTTGACGATGGTTTATAAGCGGGTCTTTGTGACCAAGCACACAAGCCTGGAAATATATGTCTAACAACCAACCAACAAACATTGCTAACTTTATTGAAGCTAACCAACAAACGGTAGCATTTTAATAACATGTTATAAATGCATTTAATAGAGAAATTTTTGATTTACAGTTTCTTCAAAGTTACAAGCGTTTTTCAGGTTTATAATTTTCTACATTTGTAAAATATCAAAAGTATTACAGATTTTACAAATTCAATTAAAGAATAATCCTTATAAAATAGCTTTATGTTTTAAATTTTTAAAGTTCAATATAAAAACTTTCCATTTTTATTTATTTTGGGTAGTTTGCAAATTCATCAATGCAATTAATGTTATAAAAATTTAAAAAAAATAATTACATTCCCTTATTTACTTTAAAAAATTCCAAAACGTCAATGAGAATCACTTCTTTACTCTTTTCTTGAAAAATAAACTACTTTCATTGATATTCGAAGCCTTTGGGATAAGAAATTTTTTCCGGAAAAATTAAGAATTTCTTCTTTCTTTGCGCAATTATGTCTTCCAGCTACAGTAAATGAGCGTGTTTTTCTTGTCTTTAAAATTAAGGGGCCTTATCTGACTTGCAAACAAGATGTTTTAGTATTAAATCTAATCTTTAGGAGCGATGTTTTTAGGGCCAAGTTACAAGTAATTTTTCAAATGAAGATAATCCATTGACAGGGATGTGCAATAGCTTTTTTTTTGTCAGCTTAATTTCACACTAAAAGATGGGTAAGAGTTTGGATTGAATCCAAAAGAAGATTAAAAGTAGCGAAAGCTTTTTTATAAAAAAATATTTTGAAAGCTAAATAGAACAGTATGAAATAGTTAATTAAGTGATCATGTAGAGTAAGCATTATTTGTTTTAAAAGTGTACATTTTAAACATAAGTTATTATTTAATAATAAATTAATAATGAAATGGGTCAACAAATGAAAAAAGATTTTATATTAATGGACCTTTTAATAAGTTAGTTGAAAAAAAATCATGAGACTTAATACACTTTTCGAAAATATTTTAGTCCTATACACCATTTTAAAGCAATTTAAGATAGGGTATAATAAAAGAAGAAGTCCAGTGATGGACTCACTCATTCACTCACGCATCAACGCCCGGCCTAAACTATAGGAATTATAGATATAGAATTTTAGAAGCTTATTTCTTTTGTACTGAAGGTGTCATTTAATAAGCGATTTTTTAAAAATATATATTCTAATTTATTATTTTCTCATAGGAATAAATATCATTGGTTACTCTTTCTATAAAAATAGTTTCTACCAGTTTTATGGAGTAAAGTTACAGCAGGTTACACCAAAGTTTTACTGTGTAGGTCAGAACTTGACCCTCAATATGGGGCACATTTTCCAACTGAAATGGTAAGATTTAATAATTTGATGTCCAGTACTATATTTACTTTTATGAACAATAATTATGTTATCCAGTAACTAAAGTAGAAGGAATGTATTTACTTAAAGTTTATCTTAAAATAGATAAATAAATAAAAAAAAATAAAAAAACTGAAAAAAGTTCGAAATCTTGACCCGGTCTCAATTATACATATTTTACAAACTAGTCAATACATTTTAGATGAGTTAGTTAATTATTATGCTATATGTAGTATGATAAACTTTCTTTGAATATGAATACTCGACAAAAAAAACCCTATCCAACTACCTTTATGTACATATGTAATTACGCTCATACACACATGTACAGTTTAAAAGTCTTTTTCATAAACTTACGTTAAATGCAAAGAGATTTTTAAAGAAAATGAGTAAAATTTCAAAATGAAAAGGTTTAAAGTATTTTGAACTTTTTGGGATTATTCGAAGCGGGGGCTTTTCTTAAGAAAAATTCTTTTAGAAAAGACGACTTTCAATGTTTGCTATCCTCCACATTTAATTACAGATCTTATTTCCTGGTTCCAACTGATACCCAAGAAATTTCCTTCATTAAAACACTAATTAAAAGGCACGTTGGTTCATCAGCTAGAAAAGCTGTCTTAGTAAAAAAAGACATTTTGATTAAAAATGGTGTCCGGGACGAGGAGACATCGCACAATGGCACGCGGACTGACAAAGAGGACTGCTGCGCGCAATTTCAAATTGTCGTTTGACGAGTTCCATTCTTTTCTTTAACGACATAACGAAATTAACAACGAAATGCAGCGGGACATTCTTCTAGTCCGGGAGATCATTAAAAATGACAAATTGGAACGAAAAGTTTACCTTTTCTTTTAACCCAGGACATAAATAAGCGATCCGGCTTGAGCCAGTTTTTAATGACTTCGTTAAACGTATCAAATAACCGAACTCGCCGGTATTACGAGAGGCCAAATGTAAATAAAAAGAAACCTTCTGCTTTCCCCCGTCGCCATTTTAATTAACGCTACTTGGTTCGTTTTGTGTGGCTGGCAAATGGGTGGACATTTTAATTAAAGCAGTTTTCTGGTACATATTTGATGACAGTGTATCTAGGGTTTCCAGACTAGCTTACGCGCCCCTAAAACTCAGTAATAGGACACTTTATGTCGCTGATTAATTTGCTTGGCTTGCGTGGCGAGTAAATTTGGAAAAGAGAACGCAAAAAACACCAACAACAAAGAAGTCAAGCTGTATAATCTGAAGCTTTAAGGTGAGATCAGCGGATTTTCAGCACAGTGAGGGGTTGTTTATATTCGTTGTAATTGTCGTGGTGCGGAGGGTTTGTTTAAGCGTAACGATTTGGTTTTTAAATATTCATCGTCACTCGAGTTTAATTGGTTTAGTCTCTCTTTTTAAAAGATAAAGTGGCAAGGTGGAAAAATAAACTTTCATAGTGAAATGCTCTTGTAATCTCTTGAGAAATATGTTTGTTAAATTATTCAAAAAAACTTTTTGAAACTAGATGATAGAACTATAAATTATAAGTAGTATCATTTAATAGAAAGTGAACTAATTCCAGTAAACGAATTTTCCATTGACATTTATAATTTTTTTAAGGAAGGGGGTATGTACATATATATTCCGGCTTGTGTGCTTGATCAAAGACCCGCTTTTATAAGCCTTCGTCAAGTAAGACAGACACAGAAATAATTTTTACTGTCACAGAGAAAGGAAATTACACCCAGGGCGAAGGCGGGAATCGAACCCGCACCCGTTACAGCGCGCAGACTGCTAGCGTAATGGTCCAAACCACTTGGCCATCCGGGCCCCTTTTTAAGGGTAGTGCCAGGAAAACGGAAAATTGTTAATAATAAATTTCCTTAACATGCATGGAAAATGAACGTGAAAATGATATAAAAAGAACCCAAGTGTACACTATGTGTACGTTTAAATACATGTGAAAATACAGTTCAGATATATCTTTTTTAAGAAAAAAAATCAATTTCGCTACAATACTCAAAGTAACGATCATGTTTACAATACATTTTCTTATATTGCAATATGGAAGTTATAAAATATCTCTTTATAAAATCAAAAACTACATTTTTCTATGTGTTTGTGAAAACCATCATTGAATACTAAGAAAAATATTTCCTAATATTTGTCTTTACTGATTCATCGGTTCCAGGCACACTTTTCCAAAAAAAAAAAAGTAAACTTTCGTAATCCGCGCCACCCATTGAAGGATTATATCCTAAAATATCAACAGCTATCTTCCCTTTCAAATTAAAACAACAAGAAAAAAATCCCAAATACAACGGTGGATTTTGCCACTTCGTTCTCAAGTGTGTGAGAAGTTTGGTGAGACATCTTATCTTTACCCAACAAATGTGAAAATAGTCTTCTAAAACTAGAAGACTTTGGGAAAAGTGGAAGCTTTAAATGTTCTACTTGGAGGGGTACATTCGATGGAAGATCGTTCGTGCGGAAACGCCGGGATTAGTGCAGCATACTCCCACCTTATGTTCTCTTTCTTTTAGGTACTTTGGGAACAATTGACGAGAAAGTTTGTTGAATAATCAAGAAATTGAAGTATTTTGTTTTAGAGAGGATGGTATACCATGGAGGATCGTTTGGTAAGAACTTGTGTGCGGTAGTTTGCAAGGTAAGGGTCACAAATAGGGGATATATATATTTTATTTTTGATGTGTTTTTAATAGTTTTAAATGTGTTATTTGGTGAAAAAATACTAAGGTTGCTTTCTTGAAGTATGTTCATGTGAAGCATATCTAGTTTTTTTTAAAAAAAGAAATCGTAATGGGCTTTCAGTATTAATAGCAATAGCAAATTCCTTTAAAATTATAACGTTACACGGCTCCAGCAAAATGCTTTATAATAGATTATCTTAAGTTGAGCTGTTACCAGTTGTTAATTTCATATCAGATTATATATTCTTGAAACATGGAAAGCCAGTTGCTAGTGGGTGTTTATACCTAATATCAATTTAAATACTGAAACTAAAGATAAAATGCAAACCAATATTGGTATTGATTGATTGATTCAGGATTACTACGATTGCCAAGAATAGTATTCAGGCAGCTCATTTTACCTACCAACGTTTTGAAATTCCAATTCTGCCATTCTACTTTAACGAAACTGCATTTTCAAAACTCCTATTCACTAACCTTACAGAACATTGTTAAGTTCCTTCAACTACCCTGGTCACTTTTCCACAAATAACGACGACTCACCAAAAAGCTTTACAATCGATTCAAAGCCCCTCTCCGGTAACAGGAAACAATTCGTGGTGCTATCCAAAAGTGAATCCTCCCCACAATAAAAAAAGAAGATAGAACAAGCGGAATAAAGAAGAAGAAGAATCGGAACACTTTTCCGGAATTGATTTCACCTGAACGATCCTTTCCAGCGACTTCCTGCCTTATACTATTCGGAAATCGTTAGCACTCTATACCCCCTACCACCCACCTCCATTCTTTTTACTCGTCCCATCACCACTCAATCGGGACCTCTTCGAAAAGGCCCACTTCTTCAGTAATTGATGGCTTCCCTATCAGGTGATGCCACACTTCCTCACCCCTCCGTCCTTAATGACAGCGATAGCCCACATCGGTAATAGACTCGCCCCTGACACTCCCCTCAGCAGACAAATTACCGATTCTTTCCCTACGCCCCCTTGCGAATATATCATTCTAAAAGGGATGGGTTAGCCGTTTGGTCATTACCTATGCACTGAACCCATGCACTGTAAGATGTCTAATCGAGTTCTGCAAGAATTAGGGTCTACGTCTCAAAAGACTCTGATGTTTTAATAGATGTCGTTGCATAGGCTAGTGAGGTTTGTGGGCGTACATAGTGGGGTTTATCATGGCAGTTTTATAAGAATATTACTTCTTTAATTCAAAATAAATGAGTTCTTTGGTAGTTCAATTTTAATTAGCGATGAAGTGTAGTAATTCGATGCTTATTTGGAGTATTAACTATTATCATATGAAAGAAAACAAGATTTAAGTTGTATAATTGAGGTAAATTATTAATTAATCATTATAAGTATCTATCACATACAAATTTTGATGTTATCGGTATACAATATTTAAAATAAAAAGATAAAAAAATATATTTAATAAAAAAGCATGTAACACTCTTTGTTTAATGCAACGTTTGACGCACTGTGACGTCACCGTAGGCGTGGTCGTTCCAGTTGTCCATACTCTATTATATATTTTTTATTTATTAGTCATTAAGAATCTCCCTTCAAGAGTTTATAAAAGATGCATTTATTGTTGAATTAAGCCAGTGATATTTCAATGTCGCTATTTTATACAAATAGTAAAAATGAAACAACATTTCAATATTTACCCGCAATAAGAAGTGTTATAAAATTTTAACAATTTTCCCTCAAAAGTATACAACCATGAAAAGTATGTCGCTATCAAGTTGCTTTGGGTGCCAGCTCGAGTGTCGCATCCCCTTGACCGCAGTTCCAAATTACCAAATTACGAGGTTCGTTTCCTTCGTATAGTGCTAGTGCGACGTTTCTTAAACTTAACCTAACAAGCATTAAAATGTGTTGATATATCACCTCCTAACACTCATTAGCACTCCCTATTTAAATCTAAAATAGCATGTATACATCCTGACGTCGGACGTAATATAATTCACGGGAAATTATGAATGATGCCGTGAGAGATATATGAGAGTTCTTTGTATGAAACTTGTCGCCACAAATGAATTCCGGGCGAATTTACGTCTCCAGAGTCAAAAGGTCAGCGCGTTAATAACAAACGGTCCTCGTGTTTTGCGAAAACCTAATGAATACGAATGAGTTGTCCCGATGTATATTTAAAACTGTTCGTTTGCTGAATCGAGTTTTAAAAAAGTTCAGGGGTCTTTATGCGCAGTGATTAAGAGTCGCTAATGGAGACTAATCAGTTGAAACTATTGCAAAGAATGTATGGCTTTCTTAACTACTTCTTTATTAATTAATGTTTGGATAATAAATTAGTTTTATTACTTAAGAAAGCATACAAAAGTGTTGCAAGTGCTTCATTTCATCCGATTGTCTGATGCCGTAAGCAGGTTCGGTAGTTTATTCTTCTTATTCAGTTCATACAATATTCTGTCTCAATGCTAGGTGGCGCTTGCATAATGCATGCATCTAAAAATTTGTAACTGTAATTTAAATTAAAATAAATCTTATGTTCATGTTAAAAAAAAAGATGGTACATAGAGTGATTTAGAATTGCCATGGTTAACTAATGAACTAATCAATGTTTAACTAATGAAAATTTCTTTTCCAGTCAGAATTGAGATAACATCGGCCAAGTAAATTTCATACCTAGTTTCAAATCTATCATACTAAAGAATAGCTAAGCGCTAACAATTGAAATTGTTTACATTTATATTTTTTAATAAATTTAAAACCAAGTTAATTATAATTTTAAAAGAACTGCTTAATCTACTTGTAAATAATTACTTGAACATAACTTCGATTTAATTAAAAAAAGTTCATTAGAACTAAAAAAATAAGTTGAATAACGTTTTCAATGACTGTATTAATACCAAGAAGGTAGTTTTTACGATTTTATTTAAAGCGAAAATGCATCTGTATCCCTTTTTAAAAAAATATTTACATTGTATTTCAGAGGTTGCTCAAGATGTTGTTATTCGAGATTCTTATTACTTTATTTCAATTACAAAAAGTGGTGTATGGAAATGTTGAAAATAATTAATTTCAGAGGAGCTTAATTTTTTGTTTACAGGATCATATTTCCCTTTAATGTAATCCTTCTAACAAAGCAAGATGAGAACAACAGACATAATTACAATATTTTTTCAAAAATGAATTATCTCTATAAAGCGAGACAACAAAATATTATCCTACTATTTTTTATGGATGCCTTAATCTCCCCGTTTCCTAGGGAAAATTTCTAAATATTTATAAATTCAACTCACAAAAACAAAAACAACGAACTTCTTTTATACTTAATTTTTGAAATCTCAAATGACACGATTGTTCTTTCTGAAAAGACCTCTCAGTTTAGAGCAGCAACAAAAATCTGAAGTTTATTGTTTTAAAGAAGAATCAATTTCCTTCCCTATGATGCCTCTCATTAACTAAAAAAAAGTTCCTCTTTGTTAATTAAAAACAAAATTACCGAGCCATTTTATTCTTAATATCGCTTAATATAACCAGGAGCTTAAAAATACGTTCTTTTGAGTATGCAAGATATAAAAAAAATCCAAAGTGAAAATTATATCTAATGAAGATACTTCACTCTATTTATCTTAAGTGTTGAATTAATATTAATCAAAAAGGAAAATATCTACCCCTTTATAGGTCGACTGTTTTTCTATCTCAACTTTAACAAAAGCTTTTTCTCCCTTATCCGTTAGTTAATGGAATTTTACCAAAATCGTTAAACAGTTTCGCGCTTTTTTTACTGCTGCCTTTTAAAGTTTTCAATATAATCAGCGTTACCGCGCAAATCCCTGTTGGTAGAAATGATCATTTATTTTGATTAAGAAGATAGCTGGAATTGCCTCTCAGAAAAAGTTACTAAGTACGAAAACTGAAATTTTTTGCATGCATATATAAAAGGGTTAAAACAAGAGTCTTTTCGCTAACGTGTTAATAAAATCCATTTAAAATCCCCCCTTGTGTTGGTAATTTGTCTAAACTTTTTATTCTGTACTATATGGGTGACGTAACGATCACTTTAAAACCACGGACGGAACCTAATGCAACTAATTTGTACCAGTATATTATAAAAGTATATTACGACTTAAGGCTTAATTTATTTATCATTTTCCCAAACTTTAAATAGTGGATTCTTAGGAATTATTTTATGGATTTTTAATTATATTATATATTTTTTGTGTTTAAATTGGCACTATAAGTGTAAAAGTTATGCTTAGAAAAGTACATACTTATTGTCACTTAAAACTTTCATTTAATTTAATATGCAAATAAAAGAATTCTAAAAGTCAGAAATATTCGGCTATTACAAATCAAACCCATTAAAATCAAACACTCATTAAACTATTTAACTTACAAACGGAAACCAATCGAAGCATTTAATTCATTTGTAGCAAATAACTGCTAGTATTAATTGAATAAATAGCTGAAATGCAGTATGCAACTAATTTGAAAACTAATTAAAGTAATTTATGCAGAAAATTCATTCAAAATGTAATATTTATTTCACGTAGAAAACGCTAATTCGCTTATATAAATCTGAAATTCAATATAAATTCAATGCTTTACAAAATTGTTGAAATAAAACTCTTAGGTTTTCGAGAATTATTTAAACGGATGGAACAGCTAATGAGTCAGTGGATTTATTAACTGATGAAATTTTAGTGGTGTTTTGAAAGTTGGTGAATACATTTGAAGTATTATCTTTTAATTTCTCGGAACTCTAAATCCCCGAAATAGTGTTTATATTGAATCGAGTGTGATCGAGTTTGGTTCCAATTATTACTGAACAATTGTCACAGTTGTACATGTTGGAAACTTTCACTGTCAAGTCATTAAAACAATTTAATAAGTGAAATACTTTGATATCGGATTATATAGCGCTGCTAGTTGCGATTAGCCGTACATTCATAATATATCAAGAGTTTATGAAGCTGTCATAGATCACATGGTATAGAAAAAGGAGGAACAGTTTTATGGAGAAGGGAACATCTCAAGACAATTTGCTGAAATTTTCTTGTCACGTGAAATATCCTTTTAATACAAGTGCGTTAGTAAAAGAAAAAAAAACGTTGAATGTTAAGATCCTGGACAAATGTTATGCGATACCTTTTTAACTACAGAAAATAAAAAAAATTAAATAATAATAGTTAATATAAAACTAAGTCTTTTATTTATCCATACTGACTACTTTTCTCTGACTTACCATTCAATTACGTACAGAAACAATAAGACATCAGCACTTCACTATACATCCTACCATGAAATTTAATTAATAAATCCTTATTGAGAGGCTTTTTTGTCGATATATTTTCTACAACACGATTTTCAAGAAGACATCCTAAATCTCGTTGGCTTAACATCTCTAAGTAACAACATAAAAACATGATCGATACGGCAGGTACAGATGAATTCTTAAACGTGGAGCACGTCAGAAAATAAAGAAATATATGACAACAACGGGTTTAGATATAAAAAAATTCTCCAACTTTTCGTGAACTAAGTAGATTATGTATATTGATAAAAAAACGATGTGCCATGTGATGGATGGGCATGAAAAGATTGAAAGAAAGAAACTAGAAGAAATAAGGCAGAAAAAACGCTGAATTGGACGCTTGATAACAAAGTGAACAACTTGAACACGGGGAATGATGTAGTGAGTTATGAGATGTCTTTCTCTTCCCCAAAATTCCCTATGGAATGAACAGAGCTTGTGTTTCTTGTATAAAATCGGTGTAGTACATATTTCGCTGGATTAGTTTGATATAAATGTAAATCAAGAAAAACACAGTGCTGCAAATGATTATATGTATTTTGGTGCCTTGGATTTTTGAACTGGTTTTGGTTACATTTTGTTCGGTGCTATTAAATATGAAATCAGTTTTCCCTCTAACAGCTCTACTTTTCTAGTCACGTTTATTATGACAAAGAACTACTCTAAATATGAATAAAACCTAAATTTTAGTTTTGAAATTTTCTATTTAATGTAATATGTGTTTCTTGCTCAGTATTTGATGCTGAAAACTATTCTGTTTATCGTTTTATCTGTCTTTGTCATAATATGACTTTCGATATGAAAGAGAGGAGTGCAATTTTTTCAGATAAAATGTCAATTGTAACAATACCGTTAGCCATAGGACAAAACAGAAACAGGATTCGTGTCCAGTATTAAACAGTCCGGAAATAACACATATTACATTTCAAAAAGCTTTCAAATATAATTTTTTTATTTCGAGGACTTCTTTGACACAAAATACATGCATATTTAAAAAAGTAGAGCCGTTGGAGAAAAATTGTTTTTTAAATTTAGAATCAGCCACCCAATAATTACTAGTATCAGTTCTAAAATTCCAGGCACCAAACTTTGTGCAATTGGCTAAAATGGTTTGGGATAAGAACTCTGGTGGACTAAACTACGAAACCTCGTATCCGATTATCGTGATTTGTTAATAATTTTTACCGTTTAGGAGAAACAGGTGTTGTATGTTCGTTCCTGTTAACCTATTTATCCGTTTATTATGGAATATATTCTTTGGAGATTCCCTAGGGCAATTTTATTCAATCCACCAGTTGATTAGTTTCCGAATAGAATGTGTTAGAAAATAATCGTAATAACAAGCTTTAAGTCAGACTAACATAACCTATCAGAAAAGTTTAAATGTACACATCACCAGTCACCATTTGCAGATAGAACTCAAGTCCTTACCTTTTCAATTAACTCACCGGCACCGGGCGGCGTACAGATATTATCGATTGCGTAAACAACACATTTATACTAAAAATAGCGTATTTTGATTGAAACCTACACATATACACAGAAAGACGTATTTCTTTTTTCCTGGGTTATTTTTATGGCCATGAGCCAATTTTTATTTTTCAATATAGTCCACTTAATATTTTTTTTTAATATAAATTATAGTTCGCCCAGCGTAGTATAAACTTGACACAATGATAATTACCACTATTTCAAACCGATTTGTCGATTTTGCTAGGCTTGTCGTCTATTGCTGTGGATGGTATGGAGACCATCATTCATGGCAGCGAGTATTTTTTGTTGATATTTTAGGGCATTTTGTTTTAAATATTGACGTCGTTTCCTATGTGTATTGGAAACTATAAGTCTTTCCTCGTGGGTTCATGTGATCTTCAATGGGCTGCAGTTTCTTTGAGGTGCCGTTAGATTGAGGTGTAGTTTGTGAAGGATTGCTGCCGTAATTTAGTTAAACTTTCTGGTGCGTACACATGTTTTGGGAAAAATAATATTTTTATTTACTAGTTCTAACATGAATGGTGATTTTTAACATGAATGCTTCATAGTATATAAAGTCCTTGGAATAGTTTCTTTATATGATCCCCCTACCTTTGGTAACTAAACCAGTGTTTGACAATGTCAAAAAATCCCATTAAATAAAGGAATGTGTATGAGAATTATTGACCTTCAAACTTTCAATTTTGTCTAAACATTCAATATATAACGTTACACAGCATTAAGAATCAGTGTCAGAACAAAATTTAATTTTAAATGAATGCTATATATCAAGGTTTGGTTTTCCAGATAGAATTTGTATATTTGTTTATAACGATATTGGTATTTGACAAACTCTTATAATTACAAACATCTTATTTAAATTTATTTCAAAACACTTGCAAGCATTTAAGCTGTAAACGTTATAATGGTTTTGTTTCCGATTTGTTTATAGCGATCAATACTAATTTCAAGACATACTCGATTGTTTTCCTCAAAATTGCATTTCCGCATTCATTCATTAATCTATCTTCAACAATCATTATAAATGAATTCTTGTTAGGCGTTATTTATGCGAACCAAAAGCAATTATAAATTTACGCCTATTAGATAACCCCTTACATTTATCCAATTCATATCCGCAGCGAAGAATTATCTAAACTTTCAACATAAGGCCATATCCATAGTCAAACCCAGCGATTCGGCCTGAGTTGAAATTACTTTTAATAATTCGTCTTCCATTGTTGAACCATAACCGATTTCCATTCGAAGTCTTTTCTACCCCAAACAATGGTGGTTTCTGGAATCAACCCATCCTTTTGTACCTCTTCCACTTGGCAACCATTAATTGTAATGGTTTTGAGATCCTTCCTATTTCCAAGTCAACGAACATGGGAATAAATCACGTTAGTGCACAACAACAGAAACGACTTTAAAGGACGATGGTGAAATCCGGTTTATCTTATTATTAAATCATTGGGGAAATTCGCGATGTCAACGCATTAATAAGTAATGTAATTGCATTAGATATGAATTAAACTACGAATGATAAATAATTGAGTTGGAATTTAACAGTGCAATCCAATTTGGATGAGAGTGCTTCAGAGGAAAATTTTTTTCTGTCTTCCACTTCGGTAATCGAAGAAATTAATTTTTTCAGAGATTAAGAATGCAATGATTTCTATGCTTTTTTGCGTGCACTCCAACAAAGTAAAATGCTTCCAATTTGCATGATTCGTTGCATTAATTAATACTTTCATTTTCTATTTTCATATTATATCTGAGATTACGATCGTTTCACAATGAAAATAATGACATTTTTTACAAAATGATTTCGTTAGGGATGAAGAAACTTGTTCTTCTTACACAATGTTTCAAAAACACTAGTTTCTTCATTTGCTTAAGACTTCGTGTTTTCTTTCGGTAAATTTTTTATAATATTATTAGATATATAATTCTTATGGTTAGTTTAGACTTCTATTCAGTAGCGATGACAAGTATTTTGACCAACGGATTTTCGCGTTTTTTGACTTTTTGGGGCACAAAATCGCGTTTCCAAGAGTAACCGGTTTATCACTCTGCGGAGGAATATTTTTGTGTAAAATTTGGCTTTAGAGGGTTATTAAAAATTTCAGTGAGTGTGAACGTGTCGGAAAATTAGGCTTTTATTTGCACCTCTGAGTTTCGTATTTTCACTAACGACTCTTTCAAGAGTGTATTGTGAATTTCGGGAATCCTATAAAACACTTAATGTACGACAAAAATGTGACTTGAAAAAGATCTGAATGATCAAAGACTGAAAAAGATAATGCAAAAACAGATCTATCGAAGACTGACAGAACCATTAGATAGCATTACACTGCTTCAAAATTGAATATCGATGAAGATCTATTGAATTGTTATTACGCCGAATGAATTCGGATGAGTTTTGACTCTTTCCGAAAATCACTCTATTTAAGATAGTAAATGAATGCGATTTGTAATAAATATTACCTTATTTTAACATATTATATAAATAATATATTTTGAAGCATGTTGCATTTCATTATTTAATTAGTTCATAGTTACTGCTCAATAATTAACTTTTGTGTACTTTGGAAGCAATTAATTTTGTTTGTTTATATTCAAGAAGCTATACCAAAATTCAAATAAACCGAAATAGCATTTATTCGTGTATTTTAATTTGCTACAGCATTACAGAACATAATAAACCCAATTAAGAGCTTTCTCGCTCTTCCACAAGGTTGTTTATACAAAATTAGACGCCATGTTCCATTAAGAATAATGAGAAAATATGAATTAATAACGCAAATTTTAAATTCTAGCCATTATATCATTAGTAATAGTTATCTATGTATAATTATTTATTGTAGATGATGAAGTACATTTCAATGAATTAAATTGGGTTTGTGATACGTTCAGAGAAAAAAAGTAAATAATTTCTGCAGTATGAGTTTTTCCATAATTCGTTTAACAGATTAATGAATAATTGTAATATCTTATTTTATAACTAAAATTTTGATATTAAATGTTGTAACTCGTTTTTTACTTGTTATTGTACATCCTTTTCATTTAGGTTAATACTGTGAATATTATAATCATAAAATATTTATCTTTAAGAATTTAAGTTAAATTGAGAGTTTAAACATATTTACATTAGAAAAAGAATATAAGTTAATCGGGACTGCACATCGGATCTGTTTTGATTTTATTTGTCTTTTATTTAAAAAAAAATTGCGTGAAATAGCTTATTTTTAATGGAATTTTTCATTTTATATTTTCTTCACAATATATTTATGTTGATCGGATTACTTTAATAAAATAATAAAAATAACACAATGTATAACAGCCTCATTTATGGACAATTTATATCTCTAATTTTAATAAATTAATTCGGCTTTTCATTTCATTGAAATGCAAGCATATCTTAACTATTTTTATTATTTCTCCGAAAATTAAGTATACCGAAGGCTTAGTTAGAGCGACTGTCAAAAGCAACAAATTTTCCAACATAAATACATATAATTGGCTGGAAATTAATTAACTCCAACCGCCTCCCCACACTTTTTTGGACACAATTCCCCTGTTTAGTCCAAGATAAACCCAAGAGCTTTGTGAGTCCCAAAATAGCCTTCATCTTTTCAAGTGACATAAAAGCTCGAGCCAATCATACAGAAACGTTCCAAAGAATTCATCTCAGGGAAATTTCATAGAAAAATCCCTATAGGACAAAGAAAACTTCCCCAAAAGTAATTAGATACCCAAGCTCATTAACGTAGAAGGATTATTAAATCCTTTGTCGGAATTTCTGAAGGGAGATTAAAGACACTAATTTTTGTTCGACCGATTGTTTTTGTTGAGACGCAATTCTTTATTATAAGAAAACTGTTTTTTTCGCATCTATAATCAATTTGAAAGAATCCGCCATCGTGCTTTTCAAAAGTTAAACCGTAGAAACTTTTTTTGGTTTCATTTTACGTTGACGAAATTTGTTTAGAATTTTAAGGTAAAGAAACCAGAAGCTCCACTTTGAGTGAGAAAGAGAACGATTTTTTAAATTAAAATTTTCTTAAATTATAGTAAAAGGTCTTATAATATTATTCCATATTAGGCTAATAACTTCCCGTTCTTCGCACAGACAAGAAATTCAAATCGATCCAAATATACGTATTATATAATCTCCTAAAAATATTAAGTCTATGTTATTGTTTATGTTCTGTTATTAAACTGTTATATCCCGTTAATTATATTAACGCATAATTCCAAAGTACAAAATACGATATTATGTCTTTTTTTGCAATATTTAAGTCTTAGCAAAGACTTTTTGCAATATTTAGGCTTAGAAATGATTTTACATTAAAGTAGAGCTTATTAATGAGAGTGGAAAAATTATTGGAAAGTTTGAAATTTAATTTGCCTACAGAATAAAAAAACCAAATAATTAAAAACCAAAATATCTTTTATCTTAAAATAAGTCCAATGCTCTTACTAACTCATTTGTTTTTTTAGATTAAATTTAATAAATCCATTAGTATATTATATCATACACAACAACTTATAATTACTAAGGTCTGAAGCAGTTAAGAGCATTAAAATAATAAATTGGGATAATTCAAAAAATTTTATAATGTTATTTTCAAAAATATAAATATTTTCTAACAAGTTTTTAACGAGTATTTATTTACAAGTATATTAACGAGTTTTTACGACAAGAATTTTACGAGTTTATTAACAAGTTTTGGACGAGTATTTATTCGATTAATTTTCGGGGGAAATCCAATAAATAAGCTCATTAACTTGTTTTTATTGGTAATTTTTTTTTAATAAAATAAACCTTCTTTACTTTTTAAAGATAAAAATTTTGTAACTTTTGAAATGTGAAATTAAGTAAATGGAATTTTAGACTTATTGGCGAGTATATAAATTTAAAATAACTAAGCATTATTATATAAAATACAAATAGATGTAAAAAAATATCTGAATACAGTTGAATATAACTAAATTACTTTTCATTTCCCAGTTATTCTTCCAAAAAGGACAAAAGATACATACCTGAAAAGAAAAACAAATAATTAGGAAATCACCAAACTAAATTATATCATAAGTATTAATTATTTAAAAGCATAAAGCAAATATAAAAGCACATGTTCACAATGTTCATAATTTTATCAAATGAATTTAGTACAGTTTAATGTAGAACAATTACTCTTAAAATCATAATAGAAAGCTATAAATTGGTCTCTGCACAGCTCTAACTTTTTTGTAGCAATGTATTCACCAAAGAGTTTGCTTGCTTCTCAGTGTCAAAAATATTATTGTAATAGTGATTCAAGTAATATAAAAATACAAATTGAAAACTATCTAAATCTATATTGAATCTTTTTGAATATTATCACATAAACTAATAAAAATTCTATGTTTTGATAAAAAAATTAATTGTAACACAAAAGCAAATCCTTGAGGATTTCAACATAAAGCTTACGAGTAGTCTACATCAAAATAAATATCACATAGTACTTAGTAAAGTAACGCTTCTGTTACAATAACTGAATTGAATAAACACGTCAGTTTTTCGATTGCCATTGTGATGTCATTAACTCTCTAGTCTCATTTTTAACGTCTAAACAAGCCTATTAAGGGGCGAATATGGCAAATTATAAAAGTTATTTAAAAAAAAATATTCAACCTACATTTCTATTAGCTTTTCACCTACCTGCAATTAATAAATTTGGGTTGAATATTAAAAGGAAAATCTTAAGTTCAAAAAGGATTAACATATGGCATATGCATTGCAGCAAGTATGGTATAGGGTATAAGTTTTGAACTAAAGTTAAAGAATACTAAAAATTGTGTAAAATTTATTGAAATGCTAATGTATTTTGTTGGTTTATTAGTGAAGTTCCAACATATATTTGGAAAGAAATTATCTACTAAAATGTTTATTAAAGTGCATTATTAAATTAATAAAGTTCCATGTTGCACAGAAATTATTTTATCAAACGTTGTTTAGCCAACTTAGGTTTACGCAGATTTACATTAGCTTCAAATAAAAGTTATTTACCAGTCGAAAAAAGTATTTAACAAACGTAATGCTATGTAGTTTAAATATCGCATTGCCAACTTAACGTCAAATTGAAAAAATCGCTAATACGAAGAATTTTTGGTAGGAACAAATATAATTTTAACTTAATGTTTCAGTAAAAAAAATCAGTTTAATATTATAACTGTGTTCTTAATCACAATATTTTATGGAATTGAGATAAGTCTCACTGTAGGAAACTATAAGTACTAAAAATATTTTACGTTAATTGAGTATTAACTAAAATACCTTAACAATAATCTTACATTTATTGTACTTATTTAAATGGTAATATCTAGTAGGCAAATGTAATTATTCTGTTTAATATTGCAAAGAACATAATTTTAGATTTATGTTAATAGTCAATTTTGAAGTAAGTGTAAACTAAAATTATTAATTTACTTTCAATTCAATTATTAGAAAATACGTACATGGGTAATCATTTTACTAAATTCCTTGTATAAGCGTATTAGTCATTTAATACCTTTCGTATTTTTACTTCGCCACATTTCTATTTCCCATACTTAAATTCATTACAAATTTAATAAATTTTTTTAACCATTAATTTAACGATATATATAATGCAATATCATGCTTATTTTAAATCCTTTAGTTCAAAAATACAATTAAAATAAAATAATGGAAATTTAATCTCAATCTTCAACATTTAAGTACTTTTCCCATTACCATACAGAATATTTTAATTTTCTAAAACGTAATCTTTTTCGTAGTTGAAAGTATTACGCTGAAAAATCTTTCGCAAATTTTAAACGGAACGATAACTCGGTGCAAATTTAAATCGAGATTTTTACAAGGAAATGTTGACGAAACGCAACGTTTTTTAATTCAATTTATGAACTATATATTCTAAACATAAAACTTTTACAGAAGTACTCTTTCAGAAACCTACGACTAAATTTCAAATTTATTTTGCTTCTCACTAAACTAGTTCTATGAAATAAAAGCTTATAATAGAACTTTAAGAATCGTTCAATTGACTAAATTACTTTGTTCAGTCTACTTAATTTTTTTACTATATTTTGAATTTCCAGTCGTATTCAATTTATGTAACTTTATCTCTTCTAGACGTTATAATTGATTATAAATTTGATTTTCTTATCTGAATTCCAGAATTATGTTAACATCTCTTTCAAATTATTCCCAATCTGTTCCCTATTTGAACAATGAGAACCGAGACGCAGGGACCAAATTAGATTTTTCTTTCTAAACCAGTGCATTGAATGTGAAGCTTTGATTTTCGTTTTTAAACGAAATTGTACTCGACTTAGAAAAGAAGACTATCTTTTAAAAAGTATAATGACACAGAAAATATATTGTATCTCTTACGAAGATTTCATTTTTATTATACTATGCAATTGTATTTTTAAGAAAATATATCAGATAAGAATTTTCGTGCATTATTAATTTTTCAAATAAAAATGAATAATTCTTAGACATAAAATTTGCATAGCATGCTGAAAAATGAGTAAAACATGTTCAAATCACATTCCAGGTTCATGTTCTTATATTCTGTATTTTATTTTTTAAAGCAATCTGTATTCACTTATCCTACTTAATATAAAAATTATAGACCTTAACTTTTATCGAATGTAGAAGAATTTTATTTTAGACAGAAACGAGATGAAGTTTTACAAGTTCAAGAATAAGTAGTTTTGTAACTAGACGATCCATCGTCCACTGAAATGCAGCAGACGCTGGCTCATAAATATGTGAAGCCTTTTACTTAAAAAAAAGACGAAATAGCCTGAGTGACTGAAAGAATAAACTTATGGGCTCTTGCTCAAACCCTTCTCCCTTTGCCTTCCTATTTTCATTTTACTTCCTTGTTTTTCTACAGAAACTAGAACTGGATACAAGGAAAAAAAACACATCCGCGAAAGAAAAACTTATGCAGAAAAAAATTCGTCGAGTTGTTTGTATAGCCGAGCAAGGCTTGTTCGCACATACATTTACGAGAGACGCGCCTGTGCTAGTCGGATATTATCGGTGGACCGTATATATCCGCACAGCGTATATATACGTCCGAGTTCATTTTGTTCGAGGGCAAAGTAGCGCCCTAGACCGAATATACCCTGATGAGAACGCATCAATCTTCCAGAGTCGATGTAAATTGCTTTCAACGTGAAAGACATTGGAAACCAAAAAATATAATAAATATTTTTTTTACTATCCGAAAGTTCTTTAGAAGGGGTAGTACCCAACTTTTTTATTTACTTAGAAGAGGATGCATTTTTTGTTTGTCTTCTTTCCCTGTCCCGTGTTTCCCTTCTTTTCTTCATCCAGTCTCTTTTATCGGTTTCCGTGGAGTTTTTATTTTATTCGAAAATTGCCTCCGAGACAAAGAGGCTTAACTCAATTTTTCCTCAGCTTCGAAACTAGAGATCAAAATTAGCAAACGATCACATGCAGAATCTCTTCAGAGTTAAAATATGCGCAACGGTTATTTTATAAGATTGTGTTTGTGGATACACACTGAAAAAATAAGATTCAACATTTAAAGACTCCCTAAAATCAAAAACTATTTATTTTGGACTTATACCCATGTTGACTTTAGGTGCAAAGTTGGTCCGGCTCGAAAAGATGCCCGGATGTGGCTGGGGTAAGTGTTCGGGCAGAAAGGGTAGGGGGAAGGGTGTTGGGTTGCGATAGAGTAAAAAAAGAAATCGGTTTAGAAGAAGGGGGTAGGGAAACACCTCTTAAAAATCCATCATGCTTCACTTGCTGGTGAAAGTGTTATTTTTTTCCTACGTTGGTGAAATTTGTCATCGAGAATCTTTCATGTGACAGGCTTCGTCTCTGTAGCTCCATATATATACACGTACGATCTCTTAGTTTGTATGTATGAGCTTTATAAGTTCAGAGGATAAATTTGTAAGCTTTTTTTTAAAAAAAATAGTAGATTAAGCAGTATATTACTTTTTTTTGCATTTTTAATTCGTAAAATTTTATTCACAAAAAGCTATTCATATTGATTGCCTTTAATCAGTATATATAGGGATGAATAGTTATAAAAATCAAATAAATAATTGTAATGTCTAAAATGCATACTTCTAATCAAATTGAGTCAGCATTTTACGAACGATAAAATGGTCAGGACTGATTATTAGTAACATAAAATAATATCAGTTGAATGACTGAACACAATTTTAATCATTTGCCAAAGACACTTATTTCACCCTCGATCATACTTTTTTTTAATGTTTCGGTTTATCCATAAGGTAAAACGATTTTATGTTACCATTTCGCCAAAATAAGATTAGCATTAAACCATCAAATACATGAAATGCAACAAGCAATCTACGTCAGCAAACAACCTACCAATATTCTAATTTAAACTGCATCATAGTGAATTCCTCACCTTATTCATAGAACGTATCAAACTACATTCCCACAGCCAAAAAAATATTAATCTATTGACAACCTATCCCCAAACAGTCCTCTGAAGCTTATTGGAGCGTCGTGACCGCGAAACGGAATTCAATCTTAAGACCTTCTTCTTGACTAGTCAAACAAGATTCGGAGAGGACCAAATCCTAAATCCTCAACGGAGGACCATCTGCACATGGGGCGAAAATGCGACCAGGCATCCTTCTTATCAGTGCATAGAGAACGCGGGCAGGAAATGAGTTTTCCACGAGGCAGGCATCAGACGCGGGTGATACTGGGGATGTTCACGAGGAAGTATGTTGGATGTCTGTTGACTGGTTATTTTGAAAAAAAAGTACGAGAAAATTTTTTAAATATTAAAATTAGTTTTTACTTATTATAGATTAAAATATTTTTTATTTAAAATATTTTTTTATTTAAACTATTTTTTAGTATATTGATTCTTCACAATCAGTGGATCTTGTATCTCAGACATCTTTTCATTCAGCAAAATATAATATATTTATTTTGAAAATAAAAGATAAATTATGTGTATATAATCGGTTTTTCATTTGTTGAAAGCATACAAGTTGGATATCCCTTTCCGACCGAGCTAGCACGATCGTGCGGGTAAAAAAGAGAATATTCAAGCTTTTCAAAATATCGATACCGAAGCAGCTGACTTGTACTATTCGTTATATGTATAAAAAATGACTTGGTTTTTAAGGAGTTGCTGGCATTGATGCTGTTTAAGGCATTGTTTTCGATAAAACTTAAAATTTAGTCTCATAAATTTAAATCAGCGCCATCTGACCGCCGGTCTTAAAGGGATATATCTATGTTTGTCACTGTATATACGATTCGTTCTTATTTGCATATTTCTCTTTCATTGGAGTAACCTATATATGCGAGTCCAGTAACAAAACATTCTGTCTCCAAATACTAAAAACCCAACAAGTCTCTCTTGCTCCCATTCTTACAAGTTTCTATGCCAAAAAGTTTCTTAAAGGTATTCTCAGATTTTATTAATACAACCATTTATATATCATCTAATACTTCCAGACTGAATTTCATTGACCCTAAACATTTTTACTTCTTTTCTCACCAAATGCTTCAAACTTCACTTTTTCCATATCAGAACTTATATTTTATCATTATTAAAAATGTGACACACAAATTGTTAAGTACAAATAATTTGCCCATACCAACTCTTCTAACACAAAAAAAAAACTGCGTGCTAGAAAAACTAGTACATATAACCCCTCATCCCAGAAAAGAACTCAAACTTTACTATTCAAGTCCAATATCAAAAAGATGAAAGGAGAAGTAACCCAGCATCATTCTGCTATTTATCTGAGTTAGGAAGAAAAGAATGTTCGAATTGTGAGGATTGCGTGTAACTCGGGCTAGTTCCCGCACGTTAATTTGTTGGGAAAGTTTGGGCAATAGACCCTTTGCAATTGTGCTCCAGTTCTCTGAAGCTCTGTATTCAATTCCCATTATTAAAAGATCTTGTTTAGTCCTGATATCTGGTTTCGATTTATATGAAGCGGAAATGAGGTGGTTCAATAGTTTGAGGGTTAGCATTTCTGTAGCAAAGGATATCGTATCATAAATTTCTAATATTTGCGATTATGATATATTGTGATTATGGTATTTAAAAACATATCATAAGAATTATCGGTTCCTTGCTACTAGAAAAGTAAAACTAGTTGAAATTTCCTAGTGAACATTAATTTAGCTTATTAGATATCACTATACGGTTTTCATTTTGTTTCCAAGATATAACTAGAGTGAAATTTACTTCTTAAGGGTTATTTTAAATAGAATAAACACCCCTGCCACTTGAATTTGTATCTAATACTCATTAATATATGGTTTAAAATCACCGAAATCCCAGACTGAAAATTATTACTCAATCCATCAAACGCAAATCCAAGTTCAACAACAGAATAATAATACGGAACGGTTAATCATTAAAATCGAGGTGATGTAAGCTTATCAAATTCAGAATCTAATCCAATGTTCGTTGTTAAATGATTAAAATATGATATTTCAGTGAAACTGGGAACTTCAAGAGAGAATGAAGTTTAGATTTGGTTAGATTAACGAGTCTTTTGAGTATCCGTATGTCAGTGGGCGCAAAACTCAACATGAGAACAACACCGTGCACGACATTACTACATAAGATTTAATGTTTACTAGTCCCAGTTACTTAAATATTTAATAGTAAGTAACAGTTTTATTATAGAATGACAGTGTAAAAGATTGTGTGTTAACTTGAAGCTCGGAGTTTCAATTCTTTGGCTCTCACACTCGCCTTATAGAATAGTCCTAACTTTATAAAGAAGTTAATTTATATTAACGAAAGTTACATTTAAAAATTGTTGTGAGTTTTTTAATTTCAAAGATGGAAGCAAGATCTATCTATTACCAATTCCTATTCGGCAAAATAAATAAATTCTGCATTTACTTTTTCCGGAAAAGCTGTCCTTGCTCTGCAAATGCTGTTCAGCAAAAGAACTTACTAAAAGCTGCTGTAAAACTTCTATAAGTTCCAACCGCCAAAAGATTCCAAATGATTAAAAACATCCACGCGTGAATCGGTGTGAAATAAACAACTTCCATGCTCAAAAACCTTTCAATTCTTCCGTGGCATGGTAATTCAATTAACCTGGTCACGTTATGCAGGCTTACTCCCATTGTTTCTGATTTTAGTAAATTAAAATACATAATTCCAAGCCAAATATTTTCACAAACATAATATGATGATACTATTAAATTGTATAATTCCCTTAAATGACATTATTAAAAGTCTTTTCAAGAACCAACTTCAAAACGACTACAAATGTGCATTTCCCAAAAACATCCAGTCAACAGCATCACTCATCAATGCAGGCATTGTGCATCAGCGCAACCCAACACCAAACACTATTATCTAGTGCTCCCACCACAAATTCCTATTCAGCAAGAGGAACCCTACGCTCCCTTATTTCGCAATGGTTATTCATTAAAACCGAAGCGAGACACGCGCCCCTCTGACGAGCATATATGAGACTTTGCCGAAACTGGAGACTGCAGGGGCGGAGATTACGAGACAGCCCTTACTTTTCGGATGAGTACTTCTTATTCCGTTGCCCCTGTAAAGGAATTTGAGAGTCGACAGGATTAGCGTCCCATTGGGTTCCCCCTTTAGGATTCCAGATTAGAGGAGCCTACAAAAATTCAGGAGTGTGATTATTCGAGATTTAATTTCGGGAGAAATTGTTTGGCGCTGACGCTGGTTAAGATTTTATTGAGAAATCGTGTGTAATTAGATTTCAATTGAAAGCGGGATTTGGAGTAATCTTTTGGAAGAGGTGTTTATTATTGGAGGAGTTTACCTGAGAAGGAAGTTCTAATTTCATTTCTTCCGTTACTTATCAAATGAAATTTGACGAATTATTTCTTGTAGGGAACATTTGAATGATTTTAAGAAACATATAAGTGGTTTGTGTTAGACGTACGGTTCAGGAATATTAAAATCGACCAAAAAAGCACGAAACGAAGGTAGACAACCAAAGACATTATGGAAAAAGTGAAATAGCTGACAAATGTTAATTATATTAAATTACCAAACTTATCAAAGTTTTGAGTGTAAAGATATTTGAATAAAATAAGAAGAAAGCTGAAAACATAAAAACAACTTCCACGAAAAACAAAGTTTATTCTGATACAAGATGTATATTTTTTTGTTATTCAGTGAAGAATATTCTCCTTTAACAATATGAAATACAATGGTACAGTGAAATTAAAAATACACATAATTACGTACAGCGCTGCTTAAAAAGTTTAGTGTACAAAAATAAACTGAAAAATATAAACGTACAAATAAACTATCATGGAACTGTCTCCGTAATTAGTGCTTAAAATGATAAAACTTTCTTTAACGTACCTTGAGAATATAAACTACAACTTTCAAAATATTTTGACTCTTCTCTTGTTATAAAAGTGGATAATTATTCTATAATTTCATATTCCAAACCTTGCTGAAGAATCCGTCAAAACTTCACACATTACTCAGATATTTATGTTTATAAAATTGCGTAAGAAACATACTAATGACTTTATTTAGTTACGTAAAATTTATAACAGCATAAATTGTCTTTATGCTGAAAGTATTAAGAATAAGTTATGGCGCGCATAGAAATACTTAAAGTCCTCTCTCATTCATTAAAACTTTACCATTTACCAAATGATTTTTTCTCTAAACATTTCATTTTTATATTTTTTATAACCCAATTAAAAACAAAACATAAAAATATACAAATACACCAGGCTTAAAAAAATAATGATGCTGAATAAAAAAATATTCTCCAGATCAAATGAAGTCCCTCCAAAAAGACTATGTTAGTGCAGCCATTTATTCGCTGCAACCATTAATTTTGTTAATGAAGATGCAATATTGCGTCGTTTCGTCGATGTTTCTCTTTTAAGAAAGACACATTCTTTCTTATATAATTAAGTTATAATTTTTTTTATCTCCTTGTTTGCTTTCTTGCGTTATATATTTTTTCTATCTTCGTTGCTTTTCTTGCTTTTCAAACAGTGTAACACCATGTATGCGTCTTTCATTGGATCACGTGTCTTTCTTTGAATACTTGTTGTTAGAAACAAACAAAGCATGCGAGAAATAGCCTTAGGCAAATAAACAAATAAGGTGCAAAAAATCCGTTGTTTGAGTAATTAATTACACCTTTACGGTTGATTCGTATTTATTAAAATTTTCTTCTTTTAAAACTGACTCATTAAAATAACCGAATTTTTTTTCCGAATTTATAAGGCTGTCACAATTTTAGTTTTAATGAATGTTAAATATTTAATAAAAAAAATGACAGGCGTGCTAACGTGCTATGTAACTTTATTTTAAGTTCTGATATCTGTGCCATTAGCAAGTACTTTATTTAAAAAATGCTAGTATTAATTATTATGAAAATATAATTGTGATTTTCATAAATTATAACTTTTAAATTTCAACTACTTTTAATATAATGTAATTATTTCAAAAATAACTTCTTAAATTGATTTATTTGAAATGGTGTCTATATGACTTGTTATTAACAAAACATTGTAATTTTATTTGGTGTTTTTGCAATGATTGTTATCCAGTGCCCTATAAATAAAATGGTATATAACGCCTTTAACAAGGTAGGAAACTATTTTACATTTCAATATCTTCATTTCAATTTTGAACTTTAGCGTAAATTCTTTTTTTTTATAAAATAAAAACACTTCCTTCTCGAAATATTTCAATTTCCTCAAAATACATTTCCACCACAGCATTAAACCACTCCCAAAGATCATTTATACCAAATACCTTCTGCATACTCGCGCCCATTCCACGAAAACTCAAAATATAAAAATAAAAATAAATGAAAAAAAAAGCGTCATTTCCGAAGAGAAACCTCTGGCACATTTTACCCTAACCCTCTATAAGTGTGGGATTTACACCCAATTGCAAGGAGGAAAGCGCGAAAATGAGCAAAGAGTAAGAAACGGCTCAAGGAAAGAAACGGCAAAAAAACCTGGAGAAGATATAAGTAAGATACAAAATAAAAAGAAAAGGATTCCCTAGAAGTAAATGGAGATCGAGATGGAACAGAAGCTTGGGGAAAAGAGAAGGAAATAAAGGCCTGAGATCTTTTCGGAAGATACCGATCTTGAGGGCTCGGGCGATGTTCATTAAAGTTTCAGGAAAGACTGTGGAATCTTCTTTGCCATCGGTGGCAGATTGGGGTGTTCATCCGGAGGTGGCACAGAGGTCTCGACTGAGCTGCTATCTTTTGGATGTATTTTTTTAAGTGTCACTATATAGTACTTTTAAGGTATTTTTAGGTACCTTAAGGTTTTCAAAATGACATGTGATAAAAGCTTTTTTTATACAGTAAACAAATAATATTAGTTATTTAAAAATTACTTACCTTAATTATATTTTTAATAAAAAAATAAATTTTAGCAGATTTTTCATTATTGTTTCTTAAAATTTACATAAAGCGTAGAAAAAATTAATTCCAAATTTAATTATCTTTTAACTATATGCTCAGTTCTTTTGTGTTAAAAAATTCATGTGATGGGAAGTGTAATCATAATATTTAATTTTTTTCGGATAAGCGAACACTTTTTGTTAGATATTTGATCATTGTAAATTAAAATTCTGAATCTATGTTATAGAAAGGAAATATTTTCTTATTAACTTTCACCAGTAATTAAAAGTAACCATAAAAGATCCTTAAATATATATATATTTAGGCAAATTGAAAACTCTTGTTTAGGTATGCTTAACGAGTAACAAGGACCGGACATTCATAAAACTTTCAAAATAGTCTGGTACTTTTTAATTATTGATGGTGGAACGAAAAGGAGGTAGTGGATTCAGGCTCTATTCTACGACTCTTGTATACCCTCCAAAACTTGTAGATAACCCAAAATTTCCATTTTAGATTTTTGACCCCATCACAATACTTTCATTACATTACATTTCGTACTAGATAATGCAAATAGAAAAAAGAATTGCCAAGTTTAAACCATGTTGTAATTTTAGTTACTGCTATAGAACAAGCATTTCAAAGTCCTTCCCAGTCAATGCACTCAATGATATGACTCAAAATGAATTATACCTTTACTGGATCATTTCTACTGAGAGAAATTGCTATTCACTTATGCGCGAAATTGCCGCGGAATCGAAGAAGGGGAGAGAGTTTAAGTTTATCACGAGACGTGAAAGATGACGGAATAGGGCCAGAGTTCGGAAACTCACAGTGAATTTTCAGCCTAATCATCAATCATGAGTTTTCTGAAACGCGATATTTTGGGAAATGCGCGTGAAGATGAGGGGCCCATTATTTCTCACTGATCAGTCGAAGGATGAGGGAAAAAATTGATAATCTAGTAAACTTTAATGCGAAAACATGTGATGGGTGACTGGCCTGAAATGACTTGATCTAGTTATGTTAAAATAAAGGTTGCCGAGCCAATGTGTAGCATAAATATAGAAAGCTCGAAAATTTCTAAATACAGATCTAGCGATTGATTGTCCATAGTCTTAGCTAGATAATTATTGAATTATTTTAAAACTTTTTCAGATATTTACCTGTACAATTTCAAAGTAACGAAATACTCTAGGCACTTGATTTTTTTGCCCATTCCACTTCTAAAATAACGAAAGAAAGGAAACATTTAAAAAAATATTTTAGTGTAAAATATACTTTTTTTTTTAAGGAATAGCGATGATTACTTATTATAGTTACTATCGTATTTTTCGTCACATATATTTGAACTTCATCACCTTCCCACAATCCCCTTAAAAAAATCCCCTACTTTAGTGAACTTGCGATCAAAGATAATGCCCTGGTAGGGTGGTAAAATCGAACAAAATGGCTAAGAAAAAAATAAAAGGAAGGAGAGTGAAAGAAAGAGAACTCTTTTCGGAATTTCATTTATGTTTTCACTATTCTGCATCTGAGGAAAGTGGAAAGGAAGTTTCCAATTCGAATGTTTATGAAATTATTCCTCCGTTCCCGCCTAAAAAAGTGTACTTCCGAATGATTGAAGTGCGAAAATTCTAACGACACGGCCTCTCCTCCACAACTTTTTTTATTCTAAAATTCTCTCAATTTATTTTCTATTTTTTATTCTTTCCCTGACGAAAATCTTTAGGTTGCAGTAGAATCTGGAATTCCATTTTGTTCTCGCGCTCGGCCGGAGTCGTACAAGTGAAATGACGTAAGTTCCACTTGTTCGAGTACTCGGAGCGAATGAAACGTTAATAAGAAAATGCAAATGGCGTCGCCATTTGCATTTGTTGAAGGGAATATAAAGAGCTTTGACAAGATACTAACTGAAATTTTCATTTAGTTCTTGTTTTGAACTTTAAATGTGCACACACATTAATACTTTCATATATTGTTAATTGCATATAAGGAAAATATGAATCTGCAGTTCAAAGTAAACATTTTTAAAAATCATTGCATTGCTCTTATTTGGTTCTTCAAATTCTAAAAAAATTGCTTTATTTCAAGATGATATTATATTGAAGATGAATGAACAACCCAAATTTAAAATAGTTTGATTTTTTAGTAAGAAACGTAACCAGTAAGAATAAAATATTTCTATAACCATAAGCGTTTACATTATTTAGTTAATGTTTATCCCACCTTTCGCAAATTCTGTTTATGTAATTGATCATGTTTTCAAACTCAAGCAGCATGGCGTCGAGGGATTCAAATAATAATGTCTCAATTTGAAGTTAATAAGTGATAAGAAGTCCAGAAGTCCCCCAAATAAACCAAAATCCACACCTTATGATATCAGACCAAAAACCAAACTCAGAATCACGCCTTTGAACTGAAACAAATCATTGAAAATATTAATAAAAAGTATGTCGAGATCTATCAAAATAAAAGAAGTTAAAATCTGGCAGAGTCAGAAGTCCCCCGAATAAACCAAAATCCACTTCTTATTCCTATCAGACCAAAAATCAAACTACAGAATAACGACTTTGAACTGAAAAATCATTAAAATTCTTAATAAAAAATATGTCGAAATCTATCAAAATAAACGAAGAAAAAAAATCTGTTACAGTCAGAAGTCCCCCGAATAACTCATTCCAGAAAGTTCAAGTCGAACACAAACACGGCATCCCTCGACGGAAATGGAAGTCCGTGCCATTCAGGAACGGGGATGACATCATTCCCCGTCACACAGTAACCCGTGGGCTTTTCATTGGGTTGGCGTTGCCTAAACCCGTGGGGTTTTTAGCCAAAGCGAGGTTTCCCAGTTATGAAATGAATTTGGCGGTGTTTGTATTTGCGGCTGAAATCACGAGGCGAGGATTTGCTTTGAGTTTTGGAAATGGTTTTGGGGATTGTCAATAAAAAGAGGGATTTTAGGCGTGAAGATTTTCGGAAGCTTTGACGTTTATTTAATTATTATTATTATAATTCATGATTGAAATTTTGAATAGATTCTAATTTTAATTATGAATCCGTATAGAAGATATTAAATAGCGATATTTCATAATTATCAGTAAACATATATGCTATTTAATATCTTGTATAATGTATTTTAGACATATGACTATATAAAAAATAGCATTATTTAAAAGCTTAACATATCCTCTTCACTTTAATGTAATTGGGTCTTATGTATGTGATAAGTTATCTCGATTCATATTTACAGGACCAATTTTTAACTACAATATAAAGTATATAAGTACAATATAAATGTTAATAGGAATTGAAATAGTAATATTATACACTCTTAAACGGAATGCCAATTCATTGAAATCCGGTGCTACAAGTATACCAGAATATAGTTAAATGGTTTCTATCTAGATATATGTATAGATTTGTTAGGTAAGTTATAAAATAAACACCTGTCTTAATAGAGTAAAATTATCGATTCTGGATTTTTTTGGTCACAAATGAATTGATTTATAAAAATTATTGAAGGTGAACAATTAAATGCAATTGATCAAATATTTCTTTATAGGGTGATACAGGCCCTAACAGCCATGTGACGAGTATGTGACGAAAAGCGATATCACATACAAGTCACTGAAGATCGCTGTGATGTCACATTCAGTCACTTTTTTGTCACATAGAAGTTGAATGTCCGCTTTTGTTACGTATCTTCTACGTAACATGGATATCGATGATATCGCAGCAATGACGCATTTTGAGTTATATGTGACATAACTGACTTCTGCGACCAGTATGTGATTTAGTGATGAACATAATATTGCAGCAATGTCGCATAGCGACTTGTATGCGACCTAGGTGACTTGCGTGGTGAATTAGCGACGAACTTGACATCGCAGCAAGGTCACATAGATCATGTTGCAGCCATATTGGTATGGGCAAAAATGGGATATCACATACAAGTCACAAACAATGCCACTGCAATATAACATTGTATATCACGGAATATCAACATACAAGTCACATTGTGACGGGATTAAAGCGACATCGCTGTGTCATCCATACATGTCACAATGTAATGTCACTACAATAGCAAATTGGACATCTGTGGATATCCCATTGTGACGGGATTTAGATGACATCACTGCGATATCACATACAAGTCACAATATGATGTCACTGCAGATCGCATAGTGACATCCTTTTGATATCGCATACCAGTACATTGGACGGTGACTTACGCGATATCACTGTGATGTCAACATACTTGTACATTGCGACGGTGACCTAGAGTGACAAAAAATTACGTTGCAGCGACGTAACTGTGACAAACCTGGCTGTTAGGGGGGTAATTATTGGACAAAAATCAATCTTTTACCATAGCTCCCACATTTATGTAATTTTCTAACCAGTAATTTTTTTCATAAGGACTATTAGATATATCTGTCGCACCATTGGTATCATTGTTGAAATTTACTATTTCCTCTGTAAAAGTTGAAAAAAAAATATGTGTCCAAAAATTCCCCCGTCAATTGGAGTAATTATTGAACAGTAGTTTTACATATTTTCTGCACAGTATTTATATTAGCTACAAAAGGTAAATTGAGTGATATGGTGTGTACAGTACTGTGTATTTGATAATTATTTAACACCACATGGCTTCTGTAAAAAATGTATAATAGTGAAATCTAGTAAAAATTACCGAACATTTAAATTTCTTCCTTTTACAAGTTCAAACATTGCATAGATGGTGTTTCTTAATCACACAAACTATGCTAAGTAAATGTAAGAATATTGTGATGCTGTATGTCTTATCCCATAGCATTTTCAACAATTTCCAAACTTTGTCCAATAATTACCCCGTAACTAATGTTACTATTCATTATACAATGATATTTTTCAAGACAGACCATCTTCATAAACATATCTAAGACTGGGCATTACAAAATTCAAGATCATGTAAAAGGAAACAAAATCCTACGCAATTTGGCATCGATTGAACAAGTTTTAACCATGTTTTTTCAAGCGCTTTGGGTTATTAATAAATTTTTTGCGAAAAAGTTCTTATATAATCCTAATACTTAATTAGAGCATTGCTGGATATACAATTAACAAATTGTGGTTTGTTAGACGCAAGAAATTATGATGCATTTTGGTTTTTGGGCCCTGTCCAATAATTACCCCGATTTTTTTGTATCCTATCCTTACCCCGTGTCACCCTATATAATTAAATATAACGCTTGAAATGTGAATGAGAAAAACAACTTTACTTAAGAAGTTATATTTATATCGTAAATACAATTCCAAAGTATAAACTGATTGAAGTTTAAAATATACTCTTAAAACTTAAATTCTTTTTCCGAGTTAACTTTGAAAAAAATCTAAACTTAAACTGTTATAGACAGCCACCAATTAATTTCCAATTCCTTAACATACAACAACATAGTAAACTTCACTCTTCTTTCCTCTAAAATGTCACCGACGAAATTCAAACTACTAAATGGGCGTCACTGGCGATATTTTTCCTGAAAACACTTCACGCGACACTCTGCTCCAAAACTCTAAAATTCCACAGCACACCAGGGTATTAGTACGGAAAAGTAGTATCTAACGATTTACTGAATTAAGTAAAAATGTGTTGGTGCTATCAAGTGAAGGGTGTAGTTGCAAAACTCACGTTTTCCAAAGTATAAGTAAAGTATACGGTCCGGTCCATTCGTGGGCGATTTCGTCCAAGTGAATTTATGATTGTCAAACGTTGCCAATGAACGGATCAGACCCTATAAATTAGTTATACTACGGAGAATGTGAGTTTTGCAACTAGACCCTTTAATGTATTAATAACCCATGAGATCTACATTTGTTATCATTTCGTTTTCTATTGAAAATATTGCTTTTAGAGAAGTTTTATTCAATCAATATGTTAATTAGTTTTTGAATCAATCAAATAAATTGACAGAAAGGTTAGATAAAGATTTGAAATTACACACAACACAGTAAATAAAAACAAGCACAACTACAATTGATTGAATATACCTCGTACATGAAACACGTTCAAGTTGTTCCATGTATGTTTAACATTACAAAACTAACATAACCCAATCTAGAAACACTCTTACAGTTCTGTCAAACAAATTGATAAACACCTTCAACAGGGGAGAATGGCTAGATATTAAAAAAAAATAGAAATAAAATTTTTAAAAAGTACACATCCTTTAACCATCTGCTAGTAATTGGAAACTGATGAAAATCGGGGCAAATTCCTTCCACAAGGATTTCTACATTCTTCGCCTGCAGTTTGATGTGGATAATATGGTTGGTTTCCTAGATACGTTAGACATGCAATTAAACCCGGGTAGAGGGAAAAGGGAGTGAAGGTAGGGGGAGCTATCGTAGTTTAAGTATAAAGGGTGTATCCTATTTCCAGACACCCGTCTTTTTTATCCGTAAATATCACTGCTACGCAGTCCTGTATATCAGATTTGCCTAACAAATTTGAGATTAAATTCTTAACGAGATTTCCAATAGAAAATTCTAGAATATTAGAAAGGAACAGGGGTTCCCGAACTGCGATTAAGGTTTATTTTGATTGAAACTGTGCATTTTTGTGGATTTATTTTTAGAATAAACTAACACACACACAATTATTTCTTATTGAGTCTAATATCTTATTTACTCTTGCTTATAGATTGAATTAATTATACTTTAAAGCTTCTGTTTATTTTATGATTCAGTTGTTTTTAGAGTAATTTGTAATTTAAAATAGATAAAATTAGTCCGAAATTCTTAAATTAGGACGCTTTCATCATAAAATTATTTAAATTCATATATTCTTATATCGTGACCGAATCCATTTAAAAAAAAAAAGTTCCGATTAAACTAGAAGAACCTACTTTCTTGTTATTGCGATACTCACTAAGTTTTTATGATACGTATCGACGAGCATACGAAAAAATTTTTTAAAGGTAAGTAACTGATGAAAGTATGTGATAAGTATCCTCTAACAAACAAATAATTCTCAAAATTGGATTGTGAGAAGCGGACTTAATTGCAGACCGAAATAGAAAACACGTACGAAAAAGCGTATAAGTGGCACTCTTACAAAAAAGCTTAAATAAACAGTTGTCTTATGTCATATATTTCTAACAAAAAAAGGGAATTTTCAAAATACATTAGAATGGGAACTATAATAGTTCGTCGTATAAAAGGACAGATGTACAGACGGGCAGTAAATCATACAGACAGACTGAAATTATAAAATATAGGTCTTTGATAGATTGATGATATCGAGGTCTACTTTTCTTTTCTTTTAATTCTTTCAAATTAATCTAAAAGAAAATTAGGCTCAAAATATTCGCCATAATAAATAAACGTGTGCGTTTCCTTTTTATATTTTATTATATGCTATAGAATATAGTTAATATTATAATAAACGTTAAATTTAAAATTATGCACAATTCGGTTCAGTTTAAAAACTAGATCTATTTTAGTTATTCCTGATTTTAAGTAAACTCATAGAACAAACAAGTTGAATAAATCATTATTAACTTAAGCCATTTTAAATAATTACTAATCTTAACATTTAATGCTTTAAATGTTAAAATTCTATCAGTTGTGCAGCTTTTGTATGAACAATATTTTAAAATTTTGATAGAAAAATAACTACAAAATCTGCTTAAAAATGCTATTAAGTTAGACTTAAACTCTCATCTTTCCGAATTTTTGAGTATATTTTGTTATTTTTTTACAGGAAGAGGAAAAGCTAAAATCTCTCTGAACAAAATCAATATTTTATGTCGATATAGCATCTACAGGGCAATTTTTTTTAGCTGTTTGCGCCAAGCAATCCTTTTTAAAGCCATAATAATATTCACTCTTTTTTCACAAAACCTTTAGCGAAATTAGATGAATCGATTTCTCCCTTTCAGATTATCGGAAATGTTTTTATTTATTATTTACTTCAATCATTATTTTTTGTTGATGCCTGCATCACGTTTTTTTCCATCTAAGGTTTGAACCTCCATTTTGCAGATTTGATTTATTTTTTTATTCTTTTTCCACTACAGGTATTACAAAATAATTCTGATTTCCTCTTCCTGCAATGTTTTGTGCAGAAGATGACGGTAATCAATAGTTTGGATGGTGTTTTTTTTATTCTCCTTATACTTTAAAATCGCAGCTGGCCCAAATCGTTTTCTTCTATCCACCAGGTCAAAAAGAGAGAAATATAATAAGAAGAAAAAAACTGATCAATACAAGTTCGAAATAGACTTCAAAGATTCAATTTCTGACAGAAGTTTGATTTCACTTTATGTTGTTCCTCTTAGAATTGTTTTCTTTATCGGAAAACTAGGCAAGTTTTGAAAAACATCGTAGCGATTGGAAAGCTTTGAAGAGTTTTTCTTCTTAACAATACAAAAGTGATTTCTAATCATTCATATTCACTTAATGTTTATGAAAATTTGTTTTATTTAAAAAAAACTATCGGTTCTTTGATGAATATTCAGTTCCTTTTCAAGAGAGTTCCTTTAAAGAGTTTTGAAATACGGTTTTGTGGAGACTAGAAATGGGTTGACGGAGATGTTCAACCTACCTAATACAGTTATAGAATTGTATTGCTAGTTAGTTTTTACCACGTGTTGGCTTTTCTTAAATAGCAAAAACTTTCACAGTTGCTTGTTGGTTTGGAAACATCAATATAGGAAACCTTATTATCTCTTTTAAGTTTTAGTAAACTTAGTTTCATTACAAAAATGTATGCTGTATATTTCTTTGAAGAATAATTATTAAAAAAATTTCCATTAAATATAAGGAATACATCAACTTAATATTTAACATTTTGAAAAGTACTAATTTTATCCATTTGTGTTGACGATTGGAGACTACATTTTTCATTCACTAATCGGAGAAACCGATCAAAGGAAATGCAGGAATGAAGGCAGCAAGAAACTCCGTTACCTGATACAAGCCAGTTGTTGTCCATGTGTGATATGCATGAAAATGCAATTCTGACAAACAACTTTGATTTTTGAAAAGACAATTTTGAATTTTACTTCCTTTGCATTTTCGGAAACAACATGTGATAAAAACAATTCCCCTAGCAATTCCACATATCCCCACAATTCTCGGAGGGCTATCATTTACCCTTCAGTCCCACAATCGCCATTTGCATAAATCTTTTCCCGACCGTTAATTCCGCCCATTTGGCGAACAGCAGATATCTTAACGCAAGAACAAAACCCTAGAATTAACGAGAAAATTACACGTCTCCCCTTCCAGCAATCATCTTTAGTCGCATCTCGCCCATTCAAACTTGCACGAGGTTTTCAAACCGGTCTTCGATCTAACCATAAATTACATTGATTGGACCCGACGCCAATGGTACACACACAATATATCGCCACAACTTTTCCACTCATTTCCAAACTAACTTTTAATTAATATCCACTTTTCTTGTCCAGGTTGTGGATAACACGTGGGGCTCGGGAAAGAATAATTAATTGTAAGTTGGACTTCGGTCTTTTGTTGCACCAGATGCTTTTGGCGCCGCAATACATGCATCAGTCAATCATGCGCTGGAGTATTTAATCAGGCAGTAACTGTCTTTTATGAAAGAATGGTGTGCGATATTAAACATGAGAGCTGTTCGACACCAAAATGTGTGAGCAGTTTAAGGTGCAGCTGGTTAGTTTCTTCCGCGTGTGGTGTTATTTCAAAAGCTTCGAAGAGCAGATAATTAGTTTGTTCCCGTTTTAGACTATGCGTTATTAGTTTGTAATTAGTAGAGGCTGGTATTTTTTATATTGATGGTAAAATCTGAATAATTTTGATCTAATACAGATAGTTTTGTCTAACGTATTACGGATCTTTCGCATCATCTCATTTAAAGTTTCAATAAAAATATAAGGTGTAGAATTGTAGACATGCATCAAGTAACCAGATTCCAAAAAATCCCAGCAGCAAACGTTCTCGTTTGAAGGTAAATCATGTAAAATTACTAGTAGGAGGTATCCTAAAGTCCTCAAACGTAAATATGATGCTACCTTTGGAATCGTGCTTTTTTGTTAACAAACCTGTTTAAACAATATCGGTAATGGCGAAGGCTTATTTCAATAAGGCAGTTATCTATGAGTAAATGAGCAGCACTTGTGTAGTAAACAATTAAGCATTAAATGATTCTGTACCAAAATAGGAGGAAGTTCAGTTTTCGATGATATTAGTATTGTCTAATACGAAGGTGCGTTTAGTGAGTGATGCTAGAACCCATCTTTTGTTATCCTATATTAAACAGTATGTCTGTTCTTTAAAACATGATTTTTTACTATAATTAAAGTCTAAAAATAACAGATAGTTATGTCCAGCAACATTGATATCATTTTAAATATTACCTAAAATAAAGTAATTTCCCGTTTATTTCCATTTTTAAAAGTTAACTTTTCAAACAAAAAAGTCAATTAATTCCTCTAAACTTTCAAGTCCCATTTCCACTGCAAAATACGGGCTACATCTACCCTCACAAAGGGAAACAACAAACGAATGCAAATTCTGGGACTAATCATTCCCCAAGAAAATCGCCCCTATCTCTCGCCCTAGAAGCACACGAGTTCTCTAAAAGAATTCCAATGCTGCTTAAGTGCGGGGGGTCCAAGAAAGACGGGGGATAAAACCTAATTAACAGTGCTATTGCGGAGAAAGCAAGCATGTTGTTTGCCTAACTAACTAATTATCGCACTGGTGGCAAAGGGCGGCGACTTGCTTATACAGAAGACCCCCTTTTACGAACAAGTAATGCAATCAAAGCCAGATTGGAACGCTGTTCAGAGCAGATAAGCTCCTTTCCCGACTAAAAAGTTTATTTTTGCGGTGGTCTTTTCGATTGTTCCCAATAAGGGGATTGAACGTATTTAGATTCATTTTATATTAGAGCCCCAGGTAGTTTTAAAGTAGTTTGGTAAGCCTTTCAGTTTTAATGGTACTATAGGTTTTGCTGAGGCTGGTAATGGTACTTATTGGAAAATATGCTTTAATTAAGATCGATTAATTATGGTGGCAGCTAATATAATATGATTGTTTACTATTTTTTAAGCTTGAATAGCAGTTTAGATATAATTTATATTCCAAATCCATATTTTATTGACTGACCGGTATTAAATATTTTTATATGAACGCTAAAGATATCATACATAAATATTAAAAATCTACATCTTCTTGCATCTCGAGTCTAATCTACATCTCGAGTCTTTGAAACTAATCCAAAATGACATTAAGATAATTGATAATTTGAATGTATTTGCTTGTCAACCTGATATCATTTTTGTTTACTATATAAAATAAAAAAATGTATATTAGTTTTTAAAATGAACTAACTTTAATTACCTTAATTGTCCGACCTACAAACTTTAATATTTATACACATAAACATTACTGGGAACTATAGGAATGCAATTGTCATAGCTTATTGAACAATAAAATATGTACGTTTCTCAAAGTTAGTAAAGATTTTAATTGAAAAAGTATGCTTGATAAAGTATTAAAAGTAATAATTAATTTTTAAAGAAATAAATTGAACATTTTTTTAATTAATTCGGTTGAACAAAAGTACCTGCAAATCTCGAGGAAAGCAAATACACATGAATTGAAAAAAATATAATAATATATTTAATTTGTCATCATTAGTAACATAATTAAACGTTCTTTTAAGTACGTTTACTCTTATGTAATTAAACAAAGTATTTTGCTAATTTTAGAAAAAATAATTTTTTGTTGAAAAATCAAAGAAAAATCTGTTTTAATTATGTAATTAAAATGCAAACACATAACAATGACTAATTTATCATCCCAATTAAGTAATTATGTCTTCATCGTAACTTTGAAAATAGTTTCAAGCAAAACATGCAAATATATTCTGAATCTTAATTAATTATACTTAATAGGCAGAAAATTAGTGCCCATTGATTTATGGCTTTCTCAACACCTTCTCTATATTATATATGCACATTTAATTAACACTTTGTTAAGCAATTATTTCAAAATTAGCAGTGGCTAATAGCTTCAAACTGAAGCAATTATACCTGTAGCTGAGTGTACATTTCTCGTTTTATTTTCATAATAATTTGTAAAAATAGATCCCACGATTTCTCAGCCGGTATGGTGTAGTGATTAGCGCGACTGGTTCCTATGCCGTTGGCCCAGGTTCGTTGCCGGGTATTAGGTCGTTTATTCACTCAGCTCTTCATCTTTCTGGGGTGGGTCTACAAATGAGTATCCAGATTGCTTAGGAATTTAACTGGGGGCTGGCTCATCGTCACATTAGTAACTTGGCCACACTCTCTAGTATAAGCACCTGAGGCCAAAAGACTGCAGAAACTAAGGAGTAGGCTCGAGCAAACTTAAGAACTTTAAACTGAAGCAATCCTACTTGTAGCAAAGTGATTATTTCTTATGTCGCCTCAGATATATCTTTGAAACTAGGTCCCGTAAGATCCCACCTCCCTAATTTTGGTGAATATACTAGAGATACGACGAACCACATCGCTTTTTGAACTGAAATTAAAAATCGAAACACATGCCTTTATCTCAGTCCAAAAACATGTACGTCTAATCTTGTTAAATAGATCATATTTTTTCTACTAAGAAATAGCTCTAAAATTGTGCATTTAATAAGTGGATGTCAATAGAATAAAATGTCTTTGAGTTAAATTGAGAAATAATAAAACCTTAAAATTTTGTTGATAAAAGATTTGCGTTTTTATTCAAACGATTATTTACCGTTGATATAAAATGCATAAATATGTATTCCTTTCATTTAGTTACAATACAGCAATATAAGTGATCCGGGTACTTTTTTAAGTACCAAGGATGCCCGCAGAGTATGTTTAAGAAACGTTTGATCTCTTAGGTTTTTCGTTTAATTGTGTGACATGAAAGTATATTCCTTCAAAACATTAAAAATGTATTTTGAAGAAAATGCTTTATTTTAATTTTTTTTAATTCGTCAAGTTATTGTTTGCTTTATATTTACTTAAACTTCTCATAAATGTGAAATAAAATCATTAAAAAACACTAGTTTAGGTTTAAATGCATACGCTTTTATTAAATTTATACAATAAGACATGGCAAGTTACTAAGTATTTTACAAACATTCTGTACTACTTACAACAATAAACTAATATTGGACAAACATATTTTTTATGTATTACACACAAGTTCTACAAATCACCACGCATAGCAATATTTCACTTCCAGAGACCATTAAAAAAATCCAATAATCTCCGCCCACCCATCTCCCAGATCGAGAAAGCAAAGCTACATCGCTTCTTTCAGAGTAAACAGAAAGAAATGATGCTTCGTATAAATATAAAAGAAAAATCGTGTTAGAGGGTGATATACAGGGCAAAAGAGGAAGAGATAGAAAATCCAAGTTATGAATTCCTCCGCGAAATGGCCACTTGTAGCAGAAAACGATCAACAGGGAAAATGTGTGCCACTTGTAGACTTGGCGTCTACGCCACTGGCGCCACTGGAAAAAAGCACAATAAGAGATCGCCCATTCTACAATATGAGGCATCTCTTGCATTTAAATCACGACGATAAATGAAGGGGTTAGCGGTCGTAAAAGCTTATCTTGGGGGTGCCTGGCAAGACGATATTTGGAGAGGTCGGTTGCCATTTAGAGAAAGGTTTTCTTATCTCTGATGCCCCCATTAGGGTCCGAGCACCGTTGAATGGGGTTTCTTGGAGAAATACGAGTATGGATGACCTAAAAAAAACCGATGGTTTAAGTATCGTGTTCTATTTGCGAGATTGCTGGAGATGAGCTGAGGGAGAGATCTGAAAGAAGTTTATATGAATTCATCGCTGTAGTTGGTTGAAATGAATAATGAATGGAAATTTATTGGATGTGTAGTTGCAAAAATTTTTAGAATAAATTTATTTCGGTATTTTTAACAACACACGCGTTTACTTAATTCATTATTTACTCGCTATTTATTAAGACTTGCAATTAGGGCGGAGTTTAAAAACTTTTTTCTATTTAGTTTTGCTCTAGTGTGGAAAATCTGTATGTTGGTAATTCCGTCCAAAAAAGCATGTGCTCAAGCAGCACGCAACCCAGCAAGTGGGACACAAGTCTTGGGCATAAATGGCAAAATTTTTCTCACCATCCCTATTTTGGTAACAGATTGACTAGTGGAATACATACGGATTTTGAAAATGGCTCAAATCTTTCCTCCGTAATTGCCACGTTTACTAAAAGATTCTCTGAAGGCCCAAATATTTTCAAATTTCTTTGACAAACTACACCGACCAAAACCAAAGACAGGCAACCACGAATAAGCAACCCTCCCTTACACATGTTCTACCTAAGAGTAGCAGGGCATAATGTGCTTTTCCCTTCGACCACATAACTAACGGGCCATCCAATCTCGCCACAAGATTCCAACCAAGACATGTTTTTCCTTTTAAAACTTCCAACTCCGTCTTTAAGGACCTCGAGACTTGCAAGATGGAGTTGCAACAATCGTGGAAACGCTAATGCGACCGAACGAGTCGAGTTGAGTTGTCGGCATCCTGCTTCTTCTGCTATTTCTGGGTGGAAGGCTCGTCATTAGGATAATGGCTGCGGGTCTTAGAACGGTTACGCGTTATTAATCCTTCTGGAATAAAGAAGGTGGGGGGGGGGGGGCGAGTTCGCGTTTTCTGGAATTAAATCGACGTTTTTGAATTATGTCTCCGGGTGGTGGCACATTTTCTTGTGTCACGCTTTCTGCCGAGTTAAATGGCCTCGTTGTTATAAAGGAGGATGTTTGGGCCGCTCTTTTTGAAAACATGGGTCTTTGATGACTGTTTATTGAAACACTTCAAAGGAGCTGTCGTCACTTTTATAGGGCAGGCATTATCGGAACTGTTTAAATAGGGTGCTTCGTTTATCTTTTGCGGTGCGATGTGTTTGTGAAAGGACTCGTATTGTGCTCTGAAATTGAGCCTGGGACGCGTAATTTAATATGTTGTGCCAGTCAATTCACAGGGAATGAATGCCATAAATTTGCATGGCTGAAGGAGTGTGGAAAGAGTTTGTGCATATTTATTATTTGCTGATTTTTTTCTCTTTATCGGGTTTTCTAGTTCGTTTTCGACCTTTCAAACCGAAAGCTTTAGAAAAGGTTTCAATAGTTACGACATAGTTCATTGAAGCTTGTATACTGCTGAATCGAATAAATTCTTTTTAGTGCAAATACTATAAACTTCCGCAAACAATAACATCGTTTTTCTTTCACAATTTCAAACAAAGTCAGTTATTGAATAGTAAATAGTATGCCTTTTTACACAAACGAATTAATAATTAATATTTATAAACCAGTTATTATTCCTCCACGCATAAAAGTTTTAAGACAAATAGACTTTCATTTTTGTTGCAGTACGTTTCAAAAATAATCTTCAAACTCATTAAAATTTTATGTTGGATATTTACAAGATAACAAAATAAACTCAAAATTATGTGTGAAATTAAATGTACTGCTTTTTTAAAATCTAGCATGACACAGAAACGTTCTAATTTACTATTCAGTTTTGAAGCAAACAAAGCAACTTAAATGAAAATATATTTCTGTATATAAATAATACTATATATTTATGTATATAATAATTCTAATTTTATGAAGCATACAAACTTTCTATAGTACTGAAATGATTGATCATATATGCAGACAAAAGCATCAATTATTAATGCAGATAAAGCCTGAAAGATTATGAAATATTGTATTATACTCACACACATATTTCTTGTTTCATATTTCTTACTAACGACCCATTTTTTAAAACCATTAACACTTTCCTTACCGAATAAAATATTTTACTTTAAGTTATGAAAGATTGTTTTTTATGTAACTTAATTAGTACTAGATAAATTTTTCTGCAGTAGGTTCTTCATTTCTTTTTTAATTAATTTATATAGATAAATTGGAACAGCAAACTTATCTTCGTGTGACAAACGTTCTGGCCAAAAATCGCTAATGAGTTAATGTATGTAAAGTTCTAAACAAAAAGAAGTATAAACTATAAAAATATCACTGTTCAAGTTAAATGCTACTGAACCACATCCCATCTCAGCAAATTCAGAACACAACTTACAAGATACAACAAACTAAAGTATCAATCCCAACTACATGCGTACGATCATTACAACAACATTCAGATATCTAGACATCATTCCCCTCCAAAAACGATATCACAACAGTCCTAAATACCTATCAGCGATACTTTTTGCCTACTTAAGCAGAATGTGGCCTGGAAAACATGACCGGATCATTATCTTTCGTTTCCGAGCAATTACAGGACGATAAGCTAAGAAGACTTAACCTCTGTTCTGCTCCCATGTTATCCCGAATAAATGCTACGGATGGGGGGGGGGGGAGAGTTGGTCATTTCTCACTGAGTTTATTACCACTTGGCAAAGTTTTCTGCTGAATCTGAGGATTAAGGGCAATTGGTGGTAATGCATGAAAGGGGCTATTGTTTGTTTAGGGTCTTGTTATTATAAATTTGGTTTGTATTTTTTAAACTTGGATAGTTATGTTTTTCATGCAATTAATATGCTAATTTAAAATAGTGTATTTAAATATTTAAAACAAAAATGTCCATCTGGTAGGTTTTCGTGAGCTGTGATATTTGAATAAAGTTTGTTGAGCCCCGAATAAAAATAGGTTTTACTTGAAACAAAAAAAATATTACCCAATTGAAAGAATTTTAAAAATTCAAAAAGTTTTGGCAAAATACTTCTACTTAATTCAGGACAACGCATGCATGACATAATTTTCGAAGATTATCGTTAAATTGAGTCAGTTTTTTGGTAACTAGAATAGATGCAGTGAATTGTGTAAGGTGTTCCCGTGTTAAAATTCACATCTGCCTTGTATAATAACCACCTTTCATCACCTACCAGAAAAGTGGTGAGAGACAAACTAACGTTATGTCCTATTTATAAGGACATAACGATAAGGACCATAAGATAATATAGAGTTTTATTCATTTAAAATAAATTTTCTTTTTTTTAATAATATAAATATTCTTTTTTTATAATATAAATAAATATTTGCATACTATGCAGATTGAAATCTTAATTTGTCTACTAGGGCATACTTTGCATAGTATAGTTCCAAAAGAATTCCAAAACTATTTTCCCTATATTTAACATGAAAAAATACACAAATATTAAAAAAAGGCAACTAAAGTTACAGCAAAAAAATAACAGCAACAATTAAAAAAAAACTTTCTTAATATTTTAGCAGTATTTTTTGTTCATAATATTTTTAAATGATCATCCAAACGAACGTGAAAAAATACTTACCGGCATTAAAAAAGTGTTTTTGAAAACTAAAGAATTAGTTGTATTGGACTCTTTTCAGAAAGGTGTATAAATAATAGGCTTTTCTTTGCAATTTTGAAAGGAAGGGCTGCCTAAAAAATGCTCCTTAAAAAAGCTTTCCTCACAAGATGATAGCCGAGGCCTGTTATTAAAAGTTCTTTTAATTTAAAGGCTGACGCACGCACGAACAATTTTCTCGTTCGTCTAAAATTGCTCGCTGTTATGCTTCCTACATAATTTTTACTCGTAAATAAACTTTTCTTCTGCGCTTTTTTTTTGTGTAATTATATGCTTTTTTTCAAGTATTGGAATAGTTTTTTTGAACCTTCACTTAAAACTTTGATGCTTTGTTAGACAATTTATTATTTTAGGTTTTTTGTTTGCCCTGTGTCTCTTCATAAAAAGAAAAGTCTTATTATAAAGTTATTTAAATCAAACCAAAATTTAACATTTTAAGTACTCTAGATACTATAATTTCAATGAAACTAAGTTATATATTCGTTTTTCTTTATTTAGTTACTTATTCATACATATTTAATTAAAAAAGAAATATATACATGTCAGTGGCTAAAAGATACTTAAAGTATCACGAACAAAACAAGGATTATATTTTATCAAAGCATTTGAGTGTAGTAGCATTGTATGTTTTGTACAATACTATAGTTATTAAACTTTTTAGATATATTGAGATTATCATTAGCTTTCGTAACATTAATCATCGCATTTAATGCCAATTATTGTTTAAGAATAACATACAAGCAAATATTGCTGCAACGTATACTAACGTATCATGCATACTAACATAAACGGACACTGAGTGTGCGCATAAACGAATTTTTCCCGAAAAGAGTAAAAAACTGAAAGAGAATCTAAATACATATGATGCTTTAGTTATTTCTATTTTTTACTTCTTAATGAAACACAATTGTTAAGGGGAATGGGCGCGCTGGACCGGGGGTCTCCAAAGCAAAGTGCATCAGTGTTAATCCAATGGCGAAAAAACTATTTTCTCTGTCACATTTCTCCGGCTGTATTGAATATTTTTACAAACGGGTTTTTTTTAATAATAAATGTAGATAACTTACAGGTCTCTATCTTCCCACTTTTTGAAATTGCTTCGAATATTTTGTGTAAAATTATTTAGTAAAAATTAAAAAAAAATATTCGAACCAATTTCAAACAAGTGGGAAGATAGAGACCTGTAAGTTATCTACATTTATTATTTAAAAAAACCCGTTTGTAAAAATATTCAATACAGCCGGAGAAATGTGGCAGAGAAAATAGTTTTTTCGCCATTGGATTAACACTGATGTACTTTGCTTTGGAGAACCCCAGTCCAGCGCGCCCATTCCCCATTAAGACATTCATATTTGTTGTTACATAAAATTTGTATATACTTTCAAGTAGGTTTTAATTTTTTTGACAAGTACATGTATGCATATGAGATTGGATATAAGAATTTTGGGTTATCGTTGATTTGCCATCAAGGAGATATACTTATGTTGAAAATTTTAGTTCTACATAGGGATTAACATATTCATTAAGTCATACATGCCCTGATTGGTATAAAAGTACGAGGATACGTATATTGTAAATTTGTGTTAAAATAAAACCAAAATATTTAAAAAAATAAATTTTATATATATATTTTTTGTCGTTCAAATGCAAAACGTTTTTATCGTACTTCATAAACCACGTTCAATAATTGTAAAACGCATAGTAATAAATGATGACTATATCAAGAATAATATTAACCAATAGGTAATCATATAATCAGTCTTGTAAGAAAAAGCTTGTTTCAGTGTAGAAGCATTGATATGAAAATAATGATAACGTCTTATAAAGTATTTCTTCAGTTATATTATTAGTTATGATACATTATTTAATTTAAATTAAAAAAACTTGTAATCAAATTTTTTAATTAAATTCAAATTTATACTTTCTACCACAATACTAAAAAAATGAGACCACAAAACAAAATTAATCACACACTACTCCACTGAAACACCTCGAATTTTATGGTAGACTTGTTTTGCTAAAAAAGCTATAAAGAAGATCCTTAATACAAGGATAGATGTGTCAAAGAAAATAAAACTTTGTTCTTGTTATGCGTTTTAAAATCTATGCGATTAAAATGCTCTTGTTTTCTTTTTTGGTTTCAAATGCGTTGTCTGATGATATTTCTTCACAACTTCTATTCAAACGAAAATGAAAAAATAATTTGTGGCTGTGTTTTTAAGTCCTTCGATTGGGATGCAACACCAACAGATAATATCAAAACATAACTGTTTAATCTTTATTTCAATATCTTTACACAAATTGTGGTTCAATATACACATGCAGAGTACGATGTTGCTGCGATATTACTTTAAAGCATCACTTGAACACCATTAAAAGCTCAAGTGCTCTACAAAACCCCTATAATTTACCATCGCAGTGTGATGATATAAGTGTTGCCATCACCCTGTGCTGTGAAATTACAATTAATGTAAAATTTATTGTATGGTACCGATGAAAAAGTTTGCTTCTCTGACAGTGATTGAATGCATGCTTTGTTAAATTTAGTTAGTAGTTCAGGTGACTCTGTACGTCGTGAAAACATCAATTTGCTGTTAAACAAACATTACAACACAGTGAAGCAAAAAGTAACCGCAAAATTCTTTAAATACTGTAACTGTAATTTTACAGTAAATGCTATGTCTCTACATAGCATTTACTGTAAAATTACGTTAATTAAATGCCGTGTTTCTGAATACTGTACTTTTACATAATTTTTTTATGGTCCAAATTTCTCTAGAATGACGTTAATCAGACCAATCTTAAAACAACTCTTAAACAACAAACAACACATCTTCAAAAATAACAATACCATAACCTTAAATGTGGATCCTTGAGCGATCTCCCCGCCTCAAAATGTCTTATCGCCCTTGTCTGTCCTTCGGCCTCCCCCGTTTTAATCATGGGCTTCTTTGCCGATATTCCACCCAATGTGGCGTGATGATTATGTAGAGGGGGAGGATCCCGTATTTATGGCTAGGGCTTTTGCTGACCAAGAGAGCGTGAAAGATCAAATTAGTGGGCGTAATTTAGGTGTGATAATGAAGGGTATTGGGGTATGAAGTTTTAAAAAGAAAAGTTTCGGTAAAAAGCTCAATGAGTTAAATATTGATTGGATTTTTTTATGTGTTGGGAATATTTAGTAAGAAGATATTACGATAAAAGTTTAATTGGAAATTACAGTTACGTTAATCCAAGTTTTATGAACTAAATTTTAAATTGTATATAGTTTCAAAAAGTTGCTAATACTCTTTCATCTTTAAAACGCGTTAGGTAATTATTTTTAAAATTTGTTTTTGTAAAACGGAATGTTAACTTAATACTGACTGAAACACTTACTAACCAATATTCCTTTGACTCAATTGTCTCTTTGAAATGCATCATTCAATAGAAATTTTCAATATATTCATTATCAGATTATTTAAACAAAACAAAACTAGTTTTTAAAGTAGTCATTTTAAATAACGTAAAAGTATCACCACATCACTACTTAATACTACATTACTTTAAAAAAAAATTGAAATCTACATTCTAAACAATAACAAAACTGTAGATAGTCATTTTTTAGTACACTGAACCAATGTAGATAAATAGTCCTGAAAACCTGCGATCTATGTATGAAAATCACCTAGAAACGCATATTTAATATTTATTTAGAAGTAATAAAATAACATGCATCAATCGAGTAAAAATACATTTTACATAAAATTTTTATAAAAGAAATATCGATACAGAGATAAAATAATTAGGTTTCTTTTTTAAAAAGATGTTTTCAAGAAAGATCAACCGAAAATATTTGCCTTACCGTCTTTTACAAACATCCCCGATGCACCATGTATTCAGAATAATTCACTTTAATATTTTTTTTTGGAAGATTTAGGATTCCGAAGTTTACATATCTCGATTGAGTTTGAAAATTCCTTTGAAATCAATTGAAGTGAAAAGAATTATTCGAAAGCAGGGCATAGAATTTTATTATTGAAATTCTCGCTCCACAAGAGAGTCGTCAGATACGAAATAATATTGTTCCAGAGAAAAAAAACAACACAAAACTAAAAACGCGGGCGTAAAACATGTTTTGATGGAGTATTAACACTCAGTTTTGAAGTAGTAGAAACGTGGGAAAAATAAAGCTCACCAGAAATAAATTTTGAAATATCCGAAAAAAGAAAAAAAGGTTGAATAAAAAAAATAAAGCGAAAACCCGACATTCCAATTTCCGCGAAACAGATATTTCCATTTCTGAAAACGACGAAGTGCTTGCTACTAGTGAAAAAAAAACTGTTTTCGATCCTCAAATTATTATTCCCGCATATCTCAGTCCGTTTTCATCTATTCATCCTATGCATTCTGGTTTTGGGTTTTCAGACACACAATGGGATAAATTATTTTATCGAACTACTCACGCAATTTTAGAAAAAACATAGTCAATACTTTTCACATTCATTTATAATGGAATATTTTTTCTTCCTAATTTTAGTTTTTGTTTTATCAGTTTCTGTCTAAATTATAGTTTTTATTTTATCTGTTTCTGCCTAAATTATGGTTTTTATTTACAACAAAAGAAGATCTTGTCCCGTGTTGTTGTGACTCACCATGTGTAAAGGATAAACATGCACTTCCCTCATGTTTTAAATATGCACTGATAGAATAACAAATTGTAATTTTATAGCGATCAGATTGAAAACTTTTGAAGATAAGATCTGGAACGAACAGACAAATTTACATTACGGTTAATATAGATTAAGCTGGCGAAATAATAGTACAATTATTTACCTTAAATTAAGTTTTTAATGTATAGTTTCTGTTTTCAAATCCATATAAAATGTAAACATATCAAGAGAAACATAAAAAACAAAAACTCGCAAAAATGATTTCTTCAAATAACGGAAGCTATAGGAGCAGTTTTGCGTTATTTCATTAGTTGATATCATTTTCTTTTATAACAAGGGAAACGTCTTAAGAACCAGTAAACTCAGGAACACTAATTATGTCGTCTTTTAGTACGATTCCAATGCAGTTACGCATTCACTTTTTAATTATCGGTAGAAAAAAACGTGTAGTAGTTGTAAGTAACCATATTTATGATTCTTACGCTAAGGACAGATAAATCCTTTAAGAGTAACATCCAACTTAATTCACAAAGAGTTAACACTCGTGACATTGCAATAACGTTAATGAAAGAGAAAAATAAACGAAATTCAACAAATAAATATTCTATGTATGGGGGATTCGAGAGAGATGTGTTTTTAAGGGATGAACATACAAAAATTTAAGAAACAAAAAAATATACTGAAATGACATTTAATTAATTCACAATGATTATATTAAAATGACAACAATTGATGTGTTTAATACCTTTTTTTAAAAAACGAATCTTAAAATTAGAACTTAGAAACTTAAAGATGTTTTGTCAATTTTACGAGTCACCAACTGCTAAGCATTTCATTTAAATATAAACAATTAGGTACACAACAATATCTTTTCGGTTGCTAAATTTTAGTGTCAAACTTTTACAACTTTATTTATACCATAATATCTTTGATCAAACCATAAAATTACACTTTTGAAAATCCCTTTTTTTCTATTTAGTGTAATAATAAGTATGTCAAAGATAAAAAATGTTATTAATAAAGATATTTTGTTAGAAGTTTTTACAGGGCAAATTTTGGTGGCTTTTTAAGGGACTAAAATGGAGCAATAAGCTAGCAAGTGCGGACACTTGCTAACTAATAAAAATCATACTTATTTTAATATAAATTAAAAAACTGGACATGTTAAACTACCTTATAATTTTTTTCTCAATATATTCTTTTAGCAACCTTTCATTTTCTTTAACACACCTTATCAATTCATTCTCATCATTTCTTAACAAACTCTCGTCTCATACAACAACATTACGCTGTCAACCCTCATCTCAAGTAATTACTCTAACAAATAACCAACACTTGATACCTTAACAATACGTGACTCGTTTCACTCTCTCACTGAAACCAGACAAGTTCATATTTCAGGAGATGCCGATTTTTATGCATGCCGCATTGATGAGGTTTTCCGATGTCTCCATGGTTACGGGGGATGCCTAACGAAGAAGATGCCGTGCACCCTCTCCGCATCCCCTTTTTGACAGAAAATGACAGCTCAAAAGATAACAAGGATGCGGGAGAGTAGAAAAAGATGAGGATGCTGGTGGATGGAATTCCGGCACAAGACGGAATGGGTTTGTGAGAAAATGATAAGGTATAAAAATACCTGTGCTGTAGCACAAGTTGGGATGGTTCCGCTGGTATTAAAAAGCAGATTGATATTGTTTATACTTAAAAACATTTAGTAGTCTTAGTCAGTTACTTATCTAAAGTAAATCTTACTACAACCAGTTTCTATGGGCTGAAAAAGTGTTAATAATTTAAAAAATAATATTGATAAAATTCAGTTAATATTTTTCCAGAAGTAATTAAACACTCGAACAAGTCTTGTTTTGAAAAATATATTTTGAATTATGTTTGTTACTGATTTAATGAAAAATTAATTTTTTATGCTTAACCTTTTAAGTACGAGATCACAACTACAACGAAATATTAAAAAGGGACTTGTCAAGTTTCATTTAACGTCAAGTAACTTATGTTACACTTGTGGTTTCATATGTATAAACAAGTAGGTTTGTTACAGAATCTGTCACTTAAATCGCTTCCACACAACATTTGTGCTCAACAGGAAACAAACTATTTATACACCTCAGAAACCAAAAAAAGCCGCCAAACAGAGCCTTTAGCTAGTTGTAATTAAACATTTAAACGATAAAATTAATTATTATCATTAATCTTCTTTCTCAGATTTAATAATTAGACTTTATCGTTTGCTAAATAAAGTTCGAAGAATTATAATGTAATCTTTTTTAATAAATATCTTTGTGTCGCCACAATTTCCAATTTACATTTCTTTCGAAAATTCAGTTATTTATCGTTTGTTAAATTAATTTACATTTCGAAAAATATATAATTAGTGCAATTGATGCTTCAAAAATAAAAGCGAAACTTTGCATATTTTTTATGCCAAGTTAGAATTTAAATTTTTTAATGAAATTTGGCAATGAGTACCTAATCTGATTTTGATTTGCTGTCTTTCAATTGTACGTATTCCACACTTGTCTGTGGGACTTGTGGTTCTTTCTGTGAAAGTGGGTGACAGACGGACGGACTGAACGATTATAATACCTTCCACTTTTTACGTTATAAACGTAGTGTGGAAGCTAAAAGTATAATTGTAACCCACATGCTGAAGCCTTATTTGTAGAACGTGTTAAACCCGTCCTATTGTAATTTAAAAGACTTACAATTGTTGCTTACAATTTTGCTGTTTTTGATGACTAGTTAAATTTAAAAAAATACTTGATACAAAACATAGTCAATTTTTATACACGAGCAATCATTACAAAAAAAAATTCACGTGAAAGAACAATACAATCCCAAGCCTCCACCATTTATCGATTAAACGAATCTCTCGCTCGTGGTGCAGTTTCCCGCCTTCCCTTAACTCTCTCACGGCCCATAAAGCATCTTCCTTCCGCCCTCTTCCTTGGATTTCCCTTGGCGAGAAACTGCTGCTGGAAGCCACCAACTCCCGTAATTAGTTGAAATGAATTAAACCAATTACTGGACTCATCTTGAAACACCTTTAGAGTAATGACACTCTTAATCAAAACGATACGAGGTGGTCACGTACTCAAAAGGTTGGTTTGTTACAGAATCTGTCACTTAAAGCGGTTCCACACAACATTTGTGCCCAACAGTAAACACTATTTATACACCACAGACAGAAATTCTCCAAACAGCGCCTTTAGCTAGTTGTAATTCCAAAATTAAATTACCAACTCGCCCTACGAAGACCTTTATGAGGACCACTGTCTGCAGATCGCTGGGGCGGTCTATGAGACCTTTGGTCCTATATAGTCTCTATCCATGGACACGACATCATCATCATCAATTCCAAAATTAAAAAGATCCAGCAAACACTATCAAAGCAAAAGGGATAAAGACGACGATTGAGTCTTATACAGGAGAAGGCTTGGTCTACGCTTTCACTGATGGATCATCGGACGAGACCTTGACTGACGGTGGAGCCGGCATCAATTTCATCTTTGCAAATGGCACCATTAAAAAACATAAAATTGGTGCGGGAAAAATAGCTTCCAACTTCACCTGTGAGCTCCTGACAATACAAAAGGCAATAGAGCTATACCTTGACCTTTTAGATGAGGAAAAAGATGAGGGATTACTAATTTTAAGCGATTGCAAAGCTGCCTTGCAAGTTATCAAAAAGAAACAGACAAAGATGATCGCGGCTATACATGATGGAATGTTTCAAATCTCAAATTTGAACAAGAAATGCATTTTGCAGTGGATTCCAGCCCACGTTGGTATCGACGGTAACGAGTCGGCTGATATACTGGCAAAAGAAGCAAGAAAACTCAACAATGACGTTCTTCCAACCCCTCTTAATGACATCACTCAGTGGCCAAAGCAATTTAACAGCAAAGAGTTAAAATTAACACCAATTTGAGTAAACCACCAATAGGTAACTGCACCACCCTAACTAGATTAGCAGGCCACTTCAAAGGGATGGAAATCCAAAAAGATGGAACTAGAAAATACTCCAGCTGCAGAAACTGCCCCGACTCGGAACTAGATCCAAAACATATTTTCTCTTGTCCAGCCATCCTGGCAAAATTGCAGCAAATCACCAACTCGCCCTACGAAGACCTTAATGAGGACCACTGTCTGCAGATCGCTGAATCGCTGAAGCGGTCTATGAGACCTTTGGTCCCATATAATCTCTATCCATGGACACGACATCATCATCATCAATTCCAAAATTAACTATTTTCTTTAATCTTCTTTTGCAGATTTAATAATTAATCTTTATCGTTTGCCAATTTTTTTTGAAGTTCGAAGAATAATGATATATTTTTTTAATAAATATTTTTAGTAGCCACCAGTTTACAGTTCGAAAAATAAATTAATAAATTTGATGCGTTAAAAATAAAAGCGAAACTTTGCATATTCTTTAGGCAAAGCTAGAATTCTTTATGCATCTTTCTTCATACATATATAATAAACCACCAAAAGAACTTTATTGTGATATTACAACAATCACATAAATAAATAAATATTCTTTCAAAAGTTTTTTATTTTAAATAAAAATAAATTTTTTTGTATGTTTAGCGAAATGACAGCAGTGAAAATATTGAATAAATAAATTTGGCTAGTTTCATTTAAATTTTATTTCGAAAATTCAATAATTATTATTTATCGTTTGCAAAAATTAATCTATATTTTAAAGAATAAATATGCAATATTCCTCGCTTTTAAATAGAATGAAAGTATTTCATATCAACAAACGAAGAATCTCGTAGAAAAATATGTGTGACGTCATTTCAAACTGATCGATGTCGCAAAAATAAATTTATTTTAATTTATTGTCTAAAAGAATTAAATCTTCTCAAGCGATTGTTGCGAATGGCAATGGTGATTTAATTCTAATAATACATGCTAAATTTGGCTAGTTTCATTTATTTTATTTCGAAAATTCAATAATTATTATTTATCGTTTGCAAAAATTAATTTATATTTCAAAGAATAAATATGTAATATTCCTCGCTTTTATATAATTAAAATATTTCATATCAACGTACAAAGAATCTCGTAGTGAAATATATTTGACATCATTTCAAACTGATCGATGTCGCAAAAATTAATTTATTTTAATTTATTGTCTAAAAGAATTAAAGTTTCTCGAGCGATTGTTGCGATGGCAATGGTGATTTAATTCTAATAAAAATGGCTTCCTATGCTTTTTAAATGAGCATTAAATTTTGCAGTTTTTTTTAAATAATTGAAGTACTTCGAATTCGAATTCTACTCTGAAATTTTCAATGTTTTCTAATTTCGATGCGCTGAATTTTTTGACGTATCACACTTGTCCGTAACTTTTGTAGTTTGGGCTATGAAAGTGGGTGACGGAGAGACAGACGGACTGAACGATTATAATACCTTCCACTTTTTACGTTATAAACGTAAAGTGGAAGCTAAAATGGACATGCGATTCCGTTTTATAAACTAAGTTAGAGTCTCTCGATATCAACTTTTATTAATAGATATAGAGTCACGACAACTAGTCAATTGTTGGGCTCATTGAAAGCCCATACATTGATCTCGCTTAAATTTAACAAAAGTACTATGTAGAATTGTCAATTATTAATTTGAAGGATACAATTGCAAAACTCACGTTGTCCAAGCATAACTATGATTTTGGGTCCGATCCTTGCAACAGCGACTTTTGGTAATGATAAATTCAATTGAACAAAGTCGCCAATGAACGCGCAGAACCCTATATATAAGATATACTTTGGAGAATGGGTGTTTTGCAAATATAGTTTTCAATAAAGTTATTTTAATTTATCAATATTAAGTTTATTCTTATTTAATTCTTTGATTAATTAAATAAATTGGAGTATGTAAATAATTTCGTTATTTCAACATGATTTATTTTGCATAAATCTAATTGACATGTATCAATCTGCAGATATATAAATAAAGAATCGATTATTTTACAAACAGTGATCAATGTTTTTTACCTTTTGCATCATTCAATCTTGTTATGTTTATTCAATCTGAAAATTCAAAAAATATAGTTACAAAGTGTTTCGTTTGTTTACTTTTAAGCACTTGTGCGTTACATTCGATCTGTTTCATCGTTGGAACAAATTAAATATATCAAAAGCCAGTTAGAAATTGTTGTTTGTATTTTTAATTTTTATCGTTTTTCATCGTCGAAAAATTTACTATAAAGAAGAAATGTAACTTAGATCACCTTAAGAAATGTGTATGCTTTTGTTATTCTACATGGTTTATTGTTAATCCAATTTTTGAACCCAAATAATTTAAATGCTTAGGAAATTGTTTTATTTTATCTTTTTTTTTATGAAATATCATAAATTTTTTTTTAAGTTACAAAAAAAATTTATTTCATGATGAAACTGGGAAACAAGGTTTGATATTTTGTATACATAATTAGGAATAAATTTAGGGAAAATAATGCAGAATTTATTCACAACAAAATGCTTGTACATATAACGAAGTAATTTAAACTTTTGATTAAAATATATAATGGGAATTAATGCTATATATTTTTTATATTTAAAAAAATACTTACTAAACTAACTGAACCAGCAAGATCAAGCGGTTAATAACCATAGTAAACCTGGGGAAAATACAGCTTCAGAAAAAAATTGCTTCACTTCTTCATGTTAATCGTAGGAGGAGGGGATCATTTTATTTTCTGCGACTGTATCTTAAGCATAAGGTGATTCAACAAAAAGATAACATTATTTTCATCCGAGTGAATGTTATCGCATCTTTCAATGTGATTGCGCCTTGTCATAATGTAATAAAGTACTACACGACAACTTCATCCATAATAAATTTCCCTTTGTCGTTACCGGTAATCCTGGACGAGACATCAGGATCAACCCAAGCAGAACCGATACACAACAAACGGAAAATATATTTCCGGCTAAGACAACTAAAAATACGATGAGATTCCTCCATTATTAATGGAGACAGCGGTAAGTAACTTTATATCACAGCACAGACTTCCTGCTGTAACTCCCTTTAAAATCTCGAAATAAATACATCCAGATTAGCCCATCTCGCAACAATTCTCCTTGCCAATATTCTTAAAGTTAAGCCCGGTGCTTTGATAAGGGGTGTCCATAGGAAATGGGACTCGGTAATCATTTCCAGGGGAAAACGCATCGACGGCTGATACGGTTAATCCTGTTTTCCATCACCCCTTTTCCCGTTTCCTGTTTTTGGATATCTTTATTATCTGGGAGTCATATTTTAACTTGGGGAAGCCGCATGGGACATTCCGGGATTTGTTAGGCAATGATACAATGGCCTCGTAGGGATATGGGTTGAAGTTTGTTATTGTTTGTAAATATGAGCTATTGCAAAAGGGAAGTATCGGAATGAAATGTTGATAACTGGTAATCTATAAATTATTATATAGCATGCAATTTTATCTCCTTCCTTTACACTGAGTAACAATAATGCAGATCTCACTTTGTAGTGAAGTACGTGTACTTGAAATATATCAGATATATTAGAATCAAAGTTTTATAACATTATGACGTCATTCTAAACTGACATATATTGCAAAAAATAACAATTATTTTTATTAGTTTTTTTAAAATGAGTTTTAAGAAATTATGTAGTTCTATTTAATTTAAGCTTCGATTTTTATAAATGGAGATCTATACATAATTTTTTCGATATTGTAAGCAAATATTTTTAGTCATGTAAATACGTATATTATGCGCGTACAACAGAAGAAAGAATGCTAGTCATAAAAGTAAATATCCATAGAAAACCTCCTTTCATAATTGTTACAATTATTAGCATACATAAGGAATCTAATTTAAATATATTCGAGTTAAACAAGAGAATACTTTGTATAAGCACTGTCAGTTATATAAATAAAAAATCTTTTTTTTTCTTATCTACGAGAGGTTTTAACACATTCTTCATGACATTATCTTCCATGCCTCAGGCGTTGAAACAAAAAACATTATCTGCAACGCCATCTATCGTCACTGCAGGTGTTTTTCTGACTTTTTAACTTTTAAAATATGACACTTTGTTCAAGAGATGTAAAAAATAAAGTTTCGAAAAATGGAACGACAAAATGTCATTTCGCTGGTTACATATTCTTTCATTTCTATTTATAGAAACCTCGTTTATGGATTCTGGTTTTTTTTAAAGAAGAGACAAAAATTCAAAACCAGATGCTACCTGTCGAATCCGATGAATATGTATGGTGGCAAAAACCACATTTTTCTTCCCATAAAAGAATAGTCGCATTTTTTTACTACTTAAAATTCAAAAATCTATCGCCTAAATGCATTTTCTTATGTATTCAAATTTTACATTTAAATTGTTTTTGACTTTAAAGTTGTCTTACGTTTTTTTTCTATTTTAAAAAAGTTTTTACAAAAAGATGAATGAAGATTGACAGCGTTTTATCCTTTTTTATATTTGATTATAAAAACACATTTTTTAATTTTATGAAGCATTATTAAAACATGAAAATATACAGTACAGCTGGATATATACTCAAAAAGAGAAAGTTATGTTCACATTTTGGTTACAAAGCATTGTTTTTTTTTACTCAAGAGGATAAAAAATTTCTATTAACCGTGATTTTTGATTATATAATGTAAATGAGATACGTGAGAGACAAAAATAATTTAATACTTAAATAGACGCCTGTGACTTCGGATTAACTAAGACGTGCCTTAAATTTTTCGGTATTATAATAGCCTAATAAAGTTTTTTAATGGTATTAATTGGAAATTACATTATATATTTTGCAACAGTGTTTAATTATCCAAAGCGTAAAAAAATTAGTTTAAATTTATTTTAACGTCAAAGAAAACTCTAAAAGTAAAAAGTTCGGTAAATGTATGCATTTACTTTGGAATTTTATAGAGCTGTAAAATAACCACCTACTGTATTACTCAAAAACCATATTCCAGAAAGTACATTTTAAGCGTGTCATGCACCTAACACTTTAAACTAAAAACGAAACATCTCCAGCAAACGCTGCAAAAAAAAATCCTAAATAGTTGCATATAAAAGATTTAGACACAAAACTAGCATAAAGACCACTCGAAAAAGGGCGAAAGGTTATAGGACCAGTGCAGAAACTGCTATAAATGCCTCAAAGGACCCTGGAAGAATTTACGACTGGTACCTAGAAAACAGGAGCTTAACTCTAAGGAACAGAAACATTTAATATGTTTCAGAAACAAAATAGTTTATCTCTGTTCTTGTATAATTTTGCAATCACTTTTATTTTTCTTTGATTAGGAATTTATTTTTTTCGGACGGAATTAAACATTATAAATTTTTATAAATTACACATAGTCCATGCGGCTTCAAGGCAATAGTTTAAAATCTTTGTTTCAAGGTTATAACTTGAAAATGGTAAATCTATTAAGATGAGCTGTGAATTGCGCGTCTGTATAAAAATACTTTAATACAACAATATGTTTCACTTCATGCAGGAAATTGACATAACTAAACCAAAAAAACTCATCAAAGATCTCTAATACTACTCAGCGTTGATTGAGGTTATTCTTAATGTAGGGTGACCTGACATACTGCATTTGTCAGTATTGTTTAGTTTTTCACCTTCCTTGCTTCAAAAAGTTTGCAAATATTCTACAGTTAAAGTTTTATTGTTTTTTTAAACAAAAACAACGTAAACAAAATATGATTTCTGAAAATTGAATGGTGACTTCATAGTCGAAAAGCTAATCACTGAAACAAATCTGGTCACTCTACCTTAATGTTTTGTCTACACGTCGGAAAGAAGAAAAGCTGATTCGTCGAATTTTGAGTAAAAAAAATCTACACTTGCGTCAAAAGTTTTTCCTGGAAAACCATATGCTTGCTTATTAGTAACTTTTATTGCGTTAAGTGAGATTAATATAAAATAAATAACCTCAAAATAACCCTGTACAGTTCAGATGATTTTTAACAATCAAAAATCACCAATTTGTATCTATTAAAAAGAACATATATAAAATGAGGGATATGTTTTTTCTTTGACATGTGAACTTCTGCCCCTTACGAGCAGGTTGGCCGTTTTACCTGAATGCCGTAAAAAGGGGCATAAACAGCAAATTTATGGTTGTAAATGGAAACGACGGAAAAATCTGCCTGTAAAGAGAAAATACAGGTCCGATCAATGAAGACGCGATCCAGGAATTTATTACGTTTGGTACAGCAGTAAAGACTCCGCTTTCCCATTTCCAGGAATTTCAGTGGCACTAATATTGAAGACTGCAGTTCCTTTGGAGTGTTTATTATTGAGTTTATGAAGAGAGTTTTTTCTTTCGTAAATTAAAATATCTCTTGTATGATTTTTTACGTATTGAAGAAAATAATGTTACAAAATAAATTTTGCACTATATAAAGTTCAAAATGAAGGCTTGAAAAATGAAAAAAAAATAGATGGTTTAAATAAAAGCTTGAATCTTGATTTTTCATGCTTGTGATACATTTCAAAATACGTAATATAATGCAGATTACAGCATTTTTTTAGGAGCATGGAAGGCAAACACACAATTTTTCAATTAGAAAATATTTTACTCCAGATAATATAGCATTTGTTATTAAAATATTTTACATTTTACATAAGCATGCTTCAATTTTAAAATCCGCAATTAAATATGATAAAACCTCAGATATTCCAAATATACATTAAACAAAACAATATATATATATATATATATATATATATATATATATATATATATATATATATATATATATATATTATATATATATATATATATATATATATATTATATATATATATATATATATATATATATATATATATATATATATATATATATATATATATATATAATATATATATATATATATATATATATATATATATATATATATATATATATATATATATATATATATATATATATATATATATATATATATATATATATATATATATAGTACACATAAAGCAATTGAAAAAATATATAACATACCAATACATAATACAAAAAGAGAGAATCTTACCAACTGGCGCTAAAGCTGCCATAATCAGTAAAAAACATAATAACGAATACAAAAACAAAAAAGTAAAACAAAAAAATGAAAAAGGATATGGAAAGAACCATAAATAGTGGGAAAGGCCATTTCATCAGGAGGTAAAGACCTTACGACACTATTAAAAAAAACAATACACTTTTCTGTATTGGGATGGACAAGAGTCAAATAAAAAAATCCCAATTTTACCCCGAAGTGTACTGTGGAATTTCCAGAAGAGAATTAAAAACAAAATCAAAATTAAAAAACAAAATCAAAAACATAAAGACAAACTTACATAAAGCAGATGAAGCGAACAGAAAACAACACGAAACTTTGAAGCCAACCGCTTCTCACAAAATCCGAACTAAAACTTAGGTGAAACGATAGACAGTTACAGTGTGGAAAATAAGTGCGGTGAAGGAGAAAAAAATATGACTATGAGTAAAAATTTAGTGACGTCACAAAGAAAATTATTGCAGATACTTCTTTATAAATTTTGGAGGGAAATTGTTGTTGATAAGTGTACGATGGAGGTCAAGTTTTTGGGAATTTTTAAAGTTATTGATGTTGCAGATGATATTAATGCGATGTAGGTGGTTTATAATGCAATTTCTATAGACTTTAACAGAAAGATTAGAATTCCATAGAATAAGTCGAATAACATCAAAATGAAAGTCATTACGTTTATCATAAATGTTGGTATTGGCAGAGTTATCTGAGATCTGAATTTGTAAGTCTAAGAATTGTAATGAAGAAGTGGAGCTATTGGTTTTCTTAAGAAGAAGTTCTGATGGGTAAATTTTTTTGCCAAAAGGTGTGTAAAATCAGGATAATCAAAAAAAATTAGGTCATCAACAAATCGGAAGGCAGTGAAATTTAAAAGAGTGTAGTTTTTCTCAAACCAGTGTAAAAATAAATTAGCAAGGAACTCCTCCATTAAATTTCCCTATATTACCATCACTCCAAAATTCCACAAAACCCCTTTAGCTTTTCGCTTTATAACCTGTGGTTCCAACACTTACATCAATAAACCTGGTGATATCTTTTTTAATTTGCTGAACAAACTTTACAATTTTATTATCGGTGAAGGCTTTACTTGGATTATTAACAACAATAAACCTGTTTTAGAACACTTGCATAACAAGAATATTCATTCAGTTTGACACTTTTGACTTTAAAGATTTATTTTCTAGCCTACCTTTATTTCACCTAAAAGACGTCCTCACTGCTTATTATAATGATTACAATAGTATATTAAATATTAGTCAGGAATATTGGAATAAACTAATTAATTTTTTTGCATTTTTAATAATTTTATTTTACAATAGTGAACAAATCTACCAACAAGTTAATGGAATACCACAAGGTAGTTCCTTTTCAACTATCCTTGCTAATTTATTTTTTACATTTGGTTTTGAGAAAAACTACACTCTTTTAAATTTCACTGCCTTCCGATTTGTTGATGACCTAATTGTTTTTGATTATCCTGATTTTACACACCTTTGGCACAAAATTTACCATCAGAACTTCTTTTTAAGAAAACCAATAGCTCCACTTCTTCATTACAATTCTTAGACTTACAAATTCAGATCTCAGATAACTCTGCCAATACCAACATTTATGAAAACGTAATGACTTTCATTTTGATGTTATTCGACTTTATTCCATGGAATTCTAATCTTTCTTAAAGTCTATAGAAATTGCATTATAAACCACCTACATCGCATTAATATCATCTGCAACATCAATAAACTTTAAAAATTCCCAAAAACTTGACCTCCATCGTACACTTATCAACAACAATTTCCCTCCAAAATTTAAAAGAAGTATCTGCAATAATCTTCTTTGTGACGTCACTAAATTTTTACTCATAGTCATTTTTTTTCTCCTTCACCGCACTTATTTTCCACACTGTAACTGTCTATCGTTTCACCTAAGTTTTAGTTCGGTTTTTTGTGAGAAGCGGTTGGCTTCAAAGTTTCGTGTTGTTTTTCTATTCGCTTCATCTGCTTTATGTAAGTTTGTCTTTATGTTTTTTTGATTTTGTTTTTTAATTTTGATTTTTTTTTTTAAATTCTCTTCTGGAAATTCCACAGTACACTTCGGGGTAAAATTGGGATTTTTTTATTTGACTCTTGTCCATCCCAATACAGAAAAGTGTATTGTTTTTTTTAATAGTGTCGTAAGGTCTTTACCTCCTGATGAAATGTCCTTTCCCACTATTTATGGTTTCTTTCCATTCCCTTTTCATTTTTTTGTTTTACTTTGTTTTATTTTTGTATTCGTTATATATATATATATAAAATATATATATATATATATATATATATATATATATATATATATATATATATATATATATATAATATATATAAAAATATATATATATATATATATATATATATAATATATATATATATATATATATATATATATAGTATATATATATATATATATATAATATATATATATATATATATTTTATATTATTATATATTTTATATATATATATTTATATTATATAATATATATATATATATATTATATATATATATATATATATATATATATAATTATATATATATATATATATATATAATATATATATATATATATATATATATATATATATATATATTATATATATATATATATATATATATAAATGAGACGACAATATTCCCACTATTAAAATCCCTTTCAATATTAAATCATACACCTTTGTCAATCTACTTAATCATACAAACGTTGTCAACCTAACTGGATTTTGATGAATTTTGTTATCCTAATACTCGAAAATTAACAGCTCCCTTTTCTGGTCCATATGTAATTCAAAAACAATTAAGTGATGTAAATTATGAAATTGATATCTAAAACAAATTAACTAAATCCAATGAAATTGTTCATATTTCTAAATTACTCCATATTCGGCTCCTGAAGACCTTAAAACTTTCACATGAACAATAAATTTTTAAAATGAAGCCATAACACAATAAGATACAAGTATAACTTACACTTTTGTTTCCCACACTGGTCAAGATATGTTGAATTTTCATGAGTAACCTTTTATTTTTCCATATAATGTATGATTGTTTTACCCTCCTATTGCGTCCTATTATAACAAAATCTGTTGTTGATACCCCAACTAGAGTAAAATTTTAATGTGATTGTAAAGATTATTTTAAAACCAATTCTATGTTTATAAAAGAACACTCCTGAAAGAAAGAAGACCGAACTATTTTCAAATGAATGGAAAGACAACCCTATCCGAGTTAGAACTTTGTGTGTTGACTGATTCAATAGTGATTCGAACCACAGTGGATCTGAATTTCTTCTGTTTGTTTTCCCCCATTGTTGCGTCAGTTTCCCACCATACAAAGGAAACTCTATACTCATGGCTCATCGACTACCCAAGATAATTCCAAAAACCAAATCCAATGATTTAATGACAGTGCACTGAACAACCACAATGGTTATATGAACTTTATGTGGGCCCACACCAACAAAACCTTTTTTACAATGTGATGTTTGAATTTTGATAAGTTACATGTGAATATTTCCCCGTTTTTGTTTTTTACGCCTCCCTTTTCCACCGCTCCCCTGACCCAGTTTTTTGCAGTATTATAATTTTTTTCCAGGCTTTTTACCAACTTCCCCTTTTCCATAACAATCTGTAGTACAGGTTTGTTCCCTAGTTTTTTTGGTCACACCGTCATTCCACAACTTCCCCCGTTTTTTTTTTGAGGAAACCTCCACTGCGATTTCTGGCTTAGGGATATGTGACTTCTCGTTCACTTTCTCTACCTCAGTATCTAATTATAAAATGATTTGTGTTGAAATGCACACGGTGTGGCCTCAAGATTTTTTGAACGTCCACATCAGTGGTCAAGATCACTCATGTCGACATTTTACTAGCTTTCCCCCTCGACGGCTTTGCTAGGCAGGCTCTTCCACTTGTTTTGGCACAGCAAGTTCAAATTTTTCACCTGAAAACCTGCCAGGTTTTCAAAATTTTTAGTGTTTTCCAGAAAAATAGCTTTTTGGGCTGCAATTCCATGTGCAGTTTTTCCTTTTTTTTTTCTTTACATGTGTAGTAGCCGGCCGCCAATTTTGTATTTTGGTTGAATTTTTATACAATTTATGCCAGTATTTTATGTTATTTTGTCCATTTCCACAAATGTCTTTATTCGATAGTTTACAAGTGTATTATTGTTCGTATAGTCTTTGCCATTTACTTTTTATGTTCTTCCCTATGTCAACTGTTTACCATTTTGTGTACTTTCCTTTGTACTATTTCCATTGAATTTTGTTTTCATATGTTGCTATGATGTAACATTGTGGCAGTGGCTGATCACGTGCATTCCATTTCGATTCCATTTTAAGCTTTTGGCCTGCAACTGGTGGTCTGATCACCCATTAGTTGGTCCCAAAGATCCTTTATACCAAATTTTCCCTCACCAAAGTAATTTTTTTTTCTCCCTTTCGTCCATTTTCCTCTTCCTCCTGGTGCACCTTTGCGGAGGGGGAAATGAGACGACAATATTCCCACTATTAAAATACCTTCAATATTAAAATCATACACCTTTGTCAATCTACTTATCATACAACGTTGTCAACCTAACTGGATTTTATCTTGACACGTACGTACAAAAAGCGCTTGCTCAGCACGGTTCTCACGAGAATGTATAAACACCAGTCTATCTTTATAGCTAAATTAAAACTAACAGATTATCAGTCATTTAAATGCAAACAATACCACGCTAAAATTAAACAGACCATTTCTAGAGTAGTTTTATTGCGCTTTGAAACTCTCCAAAGGACTCCCTAATTGCACCCCTCCGCAGCCCCCTTTATGAACTGGACACTACTGCATCTGCCTGCCTTTTGAATACTTCTCATCTACCTTCCCGGGGTCTACTTCCAAGAACCATTATATACCGGCTCCAAGACCTGGCCCCAGATGTTATGCGTTACCACTGTCCCTGTGGTAGTACTACGCGTGTAATGTGTATGCAAACCAAAATCACCGGATTTCAATTACCTCCCGCAGACGATTCAAGAGACTGGAGTTCAGTAGTTTGTGCGCTGCTGCGGACAAAAGGGGTAGGCGCCATTTGCGTCTTTTGTGGCTGTCCGTGTCTGTGGCAGTAAGGTTTCGCTTGTGGTGGTTTCGCTTTTGAATGGTGATGTCATTCAGGTGGTAATCCCAGAAATACCATTGTTTCGGAACTCTGCAAACGTGATCAAGTAAATATAGAGGTAGATGACAATTCACTTTTGACTTTTGGAATAAGTTGGGGTTTCTGAATATGGGGAGTGGTTGCCATTGTACTCTGTGAAGAGTCAGAAATAAAGAGTTTGATTTATTCTGGAATTATTTATTTTGGACTGCTAATATTTAACCCTGATGGTGATTTAGAACCCAAATAATCATTTGAATAAATATGGTAAATGAACTTCAATTTTAAAGACATGCACATAAACATAGTTAATATGTAAACATCCTAATTATTTTCATATTTTCTCTTTAAAAACTTTTTTCTCAAATATGAAATACAATCGTTGACCCTCCAGTTATTTTGCCATCAATGATGGCATTTATTGTCTAGCATTCAACGAGTACTGAATCTCTGATGCCTCTTTCAAAATGCAAATGCCAATTCATATCTATTAAATAATCCTAAGCAACCACTCCCTTTCCTTGAGAAATACATTTTCAAAAGCACTCTCGGTCTCCTTTTAAAAGTATAGATGACTAGATATTCGTCACTTAGTTCTCAAACGCACTCTGGTAACCACACGGCATTTACTTTACGTTCCATGAAAGGTATTTTCTTTCTTTTTACGGAACATATGCTCCCGAGGGTGCAATTCGAGTATTGTCCGCCCTCCCTCCATACTCATCCATTTCAGTTTCTGATCCACTTTATCTATTTTTTCCTAAGACTATGGGAGCTTTTTATAGTGTAGAAGAGTTCAATCGACGCTCCCAAGAAACACAGCGAATGCCGCGGAGACTCGTGCGTTGTTGAAGATATATGTACACTGGAGGGAGTTTTTTTTATTGGTACATAATGGAGTAAGATAATAAACTTCGATGTAGAAGTATAATGTAGATGTAAAAGATCTCTCTTAACGTTTATGTAATCTTTGAAAACGAATCGACGAACAAAACGCATTAGCAAATTTTTAATTTAAATTGTATTTATAACAGATCAATTTATTTATTATTCAAGCAACAAAACACAACACTGGTGGAATATGCAAAAGAATAATGTGAATTGCACCTTGAAATAATTTTACGAATACTTTGAAATCGAACTTTCCTTTAAATGATATTAAAAAATCAGGAAATTTAGAAAGAGAATCTATAATATGAATCTATGTTTCACAATTTAATTTGTTAGTTCATATGATCAAATATACTGAAATAGAATTTTTCCTAGAGTGCTATTCATTTTAAAATTCGATTAACAAAATTCCTATAACTTTTAGAAAATCTTTTTCACGATTTAGCTTTTAAAGTCAAATAATATGAAACGTTTGGTTATTTTCATAAGTGAAACCACTCTAATAGATATATAATGTAAGTTTGAACTCGAACGAACTTTACAAAACTACCTCGGTCGTAACTTATATTATAAACTAAACTCAAGTCTAGACTTTCTCAATTACATAAATTGAAAAAGACCGCCAACAAAGTAAATAAAATAGTTGAAAACTATTGCGAAGCCTCACCAATTTTTCAATACAATACATCATTACCAAAAACCTCATTTACCATCGAATATTTCAGCATCTCTCTTAAAACGAAGGAATTCAGAGAGAAAAAAAATTTCCATTTTCTATAGAAACACTTCAACAAACGGAAAACTGGAAAAAAAATCGAGTACTTATCACCTTCTACAGAAACTAGAGGACGAAAGTCTTAAAGAAAAAAACTTTATATATTCTTATCTTTTCACATATTCTTCCCTGCGAACCTTGAAAAAATATATATTACCAGAGGGGGTATCTGAAAGTTGACGATCTAGCAATCTTCAGTCAACACAAAGGACTTAGTGAACAATGATCTCATAGCTTCAAGTATATATCTATACACACATTCTCGTCATTATTTTCTTTCTTTTTTTTTTTTTGCTTCAGCTCTATAAAGAATTCTTGACCACACCGACACATAAGCCCTAAAACTCTATTGAGCGATTAGGAGTAGGATTTTCTATCATCCCATGGATGTTTTCTTTCTATTTCGTAGATCCATCAACTTCAGAGATTCTATCGGAGATCCTTCTTTTTTTGTGCTGTAGGTTTTATTAATAACGTTCTACAACGAATCAATCATTTGGTTGTTTTTGAATTTTTCAGAGTATGTCCTTTCGAGTGTTCAAATAATTATTTGGTTTGATTGCGAAAATGTTTGGGAAAACTCTTGCAAAACTAAATATTTTATAAACAAAACAACCACTTCCATAAAACAATCAAAGCAAATAATTATTTTAACGCTTGAATAGACTCTGAGAAACTCAAAAATATCCTTCTTTTTGCTGGAGGTTTTATTAATAACGTTCTACAGCGAATCAATCATTTTTTAAATTGATCGGTTTTGGAATTTTTCAGGGTACATTCGAGTGTTCAAATATTAGTTTGAGAAAAGGTTTGCGAATAACTGTGCAAAACTAAATATTTTATAATCAAAACAAGTAGGTTTTAACAGAATCTGTCACTTAGAACACTTCCACACAACATTTGTGCTCGACAACAAAGCAAAACTCTAAACACAACTTTAATTGAAAATTAATTATTTACACGCTACATTTGGCTGGTTTCTTTTTTCAACAATTCAATAATTATTCCTTATCGTTTTTTTTATTTTTGTTTTGATTAATAAATATGCGAAATTCATCATTCTTAAACAATAGAAAAAAATCATATCTATCTACAACAGCATTAAAACAATATATACCTCCCGAAAACTAACTAAATTAAATGATTTTTAAATACCATTCCAAAAAAAAGCAAAAAAAAACACAACATTTTATCGAAAGGAATAAATAGAATTAAAACGTCATCATTCATTAATAAATGCTTAGATGTAAATGAAAAAGTACGTTTGCTTTTAAAATAAAAGGAATGCAGTCTTCCTCTTTCAAAACAACTTATACAAACTATCAAATAATACTATTTTTATATACATTATTTCGCGCTATAAACTGAATTATATCACACACAAAAAATCATATTTTCTTTATTTAAAATCAACAAAGTTTCTCGTTTGATGATTGTGTGGCAATAGTGATTTAAACGAACTGAAAGCTGACATTCTTATACTAAATTGTTATTAAAATTTGCAGCTTTTATAATAATTAAAGTCTTCAAATTCGGATCTTTTCTGAGATTTTCGATGACTACTAGTTTTGATGTACTGAATTTTTTTAACGTATCTTACTTGTCTCTGGCATTTGTTGTTTGGGATATGAAAGTGTCTGACGGACGGACACTTTCGGTTTATAACGGATGACTTGACGGTTTATAAAAGATTCCACTTTGTACGTTACAAACGTAGTGTGGAAGCTAATAATTTATAGTTTTGTTGAAAATAATTAGTTAAAAATTTGTTTTTTAGTGAGCTGTTAATTTAAATATTTTACATTAAAATGTGTTGGGTAGGTGCTAGTGATGTTATTTGTCGAAATTTATGTATAAAACTTTTTTTTTTCAATATGTAAAACTTTCACTGTTTTCGTTACGGTAAACTGGTATATAAATATAAAAAATACACAAAAAGTTTATTTTCAAATATAGTAAACTTTAAAAGGTAGTGGAAAGGGAAAAAGTAAAAATTATTATTTCAGTGTATTATTTAGTTGGCACCTTGACATGTTAAAACATTAAAATATATTCAAATGGAACCACTGGCCTATTAGACTTCAATACCATTCAATTTAAATTAGATACATCTCTAAATTTGCTTCCTATACTGTCCAGAATAGCAAAAAATAGTTAACTCCTTTATTTATATTTTAACCACTCTGTACATGATATTTATGTAGAAAATATTTACTGAGCATGTATTTAACAAGAAGTTAAAAAAAACTTTATCTATTTACGTCTGCGTAGGAGGCTCCAAACACATATAGCGTACATTCATACATTATTTAATTCATTCATTTTCGCATATATTCCAAACAGATACTTCCACAAGCATGTTAGTCAATGTAGTTTTTTGCAAAATCCATATCAAATCTCCTCTTTTCATTCCCATAAAATTACAGAGCTTCCCTAGAATCCTTCCCATCCATACGAAATAATAAAATCCCCGAAAAAAAAAGAAACTATCCCAAATACCCCATTGGAAAGAAAATAACAATATTCCGGAGGTCCTCTGATTTTTTCGCCCAACATTCCCCATCGGTTCTTTACACAGCAACGTAGGATCCCTTCGGTGAAGTATGGGTCCAGAAAGCAATATCTGCTATCTCGCGGATATATCTTGTTCAAACCAGACGGACTGAATCACTTTCGTCCTATGTCAAATATAGTTCCGAGGATTTCAATGAATCTGAGAATGGTATGGGGCTCGTGATATATCGCTCTGCAGCTATTCTTATTTCGCTGCGTCTCCTGATGCTTAAAAGTAGGTATGTATGATCAGATGACAAATTCAGTTTGAGAGGATTTTTTTTGATGCAGCGAAAGGGTATCCGATGGCTTGAAGTGGGCATGGAATTTCTTATTATACCGGTATAAAATAGATTGGGGTAGGCGTATTATAAGGGGAAATATGGGAATACAGAGTTATTTTTGGCTTTACTTAGATACTACATAAAATTTTTCTTTATATTTTCTTAACTGTAAATATACCATACATTTTGTAAAATTGTTGCAATATTTTATTGCATGTATTCACAAGCAGCGTAGACAACAACTGATATGGTGAAAGCGATGTAGAACTCCTTAATGGTCTGCCGTTTCTCAATACTAAGATATTGTATCTAAGAATTTTTTTATTTATTTATATCATTCGTAAGCGTTATAATATTAATTGTGCTAATATTTAGATATTTACATGATAAAAGTAGATACAATTAGGGGTATTAATTAGTTTGGGAAACTTCAGTTCTATCTCTCAAAATCATAAATTATTTGTTGATGCATGGCCATTCCGCTTTTAAAAATCTACGAGTCATTGAAAACTCCAAGATATATAAATAATTTGAGGTTGTTTAAGTTGGTATGGAAAGTCATTTCCCAAATTTTTAATTGCTTTGCCCAAGACCATCCAGAGTTTTTAAATTGCAATCTCACAATAAGTTATCAAGGAATTATATTTGATTGATTGCTTAGTGATGGATTATTGATTGATTGCTTGATCTTTAATACATTTGCGATGCATCAATGTTTTAAACGTATATTACATTTCTTAGGCCTACTATTTTTTAAACAATAACGAAAACGAAGGTTTCATAATTGATTGTTTTGAAACTAATTGAGACGTAGTTTCATATTTACTTTTGTTTGAGTTATCATTTAAATATATTACGTTCGAAATATTATATGTATTATTAAATTTATAGATAAATTTATAGATAAATTTATCATTAAAATATTAAACTTAACAGTTTTGCGTTAAGAATATTTTGCGGAAGATGAACCAAAAAACTTTCCCACACTTCTGCAATATTCTGAAGCCCATAGAGGTGGAGATATAATTCTATTATAAAACAAAAATTCCGACCGAAGAGATTATAAAAGTCAAGCCAATGAACGTTGGCAGCGTGTCATTAAATATGCAAAATTATTTTGGCCGTCGGAAGGTAATGAAATCGTTGTTTTAATTAACAAAAGGGAGTGTATCGGTAAATTTGTAATTTATTGTTTCGCACGTCATACGAACTATGTGAATTATTCATAATGAAGACTCGCTTCCGTTTTTAGCTGATTTGAAATTAACGTGTGATATGTGGAGGATTGTCAAAGGGATTCGTTTTCCGTTATATCGGGCAATTAAATTCGAGTAGTTTTGGCGGGGAGTTTAAATTATGTAAATTTAATTTAGAAGTCTAGAATAGTTATTGCAATTTTTATCAATGTTATTTTGGTTATTTCCAAATGTAATTAAGTTTTGACTGTAAATATACACATTCTTTTTGAAACACCATTTTGGTAGAATTTTGTTTGAAATTATAAGCCTTTTGAATAACATAACATCTAAACATTAAAAATAAATATTACATATCTTTACATTTTTATAGCTTAAATTATGCTTACTATATTTTATTATTATGTCATTTTACATTAATAAGGAGTTCATTTCTATCTTAATTCTATTTTATATTATTTAACAATTTATTTAAACAAACAACTTTATGGAACATGAAACTACTTCAACAAATAACCAACAACTTACACATTTTCATGAAGCGTTGCAAATTTACCAAGATCATGTAGTCAAAATTTCAAATGATCAACACTTACCTAAAACAAAAAATTAAATAAGTATTAGCATATAAAACTTATAGGATTGGGAATTAGGGTAATATTGGTTACATATATTTAAAACAATAACAACACTTGAGGGATGTGTTTTAATGAAACATCAAAACAGTTGGACATTTTCTATAAATACAATTAACATAGAATATCAATTACAGTCCTGCACAAAAGTTTAGGCACAGAAACAATTCCTGAAAATATCGATAGTATTCATTAATTCCCACTAAAATCTTTTAAGTTTATATTGTTAAACTAGTAAGAAAAAAGAGTAACAAAAAAAATCCAGAATAAAAAATAAATAAAATTGTCTAACATCAACAAGTCGAAATTTTGCAAAGTTGCCATGCTTCAAAAGTATAGACACAAAAGTAATGTTTATGCAAATTCTTGAGCGGAAGGGACTGCGTTATCAAAGGGGAGTGTCTCAAAGCTGCTATAAAAGGTTTGGAATAGTTTTCACTGCTGATAAGGATTTTTCAAAGCAATTTTCGTTTGCGGAGATCATAAGAATTTGGAAATTAAAAAGCCGAGGTAAATCCGTTTATGATATTTCAATAGAATTAAATCGATCCAAAAGAGGTATTTATAGAGTTTTAGCACGTGGTGATGTATACCAGGCAAAATCACGGTCTGGAAGGCCCAGAGCGACCAGCAAACGAGATGATATGAAAATTAGGAAACTTGCTTCAAACAGATATTGCTCTGCAAATCAGATTAAAAATGAGATTGCCACCAAGGTTTTAAGAGAAACTATACGTAGAAGAATTGTGGAATGTGGATTTTAAAAAAAAATCTAAACTTAAACGTAAGCCACGGTTGCAGTCTCATCACAAAGAAGCCAGACTAAAGTGGGCTCAGCCACATGTCATATAGTGACGAATGGTTAGAGGTAATCTTTAGTGATGAAAAAGGAACTTGGATGGTCCAAACGGGTTTTCTTACAACTGACATGATCTTCGTAAAGGTGCTGTGACTCAGTTTAGACGACGTCAAGGAGGAGGTTCAGTGATGGTTTGGGGGGGATTTTCTTTCAACGGCCAGACTTCCCAAGCGTTTACAAAGGGGAAGCAAAACTTTGAGAAATACCAGGAAACACTCGAGAGTAATTTGTTACCATTTGGGAAGTTTTTATGTGGACCCAACTGGAAGTTTCAACAAGACAACGCCTCTATCCACACATCCAGTTCAACGAAAGATTGGTTTCGAACCAAAAAAAATCACGGTTCTCGATTAGCCTGCATATAGTCCTGAATGTAATCCTACAGAAAATGTATGGGGAATTCTTACAAAAGTAGTATATTCCAACGGAAAGCAGTATACCAAAGTTTCTGAACTTAAAGAAGGCATTGAAGCAGCGTGGTATGGTATAAAGCCTGAAACCCTGCAAAAGCTTGTGTTTTCAATGAAAAAACGTGTTTTTGAATTGATAAAACATCGAGGAAGCTTTATTGACTATTAAAACTTTTCACTTGTTTCCAAAAGTTAAAAAAAATCGATATGTGCCTAAATTTATGTGCAACGGATTTTCGTCATTTTTTCTATGTTTGCGGCTAATTCGCCACATATTTGTTTTTTTCATTTTCAAAATTATATTTTTTAATACATGTGTGCATATGTTTAAGTATAATAAAGATTAATTCTGCTATTTTAATACTAATTTGTAAAGCATCATATTTATGTAGTGTCTAAACTTTTGTGCAGGACAGTATCTATTTAAATTAAAAAATAAATGGTTATATTTGCATATCATTATAAACAGATCATTTCTTTTAGAAAATATTTCTTAAAAAAATGATTAAATTAAAAGCTCACTAAAGATACTGTACAGTGTAATGGCTGCATTTTTACCATAATAGTGTGATGGTAAAAATTCTTCCTTGTGCTGTGAAATGACATATGATGTGAAATTAGAAAGGTTTTCCTGCATTGTAAGTCACATATTTTTTTAATAGATAATGAGCAGTTCTATGAAAACTTAAAACAAAGTATATCCAGTCGCACAATTCCTTAAACCGTGAAGTTGAAAAATTGCAATAGTAGGGAGAGAAAACACTCATTTTTCTCTGTAAAAAAGACTGTTGCCATTAGTAACTCAGGTCTTAAAATGTAATTATTAATATTCTAGTATATCTTAATAATAAAATTCCATTTACGTCATCTTGGTCAACAGGGTCAAATAGGTTTAAATGCATAGGGTATAAGATAGAGTAAGATGGAGAACTTGTTATCTTCCTCTATCTTGTACCCTATGCATTTAAACCTATTTGAACTCAGTTTAGGAACTGAAAAGTACTACAGACGAAACGAATACCAAACTATCAGCTTTTCGTGTCCCATAATAAGATTAGATTCTTTGGAAACAGCGTTCATACAATTTGGAGAAGTTGCCACAGCCAAGACAAACATTTGTTTTAGTAAACATAAACACATCAGTCACATTCGAGCATCGATCTGAAGTTTAACCGATAGTTTTGATCTAGAAATGGAGTTTGCACAGACAGCTAACGTTATAAGAGATATTTCTAGTACAGTAGGTCATTTTGAACTATTAAGTAATGAAATAAATATTCTTCTGAGCCAAAATAAATATTTTTTGTAACTAGATAATAAATTATATTCATTTGTCTTATTTTAGATTATAGGTTATTCAAAATATAAGAAATTATACGATTTATGTAACATCCTTTCTTGATTTTTTAAAAATTTAGATATAAAATATTCAAACATACTGCTAATATTCACAAATACATTGAAATTTAGATGACGAAAGGATTAATGTCATCTTTATTTTAAAGTTAAAATATTTTGCATTCTAGTAATGTAGAGCGCAGATAAGTTTATTCAAAATGCAGGATTTAATCAAAAATAATAAAGTATTCATATATTTGTAACCTTAAAACACGATTTAGATGGCAAAAAATATAAATTATTTAGTATGATTTACAAACTTTGAAATAATTTTTTAACTGAAACGCAAATATGAAACATACGTTGAAGGTATCTTTATAGAAACCCGAATTGTAAACCCATGACTAATCTCTACCATTTCTAAGCAGAATTTCCCTTATCTGTGCTCCAAACACTTCCCCGTTAACGCTAATGTTTTATGCTAACGAACGGGTTAAGGAACAATCTACACCCGCATATCTCCCCCATTTGTTATCAGCGCAAACAAAATCCACATCACCGTCATAAAAGCCTTCAGCCAACGCTTCAAACAAATAATTACGTACCCGGAATTTTGCAATTTTTACTGCGTTTTGGTTTTTTCCTCCGGTTCCACGGTAGATCAGGCAGCCCTAAATTATTTTTAATGCCAATTGACGCCCGGTTAAAACTTTTCCCGTTGCGTTGGCGGCTTAAAAGTACCCATTTTTATCATGCAAAGCCGACGCAGGTGGCGTGGAAATTGATATACGGCGCCATTAAAAGTGGCATTTCCATCACTTTCTGGGAAATGCGGAAAGGCAACATTTTATGGCTTGGCGACTATAAAAGGGATGCCATTCAAAGTGGTGAGGGAAAGAATTCGAAAGTTTGAATTGAAGATGAAAAGGATGGCGATAACTGTTGTTATGGGTGTTGCATGGGATTGCTAGGTGGTTGAAATATTGTCGTGGTTTATGTCTGTAAGAACATAGCGATGGTTGTTCATACCAACAAAAAATAATTTTGAATGTTTAGGTTCACCTGTCATTAACAGGTGACATGCTAATTGAATAATCATTAATCTTTTGAGTTTAGTCAAAATGTGCCTAACAACAAAGAAATGTAACCAAAATATATTCCATTTAATTTGTATTTGTTTAACTGATCTGAAATTAAAAATATTTGCTTATTACTTTAATTTACAACAATTACATGGCATGGCTAGATCTAAAAGGTGTCATAATCAAACTATGGAAAAAACCTTCCCAATATGTTATGTCTATGAGATGATTTAATAATATTTACATTAAAATTTACTATGATATAAAGTAAATTCACAATTTAAGCAGAAAAAAGGAAACAATTATTTCTGAAACACACGACGAGCTTTGGAAAAATGAATGGAGAATCAAAAAGTGTTCTGACTACTTAATCAGACATCTGCTAACACTGGTTATCAAGTTACTTTTTACGTTAGCCGAATAATAAACAGAAACACCACAATCTTATCCACAACATAGCTAAAAATGAATCTAGAACATCCCATTTACTGTAAGAGGCTAATACATCTGTTGAAATCTAGGCAAAACAAGAAAAACACCAAATCTACTTTATCCCGCATATTCCCTCCGGAGAAAAACCCCTACGAATAAGCTTTTGATGAATAGCGAGTGGATGCAAGTCTCAAGAACTGCACTTTTGTGTTAACGCGAGCAAAAAAAGCAATATTATTTACGATGCTCTGGAGGAACAAAGTACTCTATTTTCCTCTATCTGCATGTCATCCGCTGGATCTGGAGATAAATAAACCGCGACCTCAACCCACGATCGATGTCCAGCAGTCCGGTTCTTGTGCGGAGATTACACCTCCTTCTCCCCCTGAGTATCAGGGTACATGTATAAAATGCACAGTGCTCAGGAAGAAAATGAATAAGATATATATTTTTTATTATAATTTTTTTTTATTATCCTCCTGAGGTATTTTTAAAGTATTTTCAAGATCTGTCTAGCCGTTCTAATGTTTGTGTTTACACCTTGATTCCTCCTGAGTATCAGGATGCGTGTATAAAATGCACACTGCTCAGAGAGGAGATGAATGAGATGTGTATTTGTTAGTAAAAACGCGTGTATTTTTAAAGAGTTTTCAAGGTTTTTCCAGCCGTCTTATTCTTTCAGAGTCCAAATGTTTGTGTTTAAATCATCCTTCCTTCCTTCTGAGTATCAGGATGCATGCATAAAGCACGGCTTAGACAGGAGAAGAAGAAAAAACGTTTGTAAAAGATATTCAGTGACATTTTCAAATGCATAGGTATATCATTTTTCTAAAGATGTAAGTAAAACTAATATTTGTCTTTTGTTTTTCAGTAGTGGTAATGTTACACAATTATATAATTTTCCCTCATTACTTTTTCTTATGCAGCTAAAAAAATTACCCTTATTTCCCATAAATATATGAACTCTAATTACACTATAATTTTAGCCACCCTGTCGTTGTACATAACAAATACATTAACGCCTACAAAGGAAAATTTTATTCATTGAAACTTTACAGCTGATGTAAATTTTATTGCCGTCGAAAACGGTTGCATCACTAGCAGTGATTGGATGCACCTATCTTTTCTAATTAAACGTTATTAGAGGAAGTTTTTCATGGGACTCTTTACGTGAAGAAAACATCAATTTGTTTTAAAACAAATATTACATCACTATGATGTGAAAATGAAACCACAAAATGTGCTGTAATTTTACAAAATGTCTTTTACATTAGACACTATATTCTACAATAAATATCCCACTCCGCTTCAAACTTATCCACCAGAAGTCAAGAACGGTCCCCAAAAACTAATGGTCAACAGGAAGACTGACCCCTCTGTCTATTACAAGGGGAAGGGAATGTCCAATTAGGGTGCGAGGCAGGCCTGACTTATCTCTTCTGAAAAGAGAAGAACTAAGAGTCGGGAGAAAGCCTTTTCTTGTCGTCTAAGATGAGCCACGTCCATGTGGTTAAGGACTGGAGTGAAAGGTGTAATGGAATCGGATAGGTGGTAATTGAATTAGATTTGAAGAGAATTTATTGCATTTAGGGCGTGGAAGAGGTAGCTGAAGAATAGGGATAATAGAAATTTAGATTTGGAAATTATTGTTGTATTTTGGAGAGATTTTGAAAAAAAAACTTTTAGTTTAAACAGAAAATTCAAACTCACTGTAAAAAAAACTGTAATTGCAGCACATTTTGCATTTATTTTTTTGCTTCAAAGTGTTGTATGTTTGTTTTACAGAAATGGATGTTTTCATGACGTATGAAGTCACATTAACAAGTTACTCCAATTGCTTTTAAATAGAGAATATAGATATGTCCGAACACTGCTAGTAAACGAAACGTTTTCCCCGGTACTAAATAATAAATTTTACATCATATGTAAATTCCTAAACAGGGTGATGACAGCGCTTTTAACATCACTAAATGGTAAATTTGTAGTCTTTTTTTGCCGTTCTATTGATTATAATTAATTTTTTTTGGTTCTTAGTTTAAATATGCATAGCTGAACTATAGTTTTATTTCAATTTTGTAATTGCGACTCACATTTCCCAATTTTTTTACAATTACAATTATAATTTTATTTTAAGAAAGTTAGCTTATGAAAATCTCATATTTGAAGTACATAAAATACCTAAAAATGAAAACTTTGATGCACTTCCAAAGGATGAAGACATTCTATTTCAGTTCGACAAGTGCTTAAGTGCATAGTAAATTCACTTACAGAAGCTGAAATTTCACTACACCACATTTTCAAAAAGCCTTATAGTTTCTACTCTTTCGTAACCTCTTAGACTGTATTGAGTCAGAGCAAAATGCCTCAAAGTTGAGTCTAGCCTTCAATACCAAGCGAATTCGATAAGATCTTTCAAAAAGTATTTTTCCAGTCGGTTACTTTCGGTCGCAAGCTCTTTACATCGGTTTTTTATGCGTGTCTGAAAAGTTCTCTCAGGAAAGTTATTACCAGAACTCAAGGACAAAAGGAACATTTAACGAAATAAGAGAATGTCTTCGACTAACACAATACCTATTCTGAAAACTTCCTCCATATATCCATTCCAATTTCGCAAAGTGAGCGCAATAATGCCCCGGCGGGAATATTAACATCGACAATCCCTTGCAAATTTCTCCCTACTCTTTCCAAATTGAAAGAAATAGTTTTTAAAGTTGGTAAAATCGCATATTCAATATCCTTTTTTTAGATTTCATATGGGGGAGTTTTAATACAATTTCCAAAACGACACCTGTTAAAGTATTATTATTTTATTTTTGTTTCGTGAAAAATACCCACCGTCACATCCCCAAGAGGCAACTCAACCCAACACATCCTGAATCTTATTTTTTTATTCTTTGTGTATTGTTCAACTTATCTTTGGTAACACCCAGGAGATGTGGAAATATTCTTAGGATTCTTGTTCACATACACACGAATCCAATCATAGAAGGGAAGTCCTAAGCTCGGGTTCCGCACTCACAAAAGATTTACAGATATTTGTTGGAATCATCCGTGTGTAGACACGTGAAGAAATAAAGTTGGGAAAAAATCCAGCGACCTGTTTCTGTACAATAAGTATAAATTCTACGGCGTGTTTGGAAAAAGGTTGAGAAACATAAAATTAATGTGTTGTCTTGGGAAAACTGAAAATTCGGGGACTCTCCAATATTTGCAAAGTGTATTAATCGGTGTAAGAAATTACGATAAGTAACTATACCTACCAAAAATTTTAAAGGTATAAATATAAAGTGTTTAACTCAATTTGAAGGTATATAATTTTAATCATATTTATATTAAAAAAATAATTGTCTTTTCAAATCATATGGGAAAGATATAGATTCTTTACTAATTATGATTGGTAAAATATCATAAAAATTAAAGCATCGCAACAATTTCATTAAAATAACCAATGCTTTCAATAATTAGTTACTCCACACTGCTTTATATCCTGCAGAAAATGAGAGAAAATATATAAAAAGGATTTGCATTCGTGTAATTCCACACTACTGGCTATCCAGAAAATTGTATTATTTATAACATCACAAAATACATAAAAAACAATATTTGGGAAACTATACAAAACATATAGCGATATACCTGTTTGAAAATATGGCTAAGTCAAATATGGTTAAAAAATATGACTAAGTTAAATATGGTTCGTGATGATATACAAGACTTTGTGGAAACTAATTTATCATCTCTCTCATATGGCCATGAGAATCACAAATGATGGATGGCGAGTTCATGGCAGGCTGACCTCTGCCGGGTCAGTGAACGTCCAGAGCCACGAAATAGTTTGAAACTAGGACCAAGAACAAGATTAGTTTTATTCATTAGAAGCCTTGTGGCTACGTGTTGCTAAAGTCAGTCGTTGATTTGTTGGATATGCTTAAAATATAATGCGTGGAATTCCCTAGAGAGAAATACAAGATAGAAACATTTAAATTGCAGATGTCGTTTTGTTCATAAATGTGTGAATATAGCATTTTATTGTTAGTGTAAACATTAAACACATATAACCTAATGCAGTTTTAGGTCTATATGTGTAAAATAGTGGGTTAGCGGATTAAATAAAATTTAAATTTTTATGCCAGGTAATAAGAATGCAACGAAAAATTTAAAATGCAGGCAAAAATTAATTAATTTAATTTACCTAAACACTTGCAAGCAATTATATTTTATCACTTAAAAGTTAAAAATAAGTTTGTTTTAAGATAGTAAGCGTTAAGTAGTTTTAAGGAAATATAAGAACCAAACACATTTTCATAGGCCACAAACTTATTTTGATTTAACACAATGACTGAATATATTAACTCAATTGAAAAAAAATTATTGTTAAACAAATCACTTATATAACTCAGTTCTTTAACTTAAGGCTTGAAATATAGGCAATTAAACATTGACGTTTCTGATAATCAAAGAAAACACAATATAATTGGGTTGTGACAAATCTGTTTGGATTTGCATGATACAATTAATCCTGCACAATATTTTTACCAAAACGTAATTGAATGCATCAAATCATAATTGTGTTAACCGAACACTCAAAAATTAGCAAATCAATTATGTTATATGGTAGAAAATCCAATTTATTTTCAATTTTTACGTTCCTACCCTCTCCAAATCAGAAACTTTTTATACAAGCCCTCAATACCCAATCACCATCTTTCAGATCCTTCGAGAGGGCCTTTCAATTCTGTTTCCAGCTTTTATTGTATTTGCGCTTCTCATAAGAAAGCACCAACTCAAGAATCTAATGTTGTTTGCTCACAGACAACATAATTTCTCATTTTCTCTGCTTCTTTATATTCGACGACATGTTTTATTAGCCGACTTCCAGTTATTGAGAGTACAGAAAATACATATTATGATTTTTCTTGATTAGAGAGAGTACGTCTGCTTTAAAAATGTATGTTTGGGGAATTTTGAAGATGTATCTTTCGAGTTGTGATCAAATAATGGATTCTTGAATTTTAGTTTTTATGATGATTATTAAAAGCATATACTTTGATTTCTTAGTTGAAATGTGAAGAGGAAAATTGATTCTAGAAACTTCATCGTAATTTTTTGTTCATCTAATAAGTTATGTTTAAAAGGATATTGGAAATATAAAAGATTTCACTTTCTAGGGATATTTAGTTTTTGAAATATTTTTGATATAACTGAATGTAATGTAATACCAGACTGTCTATGTTTCGGTTTCAATAAAGTAAATGCAACTCTAGTTTCATGTATTTTATTAAGAAAAATAGCTTTAGATTTAATTTGTTAAATCAATTTATTTTGCTACATTTTAAATAGTGGATGCAAAAGCTTAAAATAAAAACAGAGAAAGTAACTTAATATTTTTCGAGAACATTTATTGTTTTCTTGAAATAGATAAATTAAAAATATCTTTTTAAAACAGATTAATTCCCACTCATTCTTAAAAAAAATGTACATTTTTCGAACTGTGTCTAATTCCCTTTTTAGATAATGATAAACATAACTGAAAAAAAATAACCACTAATATCTAAAAATCTTTCAATATAGTAAAAGTAAGGCATTTAAACTATTATATTAAAGTAATCATTTTTATAAATATTTGTATTAACACATGATGCAGCTATACTCGATTTCTTTTACAAGACAACAATTTTTACAATAGAAAAATAAGCATAAACCCTACATTAAAATAAAATATAGAATATATACCTTTACAGAATTTACGTTTAAGATTCCGCATAAAATTATATTTTACTGCATATTGCAAACAAGCTAATAGTTTACGTAACATATGTTGAACTTATTTTAATTAAATTTTGTTCGAAAAAATTATTGTGTGTTACGTTTGTCAATATTATTGTCTATTTTCTAGTTTACAATACAGAATTATAAATATAATTAATTAATTATTATTATTAATTATTAATATAATTATTAATTATTATAATTAACTATTGAGGAATTTTTTACAAAAATAAAACACTATAAAATAACACTTGTAGAAAGATAATGAACGAATAATTATTTGAACTAAAAATTAAAACTATGGACAGTTGCTGATTTGATAAGATTTTAATCAAACAATCCTTTCTGTTATTATTTCACGGGCAATATTGTTAATTTGTATTAGCATTATTTCGACTGCAAAATAAATCATACGGCGCCATCTTTTGACGAAATCGTGTACTCTTAGAATCGTTTCAGGATATTTCTTATCCCGAACTATTTTAAATCAGATAATTATTTTCAACAAAGAAATCGTTTTAATGTCGCAAAAAAAAATCTAGGATGATAAACCATATAAAATTATAAAGTTTTACACAATAAAATATTTAACATAATCATAGGTATTATTCTATTTTTCTTAGAAACAAAATATTTATATTTATGATAAAATATTTAAATTATTATTTTCAAATTTCAGAAAATCTATCTTTTAATATTTAAAAACTATCAAACTTATTTTACTAATAATTCATATATTCATCCTTATAATTATGAGAACATGTATGCTCTGGTAGAATATTTTATACATATAATATTTTATTAAACATCCCAATAACGCCGACAAACTATTAAAATTAAATAACAAAATAAAAACCAGTTTCCTTATTTCAAAATATATTTCACACAACATTTCAGAGCACTTTTAAACCAATCGAGCTTCAAAAAATTCTAAAACCTGGAAGTAGAAAAAAATTAAATAACGAAACTAGTATTCTCTTCTTTGTAGCTCTTCTAATAATTATAGTGTCCAACAACGAAAGCCTAATTATTTAACGTAGCCCTAGGCGTAAACACTCAGCTCCAACGGAAATGTTAACGAAATATTTACCTTAAAATCGAAGAGAAAGTATAGCATTCTGTGAGAAGAGAATACAGCATTCATTCCGTTATACCCTAAGGCTTGTATATGTGTAATGATCATAGAAAGTATTGATTAAATTAAGAAAGGAAAGTACGTTGCATTTTAATTAAAACCTATCTTTTTTGGAGTCTTATTATCTTTGGTTGCGATGATAACGAAAGAAGGGGATGTGAAATAAAGAGTGAACTTTTGTTTTTATCGAACTGCTGATTCTATTTCAATAAAACTCTTGTTTGTTTTTTATTATTATAATTATTCCAAATTATTTTTTCCTAATACACGAACATTTATTTTCAAAATTTATGACTGATGGAAATTTTTATAACCAAGCGGAATTGTGTTTAATTATTTTCTGTTTTATTGCTAGATATGTTTTTATGTCGATTAATAAAACCAGACATTCTGAATACAACATTCTTCCGAGAATATACTAAATAAATTAAAAGTTAGTGAAATATCGGGTATGACGGCTCACTAAAGATTTTGAAAATTCACCTCAAATAAATTGAAGAATATTTTTATTATTAATATTTATGTCATTATATTTTATAATTAATATTTATGTCATTACAACCACCTATTATAACTAACAACCAAATGAAGATGATCAAGTCCATTTTGATTTTATCAATGTGGGAGTTATCTGGTATTCAAAGTTTTAAACCGCAAAAATTCTAAGTAATATTTTATTAATGTTATGTATCAAAAAGTATCAACCAAATCAACCTAATCGCTCATTTCGTTTCACCGTGGCGTGAAGTTTAAAATTTACAAAATGAAGGATAAAAAGGCAATTTTCTTGTTACTTATTAAAGAAATTCTAATAAGAAGTAAATTGCAAATAGCATTACATGTCATTAGTTTCTCGAGTTTTAAACCTTACTTGATAATTTTGTTCAATATTTTTTTTCTGGGGACTTATTCCAATTTCGTCATCTTTCACTCTCTCCTCTTAGTTATTATAACGAATCATACATGATTTTAATTTATGTTTTTTATTTTTTTTTAGCCTAAAAATGCATTATAGGATGCAAAATGTGTTTAAAATTACTGGAAGAACATTTGTTTTAATATAGCAAATTCATAATACATATGTTCTTTTGGAAGACCGTTTCCTCTTTCGAAAGAAATCTTCATAGATGGAGATACGTTGTCTTATGTATAAAATGCTCCGATAAAGGTAACAAGAAGTTCATAAAGAACTAAAATAGCCTACTTTCCTGTTACTTAAATACTTACTGAAGTTCTAATCGGGAAAAAAACTAGGTTCCTAAAGTAAATATCATCAACAGCCGTTTCTACACTAGATTTATACACATTAGAAAAAAAAATCGAAACACAGCACCCAGCTATAATTTAAACTTCTAAAAGCCAAAATCAACTATTTTCCTTAATATTCGTTCGCAAATTAATTAAATATTATTTATCATCTGCTCGTGATTTATTTGTAGTTCGAAGAATAAATATTTATTAATAACAAAAGTAATGAAACTACTCCGAACTGCATTAAAAAACAAGAAATGTAAATTAAAACTAAGCATAATTGCATGCAAAAGTATGCCTTGCCGCTTTCTTGGTAGATAATTAATGAATAATCAAAGAATTAAATTGTTCTACATTTTATGACGTCATTCCAAACTGATTCATGAAAATATTATTTTGCTTCAAATATGTTTAAATAAAGTTTCTCATGCCATTGTTGATTTGGCAACAGTGATTTAAATGACTCAAAATTGAATTTCAATGCTAATTCAATGGGAAATTCGCCGACAGATAGTAGATTTATGTCCGTCCGGACGTACAGACAGACGGACAAAAAGTATGAAAGTTGGGTATCTGAGGTCATAGCTTTCTAACAAAAAAAGAATTTTTAAGATCCGATGATTAGAACCGATTTTGGAAGGGGGGTACAGACAGACAGACAGACAAACGGACAGACAGGCGGACAGACAGACGGACAGACATACGAACAGACAGACATACGAACAGACAGACAGATGGACAGACAGACAGTTGGACATCAACCGCATTTCAATACCTACAGTGATTTAAATGACTCAAAATTGAATTTCAATGCTAATTCAATGGGAAATTCGCCGACAGATAGTAGATTTATGTCCGTCCGGACGTACAGACAGACGGACAAAAAGTATGAAAGTTGGGTATCTGAGGTCATAGCTTTCTAACAAAAAAAGAATTTTTAAGATCCGATGATTAGAACCGATTTTGGAAGGGGGGTACAGACAGACAGACAAACGGACAGACAGACGGACAGACAGGCGGACAGACAGGCGGACAGACATACGAACAGACAGACAGATGGACAGACAGACAGATGGACATCAACTGCATTTCAATACCTACAGTGATTTAAATGACTCAAAATTGAATTTCAATGCTAATTCAATGGGAAATTCGCCGACAGATAGTAGATTTATGTCCGTCCGGACGTACAGACAGACGGACAAAAAGTATGAAAGTTGGGTATCTGAGGTCATAGCTTTCTAACAAAAAAAGAATTTTTAAGATCCGATGATTAGAACCGATTTTGGAAGGGGGGTACAGACAGACAGACAAACGGACAGACAGGCGGACAGACATACGAACAGACAGACATACGAACAGACAGACAGATGGACAGACAGACAGATGGACATCGACCGCATTTCAATACCTACAGTGGTTTAAATGACTCAAAATTGAATTTCAATGCTAATTCAATGGGAAATTCGCCGACAGATAGTAGATTTATGTCCGTCCGGACGTACAGACAGACGGACAAAAAGTATGAAAGTTGGGTATCTGAGGTTATAGCTTTCTAACAAAAAAAGAATTTTTAAGATCCGATGATTAGAACCGATTTTGGAAGGGGGGTACGGACGGACAGACAGACGGACAGACGGACATCGACCGCATGTCAATACCTACTTTTTCATTTTTTTTAATTCTTTCGAATTAAAAAAAGAAAAGTAGGCTAAAAATATCGAAATAGAGGAAGAGAAAAACACAAAGAGGTGAAATCCAATTATTTTGTAAAGGAAATTAAAATGGGATGGTATTGGTAGTTTATTCGAATATAGTGTCTAGAAGAATGAGACTATTTGATTCGTTTTAAATGGGTATGTTGCATTCAATCGTGTTTGGTTGCAAATTGGATTAAACCCCCAAATATATAAGATATCGAGATAAAGCCATTCAATGTCTAGTGTTTCATTACGGCTTTTAATTTCCTTACTGCAACGAAAAGGTATTTTGAAATTATTACATTATTAAATAGTGTGTAGTCAATAGTTCCGTTATCAATTTCTGAAGATAACGGAATTTTTTTTAGATATAGAACTTTTATTAAGATTATGATATGATTATTAAAAGTCTGTCAATTAATAAAAAAATCGGGATATTTAATAAAAAATGTTACGAATTCTTAAACTAGTGGTACATGAGGACTTAGTGTTAAGAGCGATGACTCTCTATACCTATTGGATTCCCGCTTTATATATGGATGTTCTTAGCCAATTACGTTCAGATAAAAATATGGCCTTGTTCTGGAATGAAATTTTCAATTCACCTAGATTAAATATTTATGAAATGATTTTTTGTGTAAAAAACTTTAACAAAAATTAAATCTTATAGGGTTTTTTTTTTGGGGGGGGAGGAGATAATACAAATTAATTTATGTAAACATCTTGAATGAAAATTTTGATAAGTTATAAAAAATACACTGTTAAAAAAAACCTGAAATTTCAGGAGAAAAATTACTGATTTTAACGGAACTTTCCCGTATTGGCTTAAAACAGGTTTTTTCCATCTGAAAACGGTGTTTTTCCTTCTAAAAACGGAAAATGTCCGTAAACCACGAGCGAAGAGATGAAAACGTTTTTTTTCCATCTGAAAACGGGTTTTTTCCTTCTAAAAGCCGAAAATGTCCGTAAACCACGAGCGAAGAGATGAAAACGGAATTATCCCGTTTTTAGAGCTGCCATACTTTTATTACCCAATATAGAATTGGCGATAATGCACTAAGAATACACACATCGAAACTCGAACATCAAATACCTGTTTTACGAAATGTTATTATTTTTTTTGAAATATGTTTTAGAAAAGCATCCAGCTATCAATTAGAAATAAAAAATTATCTTTTTTTTATGACCGGGGGCTAACTGTATTAATATAATTAAATTTGAAATACTTTCGATATCGCCGAACACTGAAATATGTCGCTAAATGTGGAAAGAGAACCCTCTATTGGCGACATTCATCTTCGAATCGTCGATCGAATCGAATGCTAATCACTAGAAGTGCTTGTTTGGGTTGGGGCCCGGGTGGCCTAGTGGGTTTGATCGCAGCCCATTACGCTAACAGTCTGCGCACTGTACCTGTTGCGGGTTCGATCCTCGCCTTCGCCCTGGGTGTACTTTCAATTGTAAAATTCTGTCTGTGTTTGTCTTACTTGACGAAGGTTTATAAGCGGGTTTCTGATCAAGCACACAAACCGGAAAATACATGCACCAACCTACCTACCTACATACATTGTTTGGGTTTTCCCGCGCTTTACTGATTATAAAGGTGAGTGTTAGTATATATAACTTATTTTGAAACTTTTATTATTTTAAATGTTGTGATTCCTATTCCTTAACATGTATTGTCTAATAACATGCATTAATACAGTAAAGCACCGTTTATACGACTCTAAAGGGCTGTTGATTATATTGGAAAACTCGGACGATCCTATTTAAGAGAAGTTTTACGATTAAATAAAAACTTTCTTTCATCAGGAATTTTCGATTATCCGACCTATCTACAGACCCAATTAGACCGGATAATCGAGGTTCTGCTTTACAAAAAATAACGAGTCACCACTGCAATTTCCTGCAAATAAGCAAAAATTACGAGGCTTTAAAGTTTAATCGACCGATGCGTCCTGACTAAAACTATAAAAATAGCGAGATTCGAGACACTTGCGATTTCGCCACGAACTAGCATATATTTTGAGGCATTGAAGTTTTGTCCTGATATAAAACTTTTTAAAAAAAAAAACTGGAAAGTACCACATATTTTGAGGCGTTATAATAAAACGCTTTTCTCTATAAGCACGCCCTGATGGATGTCGCTGTTTCAGGATTTCTGGCAATACGGGTAAAAGTCGTTTGCAGCGTTAATTTCCTAAATAAACAGCAACCTGATCATTTTTATGGGTAGAATCAGCAAAAGAACATTTTTCATTTCTTAACTATTAAAAAATAATCACTTTAATTAAAAAAGAAATACTTTTTACAAACTCAAAAAAATAAGCATCTTTAAAGGCACTTAAAATTTAAAACAAAAAAAAAGCATCTTCAAGAACAGCTGCGCACCCTGATATCATCCACAAAATTTTAATAATCGAATGCAATGTTAAAAACAAACATTTAATGACTTAAAAATTATTAATAATATATTGTGTGTTATTGTTTCTTATATAAAAAAATATCAGAGGTCTAACTATTTGAACATAATTTACAGACATTCAAACTTGTGTGGGTTTGGTTTTGGTTTGTCGTTCTATGGTCATTTTTTGCATATCAAGCTAATTAGATGATGATTCGAACCTGCTCCCAGTGACTTAAACGCCAGAGCACTAATCATTCAGCCACCAGACGGGCAAATTTAATCTCGTGTTGTGGTTGTTGAAGATTATGTTAGATGGGGGGGGGGGGGGGGGCATTTTTAACAATTATGCTAATATGTTTATTTGTTAATTTTAATACTGTATTTTATCTTTTATTAGGTGTCTTGCGGATCTTAATACGAAGAGAGGATCAAAAGCAACAAAGCAGAATCCGGAAAACCATCTTCAATTACAAAAGAATTATTAATTTAGCAAATCAAACAAATGATTTTGACAAAATTTTTAAACTGTAAATACAATTAAAAATATGTAAAATATATACAGTTTGAAAAAGTTTTTGAGAAAAATTATAATTTTACAATTATTATTCTTAATAAAAATATATGTGATCAAGTATAGTGTTAGAGGGTTGAATATCTTAACTTAATAACTTTGCCAACCTGAGAATTAATTTTGCTGTATCAATGAACATATAATCTTTATCTTCTCTAATAAACAGGTGAAATCGGGTTCCAATCATGTCAAGTTAAAGTAAGATTTGCTCTGTATTTGTATAAATTGTAAATTTGTTGAATGAGAAATTGAAATAAATATAATAAATTGTGTATGCTGAAAAATTGTGTTTCAATCAATGTTTCTTCTGTTATGTATTTTAACAAGTTTAAATGACCTTGGTAGCGAATATTTCTGAAATTCGAAGAAAAAAATCTGTTTAGTTCTTAATATATACTAAAATATTGCAGTGTTTCAACTTTTTATATTAGTAAAAGTATGAGCATGAAATAGGAATACCTTGAACGTTGAATTTTCAAGAGAACGGATACCTGCTGAAATGCCCATGACTCAAAAATGCTGTCTATGGAGAAAAGTCGAGAAAAATCTCAGAAACTTATGCATATTTTTATGCTCTTTTTTGTAATTGTTATAATGAGTTAAAATTTCGTTTTATAAGTGCTTTGTAATTTTTTCAAAATGTTAAATTTATTGTTTTTCTACTAAATATAGCCTTAAGGGGAAAATTTATAAAAGCACTTCAAGCGATTTTACTTTATTGTTGAGAAAAGGAGCATGAAAAATATGCGTAACTTTTTGAGATTTTTCTGACTCTTACTATAGATGGACATTTCATTAGCAAAAATACACACGAGAATTAAAATAACGGGAAAATACAAAACGGAAAACTTGCTTAGATTCACGGAAAATATAAAACGGAAAACCTTAAAAACGAACAAATAAGAAACGGAACTTCAGTAGATTAAAGGAAAAAGGCAAAATGGAAAATTTTATTAACGGAGAAATAAGAAACGGAACTTAAGTAGAAACACGGGAAAATGCAAAATGGAAAATTATAACAACAGAGAAATAAGAAACGGAACTTAAGTAGAAACACGGGAAAATGCAAAATGGAAAATTTTAACAACGGGAAAATTCCAAATGGAAAATTTTAACAATGGAGAAATAAGAAACGGAACTTCTGTAGATACACGGGAAAATACTTAACGAAACGGGAAAGTCCCGGCAACTCTGCTGCCGGTACTTTCCCCGTTAATTTCAGAATTTTTTTTTTACAGTGTAATACTTATGAATTAAAATACCTAAATTTACTTTTTAATGTTAGTAATTAAATATATTTCATTTGATATAGGTAAAATACACATTCATACATTTTCCATAAACCTTACTTACATATGAGAGTGAAGGAAGCAACGCAATTATTGGTGCAAATGGTTTATTTGGTGAAAATCGTAATGTTTCAGCGAGATAGAGGCTTGTCATCTTCAGCAATATACACAAATAAACTGGCAGTGGACGCTGAAGATGGCGAGCCTCGATCTCGCTGCAGCATGTACAATTTTCACCAAATAAACCATTTGCGCCATTAATTACGTTGTTTCCTTCACTCTCATGTTTCTCGCGCAAAGTTGAACATATTTTCTAAACCTTACTTTCATATTTGCCACACAATATTATTATTTATCAATCTCCAGTAAGTTAATTGTTTTAATAATTTTACTTTTTAAAAGTATTTTTTCCTAAAAGTATACTAACTATTTAATCTATGTTATGTTTGCATTACAATATTTTATTCTCTTTTTTACGTGCATTGGTATTGGAATTGTAATTTTTGTGCTTTTAAAACAAAATAAATATTTTTAGGTAAGGTTATACCAAAATATTACATGATTTTTATAAGTTTCAAGTTTATTTTCAAGAAAAGAATACCGTTGAACAAAACAAAAGTTACAAGAGGCACTCGATATATCTGAAACTAATAGTGATGGCTCATAATATAAAATTTACTTATTAATAATATGGTATAGTTAATGAAAACGGAAATATATATAAGGACATGAATTAAAGAATCTCGTGACATTTATTAAGGTAAAACATCATACAAATGCTATTCATGGTTTGTTTCAATATTTCGATTAATTTCTAGTTTGCAAAAACGTTTTTACCCAAACTAGTATTAACTTGAATCAGCACTTTAAACAGTAGTTAATACTTTTTCAGTCCATACTATATATTCTGGATGAATTAATTATTTCTTTATATTTGAACAAGAATAATAACTTTAAAATCAGAATAAAGTTTTCTTACAACACCTAATTTACATTTTAATGATGTTGCAGTTCTCATTATTTTTTTTTATGAAAAATGTTTATAATAAAAAATAACGCAATAGGTAACTTTAAAGCGAGAGGTATACCTGGATTAGGTAAATATATGTATTACAGCCCCAAGACGAATCCAATATCTTTTGAATTTACCAATATTTTAATAAAGACTTTAAAGCAATTTTTTGTAGCTATTTTACATATAACACATGATTGTTTGAAGAAAAAAATATAAATCAAGCAAATATATACTAAGATATAATGTATACTACTTCGACAAAGTGTTTAATTTATGAAAATTTGTCACTGATATATGAAACAATATTCTTTTCACTATTTTAAAAATAAATCAGCATTAAATTAGAATTTTCTTTTATATGTTTATAGCATTACAAAAAGTTGTCGAAAAGTTTTAAAATAATAAAATGTTCATCTCTACCTCTAAAGTTCAGCTGAAAGCGCTCCTCTTGCAAAATTGACAGTCAAAATTCAAACGTCCAACTTACTACCTTGCTTTTCGCAAGTTAGATTCAAATCAAAATTCTCTAACCAAACACCCCACACGATTTCACACAAAAATCAAACTTAATTCTCACAATCTAAGAAACAGAGACTGGTTAAATCTTGACCGTCTTTTCTACAGCATCAGAAGTAACTGATAACTCTTTAACACGTGATTTTCTCTCCAGGTTTTTGAAGGTAAGATTGGCGAGAGCCTCTTGGCGATACCTTTCTGGAAGGCTGCCAAAATCGATCGCCAACAGAATCTTGGACTTGTTGCTTAGAGAAAGTTAGGGGCGTAGATGAATTTGCTAACTTTTCTCTTCGGGTTGTTGCGTGTCTTGTTGCTACGGGTGTTTTTTTACTTAGAAAGGCGTTCAGGGATTGGAAAACGGAATTTGAGATGGAGAATAATCAGAAAATTTATTTTAGCATGAAATGTTCATGTTTTAGCTATTTTTTAAATACTCACAATATATACTTTAAAACTTAAGAGTTATATTTCTGAAAATTTAAATGAGTTAGGTGTACTTAAGTGCTATTTTAAATTACATAACTACATGCACATTACTAATAAGTTAAACTGGGTTGCTTCAGCTGGAATAATACAAGTTTAAATTACATAACTAGGTTACTACTAGGTTAAACTGAGTATCTTTATTTAAATTATGCAAAGTCTTAGATTAATGTATGCTTGCAGCGTAATTAAGCTAAAATAACTACGAAATATTTAATTTTAGACAAATTTACTGTGATAAAAATACTAATTGTATTATAAATATTTTAAGCCATGTTAAGAAAATTTAATGTTTACTTATAGATTTGAAAATCTTAAATAATAAAATTTAAATCACTCATAGACCAATTTTTTAAATTATATTTGTTTTCATTTTATATCGTTGAAAATACATTTCTATGCGTTTATAAACAAATGATTCGCTTTTATTTTATCCCTAAAACATACCCCAGCTGATGAACTTCTCTAATAATTTTCTACATAAGTGAAACAATCTTTATATCAAATTATATAATATTATATACATTTAATATAATAAGTATATACATTTATCTTTAATAATGTAATAGCAGTTCGTGTTATCCAATATCCTGAGAGTAGCTATCAAATGAGGTACCCAAGTCAAAGGCAAAAAAGTATTTTTTTCGAATTCCTGACAAGAGAAATAATTGTATTGGTCACTTGACATGTGTCACTTGCAGTCACGACTTCTGACAGGCACCCTGCTGAGGTCACACAAACCTCAATCACGCTTCCCCAAAGTAGGAGACGCATTCCTATGAAAAGACTCCAAGTCAAAGTAATATCTCACCGGAAAAGGGACTTTGCTAACTGTATTCCTACCAATAATTTAAGATTTGTTCTAATCGTTAGATATTTATATTTTAAATATTTAACATTTATAAAAAAAATTGTGCTCTTTTTAAGTAAGCTGTAGAGTCGCAGTATAAGTGGACATATAACACCAAAACTCTTTTTGAATAAATGAGCAACTCAATTGCAAAAGTGTTAGTTGATGTTTAAGAAAAATTGAATTGGCTGTATTTTTGCTTCTGTTTTATTCCAAAATATGTTTATGAAATGCACAAGCGCTAATCTTTAAATCGCTACGTTCACTCAAATTCAAAAAATCCTTTAACATGTCAAATCGAAACATACGTACCACAGATGCAAAAAATAGCGATATATTATTTTTTATCCAAGCTGTTTATGGCTATATAGTTATGATAAACAGGGTGAAAATACTGTTAAAGATACCCTCTGAAAATTGTTGTATGAATGGCACAAGTGCATCACATAAAGATATTTTTAAATAAAAGGCACGTAAAATAAACTTTTTATGAAAATATCTTAATTAAAAAATGCTCAAAAATGAGTTTTTTATTCATACAGCGTAAACTTATTCTTATTTAAAGTTTTAAAATGTCAAATATGTCAGTTTCATTATTATATAAGAAATTTAAATCAAAAGGATTATTTTTTAATGATACATTACAGCTCAATTAATTAAATATTTAATTAGATGCTTCCAGTTGAATAGTTCACAAAATATTTCGTATATACTCAATTTCTATATACAGAGAAAAAGCAATATTCGTTACAAACAATCTATTCCCTACGCTCTATCAAAAATTAAACCCCAAATCAAAAGAAAACACAGAAAATACCTCAAACCAAAATTGAAGATAGCAGCAGATAAAAAAAACTAAATCTCAAATGACGTGCCCAAAAAAGAAAAACACTCCAAAATCCGGCACACTGCTTACCTCCCACCTGTCTCTAAACCTGCCAAAACCTATTGCGGAGACGTAGGCCCAGAGAAGCATTTTAAATCAGGCAAGATGTCACTGTTGATATTTGTGTCCGGTTTCGGCCCCGACGTGGTGACGTCAGCTACGTTACCCCCTGTTAGTGTCAGTCCAGGGTGGGTGGTAGTTTTGGTTGAGCTGTTTGATGGGGCTGAATTTTTTTTAACCATGTTTTTGAGAAAGAAGGATAGTTTTTATTCTTATAAAATGTGTTTTTGACACATTATTATTAAGTTTTGTTGTAATTCGATTGACACAAATATTCACAATTAGCTAAAGAGATCAGCATTTAAAACTTTTCAAAACAGAAAACAAAGCAAATTTATTTCCATAGAAAAGAAGACAACATTGTTGACTGTTTCTACATTTCACTTATGCAACAATAAACTCAGATTCTGACGTCAAGTTAACAAATATATTGTCTTGATACATTTTATGAGGTTTAACTTAAGTGAAATATTATTTATCGCACGAGTATTATAAGCGAAAATATGTTATTATGAAGCATTTTATTACGAAACAAATGTATTTTATGAAAGACCAAATATAAACTTACGATTGTACTTTAAAGAAAACCTATTGCACGAAACTACAAGAAATAAATTAGTTTTTTTTGCATTGTTATTTGTATTGCATGTTACTGCAACTTATCGTAAATGAAATCTTAAATTATAATTGACACAGTATTTTTGGCAATTGTATGCCTTGTTTCATTAATATTTAAAATTTCTGGCATTGTAGGTATCTAAAATTTAAAAAAAACATTAATTGGATATTTAGTTTGTGTTAGTTATTGCCAATCCACCTAAAATATCTCTACTTTATTTAGAAATATGTGTGTCTGTCTGTCTGTGTGTCTGTTTGTCTGTGGATCGTAAAAGCATATTTATACTGCCCTCAGGCATTCTAAATTTTTAAGATAGATTCCCTTTAATACCAACGTGTGCACCTAAGGCTTAGTTTTTTCATATTTGTATTTTTAGAGAAAATTCTAATTTTCTGAAAAAAAATACACCACTTTCGCTCAAATCCGATCATTTTTTCCCTTTCGTGTTGCCATTCGACAGAAGAAATTAAAATGAACACAAAAATTAATTAAAATTGAAATTGCTTTTATTTTCTTGCCATTACCTTCAGAAACTAAATTAATGATTTGAAAAAATAAATGAACGTGCCAATGAACTGAATTTATGTTTTGTTTCTTTTAAACCCAGAATGGAGGTTTTGATGTGAAATAACATTGTTATACAATTATGGTTAATTTTGAATTTATCAGGAAAATTGCGATGACAGTAACTTCATATTGAGAAAGATGTTTGTGATATGAGGATGTGCATTTTATAGTGATGTATTTTTATTTTGGAATTTTAAACCAATATAAGTAACGGGATTTTATTCAATATAATGAACGGGAACAAAGGCAAAGCTTATTATCATTTAGCAACTTAAGTGACACATATACTTGGATCGATTTGTTATTCTTTTAGTTTGTGTGAAGAACGGGTATTTATTTGCTAGTTATTAATATTTTAACCGACATTGTTATTTAAAAGTCTAACTTGGCAACTTTTTTTTTATCTATAAACAAAATTTTATCACCTTAAAAAACTTCATACCCATTACTCATAACTACTATCAGCACAAACTTTAAAGAAAATACATTTGGACGTAAATTTTTATTATAACCATAAAATGCAGTTTAAGTTTTACACACTTTCCCAAAGTGTAACTTACTCTTTCATATTTTAGTGAAAAATTATACGAAAATGCCAAATACCTTATTACAAAGCCAGCAAAAAACTTCTCAGCCACCAATATATTTTATTACCCACTCCATTATTGCTCGCTGAGAGTACTCTTCGTATAACTTTAGACTGATTGTAATTCATGGTCACAGTCCATTTGAATTTCAGGAAGCGGCCCTCTTCGGCTAATGTAAATTTCGTATCGGGGATCTAAATTCATCCCATTTAATCGATAGTCATTAAGACTGGGGGGCCGAATTCTGTGGATTAGATAGGTAAAGTATTTACGAGAAGTGACTGTAGAGTTTTAGGATTACCGAGCGGTTGGCTAATGCGAGTTTTTATGACGTGATGATGCTAGGAGAGAGATAGTTGGGGTGATATTTTGTTGAAGTTTTTAGTTGGATTGTGTAGTTTCAGGAAAGTTTTAATGCTAAGATATGCTTAGAGTTTGCAGGAGTAAATTTACGTGCACAGATTTAAAGCTAACATTTTAAACGACACATTTTAGTGTACATAACTTATCCGATATTTATAATGACACATTTATTTTCAGAAATACCTTATTTATTGGTCTGTATTAACAAACAGTTAGCAAATAAAGAAAGATATATTTTAAATGAAACTCATTCCTATACTATATAAATAAGCGTTTTTTAGACAAAGCATTTTTAGATAAATATGTAAAATAAATTTCATCATAGAATTCGTATATTTTCTCTTTGTGGAGGAAAGCAGAATGCTTAAATTTTAATTTAAATTCCAATCTTTGAGATCTCCACTGTTCCAAAACAAAACTATTATTAAAATTCCATTCATTTACATAAACACGAGGACATTCATGAAGCAAAACATGTTACACCCGCAACTAAAAATACTTAAACTTACTCGATTATGTTGAATACGTAACGAAATATTTTCCCTGAAACAACTAATGAAGCGTTTGGAATTTCAAACAAATAAAGCATCAGAATAAAATCATCGTTAAGAGAACCCGAAAAAAACATCAAATGACCGCGAGTAAAATCCAAATATTAATCTAGACTTTGACATTAGCGTACGAATTAGTCGCTAGAATGGTTTCTTCAGCTAAATATTACTAATTAAGTATTCTTTCTCAAGAAAAATAACATAAAAACACATATGAATGCGACGATGCATAATACATCAACCTTTTAATCCACAAACTTTAGCGTGATTCTTAATTCTAACCTCCCAGCTTTTCAATACGGCGCTTTCATTTTAGTGGATTTTGTTTGAAATTATTGACAGTAAAACCTGGAAATTATTATTCGCTTTCCCCTCCCTCACCGACGGCTGCGTTTACTTTTTGTTTTTTGACTTCGGCAATTCGCTCTTGGGTTAAAAATTAATTTTTAATAAATGCGGTTTCATTTAGTATTCTCCTCAAATTCTCTTTTCTCATTTATTGCAGTTTGAGTGACTATACACTGTTGAGAGGCAAAGTGATATAAAATACTTTTTTTATTTTCAAAATTTATTTTGAGCTTCAATGTATTTTATTATATGAAATATGTGACGGATGCAGTTGTAAAACTGGCATACTCCATAGCATAACTAAAACATAAGTTTCGGTCGTTAATTAGCAAATTCGTTCAATTAAATTTACCAATACTAAAGGCGCTAATAAACAGACCTCCCTACATCGTGGTTATCATTTGGAGGATGTGAGTTTTGCACTACAGCCGTCATATAATATTTTGTGTGACATTTGTAACTAAATTATATTATATTAAGTATTTTTCCTCACTTCTTTATATGATAGTAAATATACTTTTTTTACTTACTTAATTAAATTACGTTTTTCAAGTCTTCACAATTAAATTTATTATTCGTAACTTTTAAGGAATTTTACATTTTTGTTGAATATCAAACGAATTAATGTTCCTATTTTATCGAAATATTTTAATATTATCATATTCGTAACTGTTATGAAAATTGAATGATTATGATTGTAGGTAACCAAATTAAAAAATTGAAAGTAGTAGTTTGAAAATTTATAGAGAAAAGAGACCGCTTTACAAATCTACAGATACACCACTTTCTAGGACAACAGATATTTGTTTTTGCATTCAAAATCAAGTATTCAAGTAATGCTGAATATTCCAAGCAGAAATAAAAACAAACGTAAGTAATAGTGCAAGTAATGAACATCTGCTAGCGAACATGTATATTAGTTCTTTATACAACTAAAATTTTAAACAACTAGTCTTAAATCGTCAACAGAAATTGTTCGTTATTTTTATTAATAAATTTTACTTGTTATGGTCAAAAGCATAGCATTCATAAGATATCTTGTTGTGCAAAATTATTTATAAAAAATAAAGATATCTTCCAAACAAAAATACAAACGAAAATTACGAATGCGATACTACTTAAAACAAATGAAAACCATACATAATTTATTAAATAAGTTCACTATAGTATCTTTGGAATAAATTTACTTACCATTTTTGCTGTTGATATTTATTGTTTTTATAAATAAGTTTTTGTTTAATTGAAATTGAAATGCTTTTGAGCTATGTGCTCGCTGGTTGGCTGCCTGTTTATAAATAAGTGTTTCTAAGAAGCGTGGGGTAGCGGCAGTGATTCGCTGTAGTGCGCTTATACCAGTGATAATCCCCAAGTATTATTTTAGTTGTGTTAGCTCAACCTGTCAATTCCGCTTCGTAACTTAAAACCATGTTGAATACTATCAAAATCGTTTTACACCATTAGACTCTATTTACCTCACAGTAAAATGAAACAAAGAAGTAATTAAATAAAAACAATTACACAAAAATATAAATATATAAAATTAAGATTTTCAACTATTTATATTGGTTAGATTAAATAATTATAATATTAATTATATAAAATAAAAATTTATAAATTAAAATATAAATTAGTAATACTATAAGTCTTTAATATAATATAATAATAATTAGAAATATCTAATAATATAAATAATTATAGGCTATTTGTAACTTTTGATGTATTGTGCTTTAAAAAATTTCTTTGTAGTTTTCAACGTTCATTACAATTATAAGAAATTTCATTAAACTCTGCTAAATTTACACAGCAATTAAGTGCAATAAAACTGTCTTATAAATTTAATTTAGATTCTAATTATGTCTAGAAATATTCTATGAAAGCAATAATTATTCACGGAGCAAAATCCATCATCGTTAACCTTTCAACGCGGCACCAATTCATCTTCCACTTCACGTCACATAAGACAAAGAATTCTCTCAAAACAACACCTAAAACTTCTCAGATTCCTCTCGAGAAAAAAGTCATGGACCTATCGAATTCCGCGTCACCGGACCCAGGTTTAATAACCCAGCGTAACAAAAGCAATTAAAACTCGCGAGGAACTGAAACCGATTGCAATATCCCTAACTGCTGAAAAGGGGACTTGAAACTTTAATGAAACCCAGTAAAGCGAAAAATTAGTGCTGGGTTTCCTAACCTTTTTGATTTTTCACCGATATATATATACCAGAGAATTTTTAAATTTTATTTTACCTACCTTTTCCATCATTTTGGAGCACTTTTCCAATTAGCTGGAATCCCTATTCCTAACTGGTCAAGGGTAGAGGGTTCCAACTCTCGCCTTCAATAACATCGTCTGGGGGCAGGAAATTGAAAGGAAGTGAAGAAACGAAGGTGGGCGGGGGTGGTAGATCAATCACAAGCTCTTTTGGATATAGCGGCAAGAAAATTTTTCGATTGTCGATATGGCGATTGCCAGTTAATTAAAGAGGTTAGGCGGTGTATGACAAGGTGAAAGTTTGCCCTGGTTTTTAACTTTTGTAATTTTGTTCTTCGTTGGTAGTTGTGGCGATATTGGGAATTAATAATCCATATTTTGTGTTTAGGTTTTAATGGGGGAGATGAGATTGCCTGGATAAGATAGGAACTATCGGAAGGGAGATACGTTTTCCAAAATTTCACTGTTCTAATTAATACATTATTTCTGGTGCGTTTGAGAATTCAATTATTGCTTAAAATATGGAGAAATATAAAAATAATTAAGCATAGTATGTAACTAACGATTTCTTCATTTAAATGTAGATAATCGGGCTGTAGCTAAATTGCAGTTTATAATGTTTTAAACATTTTTTTTAATTCAATAACAGTTTTAAATTAAAATGTATGCTCGATTTTGTAAAATTTCTCACTTATGCTTATCGCTTCATTTTAACTAACTCGACAAAACTAACATAAAGACGATTTTTAATGTTCAAAAAAAGTAATAAATGAACCAAACAATTTTGACTTAAAAGTTAATTTTTATACATGGAAATTATTCGACATCAGAATCATCATCAGTACAAATTTCACAATTTTAGAATAAATGAATTTACTCTTAAAAATTATTTCTATATAATTATGCAATTAGTTGGTTACAAACATTATCATACATTTAACAAATACATTTAACAAATCATTAGCCATTCTTATTGACACAATCAACCGTAAATATTTTCATTAAAATTTATATGGTCTTCTTTTAAACCAAAATGGTAGTTTGGTGGTAAATAAAACTGAATAACCTTCATAGTATTTACTTTTGCATGCATACTTCCCAATTATATATTTTATAGTTCTATACTAAAAATTAATGTTGTCTACTTTTTAAAATAATAGCACCAAATTTATTACAAATTTAAACGTTTATAAAAACTTATAACTTAAAAAATTATTTTCAATAATACTTTAAAAAACTCTGTAACTAGAAACAAGCATGCAAAATGAAACATTTTTAGTCACAAAATATATATCTTTTCGTACTTCTATTCCAAGAATAAAATTTAAGAATCGTAATATTTCGTCAGAAATAAAATAATCTAACTCTGTTGTTACCTCAGAGGAAAATCGCAAAACCAAGCCTGTGTTTTGAAAAAACATTTTTTGTTTATTTTTCAAAACAGTTCATATTTCAGTACAATGAAAGCAAACATTTTCATTACCAAGATGTATTTTGTTATCAAAGGATTAGTTTTCTGGTAAATATTTGTTCCACAAAAACAACGTTGCTTAAAATACATATCTTAATATCTGTACTACAGTTTTCTTGTTTAAGATAACGAAGGCAATTATTTTTATTATTATTTTTATTCCCAAACCTGTTTTAAAGAATAAATTAATGCTTTGATTTGTAAGTGAATTTAACGTCTACTAGATAATGAATATTTATATAAAATATATTTTCTGTCACAAAGAAAGCGTTGCATGTACAGTGCAATCATAAACACAGTGAAACATTCGAATACATATGAAATTCAAAATATTAAGATTTTATCTTTAAAAGATTCAGTATACCTATTTTAAAATATACCTCAAAGGCATTTATTATTAAACTCTTTTCAATGACAATGGATATTTGTTTTCGTGTGTCAAAACAATTCTTTTTCAATTTGTTTTATTCAAGTAATGCATTCCTTCAAATTTATATTCTTTCGGTGATTATATCACAGAAATGGAGGTACTCGGAGATAACAGCCACCACCCCCATAAAACTTTTATAATAAATTCCCCATCCAAAACAAGCTCTAACTCAAGTTTTTAAGAATGCAAAGTTATGCATGGAGCTTTGATCCTATTATTCAACAATAAAGTTCGTATCCCAGCTTCCCGGAAAGTCAGAAAATAAACAGGAAAAATACCAAACTGGTGAGAAAATAAATATGTAAAAAAAAGATTTGAGGATTTTTTGTCCTCCAAATTATGGGAAAATTAAAATAAAAAAAAGTTTGGAAAATAAGATTTGTTGGTGAAAATATTTCACGGTCCAAAGTCTGCATTATTTGCATGTGTCAATCTCTTAGAGAAAGGAGAAGACTACTTGTATATTCATGAAGTTTTCTTCTATCTAACTTTTGGCAATCAATAAAAGAACGCTATAGGGAATCGAATTAGGGTCCTACTAATGGCAGCCTAGGCAACATCTTCTTTTGAATATTCTTTTTTTTCTAGCTTTAATATTTAAAAAAAATGGGGAAATATAAAAATGTTTTCAAATAGTTCTTACAATTTCGGCATATTATAAAGATTTTGTGATTTGGCCTATAAGGTTGGTACATGAGAGCTATTGACGACGAGCGTCATAATTTAGAACAACATGCGCATAGAGATACATGGTCTGCTATGCTCATTCCTGCTTTTGACACCTAGACACCGAGTACCTTGCAAAAGATGTCCCTGTCAGTTGTATTAGATTTAACTCAACGAAAACATTAAAAAAAATCATTAGACACCAATTACGATAAATCCATTAACTCAAAGACCCTATAAACTAATTTTCCATGTGTGTTAAAATATGTTGAGTTGTTTAAGTTTTGAAGAAGAAGTTTTAAAAATTCTTGGACTGTGTAAATACACACGTTAAACTTAATTTCAATTTAGAATGTATCTTTATTCAAGTATCTCTCGCTCTATTACAAAAATCATTAGAGGTGTTACTTACGTGCGAATCGCAAACATAAGTAGTTTCATAAGAAGTAAAGCTATACTTTATTTACGTTTATGATGTTGCATTGTATAAAAGTATCTTTATATCATAGCTGTACTTAGGAGAATACGAGTTTTGCATTGAGAGCGCCCTTTTAAGCCCAAGCCACGCTCCAGTTCACCTTGAAAATAAAACTTCCACCATAATCCCTAGTTCAAGAAACACAGCCTTATCCCCAAATTAGACCAGTCCCAACCTTGCCGAGGTCTTTTGTCCTCAGAGATTCCGGTTCCGTCAGTACCCCCTGAAAGGACCCGCCTTTGTCTTTAGCAACTCATTAATCGCAGGAAGTGATCAGCAGTGAAGCTCATTTCTACCATGTCAGGGGCGAAGGGAGATTCGTTAAGAAAAGTTGGAGGGAGTTGGACGGGCTTTTTGTTATGCTTGCTGCAGAAATAGACTCAGGGATTTTGCTAAGGAGGTATGTGGAATGAAGGTCTGAGTTAAGTAGTGGCATGATAAACGCATTTTGACTTTGAAATAAAATTATTGTTAACGTCTGTTGAGGAAACTTTGGTTCGTATGGGTAACATAAACCCAAGTGTCTTTGTTTAACTTTTATTTATATTTAAGAATAGTGGCAGCAATAACTTTCATTTCATACAAAAAAAATTAGCATATCAAAAGCTATATTTTTTTAAAAACTAGAACGTCTTTTTAACTAGAACATCTATGTTGAAAAAAGCTACAAAAACTTTCTATACTAATATTTCATTCATAGAATATGCGTTAAAAAATAAGGGAAACATTACAATTTCATATCATTTGATATAGAAACGAATTTTTCAAATTTTTGATTATTGGTTTAATTTCTCACTTTGTTTAAAAATAAAAATCGTAATCACACATCTAAATTAACATTTATGTTGACACTTACTATATTAACACACAAGAACAAAACATATTTTTCAAGTTAATGGACCACGCAAACAACACCAATACATCATGACTGACATATTGCATTACCAAAGAATCTGAACACTTCACTAACCCGTGCAAAAAACTAAAAACTTTAAAACTTCGTCAATAGTTCGTCAACACTTCCCGTCACATCCTAAGGCCTGAAATATTCATCACTGCACGTTGACTAAAGACCACTTTGAATATTGGCTCCTGTTATTAGCCAGTATCCATTAAACACAGTATTAGTGTCATCTTCAATTCGGTACTATCCGTTAACGTAATGAAGGTTTGCTTTTAGCCCACTTTTAAGGGGTGGAATGGAGTCTCTTGGGGCCGTTCGAATTTGCTCGTGTCATCATTAAGGAACGTTCCATACGATCGCTCCCTAACTATTTTTCATTCTTTGTATCAGATTATAACTAATGTGGATGGTTGGTACAGCCGGATTAACATCGCGTTCCGTCCTTTTTCTTTGTTAGGGCTTATGCAATTAATTATGTTTAGTGGAGAATGGTCTATTAGAATTTTTTACTGGTAAATTAATGAATCCCTTGGTGTTAGAGAAACTATGATTAATTTTTGAAGGGATTAAGTTATAATGGGTATGGTTTGTACTTTGTTCGGATATTTTAAAAAGTGTATTTTTTTGTGTGTGCGTTCACTGTTTTGGTTTTAAGCCCCAGTAAATTTAATTAAAAAAAGTTATGGAGATTAAAGGCTTTGTTTTTATTGTTTTTATTAAATTTATAGTAAATTCCTGAAGAAAAAAAACGTTCCACTTCTTCGTGGTAATCAAATGAAGAGTAAATGATGGTAAAATTACAAATTTCAATAAGTTTTACAATACATGTGTCTCATAATGCCAGTGTAAATTATCTAATTACAAGGATTAAAATTTTAAGCAATGACTTTTATAATAAAAATTTTATTAACTATGTTATATGTGCATATTTGAAGGTAATATTACTGAGTGCAATTATTTTTAAACTTTTTTGAAATTTTTGTTGATTGCACGAGTATTAACTGTATTTTTAGCATGATTACTTATTATAATCATATAATAAAACCATCATATCCCCAATTAGTGTCTAATACGATACCCACACACAAAGTACTATACGAGGGTTGCTATTTATATTTATGGCCTAATAATGAAAAAACAAATATGTAGCATCGAAATTGGTTTTATTGTTTTTCAAAATATTCTCCATGATGATCAATACACTTTTGCATGCGTTTGAACCAATTTTCAAAGCACTTTTTATAGTCCGATTGAGGTAACTCCAAAACATGCGTTTTGAATGCATCAACCGCTTCTTCGGGGTCGAAAATCGTTGTCCACGTAATTTATTTTTGAAGTGTGGGAATAAGAAAAAGTCATTGGGTGCTAAATCAGGGCTGTAAGGCGGGTGACCCATCAGTTCGATCTTTCGCTCCGTCAGAAATGCCTTTGTTTGAGTCGATGTGTGAGAGCTCGCATTGTCATGATGAAGAATGATTCGCCTATTCTTCTGCTTTTTTCGAATTTCTCCGATGACTTCTGGCAAACAAATGGTCGTGTACCTTTCAGAATTGACCGTCCTGCGTTGCTTTAACGCCACTGTTGCCACATGATCGTTAATGCCGAAGAAACAGGTAGCCATTTGTTTCGATGTGCTTCTTCCTCGAACAACTTTTGTTGGTTTTGCCTCGTCTTGGAAGACCCATACAGTTGATTGATGTTTTGTTTCCGGCTCATATGCATAGATCCATGATTCGTCACCTGTGTAGATGTTATACACAGCCGTTGATGCACCTTGAACGTATTTTTCCAACATTTCGTTGCACCAATCGACACGAGCCTTTTTTTGAGCGTTTGTCAGATTATGCGGGATCCAACGCGAACAAATTTTTTTACACCCAAATGTTCATGCAATATCTTATTGATGCTAGTCATACGAATGTCCAAAGACACCTCTATCTCACGGTATGTCATATGACGATGTCATATGCTTTATCAGTTCACGCACAGCATCGATCTTTTCTGGCACAACAACCGATTTTGTACGACCTGCACGGGATTCGTCCTGGATTGAACAACGACCACGATTAAATTTGTTAAACCAGTTTTTTACAGTGCTGTAGGAGGGCGCTTTATCGCTGTATAAAGTATTAAGTTCATCGAAGCACTCTTGTCTTGACAATCCACGTCGAAAGTTATGAAAAATAATCGCACGAAAATGTTCACGAGTCAATTCTATTTTTTGAAAGAGAAGAACGTTTCAATTTACTGTCACCAACACAAATAAAGCTATAATGGCAAATCGTCTGAAAAATTTATGTTTAAAATATCAAACTTTCGATTAAAATCGTCTGCGGCCGCCTAGCAACACTTACTGTTGCAAAGGCCAGAAATATAAATAGCAACCCTAGTATTAATTCATAATATTTATATTTTAAACACTATCAACATCTAAAACCAATTCGAATATATATTCATCATAAAGGAATTAATCCAATAGTTAATTTTAAATGAGTTGCATAAGATAAATGAATAAAGATGAAATTCATCAAGGTAAAGTTACAGGGATAAATCTATCGAAGATACTTTTGATATCAATTCAGAGTTTGTCATACAATTTAAAATTTCATTTAATTATACAATATATTTTTTTTACAAATTTGAAACAAAATTATAAAACATATTTTCCTGGTTTCATACCTGTCCAGAAATATCGATGGAGGTAACCCGATTTATAAATAATAAACATAACGTCAAGTTAAGTTTAAATTATTAATATTGAATAGAAATATACTTTTGAGGGGGTGCAGAATATTACTTTTGTTTCTAAATATTATACACAGAAAAATAAAGCTGACATATTTTCTCATAACTCTATAATAATGTGCAACATACGCTTTAATTCAAGAAGTAAGAAGCAGAAAATTACTATTCGAATTTATGATAAAATGCATTAAATTTGGAATGAATGTAAACATATACGTTAATTTCCAAAGTCTTCGCATCCGAATAAATAGACGCATTTATCTCACCCTTAACTAATTCTTCCATTATTACACAGAATATCTCTTCCACTAATTCGCTGATGGACAGTATCGAATCTCCAACAACACAGATTATCTTGGGGGGGGGGGGGATTAGGAAAACAGAGACCAGATGGGATGTTTTGAGGTAGATAAGACAGGACATTATGGTCCGGTGCAGGAGCAGTCAAAATACGTCATTGTTTTAAAAGGATTAAACATGGTAAAAAGAAGATACCGCCTAGGCCTCGCACGTGCAAAAATTAATCCGAGGAATTTGTTGCGTCGTTTTGGCATCAAGGTTTAAGTTAAAAATGGCGGCGCAAGAGAAAAGTTTTGTTTTTTGTTTGGGGATGTGCTATCATTCTTCCCCAGATGGTGTTTTGTTTCGCTCTTGAGGGTTTATGATGTTCATTCGTTTCGTCTCAGGGGATTTTGTAATTAAGGGGAGCTTATGTGATGAGTGGATTATTTAATAAGTAAATATAAAATTAATTATTTAAACTTAGTGACCAAGTTTGGGAGGAGATATACCAATATTTTGCTTTTGTGTATTTTTCCAATTATCTAACTAATTAAGTGCTTCAATTTTGGAACTTCGATATGTTGCCATAACCTATTATTGGGATTAAACAATAATGTTTGCTGAAGAAAAAGAGGATTTATTATATTTAGTAAACATTTTCTGACTTTAGGTAAACACGTATTATGATTATATTTACCTAATTAAGCTACCTTGCTTAATTGAAAGAAACTCGGTTTACAAAATATCTAAGTATTTTTAAATTTGTAAAGAAAATTTTTAATTGTATACTTATTTTTCACATATTATTTTTGAACATCAATTATGGGAATAAACTTAATATAATTTTCTTAAAATTGCTTTTTGGGACTTTTTATAAAGCTGCAATTAACTTTTCTAATCACGTATAAAAATATCTTTCATATTTTACTTGTAAGCGAATTGGGTTTAATATTTGCATTAATTTTGTTCTATATTTTTTTAAGAATAAAAACTTGATTTTATATTAAAGTTTAATTTATAAGTATCAGTAAAGCTTAAGAATCCAGAAAAATTTGTAATTTGAAAAACCTACTTTTTACAGAAGCTTATAATAGAAGAAATATTTAGTTCTGGCACTACAGTATGATTAGAAAATAATTATTTAAAATGTATATTCTTCTCTAAATCAATAACTTTCGTATTTTATAGAGACGAACATTCGATTTTGGACATGGCTTTTCAGAAGGAACTTAGAACAGAAACTTTTGCTAATTTATGAGTAATATACTGATAAATTATGCTTTTGCTAAATGCTGATATTCGTGTCTTTTATATTTGTATGATTTTCGCATGCATTTTAAAGTTTCAGCACATTTCTAAAAACCTTTTTGTAGAGAAAAATAGAAATCGATTTCGCCAAAGCGACACCGGTAAAAATTAATATATTTAAAGAGGGAAAAGTTATAAGAGTTTAGAACTGAAGCGAAGGTAATAGTCAAAGCGGAAATTCTGTCAGAAATGCAAATTTGAATGACATTATTAATTTCTGTTCGGAAGTTTGATAAGCACTTGTGACGATATCCAATACTTTAAGATATGCAATAAAATGTAATCTTGCTAATATTGCTTTAAGCATTGATTTTTTTAAGTATTGAGACGTATATGTTGCACTTGTGTTTATTGCTTTAAGAAATTTATAATTAAAAATTAATTGAATTCCTTGATATTCCCGAATTGTTTCCTTAATTTTCATCTGAAACAATATTTTTTATGATTACTTTATAGATCATATAAGTATATAAAATAAAAATAAGTTTAACGCACAGAATGTTTTCGTTCAAATTAGACTATTGTAAAAGCTCCAAAGTTACCTAAGAAAAAATAGATTTTAAAGTAGATAAAAATGTAATTTTAAGATAAAGTTTGAATGAAAAAATGAAATAAACTTTAAAAGTTTTATACTTTTTTAGAAAAAAAATTGTAAATGCCAAAACAATTTTGAAAAGATAAGAAAAAACAACTCTAAGAAATCATTTGCACTAAAACCTATCAAATTATAGATTATTAGATCGTTATTTTAAAGTTTTTCTAATTAAAATATTTTTACCTTATAATATTCTAACTATAATTTAGACATTTAAACTGCATACACATTCCATCCCAGCACGGAAATTGTTTAAAAATATTTCATTATGTGTTGATGCCAGACATGAGACCAGTTATTTTGCCCTGTAAATTTCGCTTCAGCGGAGTGACCCTTTAGCCATTAAGCAGCACCGTTAATATTCATTACATAGGACGGAATTATTCAGCGCATTTGCATAATTCCAAAGGGCTGGACTTAAAACGCACCCCGCACACCTTTAAAAGCAGTCTCAAGACTTATCAGTGTGGCGTGGTATTACATCCTTTGTTAAATTGGTGCAGGCCTCTGTTTATGCGCTTTCATTATGCACGGATCATGTTGGAGGATGTTATGGAGATAATATCTAAATTAGTTTCACCTGTTATTAAGAATGCAATGTTATTGAAATTAAAAAAAATAATTATTTATTAGAAAAACGGAAAGATTTTTATTAATTTCTAGCTTATTCGTTATCTTGTGTATATTAGTTGCTGTAGTTGTTGTGGCTTATCTGGTTGAATGGAAAGGAAGTGCAATACCATTCTAATATTTTTAATCTGCAAATTTCACTGCTGCCTCTTAGGCATCAATTCTGATGTTTCATATGATACGTTTGGGAAATAATTATTTAGTTAGCAAAACTAAGTTTGATAAAACTCAAATCGATAAAAATGAACACTTTTACACGAACAAGTATAGATTTTAAGGGAACCAGTAAAGAACTTTTTGAGGTTTAAAATTTTTAATGAACGAATGTTTTTTTATTTTTACTTAAAAATTAACTGAACTTCGCTTGCATAGACGGGTTTTTGATGAGTTTAGGTTTCACTTGAGTTACATCAGACTACATAAAAAAGCTAACCCTTTTGTAAAGAAAATATTCGTGCAAATAAGATTTCGAATAATATTTGAGTATAATTAGAAGAAAGAACTAGTGTCAACTGTTACATAAAATTGGTCATTCTTACTATATCAGTTTATTCGTTTGCTTTTTTTAGTAGCGTATCGGAAATTTATTTTTTTGTCTAATTACTCTGTCTTACTCTGGATTTTATGTTTTTGGCTTGAAAAATGCACCAAACCTTATCTAAATAATTTTTGTATCATAATTCTTGCAAGGGAAAAATATCATCAACACACAAGAACTGTTCGCTAAAAAAGTAACACATCTCACATCCATAGCGCATCCTATGAATGCATTGTTGATGAATTAAACAGCAAGATTTTTAATTACGAACACCATTAAACTTGTGTTACACCCCGTGCAGGGCATAAACAGTCGCCTTGTACCGTGTTATGCGTTTGGTGTCCGAGATGATTGGACCGAAAATGTCCGCGACAAATGTAACCGTATAACCAGGGTCAGCCAACGGTGGGTCTCATTATACTTTGATTACCCGGACAGGAATGGGGGTCCAGGAAATGAACGATTGGAGAAAGTTTTAGCATAATGCCGAGTGAAGAAATTGGTTCCTTTGTTGGAGGCTTGGAATACTGGTTTGTTAAGTATTTTCGTTAGTTAGTTAGGTATGTATTGTAATTAATTTTAAAATTCCTAAATTTAAAAGTTTTTGTTTAATGAAGAATTTATAACAGCTAAAGAGATAAATATTTAAAATTGTTTCTAATATCAGAATTAGTGAGTTATAGACTTTACATATTAATAAACACTTGAGTTTAATTAACTAGTGTATATTAAATCATTGAGGTTTAATATAAACTATAGAAAACTTAAACTATGACGTCAATTTTTAAAGTATATCAGAACTCTAAAAGAAATTTATTAGAAATCATTGAAATTTTAAAATTCTAAACTTTCCAAACCTTATCAATGCGTAGCAGATAATAAATTAATATGGATCTAAAGCTAAATATCATCAATAAATTATTAAAATTAAAGAAATGAATAAGTAAATAATTATGTATCAAAATAACGGAAATTCAATTTTAGCTAAAAAAAAATCCTAATATTTGTGTATATTACAAGTTATTCGGATAAATTTCATTGTGAGATAATTTATTTATTTTAAATAAAATTATAAGTTGAATATATAATCACTATGTTTAATTATTATAGCCGGATAAATGTCAGAGTTAGGATTACATTATTTAAACAGCATTACAAAAGGGCTTACTTAGAAACGCTTGATGCAGCAAAGTATTTGAACCATCTGTTACTGTTACAGAAGATTAAAGGATACGTAAAATTAATCCTATTGAAATGCAATTACATTGTTAAGTACACTTATAATCACCAGCTCTATTATAGATAGACCTCCATTAACATACTTTAAAAGACCATTCAAGCAGCACAATAACCAGATGAAACTGCAGCACTTATCTTTTAACTAATCTATAAGAGGTTGATTCGTTTATCAATATCCATGTTATCGCTTAGAATTACGGATTATCCGTCCTTATTTAAAGATAAAATACAATAGTTAATTTATAGTTTTACACCAAGCATAATGTATTAAGAATATTTTACTAGTAAATTTTTTTTTGTGTGACATATTGTTAAATGCTACTATACAATCTATTTTAATAGTTGAATTATAATTTTGCAGCAAGCTTAAGGTATTAACAGTGTTTTACAAGTTCAATGTATTGATATAATTTTTGAAATACTGTTATACAAACTATTTCTCAGTTCATATGCTTCAAGATCTTTTAAACAATTATGTTTAAATTAATCTTGATTACATTCAAATTGATGTTGTAAAACAGTACGTTCAATATACAGTAGATTAGAGGTTTCAATTTTGAAAAGAATAAAGTTGCACTTAAGGCTGAGATTGGGTTATCGTAGTCTTTATTGCGCTCCGTGATCGTGGAACGAAGCTATCGGACGAACAAGTAACCATATGAAACTAGACTTCAGGACATTTCACAGAAAAAATTTAAATAGACAGTTAATAAAAAATGAATATTTTTTTCAACAAATCTGTGGAAAATGAACTTAATTTGTATTATTTAATACTAGCTGACCCTACAGACGTTGTCTTGTCTTTACTATGAATATTTAATTCTAATTGAAGGTTGAACGAAAAATCAATCGATCCTTGGTAAATGCAGCCAAAAATGTTCCCCATGTGTAAAGAATAATACCCCATGTGGTGGGAGTGCACGTTAAATATTTTTCAAAGTCCCGACGCTACGTACGATGTAAAAGTTGCATTGGGTGCCTAATCAGGTGTTGGCTCGTCACATGACTGTGGTTCTAAATAAAGACGCCCGTGGCCAATATCCCTCTTGTATAGCTCTAGTGCGACGAGAATTCAAACTAACCCTAACCCATACAACTGGATGGGAATAGCTACCCTACGCTAAATTTTTAACTTCGCCAAAAGCCGCCAATGCCAACATTCAATTGGCCATATCATAGCTGTACCAAATTGACAGTTTCATAAACATAAAGTTTTTAGGCTGTACGTAGAGGGAATTAACGTTTCTTAGAAGCATTCATCAGATCTAGAATAGTAATCGCCATTACTAACATGATACATTGGAGCAATATTTTCACTTCTTACCATTTATAAACATCAATTAAATTAACTTCGGAAACAAAAAAAATCCAAAGATTTCAATTCAATAAATAAAATAATGATATCCAAATAAAAATCCTACAAATTAAACTCACGTGCTCTGACGTGCTTGTACTTAATTTTCGTTCGCGTTGAACGTGCTGAAATTTCTTTTAAATTGAAATAAAAAGTATAAATTCCATTTTTACAATGCTATTCCTATGGAGAAATCGGATCACATTTTGCACTCCTACACCAGTTAGGGTTCGAATTTCGAATAACTCACACATTAAAAACCTTTTCCTGACAATAACAAACACAACGAAAAAAGAATTAGTGAAATCGGTCCAGCCGTTCAGGCGTGATGCCGTCACAACGAAAAAATGGGACTTTAATTTATATATAAGATTATATAACCTCAAATATATTTCTCAAAAAAAGTCCAAAAACAGTTATGAAAAATGAATAGGATTATAAAAAACACGTTGTAAGAAATTCTTTGCTTGTTTATAACTATGATGCGCCACGTGCATTGATCATATCCACGATAATATAACTATAAAAAAATAATGTTTATCTTTTTTTATTAAAACAGCTCCGATAAGTTGCCAAAAATAACAATCTTTTTCACCGAAATAGCAATTCATCTTTGTTCCTTTCCCAACTTATTTTTCATACCTAGATTGTCGGCCTCATATGTTCAAGTAGTTGTGAAAAAACTCGCCAACTGGTCGTGATCACGTGCTGGGGTAAATTTTACCCCAGCACGTGACCCATGAGGGGATCGCTTTAGGTTTGCCAATGCGCAGTCCATTCTATTATATGTCTCTGTACTGTTCCTTTCTCTTATATTGCTAACCAATATAAATCGAACCAAGGGAACAAAGATCGTTAGGGGTATGAAACTGTTGGGTGCATGTTGCATAAGTTCTTGAATGAACGGGTATATTCAACAATTTTTTTTTTAAAGTGGCACATACGCATGCTCTGATTTGGTTGTTTCTGATAAGTTCTTGAATGAACGTGTATATTCAACAATTTTTTTTTAAAGTGGCACATACGCATGCTCTGATTTGGTTGTTTTAATAATTTTCTTGAAAAGTGTTTTACTAAAAAGTTATTTCGTTTGTGTCTTATCGTGTAGGAAGCGAGTTTTTATATGGGATTGGGTCAGGTAGGGTAAAATGGGTCACTTTTTAGCTATTTTTCTCTTTAAAGTTCTTTGGCAATAAAATCATAATTTTTTTAAAATTTTTTAAAATTGCATATTTCATACTTCCAGTAAATTTTTATGTAGTTTAGATAATTTTTTCTAAATTATAAATGAATTAAACTTAGTTCCATAAGTTGTGACCCATTTTACCCCACCATGGGGTTCATGAGTCACACCATGAATCACACATGGGGTAAAATGGGTCATAATGCAAAATGATGACTGTATAATAATCTATTTATTAGGAAATATACTAAATAACTAGAGTAGGTTAAGAACACATAAAAAATCTAATGATACATAATTACAATGTTAAATTTTAAAAAATAATATTGTTTGCGGTTGTTACAAAACGGCTCTTCCAAGACTCTTATAACATTTGACTTTCCTACACTATCCCGGTCAACTTTTTTTGGGAAAAACATAAAAGTTTTCTAGACTAGATTTTTTAACGTATTTTACATGTAAATCATCCGCATCAATAAGTGTAATTTGACCAATAAATTATTTAATTGACTTTTTTGCTTTGTACCAACTACCACCCATTTCCCAGTCAAAAACTGTTCAACAGCTATCGTCAACAATTTTGGGTTTAGGGGGCCTCTGTTTTTTACTCTGGTTTCTTTCGTTTAGGTTTTAAATGTTAGAAAATCCGAAATTTTAATTTTCTCGTGTTTTTTTACCATACGTTGAAGTTCTTCTTCTTGTAAACGCTCCATCCTATCTGTTTCCGTCAATACTTCGTCAACTTTATGACGCACTCTTTTCTCTTATTTTTAGAATTGGCTATCACTGCCTTCGTAAGACTTCATGGCATAGGTGACAAAGTTGTCAGGATAGCACAATTGAAATCTTTAAATGGAGAAGATAAAAATTGGCTTTTTGAATTTAACTAAGTGTTGCAAGAGTATCAGATATAGCTGCTGGTATTCAATAGGAAGGCAGAATGGAAATTCAGTTTGGTGTAGCTGGTGTTGAACAAGATGGAACGGCTACATCATTTGAAATAACTGGATCATTTAATATAACTGCATTCAATGATGAGACTCTTTCTAATCTATTTGCTGATCAGAGACTCTTTCAGTCAGCACAACCATATGTTCTACTGCTTTTCTATCAGGAGGAAACAATCCTGAACCTTTAAAGACCTTCACTGCATGATCTGCTCTTAAACTTTCAAAAAGTTGCTTCTAGAGAGCTAAGTCTAAGTATGATACATTTTACCCCATCCAAAGTAAAATGGAATAATAAAAAGGAAAATCAATATTTTTCTTAACTGATTGGCCTGATGTGTTGCCTAGTAAGTACTTCTATCATATAAATAAATTACAGCGCAAGATTGAAGTGTTTTATTAGTTGTTTTCAGAAGTTAGAAAGCCATATGGTTTGCTCACCATATTTTACTGCTTCTTAAAAGATTCTTTTTGGTTACCAAATTCATGAAAATAAAATGTTTTCTTATATAAAATATGTTTCAAACACCTATTAAAATATTATTACAAAAATTGGTTCAGAAAAATAAATTCTATATTAAGTGAAATTGGGGTATTTATAAAGTGACCCCTTTTACCCCCAAGACCCATTTTACCCCTCCCTACCCTACTGTACGTAGGTTGGAATTCAAAAGTGAAGGCGGGTTTGTTACGTTTCATACAGTTGCTTGTTCATGAATCGGCTTATCCAAGTTTTTTTTTTTTTTTTGAAAATCCAATCTCGTCGGAAATGAATTTGAATACTTTGTATTGCAAGGTGTATTACAAACATCGCGATACATATTTTATCTGGTGTGCGTTACCTTCTGTTTTTATTTATATGTTTAATTATAGCGTGCAATACTACTTTTGACTCTTATACAAAAATTTCTTTTTTTATAAACAAAATATTGCAGTCAAGGTGAAGTCATCCCAGGAATCTTCTAAAACATGCTATTTCGAAAAACAGCATATTGAAAAATGTATAGGTTATTTATAAAAATTCTTTTTTTTAGGTTTATAACTAACTTATAAGAATCTGACATCCCCATAATAAACCTTAATATAAACGCGACACAAAAAGCGATACAATATTTTTTTCTTCTAATCCCAAATGACTAATACTTCAGTATTCACAAAATCACTAACATCTCAGATTCCACGCCATCTTTTAATATCCACCCCAACGTGGACGCCCATTCATGTCTAATTCATGTCGGCTTTTATGACGTAATAGAATTCCCAAATTATAACCGTAAGTCTTAGAAAGAAGGACATTTAATGGTCCAATGTGTAACGGAGGGAAAAACTGTAAAGAGGGAATGGGTAAAATCCCCCTTGTATTGCATGGAAGCGAGGATTAAAGGGTTACACCACGACATGCATTAATATATGTTTTGTTGGAAAGGTGGATAAATATTTAAAAACTTTTCTGATTTTTAAATAAAGGAACTTATAAATGATAATATAATATTGGTTGAAGTTAATAGTAAATGTTAAAGTAGTCTCTGTGGGGTTGTAAGATGCGCACGTGAAAAAAAAATATAGAGTAGATGAAAGTTTTTGTAAAGCGTTTTTATATCATAAAATATAAACATTATAATGCTAGAACTAATAATTGAAATACGTATCATTAAAAAAATTATTTCGTGAGATGATGTATTTATAAAATTTGTCAAAACTGAAAAAAACCAGGTAAAATTTAAAATATGCCTAAATATATATTTTTTTAATTTTAAAATATAATGGTAAATTTGTAAACAAATATAAATTATTTGTAACTTCATTAAGACTTAATTTCAGTTAATTTCATGAAAGAATTAAAAAAAAAATAATAACAAACTCTATCAAAGAAAGAAGTCTCACATTGTCAGATAAACCAAGATATACCAAATTACCAAGAAGGTTAAAAAATTAAATCTGAATTATTTAGATAATAATTCAATAGATTATTGAATTATTACAATATTTTTTTGAACTCTTGTACAACTGACAAACTGTTATGAAGGTGAACTCTAATAGTATGGAGTTGGTCTTCTCTGAAGGATCTTAATTTGAATATTTTCTTCAACTCTGCTTTATGACGAAAATATTAAAAAGTTTTGTTTTGCGTCACCCAATAGAAAAATCGTGCAAATGAAATCTATTTGAAAATGTTCCTTTTAAAGATAGCTAGCTAATGTTTATTCCATTTCAGTTTAAAGTTCTAACGAAGAGCGGGATTTCACTATGAAGTAATATGGGGTGCCAATTCTCAGGTATTTCCTAGTCACTTGACCGATTGTTGGAATTACGAGGCTAGTCATCATCAACAAATTGTAGCTCTAGTGCTTTATGAAACCAACCGAAATACAATATTTTTAAACAGGCTGTAATATTTATTTGCTTAATTAATGTATTTGATGATAGCATCGCAAAAAAAAAACATATTATCTATTTACTGATTACTGGGGCCCGGGTGGCCGAGTGGTTAAGATAGCTGCCTCCGCTAACAGTCTGCGCACTGTACCGGGTGCGGGTTCGATTCCCGCCTTTGCCCTGGGTGTAATTTCTCTCTCTGTGACAGTAAAAATTCTTTCTGTGTCTGTCTTACTTGACGAAGGTTTATAAGCGGGTCTCTGATCAAGCACACAAGCCGGAATATATATGTATCAACCCTACCCAACCCTACTGATTACTGTACGTAGATAGATACGTATCTTAATGATAATGTTATTAGTTGCGATAGGTGCCCACTCAGGTGTCGGCGCGTCACTTGACTATTTATCTAACTTACGACATCCGTCACCAATAATCCTCGTGTAGCTCAAGTGCGACGATAATTCAACCCAAAATTAATGAACATATACTCAAAAGAAGTTATACATTCAAAACGATCTCCTCGGTACCAGTACGTGTTCAATAGCTCTAAATACGTCTCAGACGAGGGCCGTTGGACCATACATCGACATGTTGACCAATGACACACAAGCTTGCACAAGGACCCTGTATTTGAGGATAATATCAGGTACCCATATACTACAGCCCTTGCCAATGATGACATTCCAACTTGGCTAATGGCCTGTTTACCTCATGTAAGAGCGCAGGAGATGTGGTATTGAGTCATGTAAATTGGATGCAAGGCTATTCATTGGGCTTGACAATCATGGATGCAGATGGAAGTAACTGTTGGTTAATTTAGTGTGGTTTGATGAGGAGTTGGTTTAAAGTTGTTATGTAAATGCACGGTAAGTAAAGCTTAATTATAGTTAGTATATTTTAGTAAGACTTTTTAAACGATTTCATTTTGAAGATCCAATTTATCACAACGAATTCAATAAGATAATAAAGCACGCGTTTTTTTTATTTTGAACCCCCAAATAAGTTTATTATTAAACAACTTTAAACAACTCGGGTAATGTTTCAGTGAAACAACATCACAAGTGAAGAAAACTCACATGAAAATAATTAGAGCAGTCCCTACTTATTAATAAACGTTCTGCAGTAAATTACAACTTTTCAATAAAACTTCTTTATTTTTGAACTTCATTGTTTTGTATTTTTAATGAGAATATATTTATTTGAATGCTTAAAATATGTTTTCTTATAAATTTATAATAGTATTTCTTATTGTCGTATCTGTATTTTTACCGCATTTTACAAAATAGTCACCATTACATAATTTGTGAATACTGGAAATATAATTGCTATATGAGTTGAAGAAATATAATTGCTATATGAGTTGAAAAGAATAGTGATGATAATTAAAGATTTTCTTTAAATATAAAACGACCTGTCTCGGAATGTTTTATATTTTGCTAAATTCTCTATGTCGGATATCAAATAAATTGTAATTATATTCAATAAACCAATACACACAAATAAGAGTTTTATCAAATTAATAAACACATTAAACTTTTAAAACTTGTTAGCACATGCAAAAGACCGAAATATTTTATGTTTACGTAAAAAATATTATTGCATTATCATATAGTTAAAACAACCAAAAGTAAATAATGTGATTAAAGCTGTTTAGTACATCACTCTGTTATAAAACGTTAACAACCTAGCAAGAATTGATTTCTAAGGCCAGCCAAAATGAACTTAATATCACCCCCATATCGGGACGTTAAAAATCCTCGTAAAATTCCTCTTCTGTGAACTACGCTTGAAAGAAAAGTTCACCAAACATTAACATTACCAATCGCATTGTTAGGCCCAAGTTTTATAACTTAGCACGCATACTGTAACTCAGTTACTAAGTTTATTATGCACAACAGTGGCTACGAGTACTGAAAATAAATTTAATGACCTCTAGCGGCCACGTTAAGGAAGATATTAAATCCCTCATTTCACTAACACAAGAAAAGGAATATCAGAAAAGAAATATTTTGATTTTGCTATTACTTTAGGAACTAAATTTATGTGGTCGTTATTCTGTAGAAGGAAATGCTTCACAGATTGTGATCGTGTTGGACAAGCTGCTATTAAGTGCTAGTCTGATTTATTTTTTTCTTATGCATTACATTTAATACATAATTTTGAGTTATTATTATTTTTTAAATCATTGCAAAAAGAAAACGAGATTAGTACTTATGTAGGTAGCTGCCCTAATTCATTTTAAATATACTTTAAAACTGTATTTATGTTTTAAGTTGGTAATAACTTTAACTTAATTTTATTTAATAAAAATAAAATGTTATTTCTTATAATATAAACAACCGAATATATATGTTTTAACTATGTTATCATTTTTTATATTAGATTCTTAAAATAATTCCTTAAATAAATATTGATTGCTAATTAGTATTCTTGATAAAAACCTTAAAAAACGTAACTCATATGTACACAAATGCGTTTTATTTGAATACAGTGTTCTAATGTGCAATTTTTCTTCAAGAATCACAAGCTGACACGAAAAAAAAGCAAATCTAAAAACATGCAGACTAAGTCAACAAGAAGTAAACTAGCAGGGAAATAGAAAAAAATGAGTAATATGTATAAATATATATCTGTATGCAAAAAATGGAAGAAAAAAAGATGAATGAATGCCGCAAGTGAGAACTCAATTCTTTAGCCTCTTTTGATGTTTTCTGAACAAAATAACAGCGGCTCTCACAAAAGACCGGTTTCCGTCCTCCCGCGGAGACGGAACGGAAGTGGGTAATGGTTTGTGCGGATTAATATAGTGCGGAGGCGGAGGGATACATTCTTCTTTTACGAAGCACAAAACGCGAAATAAATGATGTCTGGAAAAAAAGCCAAGAGTAAAAAGTAGGAAATTTGGTTTGTTGCGGAGTTCAATATTTGATTTGCAAAATGGGATTTTTTTCTATGTTTGTATGGAATGAAAAGATTTTTATTTTCATATTCTTTACAGAAAAAATATGTATAATTTCTTTATGTTTTTGTTCGAGGCGAAACTGGTATTGATAAGCTAAGATATCTTCACGCGTTAAAGATTTCCATTTAAAAATCTTTTTCATCTAGTTTTTTTATTTCAGAAAAAGAGTACGCATAATTTAAATATATTATGTTCAGAAAATACTTTTGTCCCGTGCATTGATAAAGGGTACACACTTTATTAACTTTACTTAAGTGATAGATATTTTGAAAATTTTTCTCTAAAGAAAGGATTCACTGCATCTGCTTGTTTAAGAAAAATTACCTTAGGTATATTAGTTACTTAGAACTTAAATCTTGAAAACGGAAATTGAAGCTAAAGAAAAATCAAACTGTAACCAAAACTGAATGAAAAAACTCACATAAAACTTACGAAAGAGATACTTTTACGAATAATTATCCTTTTTAAAATTTAAATGCGATTGACAAAAAAAGAAGTATTAAAAATGTTGAATGCATTAGCTTTTACTTTAATAAATTATAGCTCTCAAATAATCATTATTAAAGTTTCAAATCTTTTACTTAAATCACATGAACTGGGGTAGTTTTAAATATTTAAAACTAGAAATTATAATACGATTGCTTGTTAAAGAAGTCGAAAAATAATCACTAAACAAATATTTAAACAAAAAAATCCTAGAATTATAAAGCTTAATTTGATTAAAAATGCACCGCTTACATACCTTAACAATATTTTAGATCGTCAGAACAGCTTTTGCTATTATAATTTTTTAAACAAGTATATGTTAAACCCGATTCCATAAAGTGTAATTCCGAAAAGCACATCCTGCTCCTGACGCACTTAAAACATGATTAATTATCGCTTTCATGAAAAATAAAAAAAAATCCAAAGAAATTCTTCCCAAAAAAGGTAAATCAAAAATTTCAAAATAATCTTATTCCACAAGAAAAACTAGTAATTAAAGTAGTAGTGATTTTTTTTCTGAGTAATATTTTTCCTTTATATCCTTTTTTTTTCGGGATAAGATCTTTTCTAGATCGAATTTTCTCGAGTTACGTTGCGACTTTGAAATTGAGAGGGGATGTCTCGGATGATTAATTCGTTTTCGTCGTTCAATGAGAAAAATCCTTTCCGAGGTGGTATAATGATCTGGAAAAATCGTTAATATGCGAAGGAAAAGTTGCGTTAACATATTAAACTAATATAAGTGTAGATGTGGTAAACTTAGTATTGATATTACCCAATATATTTTACTCAGCCTACAAAATTTTATACTTTTGGTACAATTTTATGTTTGTATATCTTTAAGTGTATTAAACATTATCCAATAGATTTTGCTTAGTATTTCAGAAAAGTGAAATAAATCAATTTATGTACACCATTTAATACCGTTGCCGTGAAAAAGGTTATTTTTATTTAGCATAGTAAAGTAAATAAAATGAAAACGATGACAAAAACAATTTCAATAAATTAAGTTCTATTAAAGAACACATTTCCTAATTTAAATATAATTCCTATATCTTGAGTGATGATTTTTTAATGTTTTTTCAGTTATAAAGTACTCATTTTCAAAATGATAAAATTATAGCAAGAAACTTTCTTATAGGTTTTCGTATGACCTTAAACATGATATCTGTAAACCTTGTTTTTCCTTCACAAGATTCTAGTAGTAGAAAAGCAGCCGGCAAGTTTTGATCTTAGTGAAACTGTAAAACTTGTTTTGTTACTATATCATCCTTGTGGTAGAAAAAGCGATAACATTTTTTCTTACAAATATGTATTTAGCTCCAAAATTCATTGATCACTGTTGCATATTTTTTTTTATGTATTACTAAGCTTAACGTTTTTTTAGCAATTACTATGATATATAAAAATATTCATAACAAAATACTTATTTACGTCCATACTAACATTTACTTGAACTGCTATTAATACCATGAATACTACTCTCCCAAATAATACTTGTCAAAAGAAATATTTTTTCAAGCACAGAACCCTTTTTAGCGATATATCCTTTACTTTACAAAAGACCATTGGAGGAAAAATCCGCGATTTCTTAGAGAGCACCATTAACACTCTTGCTCCATAGAACTCCACAAAGATGCGACGAAAGATTCTTTGCAAGAAAAATATGTTTTCTGACGGACTGACCATTAAAGAACTCTTACATAGTAGGAGCTCCTAGTTATGTAAGAAATCCTTTTTTACGGAACCCTTTTTTGGACTATTTCTTGGTGTATTATAAGAACCATTGATGATGGCCCTTAGGAAAGTTTCAAATAAATACATTTGTTTCGGTATATGTATTTGAATTTGTATGTGTTTTATTACAATTCAAAGTATGTTTCATGGTAGGTTTTTTTACTAGAATGAACTTCTAAAATTAGTTTTAAAATATCAATATTTTAAAGAATGTTATAATATAAAAATGAGTGTACCAAATATGTTATAAAAAATATTAAATTTTAAACATCAAAATATAAAAATTGCATATAATAAATTAAAAAAAAGATAATTGCCATGTTTAAAAGTTTGAGAGTAACCATGTTTAAAAGTTTGAGAGTGCCATGTTTAAAAGTTTGAGAGTAAGTCGAAAAACAATTTATAGGCAGAATATGTATTAATAGTTTAATAAAATTACTTTAAAATTTATTACTTTTATATTACTTTATTATTACTTTTTTAATTACTATTTTTAAACTTCACAGTTAATACTTATGAATAATAATGATAAGTACTGTGTAATACTGAATAAGGTATAAATTGACTACATTTACACACTCATAAATGATGTTTATTACATCAAAAGGCAAAAAATGAAAATAGAGTCAAGTATTCCTAGTTTCCCCCTTAGAAAATATTATATTAAAAGAAAAATGGTGGGAATACTGGGAAAATGTTAAATATAATACACAATTAAAACTTAAGAAAGTGCCTTAAAATTTTAAAACAATTTTCAGGAAAAACTCTAGTGGAGTAATTAAGCAAATTTTATATCAAAATATAAGTTTACCAACAGATGGTTTGTAGTGGTTATTTTATTATTTAAAAATCATATACTGTTTCCAAGTCTTTGAATCATTAAAAGTGAAAGCGTGCTGCCATCTCTTGGAACTCTTTTAAGTAAGAAATGTATGGTTTTGTGTGAATTCTAAGAACGTTATTAAAAACTTAAAAAAAAATTACTGTCAACTAACAAAGCAGTAACAATAAACTGCTTCCGTATTTACATTTATAATATAGCTCTAGACAGGATTAAAGTATTATTGAAAACGTATTAAAATTTAACGTACAATGGAATTTGAATTTATTTTTCTATATATATATATGGAATATTAAAATTTAATATTTTCAAATATATAAACCTATTTACAAGACATTCGTACTGAATTTAATCAAAATATCAAACTCCTTCTGTTTTAATTAACTGAATTATGTTTTAACCTTCTGTTTTAATTAACAAATGAAGAATACCGTGAATTGTATTCAAATTCTAAAGTAATTTGAAGGTCTAACAGAATTGCTAACTGTAATTATCCAGAAAACTTTTCTAAAAAACGTTTCTTAAACACGGCTCAAATTTTTAAGATATAGTCATAAATTTAATTACGTTTCATTTATTTTTAAATTTATCTCTTACGAGATAAATTATTATTTTACAGAATACTTAACGGTTTGAATTCTTTGGAATATATTTGAAAAAATATGAATTATTACATGGAAACATTTTATAATTTTAAATATAAAAAATGTTTCCATGGAATTGAAATAAATATTAAGTAAAATAAATCTTTTACGCACTAAAATTAAAAGTCTTTCGCAACGTCTGTGATTTATATTTATCTAGATATCTTTACATTCCAGCAATATATGTGTTTCTTAATTTTATTTGACAGAAGATAACTCTTAGCATATTACGTTATCTTACCCATGAACATAAAATTGGCTATTTCACAAAAAGAATTCGAAATAAAAACAGTAAAAAAAAATAAATTCGACTTTTGTCTTGGCAAAGAGCGAAATTCCCCAATAAAAAGAGGGAAAATTCTGTGCCAAAAACTACATCATGAAGTTCTAAAGAAGAATGAGAAATAATAAAAAAAGACTCTCGACGAAAACAAAGCTTTGAAGAAATGAGATTTCAAAGCACATTTTCCAATCCAAAGTCCGCTTTCGTCTCTAAGTACCCAAGGTAGAAAAAGCAACAAGGGATTTTGGCAGCAGTACTCACACATATAGATATATTCAGTATTTCTATATGCACATACATTTATACAGGTCAGCGTCTTTCAGCGCTTGGCATTAGGCCAAGCTGGCCTTCAGCCAACTGGTGCTCCGGTGTAAAAGAAGAAATGCATGTTTGTAATCTCCGATCCCACTATTTGATTTTTCGACTAGTCTCTAATTCTAATGATTAACAATCACAATTTTAAAGTTCCAACAATCCTACACTTGTAGCTATTCTAGAAATTGTTCTTTTTAATCGATTTCTTTTTTTTTCTTAAAATATATGAGAAAATATCGTCTTTGGAAGTTTTTAAGTTCACCTTACCAAAACTATTTTAGTTCTTATTGTAAGAAGCGATGAACATTAATATTTTAGGAATTAAAAATTACCTTTTATTATTAAAAGTTACAAGAAAGGTTTTTCGAAATAATCTGTAAAAACTTTTTTTAATACCCAATAAACTTCTACATATTTGTATGATGGCATATAGTTTTTTGGAATTTCACTAAGTACAACTTACCATATTGTATTTGCATTTGATCAAATGAATGTATCATGACTTTTTAACAATTTGAAGCATATCAACGGACATCTTGAATATTAAAAAAAAATCTTAGGTGGGTTTGTCGAGTGGCGTACGGTTAATACATTACGACGTCAAAACCTGTTAGACTATCATAAAAGAACTGTGTAATACGAACTAAACAATCTTATTTTTTAAGTAGAGTATGTTACAGCATTGTTTGATCTAAATAAGAATATTATTAATGAGGTTAATATGATTATTAATAGTTGAAAAAATGCTTCCAACCACCCATTTCTAAAATCTGTCATGGAGATCTTTAACACAGCCAATTTTTTTTTCTGGTATATGCATGCTTAACCTCGTAATTAGTTGTAACTTAATTAGACTGCGTTTGATGAGGCTTCTGATATCTGTCTATAGACAATTTACAGTTCATATACAAGCCTTCAATGCAGCGATTAATTAATATATTTGGATAAACCATATAAATGACAACTGATCCCGAAAAAATCCGCCAATTTCATTAACATTGTAAAACACTTTATAACTGTATGTTAATAGGAATAAATGTAAGAACAGATTTAAAATATTAATTTATATGGTAATTTTGTACACTTTAATATTGCTAGTTTGGGCGGAAAATTTCAGATTTGTTTTACTATTATTACCCAAGTAGTATCTACATTCTAAAAACAACTCTACTCCCATTAAACCTTATAGTGAGATCGTATTTAAGCAAACAAGTAAGAATTTTCTGTTATTTTTTCTCTAGTTTTTACAAACGCAGTGCTATCTTATACATTCAATATCAACACTTTAAAACAGAATATAGAAAACGGAACGGTTAAGACATACAGTCTGGTATAATTGAGTTACGGAAACGCTGTTCCCTTTGTCAAGACGTCAGAAGTTATGACACTGGCGTAAAATGGTTCCGAATAAAATTGTATGACATCGTTTATGTCCAGTTGGTGAGAAATACAAAAGGGTTTATTAATTTTCTTTTGGTCCTTTTTAGGACGTTTAGAACTCTGGTGGTCGTTTGATTTTGGGGATGTAATTTGTCTTCTGTTTGTAAAAAGGAAACGTTGTTGTGACATTTTGGATTCGTTTCTCTTAGATTGCTAGCTTTTATTTAATTTATTAATACTTGTTTATTCTGAACTGTTATTTATATTTTCAAAAGAAAATTAAAAGCTAGTAAAATGTAAAAGCTTAAAAACTCATTTATAATCAATGTTGAATTATAAATGAATGCTTTCATAGATTTTTTTACAAATCCTTGTTAATTTAAATGTTTTCATTAAGGTTAAGGACGTTGGATTTATAAACGCTTCTTTTAGAATTTTTCCAATACATTCCAATAGAATTATTATATGATTATCTCTCACTAATTAATATTAGTTTATAAGTAAATATATTAGTAATGATTACAAATTTTGGTGATCTTGGGTGATATTGAGTAAAACAACAATAGTACACTACACAAAAAAGTACATAGTTACTTCTTAACCCTCTTTCGCAACACTCTGTATCACGTAGGTCCCTGCAAGAAAAGAAAGTCAGGGAAGAACTTTTGTAGGCCTGGGGGAATAAAGAACCGATAATTTTGCTTCCCCCACGATATTCTTTACTCCTTCTTTAACACTCCAATCCTTAAATTGGGGAGAAGGGGATCATTGGATAGACCCTCCCCCTCAAGCAATCAATAATACGTCACACCTCATTACATTTAATTAAAAAGATTAGGGTGGGAGACGTAGGGTCGTACAAACTAAAAAGCTGCTGAGGATTTTTCTTTTCGTCTTGGATATAGTATGTAAAAAGCATTTGTTTAATTGGGACAAATTCCGATTTAGATGAACACATTTTTGTAACAAAGTAACGTTGAGAAATCAGGAAACCAACAAGTTTAAAAAGTTAACATATATAATGAATATAAATATTATATATATAATATATTTAATAAAATATAATTGCTTTTATCAACTAAAAATATTAATTTTGTACTTGCGAATATAGCAATACTTGTGGCGATGAAATCGTTTACAATTTTTTTAAAGAAATTTAATAATTAATAAAAATGGCCAAACAACAAAAAATATACCTATAGATCAAAATACACAGACAAACATATTTTTGATAGATTTATTTTTCAATCTTAGGAAAATTCTTACATTTTTTATTCACTTTCGACTAAAATAAATGATGTTTTTGTTGAGTTACACTTAATTGAAACTAAAGCCGCAGAATTAAATTAATTTATTTCAATATACATTTACTGTTGAAAAAGTTTTTGTAGGGCATACTTTATAAACCATTCATTTCGAAAGCATCTATCTATAACCTATTTATCAAAATGTATGAACTAGTCTCGCCGAGTGTCAAACTCTTATAAGTAAAGAATCAAATTTAATCATCCCACCTATCCAATCAACTCATCTTCTAGTTAGATACGTTGGGAAAGATACAGACCCTGAGGAACACATACTGTCATATTTTTATCCCTTTAGTCTTCCCGTGTTCAAAACATCTTTTCTTTGGTGTCTTTTATGCCGAAAAAGAGAAAAATTGCAAAGAAACTCCGCTTGGAGATTAATTTTCTTTTTCTCTTTATTTCTGTCAACCACTTGGGTTCTTATCAAATTCCTATTTTTCTACTGTCTTTTTACGAAATTATTTTTTTTCATCGTGAGAGTTTAAAAAGTTTGAGGGGATCGGGAGAACGGAAATTACTTCAGTTTTCCTTCTGAAGTTTCGGTTTGGAATTCAGTGAGAAACGGAAATGACTTACAATTATGTTGGTGGTAGCGGTAAAATAGTGGATAGCTTTTCGTAAAACTCATTTGCTGTAAGTAGGTGTTAGAGTCTGGAAATCCATTATTTCTTTCCATTAGCTTTAAAGTAAACTCTTATTGGTTTCCTTAGGAGAAACAAACTTAACCACAGTGTAAACGAAATAAATTGACACATTTCTCGCCTCTTTTAAAAACTTTAGCTAAATATACAAAAAAAATTGTGATGATTTAAAAAAATTTCGCAAATTTTAGGTATTACAGTAGGAAAACATTAACTAAATCTAATTTAAGTAATTTTTTTTTTAAGTTTCACTTTTACTAAAATAGCTTGCTAAAGAAAATACATAAGACATTAATTATTTTAATGTTTTCCAAAATCTTATTAAACGTTTTTTTCTTAAGTAGTAACTAGAAATAGGGCAAACTGTATTCGATTCGCGAATCTGCAGTCTAAATAGAAAACGGCAAAACATTATTGCAATTACTGTTTGAATTTTTTTATGAAAAGTACTTTTTTATACATATTTTAAATTTAAATTTAAAATTTATACAAAAAGTAAATAGAACTGTAACTATTCTTTATATTGTAACTAATATTTCTTTCAAGCAAAAACAATACAATTATTTATTTTTTTAAAAGCTAAGTTTGGGACAATATGATGTTGTTTAAATAAACTTTGTAACTGATAATACATATTTCCAATCATTATTAGTTGATTAATTGCAATAAAACGATTGTTATTTTTGTCTTGCTTCAGTCATTCGTCCTCAAATGTTCATGTTAAAAGTGTTGTTATAGCTTATAATTATTTTCTACATCTTTCTAGGGAAGCAAAAATGAATTTTTAACTATATGAAATCTTCGGCAAATGAGAATTCATGAATATTCGAAACCTGATATTTCCAATAGAATCCCTAAAGCAATTAAAAATAATGTAAAGATTTTAAATTTTTATGAATATATTAAATGCGAATATACATTCAAAAGCTTTTACTAGTTCAAATTTAGAAGAAACTTATCTAGACATATTCCAGACATTATCTTCATTATTTTTAAAGTACGTGATTCAATGTATTTGAGGGATTGTGAAAATGTTAAGATAATACTAACATTAAAAAAAGAAGATTCAAATTTCATCAAAAAGTAATAAAAGGAAATATAGTGTTATATTGATGATTTTAATTTTTAAATTACGTTTCATTGTTACTTCAAAATGTGTGAAAGAATTGAAATATCTTACTTCAACTTATCACCCCCTTTCATACCAGAAACTACAAATGCTTCATAAATCATACTTTTAGTTATAATTGCAGCTAAGCCAGAGTAATAAGTTAAAATAGAGATAAACTAGTTTTCAGTTAATCTATTTTTTGAAAAGTTTAAACTTTTTAAGGAAGCAGTTTTAAATGAAATGAATTTAATTTATGCCCACTTTTAGTTATAATGAAAAATTAAAAGAGTACAAATATGTAAAATAAAAAATCAATAAATAACCCTTCTGAAAGGTAATTCGGAAAGAAAATATGTTTTTCAGACTATGCAGGAGGGGAGTTTGGGGAATTCATAGGAATATACTAGTAATTTTTTAATTGTATAAGAAATCAGTAAAAACAAGTTTTGTCTGAATTCAAGAGATAAGAGTAATTTATAAATGACCATATTTTTGCTTCTGATCCCAATGCCTTATGCTCATTTTGAAAATTATGAAACTCAACAATAGAGAAAAAAGTTGTTTTATGAGGTGGAAAATTTGTAACAATAACTCAAAAATTCAGGGTTTTTTGGTGAGGTAGGTGAAATGCACAATTTAAACTAGATATTTTTTTAAATATAAAGTAAGTATATGAAATATAGTAAAATAAGTGTAAAATTTTTACGCGGTTTTAAAGGTTTGCATTTAAAATTTTACATTCAAAAATTTTAAATTAATTTATGTAACATTTCGATAAATAATATTAATCTGCACAGGCTATTTGACAATAAATTAACATTAAATTTATTTTTAAAAAGTTATTGAAATTAGTTGCTTCAGAGAAATCATGTGGATATACTAGAATGCTTAGATATATTTTATAATATATATCAGGTTTTTTCTTTTTTAAAAAAACCTTTAAAACTCTATTGCAAAAGTCATGAATGGAGCCTAAAAATCCATTTTAATCTACATCAAAAACCCATCCACCTTTCCAAAACACGAATTCATTCCGAGTAGTATAAAAACAAGTCGCGCCCTTTTTCTCCACTTCTTTCAGGGGCCACCCTTTCAAAACGTCTGGCATTTGAATTGCTAACTCGCTCGGAAACACACACAAAGTCGAAGTCATTCAATGGCGGGAGTAGCCAATTCCTTTGACGCGTAGCAGTAAAGTCAAACACGGAAAATCCATCTTCTTCGCCATTCTCGGAATCTTTAAAATCAAATGTTTGATCGATTCGCGAGATTCAAACGGGTTTCAATCAAATAAATGAGTCCCGACGAAAGATTCGTTTGAGAGATTGGTTGAGCTGTGCGTTTGACTCAAATCCATAGAAAAGTCCGTCGGCCTTTGAGATGGAAATCTTTTAAAGGAAATGGGGATGTAGATGTCAGTTTATATCTTTGTGAAATGTTAATTTGTTTTTGGTTAAATTTATTTTAAAGTCGCAATCTAAAATTCAACATAAAATTATGGAGACAAAATGTGATAAATGTTGGGTTATTAAATTAGTCTGTGTGACAATAAAATTAGATATAATTACATCCAGTTAAATATTTTCAGTGAATTAAACTATTTGCTTAAATTTTATCGAATTGAAAAATTTGATAAAATTAGAGTATTGGAGACTGGGGAGCCTTGGCCATAAGAGAGACTTGGCCCACCTTTAAATTTTAGTATTTAAAAATATTTTAGCATATTATCAATATATGGTACTCAAAGCTACTGTTGTCAGCAGATAGCCACCTTAGTTTTATTGAGCTACCCTTTTTGCATTGAGGAAAAAATAAAAAAAGAAAGTTTCTAACCCCAAAAAGTAAACATTTTAGACATAATTTGTAATATTTTTTAAGAAAAACCAATTCAATTAAGTTTAAGTATATGGTAATTTTAAAATACTGTTATATTAAGGTTTTATTTTAGCCATAAAGTTTGTGCGATGAAGTAGGCTTCAAAGCACCATGTGCCATTCTTTACGAAATGTCTAGGTGGGGAGGGTTGGCCACTGGACCAAGGCTCCCTAAGTGAACTAGTTTTGAAAATCTATACATAATGTTTATCAAATACACGGTTAATAATAACGTATGATTATAACTTTATGAAGGTAATAGATTGATTATTAGTATTTGTACTTGTTTAGAATAAAAAGAAAACCTCAACTAAATCAAACTTATCATTTATGACCAAATATTAAACTTTTTCTGAAAAAACTATATAAGTTATTAATTCAAGTATAATAATACTCCAGATTAATATTAAGATATTATCAGATTTTTTCGTTATAGGGGGAGAAGGGACGAACGAGTAGCTTTGAAATTGCGCTTTGACTTTTACTTTTACAGTTTATGCCGTTAAAATAAAAATAAATCAAACTGAGGATTATATCTTGTGCATTTTAATGTCTGTACAAACTGAATAAAATATATTTAACATAAATATAAAAAATATTTGTTATGGACAATATTAGAATTTTTAATTCATACAATACTTAAAAAATGTATTTCTTTAAATATTACGGTAACATGATTTTTAAATGAGTTCCAGAGTGTTGAATTATAATATAATTTTTTTTTTACATTTAATGCTTACAAAATTAATTTGAAATATTTACTATTTGGCTCTTTAAAATTGGGCATTTTTGCATGGGCCAAGTCACCCTTAGTAGGGGAGACTTGGCCAAGTTTCTAAGTTTTAAAAACAATATATTTAAAAAAGAAAAAATGCATTATTTATATTATCATTATTATATACTTGTTGCCAATAAAATTTCCTTTAATATGTGATATCATATGTTTTTGTGATATCATATGATATCAATGTTTTTGTGTCATATATGTGATATCATATGTCATACATTTTTAGTGTATAAATAAAATATATAAAAATAAAGTTCTGAAACTATGGCCAAGGCGCCCCAGTCTCCAATACATTAATTTAGTATTCTATAATAAGAAACAAGTAAGTTTTAACAGAAACCGTCACTTAGAATTGCTTCAACACAAAATTTCCCACGTCTAAAAAAAGCACCAAACACAAAATTTTTTTAGCATATTAAACATTTAAACATCAAAAATATATAGAAAATTTTTTCATCGAAAATTTCATAATTATTACTTATCATTGGCTAACTTTATTAGTATTTTTAAGAATAAATATTTATAGTATTTCTCACTTAAAATAAGTAAAACATTTCATACGAACAAACAATATAGAACTAATATCTCACCTTCAAAACGTAACCAAACAAATTGATTTACGATTTAAAAAACAAAAACAATAAACCCTCGAAAAAAATGATAAGTATATTAGGACCTAATTATTCCTTAATTAAGGCTGAAATATAAATGAAAAATTACGTTTCCTATTTTAAAAAAATAATACGAACTGACCTTTATAAAGGCATGAAAGTTCATATGAAAAGTTTATGTAATATAATGAACTGATAATTAACATAATTTATAAATACAAAAAGCTTCTTTATTAGGTAATGCAAGGCGATTCGATTTTCTATTTTTTTAGCACATGCGAAGGATGGTTATATATTTGCTACTTTAAAAATAACTCTTTAATGCCAATTTTGAAATATGAATAATTACGTATGACAAAATCTAATATAAATGAAAATCTGTTTCTTTAAAATTAATTTTATATTTATTAAAGTTTCATAATGAATAATTAAAAATATGCATTTAACCTTTCAGAAAATGAAATAAAAAAAGGCTAAATTTTGAAATGCATAATATTTTACTCCAATCTAACCTGGAAGACCATCATTCAACAAAAGACGTAAAGTTTAAAATAAAAATTTTAATTTTGGTGTGTATATACATTGATAACTATAGTATATATTAACACAGAAAATAGCATTATTTTTATTTAATTTTATTTAATCAAAATGTAAATATGAGTTATTTCAAAATAAATGTAAATGTTGATAACAATAATGATAAAAAATTATTAATTCAACACTTTCAAGTAGTTTCTAATCTTAATATTATATTAGATGCACACAAAAGAGTACCTTGTTTGTTTTCAACCTTTTTGAAGTGCAATTCGTTTTATAAAATATTCCATTTTTTCATAAAAATCGATAACGAAGCACTTCGAAGAGCCACCGTACAAGAAACAAAACGACCATTCTTATGAATAACTAGCATAGTAGAAGCGCCAGTTTTCTACGTGCAGAGCTTTTAATTGTGTTTCATGAAATGCCAATATCAAGTAGTATAAGATAGCAACGTAGATAACTTACGAGTGGAATCAATAAAGTCATTGAAATTGCCTATTGTTACAAAAACTTAATATCGAACCACACGATCATTATTTTAAGTAGTATATAATTGTATAATTAAGACGCTATAATTTTTTAGCTCTTGAAACAAATAATGTGGTACTAAAATGTACTTTAATTGTTACATCATTCACTATGTTTTTGTCCATCTTTATAACACTTCAGCTTTTGGTAAAATTTCACTTAAATCATAATTCATTTCAAAAGTAGTTTTTCGAGAATTTTTGTTAGTTTTGTCTATTACTGTTAAAATTAAACTACTTTTATTCCTGATTACATTGCACGAGTAAAAATTACTTAAAATGTTTTGTTAATTAATAATTTAGCAGCATAAAATTTTTGAGATTTGTTAACTGGTGCAGTACAACTAAAATGCAATTGCTACAAAAACCACATTATTCATTTTTACATAAATGTGACACTTTAAAAACAAACAATTCTCATGATTTATTTAATATGAATTAATTTCATGCAAATTGATAAACATGAAGAAATAACATGATGATGAAGATTTGGGATAAGATTGTCACTAATTATATTTCATGAAAATAAAAACATACACGCATACTCAAACATTTCATTTCTTTTAACTTTTATTGAATAAAGTATAACCTTTAATATCCTGAAATTTATCCCTTACAATATTCTTAATATCTTTTATTTAACGTTTTGCAATCAGACGCAAATGTTTTTAATGATGTACAAAATCAAAGTCTATCTTTTGAAAGCAGTTTTACCCATTTCAAACAGAAAAGAACAGTGATTATTTCGTCTGTTTCCCTAACAATGTCAGAACAAAACCGAAAAGAAAAAGCGATAAGAACAAACCGAAGCATAAAAGAGCAAATGCGAATGACATGGAAATATTTCGAACTTAATCTACTAGAAACAAGCCTTTCTTTCAAAAAGGTAATGATGCACAGTTAAAGTTTGGAACACTCGGTTGTCTTTTACAGATATTGTTTTGATATTAGCAAATGAAGAAAAATAAATCTTTTGTTGGAAATGTGAAGTTTGGAAAGAATTCAGATTTAAAATAAAATTAGATATGTCATTTATTTTTATGATGGTTGCCTGAAGCTCATTTGAGTTAATAAAATATATATTGAGTTATACCAAGTATATTTTTAAAGGCACCAATTATAACTTTAAATTAAATTTTTTAAATAAAAAGTTTTTTAATATGTTTAAAAAAAGTACTTGGTAATAAAAAAAATGTTTTACCGTCTTTAAATAGAAAATTGTTTTAAACGAATAAAAAATGGATACAAAATATATTTGCCAAGGAGTTGTTTTGGAAGATCAGCAGTTTATATGTTTCGGATTAATTTAAGATCTTTAGTATTTTTTTTTCAATAAGGTATTAATTATTTTAATAAACTACACCTTAAATATTATTTTAAACGGTATTATAAGCAGGTTTTGAGACCCACTTGTAATATTTCATGTTAGTCTTCATTATTATGATCGTATTCTATTGAATAAATATAATGTAGAGTGGCTAGTACTTAGATTACATAATGCATCATGATTAAGATTAATTAATTTAAACATCATTAAATTAATACGTTCGAAGTTATTCTAAACCCTCCCTCTCTGAAAATCTAATAAATAAATAATACAAAGGTTAAATTAAGAATCATTAGATATTTTAATGTATGGTTCCAGTGACATTTCTCACAATATTACATACCCTGCAAAGCGCAGTTGTGTAGATAACAGCTTGAAAAGTTTACCATCGTTCTTTTACACAATTCCAAGATTTCTAAAATCATTCTGTTTAGTTCAATTTATAGTTCTATTCTGTCCTAAAAGTCTTACATAGAGAAACATCACACGCATCGGAGACCGCCTCCAAAAACTTTATTAGCCCAAAATATTGCCATTTAGGGTACATCTAGAATTCCATTTGTTCTTAAGCCTGCAAATATCATTGGAGCGGGTGATGTCATTGATTGAGAATTTGCAACCTAATAAAGTGTCATCTAAGGTGCCACGGATACTAAGGCATTGTTACACAATTGCCTCATCTAGTCCAAATCTTGTCTCACCGACGCCAAGACCACCCAACAAGTATCACACACATAGCGACGGCACACCACTGTTTGTGTAAGCCTATCAGGTATTGTCTGGACTCATTTAATATTGACTTATATTAATGTATAAGAGTTCAAACAACTTATAGCTTTTGTCAGTTATTGTATATTTTTCACCCCCAAAGCTCTTTAATCCAAATGCATTACCCTCTAAGCCAAAAATGATCCTCCGTGCGTTCACCAAATTATAAAATATCATGAATGAAGGTTTCCTTGACTTAAAAGTTGCAAAGACTTTGTCTACGGTACTAGAGCCAATAGCTAGAATTGTCTAGTGTCACTCATTTCACCATACAGGTATAAAACAGCAAAAGGTAGATACCATGAAAATAAAGAACAAATTACAAGTTCCTCTCTAAACCCAATTTTGAGTTTTCCTGTCCGTTTTCCAATTGGATTGATGGTGCTCTTTTCTTCGAGGATAGCGCTCAAAACATTAAGTACATCGAGATAGATGGAAGCTTAGGGGATTTGCGCTCCATTAGAGAGCATTACGGATTTACGTAAGCCTGACGTCACAAGGGGCTTGCAGGAAGGCCGATTAGTTATAATGCAAGTCGACGTTGCCATCCAACTCGAAGTTGATCCAATAATTTTCGCCTTCCAGAAGGACTTTGCCTACTTAGCCATCAGCCGATTATTGTTTCTGAAAAATGTCCACCCGAATCCGACTGAAAGTCATCGAGAAGCGAGTCCCCGGCCATAATCGGGGTTTTATTGAGAAAGATGTCTTCTGGGATGTGCCTTTGCCGATGAATTAGGATGTAATACGGCGATTAGGTCTTGCTGTGTCTCGATGAAGGTGGATATTTAGATACCTTTAGATTAAGTTTTCTAGATTGTATCGAAAACGCATTAATAAAAATGAAATAGGTATCCTGGATTAAGGGTAAGAATGATTTATAAGCCATTAGTTTTAATCTACATACGTTAGATGGGTGTTATTAAAATAAGTGTTTCACTGTTATATTTCCATTTATTAAACTTTAGTCGCTATGCAAAGTTTAATATATATCTCACGAAATGCTGTTAAAACAATTAACCTTTGTCGATATATTTTGATACTTGTTCACAAAATAAAAATGAACGAATAAATTGTGAAGAAATTGACTTAGTAAAGAAGATAACTTTTGTACTTTTGTACTGAACTAAAATTTAACGAGTTCAAAAATATTTATTCAAAGTAGTTATCTTACAATTCAATTCCAAAAGTTTAAACAGGATGCATCGCCAGGATATATAAGTCATGTGCTCAATGTCATATTTTTTTTTCGTTTTGTTTCCTTATATTTTAAGATTAATTTACAATAAAAAAACTACAAATGAGAGAAAATACTGGCGTAGAAAAACAATACATAGTAAAACATTATTATTTCGAAAAATCGAATAGAATGTTTTCAGGGAATTTCAATAAATGAAGATTCTACTTGCGAAACTCATATTTTCTAAAGTATATTTAATATGTAGGGTCCGGTTCATTCATTCGCAACTTCGTATTATTGAATTTCAACCGTCAAAAGCTGCCAATAAACGGACGGGACCCTAAATCTTAGTAATACTTTCGAGAACGTGAGTTTTAAAATTAGACTTTTCATTTAATAGTAACATAATTGTGTTTAGGTAAAATAGTAATAGTTAATTAACTGAAATTTTTTATTTTTTCAATTACTTCACTTTTTCTACACAACAGCAGTGAGAGACAATCGAAGGCAATAAGCAAACAAAATTTCCCAAAAAAGAACATTTTACCAATTCTAACTCTAAACTCAATAGACTGAAGCAGCAGCAACAACAACACTCAAACAGCATAACAACAATTGGTCCATTTCCAGGGATAAGCACAGAAAATGAAGTTTTACACCAGATTGCTTTCACCGAAGAGATTTGCAGGTACTTAGAGGAAAAAACGGGAGAATCTTAAAACTCGGGGAAAGTTTGGTAGCATGCCAAAGCCGACCACGCGTCTCCGGGAGAGACCCAAGCTCGCGTAAAACGAGATAACTCGGGGGGAGCAAAACCGACGGAAACGACCCTTTCCGGGATTCTGGATTCTCAAATTTTAAGGGAGAAAGTCAGGCATCGTAAAGCGTAATTTTATGATTTAGTTTCTTGGATTTTTTTAGCTTCCTTAAGGAGAAGGAAAATTGAGGAAGGAGTAATTGGCTGGATTCACTTTTCCTGATGCTGGAGTTACTCTGATGCGATTGCTAAGTACTAGTAGGAAACGGTCTCGTTTTTCCCTCTTAAGGAGTCTCTTGGCTGGCAGAGGAAATAACGAGGGGAGTTTTTTTACTAGTTGAACTTGAGATTTTTCTGAATAAATTGGGCAGGAATAACTTACTATCGGATCCCTTTTTTTATGTGAGAGTATGGTTTCTATGTGAAATATTAGTTTTATTATCTTTTGGAAACTTTTTGAGTTCGGTACTGGTTTATAAATTAGAAAAAGTCTAAAAAATATTCATACGCATATAATAACGATTTTTTTATTTGGTTTTTAAGAATTAAACAGTTACAGAATTGCATTCTCTGCTTTTTTTCAAAATCCTTCAAAAATTGCTAAATAATTAAATTTTTTTCCAGAACATGAAAGTTAGCATTTTGAAAGTTCACTGAGTCAAATTTAACTTCAATGCTTAAAATGAACTCGCTTAATTGAATTATCAATGAAAGAAATTTTACTCTCACCTTAAAGTAAATGTAAATACAAGGTGATCCTAAAAATTATGATACCCGCTTAATGCTAAGTGGTATTAATATTTTGGTCCCGTTGTTTTCATCTTGAGCTGTATTTATTTTTAAGATGGAAATAAATGTTTAGAGACAATTTTGGGAGAACTATTGTAAAAAAAAAATTGAATCACACATTTTTAAGCAAACAAAACATGCATATTATATATCCTCGTTTCGAATGCAATTAATCATAAAATTTAATATATTGCAAATAGCACAAAATTAAAAAGTTGAATTAAATTATCTATCTATTTCCTCATAACTAAGCCCGAAACATAAATTAACTTAACTATTACATTGTGATTAAGATCAGTTTTATAATTATTCATTAATTAATAAAAAAACTTCTAAATACCACACAATCCAAATCTTCCAAACCAATGCCACAAATAACCTTTCAAATTGAAATCCACGCGCAATGCCTCCATTTTATTTCTTTCAAAAGAAGAATGTCTAAGTACACTTAAAAGCCCTCTCTGTCAAGCATGCTCGAAAAATCAATACCATTCCTCAAATTAATGCGCTCTAATCAAACGCCAGAAGCGCATTTTTGGAAGGGGCCCATGTGCAATCCCATTACGCATTGAAGTTGAAACCGAATTTTGCTTTATGCAAAACTGATAGGCCCTCGAGCTACGGAGTCTTCCGCCTTCTATACAGAACCTAGCGTCTTTGGCTTTTAGAGTTCTAATGGACTCGTAGAATGCTTTTCTGATGCTGGGACGGATAGGGTCGCTTTAAAAGGGTTGTTTGAGTATGGTTTGTCCTTTGAGACACAGTGGTACAGTTCCATTCTGACAACATATCAGAAAGTAGCAAAGTTATAAAATACGGCACCGTGTGTAGAAAAATTAACGTATCGAATATTGAAAGGAATTTTTTTTGTTTAAATTCTTTTAATTGAATTTTTTTGTATATAAATCAGTTTAGAATAACGTCACAATACAAATCGCAATGGGATTCTTTGAAAGTGGGTATTATTTGTTTATACAGCTCAACAAAGCATTCCATTTTTTTAAAAGCGGACATAATTTTTCATTTACATTGGAGCGTTTATTAAAAAAAAAATTTGATACAAATTGATCCTTTTGATGATTTTTTCGTTGTTTTTTAAATGGCATTTCAAAATCACTTCGTGTAGTTATATTTTGAAGACGAATAAAGTTTAAGAAGATATTGTCTAATTTGTTGCATTTCCACTGTATTTTACCAATAGAAACGCAACGAATATTGCTATTTTTTCTAAATTGTTTCAGAGATCGCTGAAATACCCCCCTTGTATAAACTGTTTTTTTAAACTTACTCTGGCAGTTACGTTACTTTTTTCGCACCAAATGGATGTCTCAGAGATTTTGTATTAAAACCATGCTTGTTGTTTATATAGTACAAAATATAATTTTATCTTTCCCACTTAGTTACTGGGTAAAACCAAGAATCGGTTCTTTAAGACTTAGTCTATCTCACATTCTCATCACCCGCTTTCGCAGCTAATGATACAGATTATACAAACAATCGTGATACATCACATTTTGGAATTTTTAAATAAAACTTTCCTTGTTTGTTTGATAAAACTGTATCATTTTTATTTTGGATGACTCACTTTATTTTATTAGTTTGTTGCCTCTTTCTTTTAGAGGTTGTCGAACAGTCAGTCCTTATGTTTTGAACGCTGCAAACGGGACCACAATTAAAACTTACGGTTCAAAGTTACTTTCTTTAAACTTGGGTCTCCGTAGGAAGTTTGACTTTCCTTTTGTCATTGCAGCCGTTTCTAAACCCATTATAGGAGCTGATTTTCTACAGCAATTCGGTTTAATTGTTGGCATTAAAAATCGCAAGCTTATTGACCCTTTAACGTCTTGTACTCAAAAAGGTAAAGTTTTGCCTACTTTCATACCGGGAATTAAGACTGTTGTTGGCGATAGCAAATATCACCGCCTAATACAGGAATTCCCAGACGTAACTAAGGCCAGCCCAAGACCCTTGGCAATAAAACATGATACGGTCCACCACATTAACACTTTTGGCCCGCCTGTTTGCTCTAAGGTTCGTAGGCTACATCCTGCTCAGCTTAAAGCAGCTAATGATGAGTTTTCCTATATGCTGGAGCATGGTATTTGTCGACCATCTAAAAGTTCCTGGGCTAGTGCATTGCACATGGTCCCGAAGAGTGATTCAGACTGGCGACCAACAGGTGATTACCGGCTTTTGAATTCGCGTACCAAACCTGACAAATACCCTTTGCCGAACCTACAAGATTTCACTCAGGACCTTTTGGGTAAAAGAATTTTCAGTAAGATTGACCTTGTAAGGGCTTTTAATCAAATACCTGTACATGAGCCTGATATAGAAAAAACTGCAGTTATAACCCCATTTGGGTTGTTTGAATTTATGTTTCTTCCTTGTGGTCTTTGTGGTGCGCCCCAAACCTTTCAACGCTTCATCAATGAAGTTCTTTTTGGGCTTGATTTCGTCTTCGCCTATTTAGACGATATCTTAATAGCCAGTACTAGCGAGGAAGAACACTTAAAACACTTGCGGTTGATATTTCAGAGGCTTCAAAATTTTGGCGTAACTATAAATTCAGCTAAATGGCGTCTTTGGAAAGTCTGAAATTTCATTTTTGGGTCATATTGTCAACGCATCTGGTTGTAGGCCTTTACCTGTAAAGGTTGAAACTATTGTAAATTACCCCCTGCCAAAAACGATCAAGGATTTAAGGCGTTTTCTAGGATGCTTAAATTTTTATCGTCGTTTTGTTCCGAAAGCAGCCGAGTTGCACGCCCCTTTAAATGCTCTTTTATGTGGTTCAAAGAAGAATGACAAACGAGTGATTGATTGGTCCGGTTCGTTGAAGGACGCAAGAATAATGAATAAATTACAGAATAATGTCCGAAGTATGATGTATTTAAATTGAAAGTAGTATAGAATATTGTTAAAATATTTATAATTAAAATAATAGTTATATGGTAAGAAATTCGAATTTGTACACAAACATTAAAAGTTTTCAAAAAATTTAAACGTGTGTCAAATGAATTCCATTCGTTAGAAAAGGTCACACAAAAATACTCATATCCTGATCTTATAATGATTGTCTCATTAATTATTATTAACGTAAAACATACCTATTTATCTGAATAATTAAGTTTTTACATGAATATGACTTACTTAAATAAGACTTTTTTCGCATAAAATGCTCTCAAATATAAAATAACTTGTAAAACATTGGATGCCCAAAACCCCCCCAAAAATCAAGTAAAAATTTACTACTCACATTGACCAATTTATTCACTTTCCGTTAAAATGTCCCAACGACTGTCCACCATTTGAAAACAATTCAAACAATATTTGATATATGCCCTAAAGGTTGATACTCCACGTTATTCAGCCCTTATAATGCTTCATAATCACGAAATAGAAACGAAGAAGCCTAACAACAGTCTCTGCCGCAGCTCCAATTGAAGAAAGACATCCTTTATTAGCTCCATGCACCGCCGGTCTGATATTTCCCATCTGTATATGGAATTGTACCCGGAAAAGCGGCGTATCTTTCAAAAATGACTTTTCGAGTAAAAATAACTTAAATACCTTAATTTTTTATTGATTTTACTTTTTCAATAGTTAAGTAAAATAGTTACGTTTCATTAAAAAATAGTATGTCTTCGCCAAGAAATAAAATGGTAACATAGAATTACAGATGATTCACTTGTGAAAGTCGTCATTTACCAAATATTCCTCTTTTCCACGTACTGTGAGATATACTTCTATCCCTGACTTCCCCAATGTCAATTCTCACTGCCATCAGATACGCATTCTAATTAAAACTGCCCATCAAAAGAGCCGCTGGCAAATAATGCAAATAATTGTATTTAAGCTAACCCCCATCCCGAACTGTCAGCTCTCGACAATGCTGTATCCTAGCAACAGGTATATTAGTTTTACGCTTCTGAGAATACCGATATTCTGCTGGAAGGAAATGCCAATTGCTTCCAGTGCTAATTCAAATAGAACCGCAAGGTTCTCAGTGCTGGAATTAAAACCCATTTGGAGCACTCGCTGTTATATTAAGGCGCATAGGATCCACCAGTACAGGCAGCGGGTATTGCCTATTCGTTTCCGTTAACGTGGGTTGGCGCGAGTTATCTGAGAATTAGTTATCAATGGCAGTTACACTTCAGAGGAAAATTGAGGCATTTCACAGAATTGTGTGTTTAGTTAACTGTATATTTCGATGCAATAATTCTGAGGGGCACATACATATCACACGGTGCAATATCTTTCAGCTTAGGACTTTAAAGTTATATGTCTCTCTAAGGGTATGTTTGGTGTGGTTAAGTAAACAGAATACATGTGTCTAATGCTATTGGAAATCTTGTTTCGAAATAAATGTTTGTTTTCTAGGAATTTATTAGATTAACAACCAATATTCATCAATATTATGAATTTGTGGCGGCAGGAGCAAGAGCAGTTCTAGTGCAATCGATTACAGCAACCAATCAATAATCATAATATTTGTCTAACTGTTAAATTCTGTATTTGTATCTATAACATATGTATTTAAACTCTGATGCATTCATAACAGTTGCTACTTTTTACCGTACATCTTACATCATGTATATGTTTTTATGAGTTATGTTTCGTTGTTATGTGTTAGTTATTAAAAGTTAAGTTTAGCCAAAGTATTTGTGATGTCTTTTCTTTAATACATATCACTGTGCTCGTGACAAATGAGTGCAGTATATCTGGTGACCTCGGACTTCGGATTTTCTACGTGGAACCTGCTCTGAAGCCTACTTCACGGGGACTGATGTACCTAGTACGAATACACCGGTTCATTCTGATGCAGTTTGCCTTGGGTGTCTGCCAGGTAGCCCTCTTCACCGTCGCACTGTTTATCGACGGTCGCTTCTTCACCTGCGTGTTCCCAGCGCCTGTGGCCAGTTCCCTGCACTGAAGTTTTCCCAGCGCCTCCAGCCATTTCACACCGACGTGTACCCAGCGCCTGCAGCCAGTTCCCACCAGCGTGTTCCCAGCAGCAGCGGCTTGTGTATCCAAGCGTGCCCCAGCACCTGCATTCCAGCGGACATTGCGTCCGGCTAACTGTCTTCAAGCAATTCTCCTATTCTGGACATTGGGGACATTTTGGACATTGTGTGAACATTTGTGGTGTTTGGTAGGTCCAGCGTCGTAGGTTCGTAGTTTTGACTACTAATATTTTTGGCCATTTAGTAAGGTCAAGTATTTTTCTTTCTTTTGACGTTCTTGTTGTTCTTGTTCGTTTGCTTATTGCATTTTCTTCAATTAACCTTCGAAAGTTTTTTTTTTTTAATTCAGAATGTCTACAGACACTAAGGATCCTCCAATGAAAGTTGAGGTTAATAGGATTGCCATGCGCTTACCCTCTTTTTGGCATGAAAAACCAAAACTTTATTTTGCTCAAATCGAGGCTAATTTTCAACTGTCTCAAATGACTACCGAAGCTACTAAGTTTTGTTCCTTGGTCGCTTCCTTAGACCAACAAACTATGTCGGTAGTAGCAGATTTAATTGAAAATCCTGATGAAGAAAAAGCCTTTCTTTTAATACTGAATAAGGTGATTAAGGAGTACCAAATTTCTGAAACTGAGCGCTTGAAAACCTTGTTGCAAGACTTAACATTGTCCGATTCGAAACCGTCCGCATTGTTACGTCGTATGCGCGATCTAGCAGGTACCAGTTTTACTGACGATGTTCTAAAGTCTATGTGGCTGTCACGCCTTCCAACTTCTATGCAATCAATATTGTCAGTAAGCAAAGAGAACCTGTCAGACTTGGCTGGTTTGGCAGACAAAATTTTTGAAGTAACTAGTTTTTCTACTAACACTTGTTTTGAAGTTGGTGAAAGCTCATCATTGCAAAATCAAATCTCGGAACTGCGAAGGGAAGTATCAGCTCTAAATGACAAGCTCGATGGCTTATTGAAAAAGGGTAAAAACTTTTCTAGGGGCCGTTCCCACTCAAAGAACTTTAAAGGCCGTCGTGATTCTAGCTTCAATAACAGACGCTTTTCTAATGAAAGCCCAAATGCACAAAATAATCGCAACTCTCAACCGGAGATATGCTGGTATCATAAAAAGTTCGGCGAAAAAGCTCATACTTGTAACGAGCCTTGCTCTTATCACCTGGTCAATTTGCCGTTCGAAGAGACTTTAAACTCCTAGACCCGTCCTCGGAAGCGGTGATCCCTGGCTCTAATACGGGTTTTTTGAGTCATCGACTCTTTGTCACCGACGTGAAAAGTAAGGTTCAATTCTTGGTCGACAGTGGATCAGATTTAAGTTTGTTGCCTCTTTCTTTTAGAGGTTGTCGAACAGTCAGTCCTTATGTTTTGAACGCTGCAAACGGGACCACAATTAAAACTTACGGTTCAAAGTTACTTTCTTTAAACTTGGGTCTCCGTAGGAAGTTTGACTTTCCTTTTGTCATTGCAGCCGTTTCTAAACCCATTATAGGAGCTGATTTTCTACAGCAATTCGGTTTAATTGTTGGCATTAAAAATCGCAAGCTTATTGACCCTTTAACGTCTTGTACTCAAAAAGGTAAAGTTTTGCCTACTTTCATACCGGGAATTAAGACTGTTGTTGGCGATAGCAAATATCACCGCCTAATACAGAATTCCCAGACGTAACTAAGGCCAGCCCAAGACCCTTGGCAATAAAACATGATACGGTCCACCACATTAACACTTTTGGCCCGCCTGTTTGCTCTAAGGTTCGTAGGCTACATCCTGCTCAGCTTAAAGCAGCTAATGATGAGTTTTCCTATATGCTGGAGCATGGTATTTGTCGACCATCTAAAAGTTCCTGGGCTAGTGCATTGCACATGGTCCCGAAGAGTGATTCAGACTGGCGACCAACAGGTGATTACCGGCTTTTGAATTCGCGTACCAAACCTGACAAATACCCTTTGCCGAACCTACAAGATTTCACTCAGGACCTTTTGGGTAAAAGAATTTTCAGTAAGATTGACCTTGTAAGGGCTTTTAATCAAATACCTGTACATGAGCCTGATATAGAAAAAACTGCAGTTATAACCCCATTTGGGTTGTTTGAATTTATGTTTCTTCCTTGTGGTCTTTGTGGTGCGCCCCAAACCTTTCAACGCTTCATCAATGAAGTTCTTTTTGGGCTTGATTTCGTCTTCGCCTATTTAGACGATATCTTAATAGCCAGTACTAGCGAGGAAGAACACTTAAAACACTTGCGGTTGATATTTCAGAGGCTTCAAAATTTTGGCGTAACTATAAATTCAGCTAAATGCGTCTTTGGAAAGTCTGAAATTTCATTTTTGGGTCATATTGTCAACGCATCTGGTTGTAGGCCTTTACCTGTAAAGGTTGAAACTATTGTAAATTACCCCCTGCCAAAAACGATCAAGGATTTAAGGCGTTTTCTAGGATGCTTAAATTTTTATCATCGTTTTGTTCCGAAAGCAGCCGAGTTGCACGCCCCTTTAAATGCTCTTTTATGTGGTTCAAAGAAGAATGACAAACGAGTGATTGATTGGTCCGGTTCGTTGAAGGACGCAAGAATAATGAATAAATTACAGAATAATGTCCGAAGTATGATGTATTTAAATTGAAAGTAGTATAGAATATTGTTAAAATATTTATAATTAAAATAATAGTTATATGGTAAGAAATTCGAATTTGTACACAAACATTAAAAGTTTTCAAAAAATTTAAACGTGTGTCAAATGAATTCCATTCGTTAGAAAAGGTCACACAAAAATACTCATATCCTGATCTTATAATAAAAAAGTATCAAAACAGCTATGTTTTTTTATTATTGGAATACAAAGTCCTATTAATTAGTAAAGTGCAGATAACTTTGATAAAATTATGAAAAATTTACAAGTGTAATTTTCATAAAATAGTTGGATACATTTGCAGCAAAATTCATTTAAGGGACTTTTTACTTGTCAACGGATTATAATGTTTTACAATTCATTTTATCCAACCCACATGAACTTGTCCATTTTAGCTTCTTTATTACATTTATAACGTAAAAAGGGGGATGCTTTATTTTTGTACCGTCTGCCCTTTTGTCTGTCATTCACCCACACTCACTGTGGGAACAAAAAAATCCTGCATACCAATTTGATCGTCAAATTGAAGCTAAAAAGCTCAGGCTAAGATATTGGCACAGTATATGGCCTTCAAAGCCCTGGCTTCACTAAGCCCAAACAGATATCCATACATTAGGCTATATCCTACATTTAAAAAGTAGAATTAGCAATAAAAAAATAAAATATTTAATGCACAGTTAAATAGCATTTAAAGCTATTTTTTCTTTTAAATCACTATTGCCACTCGGCAATCGTACGAGAAGTTTTATCTTTTTTAAATTTAGAATTTGGAGGAAAAATTAGTTTTGTAATGGAAATCAGTTTGAAATGACGTCATAATACATGCCACAATTCGAATATTTACTTTTCGTATAGCTTATTTAGAAGATGACACAAGCGCTTTATTATTTTTAAAGCAACCGTAATTTTTCATTTACGTTTAAAAATTGTTTTTTAATAGCTACTGTAACAATTACCTTTCATTTACTTTAATCATTAGTCATGTTAGTTAAAACCATCGACCGATAAATTAAATATGCAATTGGACTTTAAAAAATGGTAATGGATTCCAACGGGGAAATCTACCTTGCGGGAAACTTCCAAAACACAATCAGCTAACGCCATCTGTTGATTCGAATTGCAAGAGACTCGAAAAGTTTTCCCTTAACAGATGATGCTGAGAATAACTTCATTTTTCTTGGAAAAAACGGTCATTAAAAACAACACCAATTCCACAATTTTTTAAAACTCTTTATAATTTCAAAGCATTAATCAACATTACACCATTCGCCCCAGCACTTCAACTTTTTTCTTCCAAACGAGCGATTTACGTCCATTTATACAAAAAAAAAGTATTAAAAAAATGCAGATCGTTAATACGAACTACATTATAAGTCCATTATTCCTACCCTCCCTATTGCATTTAGGAAAAAAGAACAAACGCACATGCTCAATTGCAATATTTTTTTTCTTATTTTTTTTTTAGCTTCATCTATTTTTCCTATCACGATATACTACATCCGCCCTTTTATGATGACTTTATTAAATCTTCAAATAACCGACATTTTTATGCCATTCTATGTACAGTTTTCAGCTCTCTCGGTATTAGAAGACATTTTTATTGGTCCATGGGTTTTTTTCGTGCCGTTTAAGCAAATGGACTAACAGCTCTATATCCATTAAGTTTTCTATGGATATAAAAAAAGGAAATAACTTTTTTTATTCTCTCCCTTGCGAACACTTATTTTTATCTCTTTTTATCATCTAAATGGATCCGACTGTTAATGCACAATGGCGATGTTGAAAAAATAAGGAATGAACGATTTTAGAGAACTATTAGGTAAGGCAGAGCAGGAATAGAAGAAATAGCGATCTTTTGGCGTTTTTCTCGATAAACGGCACATCACGTTAGGTTAAGTGAAATTTATGATTGATTGTCTATGTGATATTTAATTTTTATGAAATCCTACTGCGTTATAAATGTCAAATTAAACAACTGATATTTTCGTGGCATTCTATATTGAGAGATGAATACTATTTCGCAAACAAATTTCAAGTTTTCATTTATATAATGAAGCAACAGATATTTTTATTGTTTTTATTCATAGATAACAAATTATTAATAACGTAATTAATAATTCGTTATCTATATTGTGGTTACGGTACAATTAATCGGTATTTCAAAACCAAAAATAAAACGGAATGTAGTTTAAAATGACGTGCATTCAGAAATAGTAAACACCATTTACAATGAGTTACTCGAATTACCTTATGAATTCTTTTCATTTAGATAAACATATCAATATTTTCTGATAAATATCAAATTACTGCAATTTATCAAAATAACAAATTAAACGAACAAATAAAAAAAATACATTACACAGAAAAAAAACATACACAAAACGAACTCTTTCAATTTTCATTATAAAATTAAAACTTCAAAGCCTTCCCCTCAAAAAACAAATTTAATCCTTTTTGCCCATTAATGGGAAACTAAAAGGAACTCTAATTCTACCTAGGTAATCCCCCCTCGTCATTTTTTTTCCATCCAGTGACTACTGAGGCCCTACAAACAAGTCCGAGACAGATACTTGTTAGCCCTACCAACTAGAACAATTTTTCCTTCTCGCTTCACCACATTTTCCTCTCTCCGTAGCTCGTTAGAACGAACACGAGCTGATAAGTTCGATCCCTCAGACCAAGGACGCTGTAATGAGGCCTGTGCTACAGCGTGTGTAGTCGGACAAGTATTTTTTTATTATTATTTCGTACACGGTGATGGCATCGTTGTTGGAGCTTAGGGTGTAAATGCATTGTCCCTTTTCTGTGTCACAAACGAAGAGTTTTTGCTCTAGCTATTCAAAAAGTATTATTGGCTTAGGAATGAAAGAGTTGTTTAAAATAAATAATTTTTTGCGTATAGTATTTTTTAAAGTTTTACTTTTTTAATTATCATTTTAAAACTTTTACTTTGAGCTGTCTGTGAATAAAACTATCTACCAGAGAGAGAATGTTATTGGCACATGTTCAAAATATGTTTGCATAAAATTTGCATACGATATCTCAAACAAAAAGTGATACCTTAAGTCTTGAATTTCAGTAGTTTCAACATAGTTATTAAAAAATCTGGTCCTCTCAAATTTTTGTGCCTAAACAAAAGACAATAAAAATTTACAATTGAAACTATCATATTGCTTCACCTTTATCTTCATCCTTTTATATACAATTAAAAAATAGACATATAAATAAGTGAAATCGGTAGAAATTATTCAACAAACAGTAAACATATTTTATCCTAAATATATCTTGACGAATATATATAATTACCTCTAACAAACGGCATATCTATTAAATCAAAATCCACGTAATTAATTCTCCATTCTGGAAACATCTCAAGACAACAAATCCAAACGGACATCAAAAGCAACACATCTTAAGCAATCACAGCCATCATTTCCGCATTAAGAACATTCCTTACATCCATTAGTCCCACCAAATCGGAAATAAAAATCTATTCATTCCCTTGTATTTGCTTTCGAGAAGCGAATACTAATTACAGAACGTCCAAAATACGTCGTTGCCCTGACGATGTCGGGATCACAGCCCAAATCTTTAACGGGCTACCAGTGCTTTAATTATGCTTTTTGCTGCAGCATTACGCAAAGGTGGGCGTTTGCGTGATTACAATAAAGCACGCGACTGAGTTCTTATGGTATTTTCTTAGTGGCACGAGATTTTATTTTCCCCGTGGTCGGTGCTTTGGATATAGAGATTGCACTAACGATAAACATTTAGCTGTTTTTAATGATGATTATTTTAATTGTGTATTAGAAACTAAGATGATATTGTTCCGAGGTTTGTTTAGTTTTAACTTCTGGCATCTTTTTACATTCTATTTTTTGTATGAGTGACATTTGGGCTTGACCTACAAGTAGGAAATGATTTGGTCAAAAGTAAATAAGTTTTTTGGAATAATTTTAAATGTTTACTTAAACAAAATTCCTAATAAGCCTTTTTTATAGTACATAAAATAAGGAAACGTTGTAAATTTTCAGGATAAAATGATTTACTTAACTTAATATATTCCAAATATTTTCAATAATTTATTATGATCAGAAACGCTTTATCTATCACTTGTTTAAGATATTTTAGATTGAAAATATATTTATTTAAATTATCCTGTTGTCAATTCATATTTCTTTCTGAACTTTACTAAATACTTAAAGATGAAACTACTTTCTAAATAAAAATAGTAAAGCTACACAATCTTACCTAAGAAGTAATATTGAAAAATCCTTTTATAAAAGGCTTATTTTATCATAGAATACAAAATTTCAACAAGCATGACAGATCTGAAATAAAATACCATTTTCATAGACCAGTCAACAGTTACATCTACAGTAAAAAAAAGTTCAAACCCACATAAAAATTCAATTTCTTAGATGACACAAAAAAAGTTTAAAAAAATACGCAGAAATGTGTTTCGTTCTTTTGAGGAGAGAGTCAGCTAAAAAAATTCAAAGTTGGATTCATTAATCAGCCATGAATAAGACACTTCAAATGGAGGAAATAAATAATAACCATGATGTCGGAATACACGGTGAGACGATATCTCAGTTTATGTATCTTCCGCAGATTCCTTTGCATTTATTTCTCCAACCAAAGGAAGAGGGAAACTGTGAGGGTATACAAATTTTGTCCCTGGAAAACTTTATATGGCAGTTTCCTGTGTTTAGTTTATAATTTAGTTCCCTGCAGTTATTTTCTTCAAATAAAAATGTCGTAATTTCAGACAAAAAAGTGTCATAAATAGAAATTACCCGATTCTGAAGCGAAATTATGTCTGAAAGTTTCAGACACTTGTAACGTCTTAAACAACTATGTATCAAACGTTTATGCGTCTAAAAATTGGATTTCTTCAAGTGCTTCTGATGTCTTAATTTAAAATATCTAAAAATTAGAGTACCGTAAAAAAATTGACGGTGCGTTACTCTGTAAACACGTTGAAATCTGGCAAAAAAAATGTGGTATAAATTGTCAGTTATGAGTGTGGTATAAATGGCAGATCGGAAGCAGTAGCAATATTAAACAATCGCTATAATTTAAATTTATATTTTAACATTGATATATTCCAATAATGGCAAATATTTATTTAGAAACACGTAATTTATTATTTTGTTAAGCAAATTTTAATAATTTTGCTGCTTGTGTATATTATGGATTTGTATGATAAGCCTAACTGAACTTGCAATAACTTGCATTGTTTATAAGGTTATTGTCATGTCTTAGAAATAATTTTCTGTTTTTTTCTTATATAATGAAAGTTTTAGGTATTTAAGACTCTCAATGTGACTGAATTTACATTTATGGTGAAGATATTGTAAGACAGGTGGAATTCGAATTGTAAAAATATTTTATATACATTGATTGTGTGTCAATTTTTATCGCATAAAATATTTCCTATTTTGATTTTCGTTAATTCATTTGTTTATTTACTCTAAAGCTAATTTAACATTTCAATTAAAGATAAACTAGAAGTCAACAACTAAAATGCTATAATGTTATTAAAACTAACTTAAGAAAAATACTTATTATAAAATAAATTATAAATAAACGAATTAAAAATCTCACAAAACTCTTACAAAATCTAAAAGAATCCCAAACAAAACATTTCATTATCCATATCTCAATATACACAACAAAAATACAAAAAAAAAACATCACAAACAAAACACCCGTTGCAATAGATTCTTTGAATAGGTCAAGTAAACAGTTTTGTTAAAAACGAAACATCAAAAGCAATAAATAATAAAGACAAAAGCCCAGGTAGAGGCGCTGTTTACCGAGCGTAGCTGTCACACACGAACGGGCGGATCTTCGACGTTGGAGGGGTTACTATGGAAACAGTTTCGGATCGAGGGCGACTAAAAGCTCTTAAAGAGGAATACACGTGTGCCAATTCAATTTGACTTGTGACTCTCTTTCTCTCTCTGGTGATTGTGTTTTATTTTATTTTTCAGGTGGTAAAAGGAAGAAGTCAAAAGTAATTTGTTATTTTGAATTGCCGTTTGGTTGTTATGTAGAGTTTAAGTTTTTTAGAAAGAAAATTTTTGATGCTGTTGCGTAGGTTTGAATGATTGTTTTTTTATTTTTATTGTGTGGTTGGTTTTAAAAGTAAAACAAAATGTACAAAGTGAAATAAGGTTTTGACAGGAAAAAAGTTGTTTTTTTACAAAAAACTTTTTTTAAAATATCAAGAAAATAAGTTGAATTTTTTAAGAATTAATAGGTACAAAAATTATATTGCTAAAAAGTATCTTTACGGTGAATTTTAAACTTGATTTTAAACTGCATGTTGCGAAACAAGTTTTAGTATGCAGAACCATGAGATTTTAATGAACATTGCTCTCAAAATTTTTATTATTACAAATGCACATCATTTACATTATTTTAAATGAATGCTTAAATAATGTCTTAACGTTATATAAGGAATGAATCTAAAGTTATTATATCTTAAGAGTAGGATTATGATTAACCAATTAGCTAAAACATAGTAAATATACTATTATTTCATTTTAAAAACAATATTTGACACAGTACTGTGTGTTAGTTAGTATTGGAAGTTTTTACTACAATCAGCCTTCATTTCAAAAGAGAGAAACTAAACATGAGCTGGAATCATTTTTTTTTGTTTATGGTTTGATATTGGTAATTTTATTCATATTTTTAAGCTGTACTTATTTTTACTATACGTTATCTATCTGTATTGTTCATAAGACAACCATGGGTATGAAGTAAAGAAAAGGAGATACACATTATTCTTATTTAAAAAATATTTATATAGGAAAACAATTCATCTCTTAAAAACCATTCAACTTTGCGAGCCGGTCACCAATAACCTTCCGGTAACCCTTACCGAAGCATATTAATGACAATGACTTAAAACCTGTATCATTAACTGAAAACTTTTTAAGTTTAAATTGTATTTTAAAATTTACCAATAATTATATATGGTCTATAAGAATATTTTTTGCAATAATATTTTAAAAGTTAAAATAAATTAGTATGAAATATTTTGTTACTAACTAAATCTAATAATTAGTAAAATGAATATAAAGAAAAGCAATAAAATAATTTCATTCTTTTAAATATATTAAAGAGTAACGTATTACTCAGGTCTCAAAAAGTTTTACAATTTGCCAAATCATAAATGTCAACTAATGGATTTTGCCCCAGAACAGTATGAAACTCTTTAATCTAAAAAATATTAATGTTCTTGAAGCAACAAATGTACAGTTTGACAGCTAAAATGATCGATCTCTTTGAGTCTTCGATAGTACTGCCATCTAGTAGGGAATAAAGGACTGAACTATGGTAAAGGCAAAAATTATATCTTTAAGTACATGCCTGTATTTTGTATATATTAATGTATGTCTTTAACCTTTAATTACATTAGTAAAAAATACGTATTATTATCCATACAATTACTTTATTATGTAATACGTTCCATGAAATTGTTGGAAGCAATGCTTGTTATGTTTAGTTTAGCATTTATCTATTTGATTTGGTTAGGAAAATTTCAAATAATTACTTTTTGCATATCCTCTTACTTTAATCAATAAAAAAATTTCCACCATAAAACTAACTAATTTTAAAGCAAGAATTGTTTACATTCGTTATTATTTTTCAAATAAATATTTGTTTTAATTGAACGCATTTCTAAAACATTTGAAAACTTAATTGTTAACCATAATTATCATAGGTTTATAACCATAATTATCATAGGTTTATATAAAAAAAATCAATGCATTCTAAGCAGTAAAATTAATGTAGTGGCATTTTTAAAATAAACTTCTTTATAGTTCATCACAGACTTCAATTCAACTCTTAGAATATTAATAACACAGTCAGAACAACAATTAATTTTTAATGAAGTCAGTTCTTTATATATTACAACCTCAGATCCTCCCCTAAGTCACGTGATACCACCCCCAACCACTGGCCAATACTAATGGATTATTTATTCATAGCCAAAGTCCTGTAGGAATAAAGCAAGAAAATTACGCATACAATATGTATAAATCGCTAAAAACTAAATGTGCTGAAAAGGCAGTAATACAGCTGTTGAATGTTGTGCGTGCCAATCATAAGTGTAGAATATATTTATGTCTGAATGCATTTATTTTCGTTTTGTGTCATTTATTGTTAATAGTAAGAAGAATTAAATAAATATATTTGGTAGCTTAGTTAAATAGTTTAATGCAACTTTAACGTTGTATGAAAGCTTGTAAGTAGGAATCAAATAAGTTATGATCATTATTACTGATTCAAAGATAAGCATGCACCACGATTTATGCTGTTAAAATAGCTGTAATATTGAAATATAACTTTACATTTTGACACAAGAAAATATTAAAAAATTTACTGAATGATTATATATGTTTTGCTTTCTCTTTTGCAAAAAATATAGATACACAATTTACTTGTTCCTTATTTGAATAAATACGTATTTGATATTTAATTAAAAGTGTAAATGGTGTTTTTCCATCTCAGTGCTTTAAGTTTATCCTCTTTAATCAGTACTTTTGCTCAGTGCTCATAGTTTATCCTCTTCAAGTCTAAATACTCCTATGTCGAAAACTTAAAAATAAACTCGTTTATTATTATTTGGTTGTAAGTAAAATCTTCGGTCGTAAACCTAAAGTATACCCATCACACCTTAAGAGGACGTATAGTTGTTCCAACTTGGGTGCGTGGTTTTTTTAAGTGTTATAAAAGTATAGTTCTTAATATATTTAAGTTTTTAAGGGCGAGTTTCGTATACAAAAAAAAACTGTCGTCATATTAATTAAACATAATCAAAGAAAATTCAAGAGATATTAAAAAAAACGTTATTTTACTGAAAGTACATATTTTATCGCACACTTAGTTTAAAATATTACAAACAAATACTATGCCCCAAACGAAGTATGCAATTCTTTTAACTCCATCTTAATCCAGTTTATTTGCTGCCTTTTAAATAAACCGGGAGTTTTCGATTTCTCATAAGATGTCCACTAAGTAATAAAGATGATTATTTTTAGCTACTCACCCATTCTTAATGGTTATGTGATATAAAGGAAAGACCAATCTTTGTTGAAGGGAATAATAAAGGGTAATCTCCAATCAAACTAGTTGCGTGACATTACGCAAAAAGCAAGGGTGTCGTATCTGTAGTTTGACATTGTAATCAATCCCATTTTGATAGATGTTGTCAATGTTATATGACTTAATAAAATGGTATTATGCATGATAAAATAGTATTTTTTTATTTGAATGTTAATTTTATAGTATTAACTATTCTTTTCTGTAGTTTGTAAAAGCTGCAGCTCATTTATTAGCGACGGTTGGCATGAAATCTTTCCAAGAAAAAATATGCTTTCTGCTTTATTTTACCTAAATAAAATATATTTAAAAAAAAATACCACAGTACTGCAAAATTTATGAACAACTCAATTCAGTCGCATGAAAAAAGAATTTTACAAAATATATTTTGTTTCTATATTCTGCAAAAGAATAACAGTATTCACGAAAAGGGTCGTTAAGGTTTTAATGTATTTGTTCTTATTATATAGCATTACATATTTTCTGGTCTGCATTTCTACAAGAACCCTATATTTCAATGAAACAGTAAATACATTTTTTACTTAAAAAAAATTAAGAATTAAAGCATTTTATTGCGATTGGTATTTATTAAAAAATATAGTGTTAAGTTGTATGATCAAAGAAAAATAGTGTATCAGCACACCGAATCAAAAGACAGAAAAAACAAGAAAAATTACATAGCTGCAAATATTAGATAGTTAGTTATATGAGGTATGCTTTTACCTAATTAAGCATAAGCATAGATCATTAGAGTACACCAGTTCATCTGAAAATATTTTAAAACAACCAGGAAAATTTGGAGTATTTTAAAAGTTTGAACAAAACTTCGAAAGCAATGAGTGCCTGCGAAAAATGTCCAAAGCATCTAATGCTTTCACCGATAATATCTATAGCGTTTTTTTATATATATCTAAGATCTGTTACTATGGTGATAAGCACAGAAACAAATGCGTGTTTATGTACTACGGACATGCTTCATTTCCTATGAATCGATCCCTTAATAGTAAATTTCTGGCCCCCTGCAGGAAAGACCCCCCTGTGCATAGTACTTATTGTTGGAAAGACTCCATATTAATACGTCAGACAATGGACAGGGCACGTTTCCGATATTGATGTGTTTTGCAATTATTCTAAGAGAAAAGGGGATATTGAATGGAAATAGTGTTTGATTGACGAAACAAAAACGTGTATTCAAAGAGTTGGTAGTTTTTTATGTTGTTGAAACTGATTGATTGATATTGTTTTAGAGGCTAATAGAAAATAACGAAGAAAAAAGGCAGTTATTGATTGAATGTCATGACATAAAATCCTTATTAGGTATTAGACATAAAGTATCATGACATTTAATTATTATACAAGGTTATTTTGTACTGAAATGACAACCATTTGGACACGCTTTAGGTTAAATGGCCTTGAGTAGGTTTGTAAGCCTAGGGTTGTATAGCAAGATATATTATAAAAGAAAGGCTTTGACCATTTCACCAACATTTTATCACTTTTTCCTTGTTAAAAATATTTGTTTATATAAACTTTTTTATTAAAAAACGATTTGAAAATAACATTCTCTGAAAATTCTATGTTAACCATTGTTGACCATTAATATATCTATGCTAACCATTATTGACCATTAATATGAAATAAAGCTTATTTTCATCAAAAAGAAACTATTTAATCTAAATGGAAGTAAAACTATATTGTATGTTTCGTGATGTACACTTCTAGTTTTGATATTTTTTATCTTGCATTAAAATTGCATTCACGTTTCCTGGATATTTTAAAGAATTCTTTGAAGTTTCAGTTAAAAAATCATTAGTATAGATATAAGTATTCATTAAAGTTCACAAACTTTTACTAAAAATCCCATATTAATACTATAACAATTATAGCTCCATATTTCCAAAAATCTTTCAGCTGGGTTTTACAATTTTATGTACCACCAATTTTACAACCTTCAAATTATAATTGAGTTAAATACTTTAAAAGAGCAAGAATATTAATCTACCTTGAATAAACCTAAGCTAACTCAAAACAAACCAGATTTTCATCAACACTCAATGGACCAATCCCGATTGAGTGTTAACACCATTCTGCCAACCACCCAATTATAACTCTCAACCCCTTCTGACAACGAGTTAGAAAAAAATCCTACAAAACGCACAACAAAAAATCTGATAACAGTTGTCCCAAAACGACCAAGGGTAGGATATGGGGAGGGTGGCTGAACATTACATGCAATACCTCCAGACTAATGCCCCGAGTAACGATCTTTCAATCAAGAGAACAAGTTACAAGCCACGGACATTTGATCTCTGGTTGAATTGTTAAAAGAAATATTAACGCGTTAATATTCACTCGTTTTTTATAGGAGAGTAACGGTTGGTTCTTTACTTTTAAAAGAATTACTGAAGTACTAAGGTTTTGAAATCTATTACTTCCATATCCTTCAAAAGAAAATAACTAATGAAAAAGTAACTGTGGAAATGAATAATTTATTAAAAAATATTTTAAAATGTTTATCATTTTTTAATGACAAGAAAGGATACTAGAATTATTTAAATTCATTGTTTTACAATTTAAAAAAATTTCGCTCGATAGATCCTTATTATACAAAACTTTTCGTTCATTGAATATAGAATAACATACATTTTAACTAATATGTTTCAACATTTGATGGTTTTAGGTTATGTGTACATTATTTAGTTTAGCGTTATATAATACATTTAAAACAAAAATGCAGTATATAATTACATCTAACATTTTATAAGTTGTAATATCTTGAGAAAATTCTGGAAACATAAACTAACTTTGTACAATCCACTTTATATTCTGAGGAATCTAAAATTCGAACTTATATTATCATATTTTCAGTTCGACTCCTTTTCCATTTACGAAATAAAAATCCGAATTCAAGCAATTTAACCCTCTGCAGATAGAGACGAAAAAACCTGTCACTTGAATGTCAGGTTTTCCAGCAACACACATAATTTTCAAAAAATTTATAGATTTTTATAATTTTACTAATTTTTTAAATTTAAAATATGGAAGAAATATTCATAGGCATCTGCTATAAAAATGTAATTCATAAAAATAATAAATAAACTTTTCAGTTAAAATTAATTTTTATCTCATTTTGTGAAAGCACCTTTACAGTTCAGCTAATTTGTTTATCCTTCAGAGGGTTAAAATGTTAAATTGTCCAAACGTTTATAACATCAGAACTACAAAATATTATAAAAAATCACAGAAACAAGAAAAAACTTTCTCTAAAAAACAACAAAAACTCGCATCTCTAATCTCCGGAGACTGGAAACCATCCCTTTGTGAAAAGAACGCGGGAGTTTTTTTTTTCATTATTATTTTATTGCGCTTTCCTTTTATCGGATCGTATATTACCTATCTGGGATTCTCTCTTTTGTCGAACTTGCTTTTGGGAGATAAAATTATTGACTTGGCAGTGGCAGAGCGCCAGATAGATTGGATTAATGTCGCTGGAATGTTGAAGTTCCGCCCGACGGACAACTGCAAATAGAGGGGCTATTTTTAACGCAATTTCCAGTTGTAAGTCTCTGTGCACCATTGGAGACATGTTCGTTCGTTACTCTGCGCATATGAAGTAGGTTTCGAAACTATTAAACCACTTATGGATTTAGAATATTCAAGAGTGCAACGATCTGCTTTTCGATACTTATTAGTGAATAAGGTTTACTGCTTAAACAAGATTTAGAACAGTTATTGGCAAACCTATCATAATTAGGAGTTGAACTACAGAATTTAAATATAGGGCAGATTTTTTGCCTATACCGAACTATAATAATTTTTTTTTTTGTTCTACGTGTATTTTTTTTAATAACGAATTTTCTGGATTCGGATTTCATTATCAATGTTGTTAAAGGGGTCAAAGTAGTAGTAGCAAAAAACAAGTAAAAAAGGTAAAAATAGGCAAACAAAAACTAAATGATATTATTCGGACATAAAGGTTATCAGACCAAAAAACTATTTCAGTAAAGGTAAAAAATACATTATTATGTATAACAAAATCGTAATTTACAACGGAATTAATGATATTTAACCCAACTAAATAATAAACATGTCTCACATAGAAATGTTTCTACGCCTCTGTACAATTTTATAAGATCAAATATTAACAAAAAGGTTAACATGATATTTAATTAAAGAATTATCGAGTGCAATTAAAGTTATTTTTCAGGATAATATACTCCAGCAACACACGATATAGAAAAAGCAACTTCAATACCTGACAGATATTTTAATAATGGCCAAATATCGTCAGGTTTTCATATCTTATTGTGTACTACTAAAGAAAATACATTCAAGTAAAAAACACAAGGGACTTCAACACTGTTAAATTGTTCATAGTTCAACTTTATAAATTATTTTAAATTTACCCAATTTTGATTCGATTCTTTTTCGTTTGCCTATGATGTAATTTCCGAACTTTCATAAGTTGAAGCTATCCTAAGAAAGTAACTGTTTACTCACCTAAAAAGAAAATTACAGGAATTAGTAAATGAAAAACATAATCTAATATCTAATCATAATCAGTTTTTAATAAATTATGAATGAGAAACATTTATTTTACAGTAATGAAGATTTCTTTTATTATTAAATAAGGTTTAGTTACATTAAAATAGGTTTATTAATAGTTAAAACAAATGTTGCATTATTAAATTTTAATTCACCTATTCTACTCGTAATAGATTTTTCTAAAAACTATGTAGTTAAGAGTTGTTGTTTTTTTAATTTATGTAACGTATTTCAATACACATACATCAAAATATTAGCATAATTTAACCAAATGAACCGCTAAATTAATTTTAATAATTGAGAAAATTTAGAATTAACTAATTTCGAATCAAGAATTGATTAGGAAGCATTTAAGTTTAAAGATCTACCTTTAAATCATCTTAAATAATGAGGCACATCACATTTAAAAAATTAAATACATTGCTAAGTACATAAAAAATTAAGTTGATAAAAAATCATTGGTATTTACTTAAGCAATAAAAAAACAAGTTTCACGTTTCCCATAACTAAATTTGCTCCTTTATTTGGTTTTAAAATAATTAATGCACCAAAATACATTACTAAGAACCTAACAAGCCCCGCAAACCGCAATCATACTCCTAAACAACCAAAAAGCGGTCTTTAATTAATTTAACCAACCATCTCGTTTCGTAAAAGTTTAATTTATGTAGACATAAAAATTACCATAATACCCCCCCCCCCCCTCCCCCCTATTCCTTCCACATGTATTCCCAACGGGAATATCGTGTGTCTTAAAACCACGTCTTACAAAAGAAAACAAATATAACAAAAAAGCTGATTTATGCCCAAACGGCCCACACTCGTTGGAAATACATTTGAACAGCTAAATGTAAAAATAGTCAAGTCCATCGAAATATTTACCATCACGCTTTTTCTTTTATTATTTTAGCAGAGGAAGAAGAGTAGAAGGAAACTTTCCTAAGGACTTGACCACTTTTTTAACATTTGGGTATTCATTTAATCTGAGGAACGCTTGGGCTGCTTTTCTTCCTTTTTAGTCTTGTAGCATTTCAAGTCGTCGCGTGCTGGAGAATTTGGGTGTGGCGGTTCCCAGCGGGACATGTGATATATGACATGGTGACGTCATTAAACGGGAAAAATCACTTATGCAACTGGTTCAGCAACAGATTTCGGTTTCATTTCGCTCATTTAATGTCCAGAGATATGTCATTTTTCTTTCACTTTTTTTCACTAGGGTGATAGTCAAAATGTCATTTGCAGGTAAGGGTAAAAGATTGTTCGATGAACATCAGTCGTTTAAATGTTAAGCAAAAGTAACTCTTATTTATTCTTATAATTAATAAAGCTAGAAAGAAAATTCTAATCCTAATTTTTAAAAAAAACTGTCGATGTTAGTTGTTTGTATAAGAAATATCTGTTAAAAAATGATTTTTTTTAATGAAATTCTTTATACCATTTATGTCGAAGTGTTCTTCACCCTCACTTGTTATACATTTTCAGCAAAAATTAAAAATAATACGAATTCAGAAATGAAAGCAATACTTCTCTTTGGAAACTGCTAAATACATAATTGACTTCTTAAACGATCATTAAAGCATTATTTAACAAATAGGTTTTACTATTAATAAAATATCGTAAACTGAATTGAGTCCAGACAAATATTAACATTCTGTCCATGCTAAAACTATTTAAATACTTAATACATTCGCGTCTGGACCAGCCTTGTCCAACCACGACTCTGCTTACAGCACCATGGAATATTAAGTACACCAATCCAAAATTGGGCTTCTCTTTTGTGGTATTATTGAACCTAGACTTGTCAACCCGGTTAAACGTTAATGCCTTATCCGGGTGATGGATGGACACTGAGTTTACTCGTATCCAAAACAGTGTGTATCGAAATGCAGCTCCAACTACGAAGAATGTCTGAGTTGGTCCTTGTTGGTGAAGCGTGCGAATGAACCTATCGCAGAATGAATAAAAGCTTGCCCAAAGGGATGGATTCATTCAAGGAGAAAAGGTCAGTTAACTGAAGCTGCGCAAGTAAATGCTTATAAAGGTTGTTCACATTTACAAAATGTCAATAATACAGGTTGCTGGAAAAAGAACGTAAGACATCAAAAAACTTTATCATCATCTTTGGTGTGTTCCACATAACGCAGTATCATTTTTGTTTTCATTCCTGGATTTCAATGGTGGTTCCAGTGATTGGTGGTATGACGTGGTAAGCTCCTCCTACTACATTAATTAACCAACCAGGGCATTATTTTCATTTTTGTGAAACTACTACTCAAGCCGTGAAACATGCCCAGCCCATTGATAGAAATACAACTTTTTTCCTAAAACTTTCGATAAGGAAAATTTCAAAAATAATTCAATCAATAATAATCTTTTTCTTTATTTTATAAAATTAAAAAGTACTAAAATAAGAATAGTGAACTAATAAAAGTATCGAACCTTATTTAGGTTAGATTAAAATAGTCTGACTATATTTCTTTACAGTCCGGTGATTTTAAAACTTATTTGTAACTGTAGCAGTTACAAAGTCCGCTGACTTAAATCAAAAAAGTTTGGTGGAATTGAACCTAGACTTGTCAACTCAGTTAAACGTTAATGCATTGTCTGAATGATGGATGGTCACCGGGCTGTTTCGTATGCGTCCAAAACAGTGGGTATAGAAATACGGCTCGGCAACAAAGAATGCCTGCGTTGGTGATGTTAGCGAATTAACCTGTCATGGAATGAGTGAAAGTTTCCTTTACAGTGAATAAGCGCTGAGATTGTTCAAGGACAAAAGGTCAGTTCAGTCAGCTGCTCATAAGGATTACATTTACGAAACGTCCTTCTGTACATTGTGCTAATGACAAAGGTGTAGAAAGTTTAGTCATTATATTTTTTCAAAGTAACAGTCGATATGAAAAATGCATTCTAGTAACCATTTGACAAACGATAAATTTGCCTTAAACTATTTTTCATTCATGTCAACACTTTCAATAACGCAAATTTAGGGAATACATGATTGCATTGTATTCGCCTTTACAAGTTAATGTAAAAATATGCTATTTTCTATTATTATCAAAGAGATCTAAATACAGCGATTTTGCTTTCAAACAGAAATAGCTTAACTAGATGACAGTCTGGCGGAGTCTTTAAAATACCTAGTGCAATAGAAGTACGTGGGGTTGGTAGAAATAATAGAATATTAACTGATGTAATTGAATTGTGAGATTTGTCACTTATATGTAGAATAACTTGCAAAAGTGAAATTAATGCAAGTTTACTCAATTATTGACATTTCATTTTGTTCGAAAGCAAAACTTAGTGGGTTTTTTTATTGAAATAAAGTGGGTGAAATTTGAATTTAAAATTTGAAACAAATTAAATTAAATTATTATTAAAACTAGTTGGATGTTTAACACATTCTACTTTATATTGGACTAATTCCAACTTTGAAAAACGTATTTATTCTACTTAATAAAAACTTAAATATCTATTCCCTTGGAAAATTATATTAAACGTATGGAGAATAATATCCATTTAAATTTAATTCTCAATTTATATTAAATTACTAACGACTGACATCCTCTATTACTTTCCCATTATCTAATTCTAGAGATAACCGTCTCTAGATCCTAAAACTCTATATGACACTCCCCTCTTACATTTCCACTCGAATTTCAAGCAAAACTCACTTCAAAAGAGCGGCAATTATTGAAATTAAATTAGTTCCCGAATTCCACAAGGGAGATTTCCGTTTGAGCGAATGATTGAGATTCTCATCTTCCAAAGAGAGGAGGATGGGAGCACGCGACGACATTCGTGAAGGGATCGAATTTGCATCTTCCCTATCTTATTCTCTCATTCAACTGTAGATTTAAATTGGGGAAATAGAGGTATTTTGGAAGTAGTGTGATACATGAAAAGAGGAGATTTGTAATGAAATTAAATTTTTAAATGGAAGTGTTGAGTTTTTTTGTGCTAATATCTCAAGTATTTGATATTAATTCTATTAAAATAATTATAAAGCTTAGATTAAATTTTATTATATGCTTGTAGTATTCATTTAAAATTGAGTTTAAGTAGGAAGGATTTATTGAAAAGATTTTTTTTCTTTACAAAAAATGAACCTACCTATGACAATTAATAAATATGAGAAAATCGATTTTTCACGCAATCTAACAGCACTCCTTTTGTATTAGTTATTCATATACATTGAAAACCAACAAAATCTCTTAATTGTTCACCCACAATTTTGAATTTAAATCGTATATTCTATTCACACTCTCAACAATTTTTGTTTGTTTTCTTTCAAAACAAAATACTTTTCAAAACTTTCTCATTTGAAAACATTCAAAAACCTACCTCCCTTTCCCTCTGTTAACAACAAAAATCCTTTCCTGCATTATTAATTTTCTCCCTCACCCTTCATTCAAACACAATTTATCCCCACAAAAAAAGCAGAAACCTGCCATTTCTTAATAGAAATTTCTTTACTTGATCCCCACACGTGTATATACCCTTTTCCTTTATTTTTTTCCGCCTCGCTTGCAAGTCTACATTTTCTCTTTGTCTTCTTGGATCTTTTATACCAAGTCTTTCGATTATTGGCTTTACGTAAATCCCGTATGAGGGCGCTGCCGTAGGGAGCACGTTTTCACTTCCCTACAAATTGTTTTGGGTGACGTCACATAAGGCTGACGGCTAGAGGCGAGATAAGACGCAGATTTTATAGTGGCGGTTATAGAATAGAATTTTTCGTTCTTTATTCCCTTTCACAACTGGGTTTGCATGCTTAATGAATATTTGGCAAGTTGGACTTGTTTCAATATTCACTATTGCTAGATAACTGACTTGAATTAAAATGAGCTTAAAAGCTCGTTATAATAGCGATGAAGAGCATACAAATAATTTAATACGAGCTCAAATCTAATTTATAAAACATTATATGATATTGTTTTACTCAACATCCGATAAAAAGTTTTGACTTACTTAAATGCATGAAGTATAAAAACAAATTATAATAACGTACTATTTTAATATTTGTCTGAGTTATGAAATTATATACATTGGCGTTTCTGTACACCAAAAAAAATTCTAATCACGACACTCTACAGAAATGACAAATAATTACCCGAGTAATAATACTTTAAAAGAAACTTCGTATTGATCAAATATAAAAATATATTAAAATCTTTTACATTTTTTAATTACAAAAACTTTTAACTAGTCATAACTATGCTTTTTAAATTAAAAATTTACTTCAATGGAGAATAATTTAAATAAGACATTAGTTTATTCATATATTTTTCGACTGACATATTTCTAAAATCATTATGAGCTTTACATAAAAAAGTATGCAATAAAATGATTCTGAACATATTATTGCAAACACCTACATCAGTATTGAACCCTATCGATTACGCAAGATTTGGTCTAAAAATTACAGTCTACCAGAGAAAAACGCATTGTTGTTGTTGTCGTGTCCATGTTGTGTGCAAAAACTAGATGGATCCGAAGCTGTCGTAGACAGCTTTCGCTATTTCCTCTGCATCTTCGGAGAGAATTAAAATTTCTGGGTCTTCAAAGCCAATCCTGAAGAGCCTGGCTTGAATTGCTGGGCAGCCAAATATATGCTGCGGGGACAGTTGGACACCAGGACAGTTTGGGCAGTTTGTGGAGAAGCTTCTTTGTCCTTCCGTTGAGATTTTCATTCCTTTTAAATGTTTTGTTCGTAGTCTGGCTATTATTGAAGATATTGTACGGTTACAATTTAGAGCAGGGATGGAATATTTAAAATTATTTTTGATAAGTCTACGGCTGGCAACTGCATTGGCGTCAACGAGAGTTATGAGGTTAGATGATTGGGGGCAAGCTCTTGATTCTTTGGCAAGCTCATCGGCTTTTTCATTTCCAAGGATGTTAACATGAGCTGGTATCCACTGTAACGTGCAGGTTTTCTTGGCTGCGATGACTTTGTTGATGGATAGGATTATTTCATGGCTGATTTGGCACTTGCCCTTCTGAATGGCCTGCAGGGCAGATCTTGAATCAGAAAGGATGGTAATGCCGCTGGATCTGTGGATGCTTTTGGACAGGAAAATCTCCAACGCACTCTTGATGGCAACGAGTTCGCATGTATAGTTGGAGGCAATTTTCCCTACAGGAATTTTGTGACACTCATTTTCATCGCCTGGACCCGTTAAGAAAACTCCTGCACCTCCTCCATCAAGATTTGAATCGGAGGAGCCATCTGTGTAGGCTAATACTAAATTTTGGGCTTTGGTGGTGAGTTCATTGATGGTATGGACGCCTTTTTCTTTAATTATCGAGACCGGTTCTTTTTGGTGCAGGGTCGTAGGAGGTTTAGGTTTACGATTGTCTGCGGGTGAAGGTGCAAAGTATGAATAGGTTCTTTCGGAATTTCAAGTGACTTATGCTGGAGGTTGATATCTTTCCTGATTTCCAGATCATGCTGTAGGGTTGAGGATCTTTTAAGCCTGGATTTTTCGCTCCATGCTTTGAAAGTTATATTGGAAATGGGTGTTTCAGGTAGGCTCCGTATGTTATTTGTGAATTTAATTGTGGATAATTTTCTTCTGTTTTCCAAAGGAGTTAGGCCGCATTCCTTTTCAGCTTTGATGTTATTCGTTGATGAGACAGCTCCAATGATGATTTTTGATGCCCTGTACTGTATCCTGTCGATCTTTTCTCTTGCAGTGGGCATAGCTGTGCCCAGATGGGTGCAGCGTATTCAAGAATGGGCCTGACTATGGAGGTATATGTATTAAGAAGGGTCTTTGGATTTGATCCCCAGGATCCACCGCACAGTCTCTTAAGGATGTTAAGCTTTTTTAGTGCTTTATTTGAGACATGATTGAGGTGTTGCGAGAATCTGAGCTCTGCGTCAAGAGTGAGTCCAAGGTATCGTGGATTAGAAGTTTGTTTGATTTCCGAGCCAAAGAGCTTGATGGAAGGATGGAAGGAGCGTCGATTTTTCCTGTCAGTTGAGAAAATACAAAGGTTTGTTTTATCTGGATTAATAGTGAGCTTAAGCTCTTTTGACCACGTTTCAATGCCCTGCATGCATTCATTTAGGGCTGTTTGGGAAGTCTCCAAGTCTTTATGTGTATGCCATACTGCGATGTCATCGGCATAACAGGCCACTTTGACTTCATTGCTTAAGTGGTGGTCGATCGTATTCATGTACAGGAGGAAAAGCAGTGGGCTAAGCACGGAGCCTTGGGGAACTCCTGCCTTCGTATGGTGAGTGTGTGAAAAGGTGCCATTTACTTTGACTTGAAGCTTCTTTTCCTGAGGAAATCATTTATCCAGATCAGAGCGTTTGATGATATGCCTGTTGCATGGATTATGTTGATCAGTTTTTGTCTCCATACTCTGTCGAAAGCTGCAGAGAGATCTAGGAGGACCATAGTTGTTTTCTTTTGCGGCTTTTCTTGAAACCCATCAATCACAGATTGGCAGAGGTAAAACAGCTGGTCGACGGTACTGTGCTTTGCTCTGTATGCGGTTTGGTAGAAATGCAAGACATTGTTCTGTGTGATCCACTTCATCAACCTTGAGTGTATAATGCGCTCCATGAGTTTGCAGAGGATGCAGGTTAATGAGATGGGTCGGTAATTTTTGCGGTTGGTAGCGTCTTTTCCTGGCTTGAGGATGGGAATAATGACAGAGTTCTTCCAGATCTTGGGAAGCTTGCCTGAGCGCCAAGAGATGTTGAAGATGTTTAGCAATAGTCTTTTAGCATTTTCCCCAAGGCGAATTATCATTTGGCCAAAGATGAGGTCAGGTCCAGGTGATTTTTTAGGATCGAGGCATTGAATAGCAGAATTAAGTTCCTCAACAGTAAAGTCAGATGTGAAAATGCCATTTTCAGTGTTCTTCCTGTTGCTCTTAATGATCGATTTATATTTTTTGTAGATCTTCTTGTCTTCTGCGGAGAATTCTAGTTTACTCGAGTCTTCATAGTGCTTTGCAAGCAGATTTGCTGTTTCTTTGTTTGTTCTAGCAGTTGACCCATTTGTGGTGATGACATTTGATTGCGGGCTGTCCTGTGTTGTGATGTTGGAGTTATTTAGGACCTTGATCAAGTTCCAATACTGGGACGCTCCTTTTCTTGGGTCAAGACTGCTGCAGAGTTCACTCCATTTTTCTTGTTTGCTATCAGAAATGGCTTCTTCTACTCTATGACTAGCTTCGATGAGCTTGCATCTTAGCTGCTCGCTGTTGTTGTTCTGGAGCTCTTTGCAAAGTTGGTCCCTCTCTTGGATAAGTTCTTCGATGTTATTGTCCCTCCAGAAAGGAATCCAGTCATTTCTTCTCTTTCCTCTGGGAATATGATGTCCTGCTGCTTTTTGAATCCGGTTAGTGAAGAGGGATAGGAGTTCGTCTAGGTCACCGTGATCGATAGACTCAGAGCAAAGGCCTTCAAGTTCCTGGGTAAACTCGAACCAGTTTGATTCATGACTACAATAGAAGCGATACCACGGAACGATTCCCGTCTGATGCCAGTCTCCTTTTCTTCCCTGTTGGCCATTTTACTTTTAGCCAAAAGTGGTTATCGTCTAATGGCGGACCGCAATGTCATTAAAAGTCCATTAATCTTCATCAAAGTACATGAAGATGGCTTTTATGAAACGCGAAGAAAGTTCCACGAACGGAAATCTTTGTGCTCTCTCACTTCTGGAAATAAAAAAATACAGTTGCACAAGAAGCTTGGAGAGATTGGCTGGAAATGGGTTGGCTGAGTTTTATGTGATTAGTGGGTTTCAGTTGATTTTAGTAGGCTGAGTATAGGATTTAAGGAACAAACAGTTAACTCACCCGTAACTTCTTTATTCTGTTGTAGACGTAAAAATTAGGAATTAAAAAAAAGCACGAATTCCTAGGTCTAAATTATTAACTAGACTTTCAGTTCAAGTAAAACCAACAAAAACTTTTGAAAAAGGTTTGCTGTATTTTTGTATTAAATTCAAACTTTCTCAAATATAGTAATACAGTATTTTTTTGGTGAAAAGATTTCCTTATAATAAAATATATTATTGTTAGTGTATGATGAAGTATGCAGCTTTATTTTAATAGGAAAACTTGACTATGAATAAAATTCTTCTGTGAAAAAATAATTTTGTAATAATTATCAATTTCGGAAATTAATTACATAGTGGATATTCTTTTGAGCACCAGCCCTGGATAAACTTCAAGTCATCCGTCTTCAATGAATGTATTTATTTGTATACTTAATCAGTTGTGTATGCAAGGTACACTTAATCATGTATCGTCAAAAAAGGCAACGTATGGAAACGTAACATAACCTAAAACATAAAATCCTATTTCATCTTTATACATCCCAGTTTTTTATTTGATTGTCAAAAGTAACAGAATTTATAGAATATCATACATTTTCAAAATAGACTAGGCTTATTTTTTAAATGAATCGCAACGTTTATATTTTTTGTGGTCACAACACAGTTTTCTCATTAAAGGCACTCCGTCACGGAAGATAGAGACTATTGTGAATGCTTATTAACACAGTATCTTTTAAAATGTTTGAAGTTTTTATTGGCACATAATTTAAAACCCAACACATTTTAAAAGCAAGAAATATATTTTTGAAATATATTATAAAATAGTTTACTCCAAAAGCTTTAAACAAGTATCCTCTTCAACTTCTTGCGACTGTACTTTATTTTTCATCAAAAACATAAAATTAGCGTTGTCTAAATTTAATCAACAACACTTTCCTCCTTCAAAAACATATTTTATCTTTTCCAAAACTCGTCTGATTTTCGTGCTGGGTTGCCCCTGTCATAAAAATAAGCCACCACGATGTTATGCCACCTCACCTTTACACCTATATCCACCAGTTTCTGAGTCATTGTCACCTTCCCATCAGCCGCATGTGACGTAATAAGCGACGAAGAACCCTCTATAGCGGAAATAACTCTTCCGTCGCCCCTCCAAGAGCTCATTTCCGCAACTCCCCCTACCCATCAAAACCTCATGTTTCCCAGGTTCTTGGTATAACCCAGTACTTTTTCACTTTGGCGACAAATTTAAGTGTCAATCCGACTGCCGGATTATGAGAAAACGTTATATTGGCGTTAGATATACATTGTCACAGCATCTTTTATTGATGAGAAGTGCAGTGTTATGCACTGGAAGGTATGAATTGTATAATGCTGCAGACATTTAGACCACAGAGATAAGTTTGTTTAACATTTAGTTACTCAATTTATCTGAATATTCAAAGTGAAATATACTTTATAGTAAATTTTAGTTTGGTGTGAAAACTTAATGATTATATTTTTTTTCGATTCGTTCAGCTGTTCTTCTTACTTGTAATAAAATGAAAAATTTCCTGTGAAATAGTCAAGTATTTATGTTAATTTTCCCATCATATCTTAAGTGGCCAGTATATGAAAAAAATAAAAATCATATCCATAATTTCTTCAAATTTCTAGTTATAAACCCGTTAACTACGACTTTGTGAACACCATAAGCACCATCATTTCCGAATGAAAACATTACCTCTAAGTTTTCTTCAATTCGTTTAACTTAAATTTCCCTATGTAAATTTTTCAGAACTCTGATATTTATTTGTCTTGTATTTTGTTCATTTAGTTAAACTTGCTAAAATCTCATTTTGAGTTTTTTCGGTGACTGTCGTTAATGGTTTAAAAGAACTTTTGAAACACTTAGACAAGTTATATAAGAGATACTCATGACAAAAATAGAAAATTTTCTAAATTGAAATAAACAGTGTGTTATCAAAGATTAAAAACAAAATTCATACCCGTGTTTTTTTAATAAAATCAACGGAACCAATAGTAAGTTTGTCACTTAATCCAGCAGCAGGATGAACTCTGATATCAGAATTCTCCGGGCACGTTTTATTAAACGCCAAGATAGAACGGCTACCGTCAATTCCGCTGCCCGGATGGCCCTTTTGTTTTGATAACGGGTCCTCCCTTCTTCTAAACGGGCATAATGGGAAGGGAGTAGTTACCATAGCAACGGGATTTTAATTAGTAGATCATAGAAGGTTGGATAATGAGAAGTTTGTCAGGTCTGCTTTGGAGTGTGGGTATATAATAATATTCTAGCTTTAGCAAAGGCCCCGAAATGTAAAGATTGTTTACCTTCCTCTCTAATGATAGTGTTATGGTTTGATGGGAATTTATCAAATTAAGTTTAGGTTGTGAGTTGAAGTGATTTTTATTAGTTAGATTCTTTTGTATCGAAAGATTCATGTGATACTTTGTGGTTTGCTTGTTCAGGCATATATGAGTTTTCAAACGACTTTCATTACTGTAACACATTGTAAGGTAAATAAAATTTTTGAAAAACAGTTTTATACCTAAAAATAGAATTATGCATTAAACAGTTTTTTAATCTTTATTGCCCTAATATAAATGTGTCCTCATGCAATCCATTTATTTTCTAAGAAGTAGTTTTATTTATTTGATACTGATTATTCTTGCTTTTACTTACGCTGCGAATTTTGAACCATCACGTTCAAGTTTGATTCAAGTTCAAAAATAAACAAAAATTGTGAAAAACAGTTTTATACCTAATAATCGAAGTATTATGAAGCAGTTTCTTAATATTTACTGTCTTAATATAAATGTGTCCTCATGAAATCCATTTCTTTTCAAAGAAATATTTTATTCATTTTATATTCATTACACTTTATTAATAACGCTATAAATTTTAAACAATCACGTTCAAACTTATTGAAATGTTAACACTCATTTGTTCGACTACATTAATTTAGTTTCTTAAACTTTGTCTACGTTTATGTAACTAATCGTGTGTGTAACCACGCCATCATCTAAATCCTCAAACTTAACAACATACTTGCGAACTGGATGCGTTGGAAACTGCTGACGGATAAAACTCATTACTTAGAATAATGAATACGTAATTAATAAATGCATTTCGAGCGTTAAAGGAGAAGCATTCGCATCGAAGACTGATTTAATCTACCTCATTGCAGAACGTTTTCCTACCACCTTGAATTTCACACATAAGTAACTGGCTTCATATAGAAGAGACTCTCGCGCTGAGATTGTAAATGAACATGAATCATGATTCAATTGGCTATCCCCATTGAGTTAAGAGCACTTCGAATAGCTCTAGAGACTCGAATATTGCATAAATTGTGGGATTTTTGTAATTCTTCATCAAGTGAACAAAACTTATATTGTTAGGAAATAATTTTATAATTAAAAATATATTATGATAAAAGTAAAGAAAATCTAAAACCAACTTATTTAACTGAACCATTTCATAAAAAATTCATTTTCAATGAGTTCCGAAATCAATCTCTTTGCAAAGAGTTTAATACCATCTTGATTTTTATACATACGGAAGCTTTAACTGGCTTCATAGAGAAGAGACTCTCACGTTTAAATTGTTAATGAACACGAATTATCAATTGACTCTCCCCCATATAGTAGATGTAAGATGCAGTTCGAATATCTCTAGAGACTCGAATGTCACAAAAATTGTTGGATTTGATAAGAAACTTTAAACTTCATCAAGTGAACAAAACTAATATTTTAAACTAGCAAATTTATACCCGTTCTTCGCACGGAATAAAAAAATATCAAATAGATTCCAAATATGTGTACCATATACCCTGTTATAGGATCATAAACTTATTATTGTTTCCGCTCGTTATAAATTATAAAATCCCGTTTCATTGCCTTTAAATTCCAAAATGAAAAATACGCTATAAAATGCACTCATAAATGTCATCACAATTCCCTCATAAATACATAAAACCTTTTAGCTCATTCGGCGCGTTTTGGGAAATAATTTGGCGAGAAAATAGATATAGCTACCCACACCCATTATACAGCTCTAACACAATGACCTTCGAACAACCGACCAGATTATAAATTATTTATAAAAAGAATATTTGGCGAATTTTAGTTAATAATTTGGTGGGTTTGGCAACGTATTTGGCGAAAAAATAAAGACATTAAACACTAATAGCTCTAGTGCGATGGTCTTTATTAACCATCATAGTTCAGTAATAGCTTAACTATACATTTATTGCTTAAATATGCATACATGCAGTCAACAGAAAAATCAATGAAAAAATCATCAAATAAACCCACAATAATATTCGGGAATGAAGACTGGCGGAATTATGTCACTTGAAACATGTCAATTATTTTTCTAATAATGAATTTAGTTTCTGAAAGTAATGACAAAAGAATAAAATAAACATTTTGAATTTTAAATGTTTTCGTTAAAAGTTTTATTTAATTTTTTCAGCCGATGCCATCAGGAAAGAGAAAAAATGATCTGATTTGAGCGAAAGTGGTGTATTTTTTTCAGAAAATTCGAATTTTTTCTAAAATTGAACAAATATGAAAAAACTAAGCCACAGGTGCACACGTTGGTATTAAAGGGAATCTATTTAAAAAATTTCGAATTTCTGAGGGCAGTATAAGTAGGTATTTTACAATCCGAAGACAAACAGACACACAGACAGACTCTTTCTTTTATTATTATAGATAAATCATTTTGTAATTGAAATAAATTATGATATTACAAAACTAAATAAAATCTAAAAATAACTTTTTTATATGAACTACTTTATAAAAAGTATTTTTAATGGGTTCCGAAATCAATAATAAACAAAACTATAGGGTGCTTACTTAAAATATCAATAACTGGCCAATAAATTGTCCTATATTTATGATAAACAAAAAAAAACATAATTTAAATCATACAAACCATAAATTAATAACAACAAAATCCGCAATACAAACATACACGACTAAGAAAAAACAAAAAAGTCAAGTTTCCCCAACCCTGATTGTTCAATAAATCAGAACAAGATGGCCTTTCGTACTGTCAACGTAATTTGGCTAAACCGGAACATTATTTACATACATAATAACCGGAATATGACATGTAGACAAATTCAATTTAATGCATACCTTTTTTTTTTTTGTATGTGGCTAGATAAAAGCATTATTCGGAGCCTGTATTTGATCTTGGCAAAAATAAAAAGCGGAAAAAGAGCATAAAATATGAAGATAAGGGATAAAATAGGAATAATTCATGTAAGGCCAGGAAAAGGGGGAACTGTATGATTGCTTTTCGTCGTTGAGCCCTTATTTGATGTTATTTTTAATAGTTTTTTTCCTGCTCGCTAAAATGTTTTGAAAGGGTTATTTGTGGGCTCATAAACAAATGTAAAAAGCCTTTTCTTCTTTTTTAAAGTAATTTAGGAAATTTAGAGGAATTTTCGTTTAAAAAAAAATGTATCCAAAAAATTCATACTTGTGAATATCTGTTGTTTAATAAGTTTAGCGTGCATAGTATGAACTGAAAATATTGCAGTGTTATATGTTAAACTCTTTATTTATTGCAAACGATAAGTTTATTTAAAATTGGTATATCATATAAACAAATGATAGATCTTGGTTTTTTATGTGTTTTCATGAAATTAATGCATTACATTTTTTTTCTTCAAAACATAAATGTATTACATTAATATCTAAATTTAGAGAGAAGAACATTCTAAAGAACAGTAACAATTCGTATAAGGAATGTCCAGTAAATTACGGAAAATAGTACCAATGTTCAGTATAAAAATTCAAATATTTATACTTTTTAAACTAGAGCAAAATGCATTGATATATAAAGAACAAGACATATTGTACGCAATTTTTATATGAATCAACCTTAATACAAAATATTTAAAAATAAAATCAATGCAATAGTCTCTTTATGCATTGAAATAATTTAATTGGAAAAACAGGATTTCAAAACTAAAATAAGCTATGAAAACGTAACAACAAATAAAAAATACACGTTAGTATAACAAAAGAACCAGGGAAAAAAATAAAGATAATATTATAATTTTTTCCTAACTTTATTTCATTTCCAAACTTATTTTATTTTTCTAATAACAGAACACAGTTTATACCTTTAAAAGTTCTGTTGCATTTGAATAACACATATTTATTAAAATTTTACCAACATTCACTCAAGTTTTAAGCTGTTTGGGGTCACAATGCAGATCTATAGGTTTAACATTAGGTATTTAAATCTATAGTATTAGTCATTTTAGCAGCATGACCAGCTAGGAAGAAAAATGCAGAACTATGGGAAAACAGTGCTGTTTTAAAGCCTCTATATACAAAAGTATAGCGCTATGGACCCCATTTCTGTGACTAAAATATTCTATGGATGCCTTCTATCAGCACTACTCATCGCCAAATTGTAACATACGTCAACCCAATCAAATTTTTTCCCGAAGCATAACTTAATTATTCCGACAATGGAAGAAAAAGCCTAAAACAAACTGGGAAATGTATTCCCTTTTTAAAATCAGCTCACATCGAAATACGTGCAATGAAAGACAATTCTTGGTTCGGTAAATTGTCTGTCTTCTATTGTATGTCTTTTTGTTACGCTTACGAGAGTATTAGTTGACATGTTGTAAACCTCGTGCCCTCACTTTTCAAAAGAACTATCTTTTTATTATTTATCCGTCGATTAAATTATGGAAAGAAATGTTCAAACTGAATAATATATATATTATGGCTTTGTGTGTTACGAATTCAATAATATCATTGTTAAGAAATAATTAATTTTATTGGGGCATACAAATCTTAAGTAAAAATGTTGGGTAGTTTTATTTATTTATAATTTTTAAATCGTTTTAGTTTAACAATTTACTTTAAATTATTATTATACATATAATATATAATTTAAATAGGAAAATAGCCAAGTGAAATTATTACAACAATGTCTTTATAATTAATGAATTGCATTTCAATCATTTTCGAGATCATTTATCTCTTATTATGTAATTTTAAAATATTTTGTTATTATGTTTAATGTATTACATTTTTTTAATATTATCATAATATCGTTAAGATATTAGCTTTTGTAATAAATTTAATAATTTTTAGTACATACACTTATTGCAACCATTTAAGGAACACAATATAACTTAAATATAAAATTTAATTTTGTTTGAATTACGAATTTATCTTACAATATAATTTGAAGCGAAATAAACTTTATATTTCAAAAAGGAAAAGTCAAGTAATATCAGTTAACAGCTTGTCAATCAAAGGTAAATATGTTCTGGCACTTATTCATTAAAATTGTCTTAAGAGGTTCTAATTACAATGTCTAAAAAATGACAGTTTTTATAAATTAAATTGTTACCTACTATCTACTTAAAAAAACGTTGAAAGACGTTTTGTTATTGCGAAAACATTGTGTCACTATGTGTCTAAAAAAGTAATGGGTTTTAATCCCACTTACACAAAATTTTACTTTAAAAAAATACTTCAAATCTTAATACCTCGTTTTGGTGTGACAGCTTAACATTTTTTATGTCCCATAAATCACTATTATAAGGAAGTATTATTTTTATAAAATACATTGAAAGTAAAGTGTCCACAAATATGGTAATTTTACATTTTGTAGTTAAGAAATGCGCCATTGATAAAATTCGTATTTGTCAATTAAAAAAACATGTGCAAGGTTATTTACGTAACTTATTTTACTAAACTTCTATAGTCACATTATTTCTTTTCGTGGATGACTTTTTTTCAACATTACGTCGTATTCTTTCACTTTAAAGTGATTTCGTGTTTTATGCTCTTTTATCTTGTTTGAGAAAACAATGTTCGAAACGTGACTAGTAAGGGAAATGATCCCAACAGAAGTTTGACATTTGCTCTACCGAAAAAGGAAAGAAAAACCAAAATTGTTAAAATGTGATTTTAAACCAGAAATCAATATTAGAAAACACATCGTTTTTGAAAACAATTAATAAGTTGAATAAATTATTAATGAAGTTGAATAATTATTTTTCAAGGGCTTTATTAGGAGCATTACTCTATTATAGGGGCAAGACTCTATTATAGGGACTTGTAGGAATTGACACAACTTTATTGTATTAGTTTTAATATCAAAAATGTCGTTTAGTGAAAAAAAAAACGCAAAATGCGAAAAAAAAAAACATGCGTGGTTTTAGGTAGTAGGAAAGAAGCTAAAAATTATAAAATATGCGTAAGATTAACAGCAGTTCTTAAATTATAATTTTATATCTTAAAATACTTTTTTTTTATATTAACAAAGCCCCACCAATGTGCCTTTCCATAAAAAAAGGTTTTATGTGTATAATACATATGTTACCTTGTTCAAAAAAACTTGTGTATGCAAGTACGTACTTAAAATGACATTCATTGTGATAAATAAGCGTATAAAATACAAAGTACACTCTATAAATTTATTAAATGTGCTAAAAAAAAGTACGCAAAAAAATCTTATAACAAATAAAAGTCCTCCAAATGTTTCGCAATCCTAATCGTAACAAATAGATCCTCGGGGAAAAATACAGAGACCCATTTAAGGACAGAATGTAAATACAAGCCCCGGCGCTAACGATTCGTCAGAGTTTATCACCTCTACCATAAGAGGGCCCAAGGGGGGACACGGGGCCTGGATCCGGCCTGCCATTTAAAAGACTTAACTGCCTAGACTAAAACGAAAATCAGCCATAATTACCCTCCCGTGCCCGTCTTATCGGGGTAAAATTTGGGGTACAAATTCTCGTGCCCGGCTGTAGGGAATGCGATTAACATTACGTTAATTAGAGTTTGAGTAATGTTTGCCCTTAACCCGACGAAGTGTTAGTAAGTTGGATATGATATGTACCGATTCGGATTTATCTGCGTGTTCTACACTTGTTTTCTTGGTTTTAAATTATATTGGTTGGAAATTGAAGTATGTTCAAAACACTTAAAATGTCTTTAAAAGTCTCGATAAAACTGCAGATTGTGCGACATTATTGGACTGTCCCTTAACTTAATTACAGGATTTGATTGGCTTTCTTTTTTTTGTTTTAAATAGTGCTTGTAAATAAATTCTTAAGATACTTTTGTTGTGTTGCAATAGGTTTGTGATAAGATATAAAGCTGCATGAAACATAGATTCTTTTTTCAATTTATAAAATATGTCGATAAACAACAAGTAAAACAGATGTAATGAATTTAAAAATAACTCAAAAGAAAATACGTAAAATCAATAATACGTTTATATATATACTAATAAAGCATACTTAAAACTTGTAGAGAAAACAGTTATTCACGAATTGATTGAATTTATCAAAACAGCTTTTAGATTTTAAAAGCTGCATTCCTGAAAAATGCTAGCAATATTATAATACAAGCTTTTCAAATGTCATTACTTTTTTTAAAAAATATTTCACCTATTGCAAACAATCCAAGTAAACCCTTTAAAAAGAATAAAATTATACCAGATCCTTATACTGGGACAAGCATATCAATATAATTAAGACAAACTTCCTCTGCAAATTAGAAGAATTGCCTCCTTAATTAAAGATGTCAATTTGTCAATAAAAGAAATTGTCTTCGAAGATAGCTCTCGACAAGTATACAAACAAAAAAATATTTTTTGATGAAACGTTATATTTATCTTAATTAGAAAGAGATCGGAACCAAATGGTAATTAACGTTTCGAAACTTCTGTACGTAGGAGGTAGAAAGGTGCTTCTCGGTATCTTTATAACTTTACGAGACAAAGGGAAATCTGTCGAGGTTCTCATTTCTAGTGTATGCAATCGCAATGCTTTGTATGTCATACTTTTATTTAACAAAAATTTAATTTTGAGACCAAATAAAAGTTTTAAATTTCCATATCTTGGTGAGAAAAATATTTTCGGTGTCCTACTAGTTTAGAATCAGGGTAGAATTTCAGACATAGCAGTTTCATACAATATATAATAAACTCTAGTTTTTGTGTTCAAATAAGATATTAAAGAGACGAAAGTTTCTATGTGTGTTCTATTAGTTGCGGTTGCGGTAAATCATAAGTTTTAATCTTAAGCAATTGTAACTGATCTTTGAGACTGACCGTTAAATAAGCGACCCTTAGTGTATATTCGTTAGTGTAGTGTTGAACTCAAAATCAAGATGTTTAAAATTCTACTATTCATTCATTTCTGTTCAAATGTTCATTACATGCAATTGCATACGCAGTTTCATATTAATTTATTAAATCTATGTAAACTGATGCCGGGATTGTTCAAGTTTTTCATACTTATTTTAAGGCTTGTTTACAGATCGACAGTCTTTTATTTTACAAAAAGCACTTAATAATAAAAGTTTTAAAACTTCATTAAAACATGTTTGAACAAAAAGCATCGAAATTACATTTTATACTTATATCTATACTTTTACCACGAAAAGTATACATTAATCATAACAATTACCCAATCTTCACAACAACGACTCCTAATATCCACCCAATCGAAAGCTTTTAGACCATGGTTAATTTGATCCCTTGTTTAATCGGCCGGTAAGAAAGCTGCTGCATCCACAGAAAACAATGGCTGGATATAACCTCCTATATATACGTCCTAATCTCTTTTACTGTCCCACTTAGCCCCTTGTTTCCAAACAGAGGCTCGGATATTCAAGCAATAAAACAAGATATATCCCTTGTTATTTGTTTTGATACCAAAGAATTTGGGGATCATTTTACTTGAATCGTTTTGATCGGTAAGTAATATCGTGTATATTTTGTTTTATTTGTTTCAATTTATTTTTGGAATTTTATTGCAATGTATTGTTATCATATTTAAATAAATAAAAAGGTCTCTTTTTTTTCTTGTAAACATAATAGTTAATATTTTATAAAAAAACACATCAAGGAAATAAAATATTATCACATAAAAGTTATAATAGAAAAATATGGAAACAAATGAGCTTTATGATATAAAATCATAAAAAAAGTTATCAAAATTTTAATTCAATACTACTGCTCCTAAATGTTTGCTTTTGCGATACACAAAGAGTCTTATTAAAACAAAATAGAGCAACTTCTATATATTCGAACTAATCTTTCGAAATTCTCCTCCGTTTATACTTATTGACGACATATCAATAATATTTATTTACAAATTACTTTTAAGCTCCGTTTTTTCAGTAAAATGTATGCTATAAAACTTGCTATCAAACCGTTCCATATCCCATCACAAAAATATGTATTCGGAAGTTACGGACTAAGATATAAATGTTTGCTGACTAGCTACAAAAGCATTATAAAGGAAAAACAACTTCTACAGGGAAGAATATTTGCTGCCGAAATAGAAATGCATTGTAATGGAAAAACATCTATTACAGGGATTTCAAGTTTCCTGCCGAGCTACAATGATTTGAAAAAAATTTAATATATGTACTTGATTGCTGCGATACAATAATTTCTTTATTTATAAAAATATATAAATTGATAGAGATTGATATGAAGTGTTGACTATTTAATTACTCATCTTCTGTTTTTTTACACGACAAGTAATAAAATGTGAATTGCTTAAAGCTGATTAAGAAACAACAGCATGGGGGGGTGAGTGGAATTTGAAACCAAAGTTAATGGTACCGAGAAAAGGCTTTATTCTCATCCGTTGACAATAAAAACCGTTGTGTAAATATAAAGCTGGTCTTAGTTCATGTAAATTTGCAGTGTGAAAATATGTATAAAACTCTTTCTTCATAAGTTTCATATTTTGTTAAGCTAAAATCAATGTGCCACCACTAAGTATTTTATGTTGCACTCTTTAAATGTGTGAAAGTTTAAATGAAAACATTTCTAATTCCAGGAAAAGGCAAGCTATTTAAATAGTTTCAAGTAGTTTAGGCAGTTATGCCGAGTCCCTTTACAAATGATCAATTTAAAACTTCACTTTAAGTACACATAAAACCAAAATTAACTCATAATAAATTTTTATTATAAATACGTTTGCTAAGTGTGAATTTTTTACCACACTCAATATTGAAAGAATAACCCAAACGTTATAGCTTAACTGACATAATGTGTAATTAAAATCTAACCATAAAATATAATATCCTAAAGAAGCACTTTCGATATTACTACATACATAAACAGATGTTCATATCATGCACGAAGTTACCTGAAGAAAAATTAAAACGCAGCTGATTCAAATGATATCTAATGATCTTAACCATAGATTTAACAAAGAAAGAAATCCTAAACCCTTTAAAAGTTAAGTGAACAACTTTAAAATTCAGAACAAAATCTTCATACCATCTGGTGCCACACTCATACGACAATACAATAGCTATTATGGTCCAAAAATTAAAAATCCTGCAAATTCAGCATTAATAAACTAAACTCTTTAAAGTATGTTATATCCCCACCAAAAAAATCGACGATTATTTTTAGGTCGTAGCAAAGTTTAGTAATTTCCAGCGAAGGCAACCCGAATAAAAACAAGCAAATTTGAGGCTGCAGACAGCAGATGTCGTTCAAATGTGCCTCCGCGCGTGTAGGAAATAGCTTCCCCCTGTTTGTACGGTGTCTTCAAATGAGTCTCCAAACTGGGAAAGAACTATTATGTTTGACATGTGGTCTTTAAACCTTCGGAAAATAACAAAAGAGGGGAAGTTTTGGAAAAGTTTTAGTGTCGGTTTTCTTTACGATGCTTCTTTTCGTTTAGTTTTACTTGATCGGGCATTTGAAGGGTGTATTTGCAAAACTCACATTCTCCATAGTGTAACTAAGATATAGGCTCCGGCTCGTTAATTGGCTACTTTGTCCGATTGAATTTACGTTCGCCAAAAGTGGCCAATAAGGTGCCGGACCCTTTACCTTAGCTATACTTTGGAGAATTTTAGTTTTGCTACTGTAACCATCATTTATAGTTGATGGGGTAGTGCGGTTAGATATGCTGATTTTTTGTTTTTTGTATCAAAGGATCAAAACTGTAGTTATTAAAGGAAGTAATGAGCGTATATTGTCAAGAAGTAAATACTTAAATGATTATAAAGTATTAAAGATTTTTTTTTAAACATAAGTTACCTTAAAATACAATTTAAAGATTTTATAATATTCAGATTTACGATATTTATGATTGTAAATATACTATAATGATAGTTTCTTTCCTCAATATTGTTTTATTTTACATAATAAAACTTTGATGAGATAATTATTAGAAACCAATATAAAACTTTAACTAAAATATTGTGGGTTTATTGTTAAATCCTTTTGCAATTTTTAGAATATTTACATGAAACATTTGGGGGTATAAAATTATTTAAAAATTTGCTAATAACTTTATTATTTAAGAGAGATATAATTAACAAAAATCAACTTAATGCAACACTTTGTGAGCAACGAGTTGACGGATGAGATCATAGAACTGTCCATAAAAGTTGAAGTTCATTTTCGACAGACCATATCTTTTAGATATGGTGCTAAACAATTATAACTTTAATAATAAATAATAAATAAACCATTTTTATTTTATCAGTATGAAACATCTTTATGACTCCATTAATAATTTTATACCAGATTTTAGAACCTCTATCGATAGTAGTAGATGAAATCTTTCATGGAGTGTACGATATTAATTTGCTGCATTTAATAAAATTTACGTTGTTTAATAAAAATATTCCCTTTTTAACTGACTTAGCATTTATTTTAATTATATTAATCGCAGAAAATACTCACGATCAAGCTAAATTTCGTTCAAATAATAAAAAATTCATTAGTATAAATATTATTTTTTCACGGACTAAATATTTTGTATAAAAGAATACGTCGTCAACCAGTCTAGTGATACTACCTTCCTTGAAATCATTAAACAAGGACAAAGTGCTTTGAACGAAAGAAAAATTAAAATAACTCTTATGTCTTAAATACTTATCAGTACTTATCATACATATCAGTATCTTACTCTCAATTTTCTGAGGGATTCAATATTCTCTCAAATAAAATGAGAAAAGTTAACTTTTTTTTCTGCGTGATTTTTTATACTTTATCTTGATCAATTTATATTGTTTAAATATTTAAAACTTAATTGTAAGCTACATTTTTATCATTTACATTTTACATCTCACAGTATAGCCTTTTGACGTTATATTTCTCAACAAGTGAAATATTAAAAAATATTACATTATTTTTGACAGGTAATCTGTGTTTCAAAAACCTTAAATATATTGGTACTCTTAGTTTGATTACTATCGACTTATTGTTTATTAAAAATCAAATATTTAAGAGAATTAGTATATAAACCTTGGTTTTCTAATTATTTAGTAAATACACGTGAATTCTAACGTGCATTCTTTTGATAACAAAATATAGAATGATTTAAACGAAAAAAAGCTCTGAAAATGTGTTTACTATCACTGAAATATCAGAAAATTTGTATACTCAATAAAGTTGTCGTCTCTTCCAAAAACAGTTATTTGTATTAACTTTTTAAAGATTTATTTTAACAATTTGCTTAAGATTTACTTTCCTGCTTAAGTGGAAAAAAAGCAGTTTCAATACGGAAAAATTTCAATTAATGAACTTAAATTGCTAATAGACATATAAAATTAAATACAAATTAAAGAATATTTTTTAGGGCTTTACAAATTACTTACTTTATTTTTTCGGGCTTGTCAGAACTAAGAAAAATACTTAATCTCTACCCAAAGCCTTAAATAGTTTCACAACTAATCGAATATACATCTAAATACACACACAACACTAAATCACTTCAAACAAACAGGTTAAAAATCTGTTATTTGACAATCACTGCTGGTGTTTTCCACACAAAGCTCCTATACTTCCATTAATGTACTTTCTATTAAAGTGCCAGGAACACATGGTAAGCAGGAGAGTGTGTAAAGAGGCCTTTCCCCTCACCCCTCCCCTTTTTGCACCCTCCTCTATCCCTATATCCAAATCCATCCTGGAATTGCATCCAAATACTAGGTCCACACATCTAACTTTTCATATTGTCAGGAACCGTATTCTGCATACCTGAATCTAACGGTGAGGGGGCTGGGTAAAAACTGAAAATTGTGCGAAATCGCAGTGATCAAATCAAATGTAAAAATTTCTCAAAAAAATAGTTTTACTAAGTCAATTCTTAATTTTTTTGTGGTTTGATATCTTCACTGTTATGTATTTTATTTATAAATGTTGGGCTTTAAGAAGAGATTATAAATTTTAATCTTTTTGAAATTAAATATAAATGGAAGTTTAATGTTCGGGTTCCAATAATAAAAAATTCCTTCAGAATGAATATGTGAAAAAAATGTATTATTGTTATGTAGTTCAAAATTATGAGAATAACACACAAAAGATGTATTTTTTATATTTAGCTAACATTGTTTTAATTCAGCTATTTTGTAAATGGTAATTAAATGCTTATGCAGGTGTTTATCAAACTAAAAATCTTAAATAAGGATTCAAAAGTATTGATAACTTATAAACCAACGAAAAACACTGGAGTCAGAACCAGAGTACGAAAAACAGCTAAAATCTGTTTATTCTTCAATTTGCCTAATATTGTGTAGCACTTCTTCCCCACTACATATATTTTAAATATTTTAAATAGCTCAGTGTTTACTCTTAAGTAAGTTTATATAATTGTATATTAAGTATCATCAAAGTAAAATTAAGTTCATATGGTTATATAAACACTTTTAAATCCCCTATATATTACTTATATTTAAAAAGGCGACATCAAATTAGCAGCCTTTCTTCAGACGCGGAAATAAGTTCAGAACTCAAAGCCTCTTTCGTAATTAAACAATATATAAGGACTATACTACTTATCTAAACTTCCTTAACTATTTAATGATAATTGACCCAGTAAAAGGATACAAATATAACTTTAAATATAACATTAATTTTTAGTTTATTTTGCTTGAATTTACATCGCATTAAAACTTCACTCATGTTATCGTTTCATAATTTTGGACCTTAGTAAGTGACAAATTTAATACCTGAATTTCCGGCGTCTAAAACAACTAACATTGACAACTATAAGACATTGGACACGTCATTTGAGTTGTTATCGGAAGCAGTATTTACACCCTGAATAGCTTAAAGATAGTTTTAGTCTAAAACTATTTTAACTGATTTCAACAATTAAATAAGACCAGAACCTACTGCTTGAAGCTTCAGAGTTAATGTATGTTTCTACATACAAAATTCGTTCATGCAAAATCGGTGCAAAATACCAAAGGTTCAAAACAATTTTTAAAGACAATATCAAGGATTTTACTGCACATAAACTTGGAGATTATAAATACCAAATCATACCAACAAGTTCGGAAGCAATAGGTATAAGTAATTGTGGATTCTAGTCATGGAAAACTCTGTCAAATTTCCCCGTAGGTAAATACTGGGGGAATTAGTCTCATTTTCTGAAATTCATGTCATTTTAAAGACGAACTACAGTCTTGCCCTTTCCAATTTTCAATCAATATGTGGCAGATCCCTTCCCGATCGCCGGCGGCCTCAAGAGCGGAGCTGATGCGGAAGAGGCAAAAGGATGTTGGAAGAGGACGGGATACGAGTACCTCAGGGACAGTGAATCATGACGTCGTGACGTCACTCCGTACATGTAATCGCTGCTATCCTCTGGAATTCACTTCATCTCCATCCTCCTCAAACTATTTTTTTTTTACCATCTCTTTCTTCTCTTGGATTTGTCTGGGGACTTTTAACAGTGGATGCTTATAAGGATTCCGCTCATTGGGACTTTGTTTCTTGTTGAGATGATAGGGAAGAATAGAGTCGTAATTAAAAGAGACTTTTAATTGCTAATTGAAGGCTTTTGTGTTTGATGATTGGGAGGTGCAGTGTCTTGGGGGATGGTGAATTGGAAAGAAGCCTTTGGGTTAGGATGTGGCGATTTCATGGATGATTTGCCAAAGGAAATATTTAATTGGGTTATTCTATGCAGTAAAACAGTTGGTTTTCTATGCTTCCAATTAACTAAAAAAATTTCATTCGTTGATATTTGTTAAAACTGAAATATTATACATTTATCTAAAATGATAAAATGAACCTATAATAAATATTTGTATAACTATACGTTATTAAAAACTAGTTTGAGTTTATTTAATTGAATAATTTTTTAGGAAACATTCGGAAATTAAGTACTATTTTTAGAAAATGTGTTTGTTGTTATTGTCTTTTTATAGATGGGAATTCTGAAGGTTAAATAAGGCCGTGAGTCGTCCACGCAGTTTCAGCTATATGAAACATTTCGAATTTTTTTACAACTGTTATCGTGATATAACTTTTTACTTGAACAAATATTTAACAAAATTTTTAAAAACATTCAAGAATTTTCAAATTACAAATTTTATAACGGTTCTTTTCGTCTTTTTTTCTCTTTTAAAACATCGATACTAAGTAAATATCCATACCTCTTTTTAATATCCAACAAAACTCTCAAAGTCATTCAACTGACAACTAAATATTAACTACCTCATAACTATAAATTGCTATATGAAATCAATGTATCATCTTTCAGTTACTAAGTCTCCGAAAATCTATTACTAGTTTATTAAACATTTAAAAGCTCATAGACCTAACAATTAATGCAACTATCAATAGTTAAACACTGCAAAAACATTCACTGATATATTACAATCTTATCCTAACCATAGTTGACTACCCAAATACCTAACCAATCAAACACGTCATGTTCCTAATACATATCACTGGAAAAACAGTGCGTGACTTTTCGAACATTTTTGTTACTTTCCAATCGATGATGGATTGGTTAACACAATATAGGGCTTTACGAGAAAAGTAACGTATGTCCCATTGAATTAACATGGCTAAAGAACCACTATTCCATGCAAAGGAAGTTAGATTCCATAATCGTCGTTTACCGCTTCATTTGTTGGAATCACCTCTGTTAGAAATGTTCTTTAGCACTAGCACTTCTTCATTCATTCCGTGATCATAACGCATAATGGATATACATAAAAAAGTCGCCTAATGTTGATGCGAAGAGTCCGTTAATGTACATTCATGAATGAACGGGGTTTTTTTATTTATTCCTGTGGTGCTTTATTGTATTGGGGCTTATTCTGTGGTGTACTTTAAGGAATTGATCTGTGCGAAACATGTATATGAATCATAATGGTTGTTTTACTCGGTGTTTGGAAAATATGCTTTTAGAAGTTTACGATGTATTTTTCAAAGTAGTATTAACAATACTTATTTCTGTATAAGTATTTTAAGACGTGAATGTTATTTCTATATATCTGAATAAATGGTATATGAGTGTGATTTTGGTTTATAAGTGTGGACGGTTAGTTCCAATTAACCATCCGTATTTGATTGTTTTCTAATGGTTATATTATTTTAGAATGACTTATGAGTGTCACCTGAACGATTTAATTAAACTTTACTTATAAAAAAAATTTACCAACTGGACTTGGCTACCCTTTGTCATTTTTATTAGAATTTGCTATTTTAAGAACAAAAAATTGTTTCGTATAAAAAAACAGACTTTGTGTGCAAATTATTTAATTCGTATTAAACTTTTTTTTGTTTCATAAAATATATTTTTGCGGCATTTACTTGATACAATTATTCAAATAAGGAGGCTAGACTGTAAAAATAAACGAGTTAGTTATTGTTAAGAATACATTAAATATTCTTTTTAAATTTATAATTAAAAATTCTCATCAAATGCATTAACTAATATTATTTAAGAAAAAACTTTTAAACAACAGTATACGTAATTGAATGCACAAAAGCTAAACATATCAAGCAAAATTTTCTAAGCATTAACTCAACCTTAAGTTACAACTAAAAGTAGTGATGAAAAGCAAAACAAACAACTGAATAAATTCATTCTCGCATTATAACTGGCACTCTTAAGTTATGGAAGGAAAAGCTGAAAGAATAAGTAAACAGAAAGAAATTTTAATTAAGAGATTTACAAACGTCTTAAGATGATAAAGAAGCAGTTTAAAAAGCTGTTTAACAATTTCTAAATGGTGAAACAAACATTTCCACAAGCTTTAGCGTAAATAAATACTAGAAGTTAAAATCAAATGTACATTAAAATTGGTTCGGAATACTGTGTATTTATTTCTGTAAAGTAAATAAATAAAGACGTGTTTTAGCTAATCAAATAGTGACATGCTATTATTTTTAGCCTACTTTTCTTTTTTTAATTCGAAAGAATTAAAAAAATGAAAAAGTAGGTATTGACATGCGGTCGATGTCCGTCTGTCTGTCTGTCTGTCCGTACCCCCCTTCCAAAATCGGTTCTATCCATCGGATCTTAAAAATTCTTTTTTTGTTAGAAAGCTATGACCTCAGATACCCAACTTTCATACTTTTTGTCTGTCTGTCTGTACGTCCAGACGGACATAAATCTACTATCTGTCGGCGAATTTCCCATTGAATTAGCATTGAAATTCAATTTTGAGTCATTTAAATCACTGTAGGTATTGAAATGCGGTTGAGCATGTCGATCTATTCTGTCTTGATGTTCTGTATTGTCTTGTCTGTCTTTCCGTCTGTCTGTCTGTCCGTCCGTATCTCCTCTTCCAAAATCGGTTCTATCCTCGGATCTTAAAAATTCTTTTTTTGTTAGAAGCTATGACCTCAGATACCCAACTTTCATACTTTTTGTCCGTCTGTCTGTACGTCCGACGGAATAAATCTACTATCTTTCGGCGAATTTCCCATTCAATTAGCATTGAAGTTCAATTTTGAGTCATTTAAATCACTGTTGCCAAATCAACAATGGCATGAGAACTTTATTTATTTAAACATATTTGAAGCAAAATAATATTTTCATGAATTAGTTTGGAATGACGTCATAAATATAGCACAATTGATTCTTTGATTATTCATTATTTATCTACCAAGAAAGCGGCAAGGCATACTTTTGCATGCAATTATGCTTAGTGTTAATTTACATTTCTTATTTTTTAATGCAGTTCGGAGTATTTCATTACTTTTGTTATTAATAAATATTTAATTATTCTTCGACTAAAAATAAATCACGAGCAGATGATAAATAATATTAATTAATTATTTGCGAAAGAATATTAAGGAAAATAGTTGATTTGTCTTTTAGAAGTTTAAATTATAGCGAGTGCTGTTTCGATTTTTTTTTCTAATGTGTATAAATCTAGTATAGAAACGGCTGTTGATGATATTTACTTTAGGAACCTAGTTTTTTTCCCGATTAGCCCTTCAGTAAGTATTTAAGTAACAGGAAAGTAGGCTATTTTAGTTCTTTATGAACTTCTTGTTTTGTTTATTATTTATTTAAGTACAGTTGTGCAATATATAATTTTCAGTATCGTTTATTGATTTATAATCACGGTACTTATTCATGCTTCGAACAGATACTGCAAATAGAAATAGATGTCTAGTTCAAATAAGTTAAATGTATTGCCGACAAACTAATTTAAATGTGAAGGTATTCAAGTTTAGGAAACCTAGTTTTTTTTCCCGATTAGACCTTCAGTAAGTATTTAAGTAACAGGAAAGTAGGCTATTTTAGTTCTTTATGAACTTCTTGTTTTGTTTATTATTTATTTAAGTACAGTTGTGCAATATATTATTTTTCAGATACGTTTATTGATTATATATCACGGTACTTATTCATGCTCTAACAGATACTGCAAATAGAAATAGATGTCTAATTCAAATAAGTTAAATATATTTGCCGACAAACTAATTTAAATGTGAAGGTATTCAAGTCTGCGTTTTTCATTGAAAACCAATCGGAATTAAAATTAACTATGCTAAAGAAAGGATTTAAACATTATAAAACTTATAAATGGTGTTGGTATATTAAATACACATATCCAAACTTTGAAATGAGAAAGTATAACATCCAATATCCAAAAAATTCTGAAGCATATAACTGTCGTTGAGGATAACTTACTATGTCAAAATCTAATAAATTTTAAAATACATATTTGGGAAAGTCTCTTTAATATTATCTATCCCTAAGCACTTAAATTATTTAGGAAAGGATTTAAACGTTATTTATCATATCAATGTGTACTTGGGCTTACTGCAAAGTTAATGCATTCACCTTTTTCTTATAGCACTATATCTAAATTTCAAATTCAACACAGCATCATTATATTTATAGTCAACATACTTCACTCTCTACAAAACATTCCAAACTTGACCAATCACCCATCAGCAAAAACACAAAACTTTTTTCAAAAGACCCTCATTTACCCCAAGCAGTAAAGCAAGCAAGCCATAAACAACAGTCCTCCACAAGCACCCTTTCAGCAAAGCAAAACAAACAGCTAGCCCGAGGAAAATTTATCTTTTGTAACCAATACTTAGGGCCAGATCTCGAACTTGCGGATGGCCAGCCAAAGACAAGGACGAGGCATAAATCTTGAGGGAGGACTGCAGCAACTTATCAGCATGATCTGAGAAAGGTAGTAAAGAATGCCCCATGTCGAAGATGGGTGGGCAGTTTTCTTTTTCGGAATGGGCTATCGAAGGGACGGTTTTATTGGTTCTCGGTGTTGTGGTAGTGGTGTGTTGTGTTACTTTGATTTTTGATGGTGTTTCTGATTATTTTGGTTTGCATATATTTGAAAATAATAAGTAAAAGGAGTTGTTCAAAGTGTTTACCTAATATCAGTTATGATGTTTAAAAAATATTTGTAGTTTCAATGTATTACTATAAATTGTTGTCAGGAATAGTAAAAATGCATAATGTCCTAAAGTCATTTAACGCAAAATTCTAAAACAATGCCATAAAAAACACTTTTATTTCACATTCTTGTTCAAAAAGAACAATTCTATGCAGCCTTTTATTTATTATCAAAACTTTATACTCGTTTTGTATATAATGTAAGTATTTAAATCCGAAGAAATTTTTACTAGAGAGTTATTTTTTTAAGCTCCATACTTTACTTAAATTTACCAAATTCATTTACATAAAAAACAGATACGCTAATATTTATTAAAGTTTTTAAAAAAGAAAGAAATTCACCAAAAATAAAATAAAATATACTAAAAATGCAAACACTTGCAGCCCAATGAAATTCGTATATATAACATTGATAACGTTACCACATCCAAGCTCTAGCAATAACCATAATAATCAAAATGGCCACTATCAGCATTAACACACCATAATGTTACTCTTCCTCAAAGACATCATAAAATAAAACATCAAAAAACAATTATTTAGATAAAAATAACATGAAAGAAAAGCAAGATAAAGAATCCAACATAAATTTTTCCAATTGTTTGTGCAACCCCTCCCTTTCTAAATATTAGTCATTACCTCAGACAAGGCTATTTAATGTTTTTTACGTCATCACTTATTCCGAGATAAAAGAAAAGGCCCATTACGTGGCGCGTGCATGGTCGAGAAAAAAAAAACACTACAACTTCCACCACACCCCTGTCCAGCCCCTCTCCCACTTTTTTTTCTGCCCTTGCGACATCGTAGTTGATGACGCAAGAAAAATATGTACGACTAGATTACCAAGTCCGTTTGCTGATGGGCCATGACTGTCAACGCCTAAAATAGACTGTTATTACCTTTGTTGGTGTAAGTCAATAGGAGTAATTCGCAATTTAAGAATTAGGCGGATGTTTTGAGCTATTAAAAAAGTTATAGATTATAAATACTATTTGTTTATTTTTAGTAAAATAATAAAAAGTTATGATGTCTCAAAAAATCTATAATTTATCATAAATTTGTTTTATTAAAACGAACTCAAATCATTACAGTCGATACCTGTGATGTCAAATTGTGTTGCGCAAAGTTATTCCATAAAACTAGTAGCACACTAGCCCCTCCAGTTTTTTGGAGTAACGCTCATATTTTGCAGTGAAACGTTGCTCCAAAAATCTTTCGAAATCAAATAGATGATTATACAAACATAAATCTAACACGACGAAGTTCTGCATAGCAAACACAAATATCAGCAAAAATGCCATAAAAAAATCTCCAGGATAATGGAATAAAAAAAATCTTATACGGCTCTTAAGATATTTCCTTTGAATTCTTATATTTTAATTAGGTGCTTTAATGGGATTGTAACGCAAGCTAGCAAACATGTTCTATAACAAAGAACTTTAAATTATATATATATATATATATTATATATATATATATATATATATATATATATATATATATATATATATATATATATATATATATATATATAATATATATATATATTATATATATTTATATTATTATATATATATATATATATATATATATATATATATATATATATATATATATATATATATATATATATATATATATATATATATATATATATATATATATATATATATATTATATATATATATATTTTTTTTTTTTTTTTTTTTTTTTTTTGAAAATGCCTGTCAAATCTGGTGGTCATTAAATAAAAGGGGACTCTTAAGACTGATAGTTAAGAAATTTACAAAAAATGTAAATTAACATTCAGTTCTTTATTTGGTTATTTAAATTTATTTAAAACAAATTTCTATGAGGGTATAAACATGATTTTCGTTTGATAAGTTAGTATTTTAGCCTGTTTTAATTTACAAATGGTAGAAGAAGAGATTTACTTCGGAAATCAATCTGATTTTTTACGTAACGAACAATTATAGCCTTTCTCTAACTATCATTTCATGAAAATCTCTGTTTAGGGCTAAATCTCTGTAAAATAGTGAAAACAATATACTGTAAAATTTACTGAGAATAAGTCAAAGAATCTACGATAAAAATTAATTATAACCGGTGAAAAGACTTATTTCTGCTCATGCTTTCATTAGAGTTCCTTTTAAAGAGAAAAAAAATACTGTGTATAAAATCAGTTTTCTCAAATTGTGTTTACAAGTTTTAACAATATGTTCTTCAAATATTTGAACGAATGAATTAAAAAAAATTTCACTTAATTTTTCACCCATAAAAATTTATAAAGTATGATGCACCTAAAGCTAAAATCATTGAAACAAGATATAAACCTGAAAGCTTTATCTTACAAATCAGGGGATATTTAACAAAATACATAAATTACAGCATCTAAACCTGTACGAAACAAAATAATTTATACAATGAGATATTACGTAATGTACGTTATAATATTTTGCATTCCATACCTTCTGAATAATTGAAACGAATTTTCAACTAATCTACAACAAATTTTAAAATAACTATAACAAAAAATAACTGATTCTCAACAAAAAATACGTGTTAAATAAAAATTATCATTTTAATCCCATTTAAATAATACTTTCTCCAAATAACTGCCGAAACCTCAACGTATCCCCAGCAATATACTTTAACATACTTCGCTTTACCACTACATCTAAACGGGTTGCAAGTCCATTTCCAAAAGGCATTTGGCAACTGGCCTTCTTGGTAATTTGATGAGGTCTTTGGTAAGCAATTCCGCTTGCATATCTGTCGCCGTTCGTCATATAATGAGCGGAAAAGGATATCTTTAAAGGAGGAAAGGGAAGCTTTCTTGGATCCAAATTTGCATTACTTGCTTCCCCTGTCTTGTAAATGCTGTTTCAAGAGGAAAAATTTTTTACAGTAATTTATTTGGTTTATTTGTAATAAATATATGAAAGAAATCGAAGTATTTAACTTAACTAAATATATGTAAAATAAAATACATTTGAAAATGATTTTCTTCATAGAAATTCCTTATTTGCATACTTAAATAAAATTTAAAAGACCTAGGTGATATAAACGTCTGAGTATATAACCTAAAAGAGACTTACTTACTAAAAGAGAAACTTCACTGAGTATTTAGGCTTTATACAAGTCTAATTTAAGTATAAATTATTTTGTAAGCATACATTTTTTGAAATGCATAAACATTGAATGCAGCAACATAGTGTTTATTATTTAGATTAGTACTGAGTATTTAAACTAAAAGTAAGTATAATTTATGATATTTGTTTACTTCGACAGAATTGCGAAGGTATTTTAATGTAAACGAGACTAACCAGCCGCTTTTGAAAATTTATTAAAATTACAAACTTTATAATCCTTAATAAATGATTGTTTATTATAACCGTTAAATAACAAACATAATTTAAGCCATCGGTATATTTTATAATGCTAAAAAAATATTATTATTAATTATTATTATTATTTAATTATTATTATTATTATTTATTATATTATTATTATTATTATTATATTATTTATTATTATTATTATTATATTATTTATTATTATATTATTATTATTTATTATTATTAATTATTATTATTATTATTATTATATTATTATTATTATTAATTATTATATTAAATTTTTATTATATTATTATTATTATTAATTATTATTATTATTATTATTATTATTATTATTATTATTATTATTATTATATTATTATTTATTATTATTATTATTATTATTATTATTATTATTATTATTATTATTATTATATTATTATTATATTATTATTATTATTATTTATTTATTATTATTATTATTATTATTGTTGTTGTTGTTTTGTTGTTGTTTTTATTATTATTATTATTATTATAAATCTGAATTAAATTAAATGGAAAATTTCTAAATGCATACAACTTTTAATTATTTAGAGTACACTACATTTAAAATAACTATAATTTTATATTTTAACTTAACATTAAATTAAAAATATTTAATTTAATTATTAATAATATGTGTTATTTTGTTTAACTTTCGAAGGGAAAAAACAAAATAAATGTCTTCAATAAAAGATTTATGTTAGTTTCCTTAGTTAGAAGTTCTATTTTTTCAGACAAAACTTAAATTGTGAGATAATCAGTCTTCGTTTCTTTTATTTTTTCTATTTTTAATCAATTTTATTGTTAAAAAAATACAATCAGTGGATTCTAGTAAATGTTGTTTATTTAATTATGAATTCTTTTGTCGATATCTCGTTATATAAATTGAATTTCGTATTTTCAAAGCAACAAAGAAAGAATTTAAAAAATGGGATAATTGCCAACTTTGAAGAAAACATTTCGTGGAAAAAGAATCGTTAAATCAGACACTAAAATTGATTCAGTGATAATTTATAAAGGACTTTTAAGAGTTTTCAACGGAAAATGCAGACTTAAAAAAAAAAAGTGCCTATTTTTATGGGCAGAGTAAATTGTTTAAGATAAGGATTAAAATGCTTTTAAAAATTATTTTTAAAGAGAATAATTCACCGTAACTTCTTTATGCAAAACTAATACGAATTCCTACTTTTAAAAAAAGATAGTTGTAGTATCTATAAATGTGCTGATAAAAATATACATCTTTATTTTAATACCAATAAATTGTTTAAACAACTTTAAACAAATACCATCGACCATAGGCTGTTATATATTTTTATTTCAAAAATCATAAATCTCTGAAAATTCACCTTCAATACTTGAATGATAATTATGCGTCCTCTTAAACAAAATAGCATTATTTCCAAAAAACAAAGTAGCTTCTTTTAATTCCAAGGGTATTAAGCACAAAAACTTTATGATTATATTATTTGACATTCTAATTATAAAGTCAATGCTCTGAAAACACAAATGATGATAAGTTTTACTTTTATGAATCTTTCTTCCAACAAAAAATAATTCTTTATCTAAAACTTAAAAGAGGATGAAACCATCATAATACAACTTCTCATTTAAAAATATATTAATAATCATCTCCAACCCTGAAAAAAAATCATTTATAAAAAACAGTGACGAAAGATTGATCAAAAAAGAAATTAGGACATTTTTCTCCAGCCTAACGCCAGCTCGTTTTTCCCTTAATGGCCAACGACAACAAAAGGGAAACGAAAATTAAAACGATGGAAAAGAATGAAAAAAAAATGGAAGAATAATTTCTGTGGAACTAAAAGAACCGTGAAAGAATAGTGAGATATATTTATAAAAAAAAGTTTTCTTCCACCATGGTCATTTGGCATGCTGACAGGAAAGAAAATTCACAGCAATGAAGAGATAACGGCCGAGAGGTGTTTGGTTAGCAGGGTTTCTATTAATTAAATACCGTAGGTGGGGCATGAACCCCCACTGGGTTGAAGAGGGGAATAGGGACGTTTAAAAAATGGGCATGTCATGGAGGAAGCATTAATTGACTAAGAGTGAAAAAACTGGGGACAATGCTGACAAGGGCAATTTAAGATAGGAATTATTACGAGCGGATTTTAATGTTTTTGAAATATACTCATAATGAACATGCATTAATTATTGTAAAGGGTTTTTTTAGTGTGTGTTTGGAGTAAAAATGGAAGTACATACAGGTTCTGTCGATCATTGTTTGGCTTCAGCTTATTTTTTATGTGATACAAGTCACGGTTGCAATGAATGCCACTTGAAGGTTGTAAAAAGGAGTAGCTTCTTTGTCCAAAAATGGAATTTCAACAGATTTAATGGATGCTACTTTTGAAGAATCGTCTCATTTTATCAAAAAAGAAGTTGAAGATTTTATCAAAGTTAAACAAATAGTTATGAAACAAACAGGTTAAATGGTTGATTATATTTTTTGTAATGGTTGATTTTACCACTTATTTACTAACCTCAACTAACATATCTTTACACTTCGGACTGAAATTTAAAGGCCTAAGAAACCCCTTATTTTTATTAGATTACATTGCGTTTAATTTAGGTTAGGTTAGGTTAGTTTGAATTATCGTCACACTAGAGCTACACGAGGGCTATATTAATTTAGGAATATATAACAAGTAGATATATTACAGAAATTCTCATTTGGAACCTCTTTTAAACACAAAATATTCCTCTTAGAAAAAAAAAACGCCAAACACAATATTTAGTTCTAAATTGAACTTTTAGCGGTCAAATTTAGCTATTTTCATTTTTTCGAATATTCATTAACTGTTCTTTATCGTTAGCGAAATTCATTTGTACATTTAAGAATAAATCTGTAATGTAACTTGCTCTTAAATAGAAGAAAAAATCATAACAACATTGACAGATCTATCACCTTCAAATCATAATTCCACGAAAAGGTATTAAGACATCATTACTTATTAGCAAACGCTAAGACGTAAGTAAAATATTACGTCTGATATTTAAAATAAAAATATAATGTCTATTGTGCCTTCTAAACAATTAATATGAACCCTCCAAGTACTTCATTGTTATATAGTATAACGTAATTGTAAACATATTTACATCGTCAAACTAAATTTTCCGGAAAATTTTATTTTGAAAAAATAAAGTTTCTAGTGTGATTGTTCAGGGGTAGCGTTGCTAAATTATGACAGTGTAATGTTATTTAAATGGATATTAAATATCTCTTTTAATTGTAAATATAATTTTTCTAGTATTTGTTATGACACTTAGGATAAAGAATGTTTTTTTGCTTCAATGTGACTTACTACAAAATATCTGTGGGATTTTTTGTTAGCCTTATTATAAAAGTGATGGGCAGATAGACACACAGAGCGATTAGAATACCTTCCACTTTTTACGTTTTAAACGTAGTGTGGTTGTTAAAAACCTAAAACCTCTTCCGTATACAAGTAATTTTTTACCGAAAATTTCAAGTAATTTTTATAATGGTTATTTGCTTTTAGTTTAACAAGACTTGATTGCAGAAATATGAAAAATATAAAACGTCATTAACCTTTTTAGGACAAACAATAGTAAGATTTGTCACATTTCATAAATGATTATCTAATAAATAAGAAAATTGCTAATTAAATGAAGTTTAAATCTCATATTTATGGTATTTTATAAGAATATTTACATAAAATACTATCTAAGAAATTTGAGTAATGAAGTGCATGACTTTCTATGAAATTAATTTTTTATATAATGTCTTACGCTTTTATGCAAATGTAAATAATTAATTTTATGTATGTAAATAGATCAGAATATCTCAATATATTTATAGCTATGTTCGTGTTCTGATTAAAAACTCAAAACAAAAAATACCTAGTAATAAATTTATTCTACTTACGTATCTCGTTGAAACATATATAATCGAATGATTCCTTAAAATCTCAATTTTTTTAAAGTTAAAAATGGCAACCATTCACACAGCAGAAAACACTCATAATTCAGCATAATTCATACGTTACTTTCAATCATAAATTGCTTCTTTTCAGGAAAAAAAGTTTCAAAAACCTTTTCATACCGTTCGAACTTCGCTTAGTATGAATCATCGGAAACTCTCTACATCTTTTCATTTATAATATAGGAAATGCAAAAAAATGCCTCTTAAAATACACTTGACAGGCACACAAAAGCTGCAACGTGTGACAAGTAATTGATTTTTTAAGAGCTGGCCATTTTGTTTCGCTTTTTCAGCCACTTATTTAAGAGGAAATGACAAGTACTTTGCCTCTAAGACATGAATGGATTAGGTAAGCTTTGTCTGCAATATTTCGAAAAATAAATTAGAAATAAAGGGTATCAGAGTGAAGTGCTTTGAAGAAAATAGCGCAAAGTCGAAGTTTGATCAAAATATAGGAATGAAATTTAAGTAATTTTCCAGACATTTAATTTTTTTTGACATTTTATTTTGTATCATAATAATAATTCTTACAAGATTTTTTTTATTTATAAGTACTGTGGAAGTAAAATAATGCTTTTTACAATGTTTTATTAAAGAGCTAGTTCAAACTATTTGATAAGTTTTGTGTCAAGCTTAATATAGTGACAGGTTAAATAAACCTAACAATCCTCATAAATTATATATTTCTGAGGTAGGTAGGTTTTGAATTATCGTCGCACTGGAGCTACACGAGGGCTATTGGCGACGGGTGTCGTAATTTAGAACCACAGTCAAGTGACGAGCCGACAACTGAGTAGGCACCCAAAGCAACAGTTAAGGGCGAAATCGCGCGTACACAGCGTTGGTACTTTGGAGCATATTTAACGTGCACTCTCTCTCTTCACGGGGTATTATTCGTCGGACATTTTTGGCTGCACGGGCCGTTTATTGGTCGGCAGTTATTTTGGCGATGTACGGACTCGAACCTGGGACCTTCCGCATGCAATGCGAGCGCCTAGCCGACTGAGCTCCCCAGCCCCTATATATATATTTATATATATTTCTGAAAAATCCATACCAAAACCAAATATTACAATAGTAAAATGTAACTTTTCAGCTTTTAACAAATAAAACTTATTACTTGTGATAATATATGCATGATACACGGAGGTTATATAAAGAAACTAACTTCTATATTGTATAAAAAGAACGATTGTTTTGTTGCCTACATCCATCACTATTTTCAATACCCTTAATCAAACAAAAAAACATTTCGATACTTATTGTTCTTGTAAAAGTCTACATAATTCTTAATCATATATTTAACTATTCTATTTATAAAGGCTACTTTTTTCATAAACATTCGGTACTTCAAAGTCTATATAAAAAAACAACTCAGTAGCTCAAAACAAAAGTTTCAATGGCTATGATCATCAATAAAACAACTAAACCACTAAGCTACTCTTAAAAAAGCCAATAAAAAGTTTAGCCTGGCCTCTCCACTTCCAACATTGACTGAACAAACACGTTTCAAAAATATATATAAAAAATTACGAGCTTAATGACGAAAGAACTGAATGACTTTTTTTACTTCCAATTTCATGACTAGCTTTCGGTTCAAAAACAAAGATAAAGAAAGACGATACCAAAATAAAAATCTATTATTTGTGACTTGTAAAAGACAAGTTCACTTTTTTTCTCATTTTAGTTAAAATTTCAGACAATTGAGTTTCCTTGTAAGCGTTTAAATCTAGGGCAATCCCATTTGTTCTTCTGCCTAAAGAGGCTATTGCTGATGATTGGGGGATGGTAAACTCATTGAAAATGCGTTGGTTTTAGATTTAATTTCTTTTAATTTAACTAATTTCTCTTTAATATCATTTTTTATCATTTGAAACTTTTTGTAATAATTTTCAGGAAATTGTTAAAAGTTTTTATGTTACAAAAAAGAAAAAAAAGAAAATTTTATAACTGTTTTATCTTTATTAAAATTAAATACATTTTTATCGGTTAAACACATAGCTCATTTATTCAAATGACTAAAAAAATACTAAATTATGGGGACTGGATAGTTCCATATTTTATCTAATAGTATTTTATTTAATATTTTAAGTAATAGATATACTGAATTCTTTACACAATTATCTATACAAACAGATTATACTATTCTAAAAAGTAAATTATATTGAAAGCAGGCGTTAACCCAAGCATGTGACTGAAAAAGTTCGTGTACGGACCGTATTCTCACATCACATTGTATTGTCATATTGTCTCCTATAATAAATATTTTTAAGCAATAATATTGCTTTATTTTATGTACATTTATGTAACTATAACAACTTTGAAGATTTACAGAAAGGATAAATTTGTAAATGCCTTTTATGTACCAAACTTAATTGAAATTTCATTAAAGAGTAATATTACTTGATCACAATGAACTATATGAATTCTATTTTGAGCTATAGATTTCCGTGCTAGAAGTATATAAAGGGAAAAATCGAGTCACATGCGCAAATCCATGATATTCTTCCTATTGTACAGCAAATTGCTCAAATTGTCCAACATGACACATGTTGGTTCATGCATCATCCTGTAGGAGTATTTAGTCTTATGCTATGGTACTACACCCATTCGATTAAGATCGTGTATTGCTTAAAATAACCTTCTTCATTCTTTATAACTTAAACCATTTTATTGACTTATGTTGCATTTAAGTCATGTACTTTGCCGTCATAAAAACAACAATTGGCAGATAGTCGAGTTATGAAGTCGGGACACGTTTTTCTACGCTGCATTGTTGGAATTCATGCCTCGTCAAATTTTTACCTTGTACCTTGACGGAAAGAGGTTTTTTAAACAAATGTCTATTGTTACATAACGAAAGGAACCAAATGTAATAAAAAAAATTAGCAGTCTACCCTATCGACAACCCGTCATAAGATGCATCTTACCGTTTTCTTCAAGCGGACTCTTTTAACCATTTCGCCATACTTGAGTCAATATATATGGCTTTAATAAGGTAGACAGAGTAGTGAAAATTTTGGTGGCAAAGCAACCCGTTTTGCAAAGAGGGAGTGAATTAGTACTAAATTGTCTCGGCCGACCAATAAAAGAGCATGTCACCTCGCGAAAATAACTAGTTGCCTGACCTATAGTGTATTAGTACAAGTCGATGAAGAGTCATATCCAAGATTATGCGTGGAAGACTTCCGAACAAGGACAGTACTAGATTTGCGGCCGGCCCCCTTATCCCCCCAAAAAGAGGCGCAACGCGCTGTCAATCTCTCTTAAGCACGCCCGGCTACAAGCCTCGTGCGATGTCGGTCTGTTTGGATGCTGGATGGGAGCCAAAAAACGCCCTGCCCGCTCGCCCTACGGATTAGCGAGCACTACCTTTTCAAAAAGAAACTACTTTGCCATCCTTTTTCTTCTTTCATTACTTCCACTAACTACGGGTGCTTCGTGGAAAAAAATTCTGGAGATTCTTCCGTGGCTATCTTATATACGCCTTGTTGTTGTTCAGGAAGAAGCGGTTGTTTGTTAAGGTTGGGTTTCACGGCTTTTGTAAGTGACGAAGAGGTTGGAGTTTCAAGAAAAAGTGTTTTTGAAGTTTGGATTTAAATTTTTAAGAGGGTTTTGTTCGTGTGGCCGTGTTTAAAATTCAGGACGTAAGATTCTTTTAAAGAAAGTTCTAACGTATTAAACATATAATTTCGAGGATATTGGAGTAAGTTTTGCCTGTTTATAAATATTAAAATATATTGTAATAAAAGAAGATGTGTCATTTTCGGTTAAGACCAATTTTGATAATATTTTTTAAAACAAGAGTACATTACTTTAAAATGACCTAAATCTGCATAATTACATAATTGAATTGAATTCTTTTAACAATTTTGTCTAAAATTATTATTTGCAAAACTTAATGTAATTTATGTTTTCTTATGATTATTTTATAAGTTGATGATAATTCCAAAATATACTTTCTACAAGTTCAAGATTGTGTTTAAAGAAAATAAATAACAGCTGATAACGTTTTAGTTTTTTAGAACAAAATTGTTTTATAAAATTGTAGTTTTTAAAAACAGTCTGCATACATAAATAAAGTAGTAGTATGAAAAGAAAATAAACTATCAATAAAAATACAAAATCATTTACTCGTATAACTCAATGTTACCCCGATGTCTATATTCAAGAAAACTTGAGTTTATCGTAGTTTTTTTTTATACTATAGAGAATAAAAACATTTTCCAGCAGACTTCAAAGCGACAACTCTACACTATCAGCTACTACACACGACACAAACTCCATATAAGAATAAATCCATGTTACATACATATAAAAAAATCAAACAAGAAAATGCAACCCGTAATAATACTTTTCAAGGGTTTAAAATTCCACGCTCTGCAAACCCTCTCGGAAAGAAAAAGAGCTGGAGAAATCCCCGTAGTTCCTCCGTCTGAGTCAAATGTGTTGGCCAAAGGGTTTATTTTTAGATCGAGTTGGACGGCTGAGCTATTTGACTCCACGAGAATGCGAAACCGTGACAAGTCTATTGGAAAAATACCGAATTCAGCTCTTTTGGAGATTCCTTTTCCTCTTTCTCTCCTCTTGGGCTCTTTCCTGGTAACTTAGAAATAAATCTCACTTCGGGATACAATGGGAGATTTGGTTCCTTTAACTCCAATAGATGTAAATATTTATTATTTTAATAATCGTAAATTATCAACAACAAAAATTCTTTTGGATACAAGATAACATTTTAATATAGAAATATACTTTTTTAATCGTAGTTTTTAAATCTTGATTGACAATGTGGTAAGTGAAGTAGTGCAAGATTTCATTCTGCGATAACAATTAAACGTTTAAATTTTATTTAATAATCGTACAAACACGTATAAACACGAAATTGTTATTAATACAAAAAATTTATTTTTTATCAGGCTTGGGTAAAAATGGGGATCACTAAGTGTTTCAACTATTCAATTTGCCGAACAGGGTGGGAATTATCATTTTGTATTTTGCTATGTATAAATTCTGCGTGGTGAACCATTAAACATACTTTTATATGTTTTAACATATTAAAACCCATAAAAGGGTTATTTTGGTTCATTGCATTTGGTATGTTTTTTTTTTCAGATGACAAATTCATACACAAGGCATTATATTGGAAAAATGTAAACTTCAAGAAAAATACAAACAATTGACATTAAAACACAGTCCTAATCGAAATAATAAAATGAACTTAAATCAAAAGTACTACTCTAAATAAATAATATTATTAAACTAACTAAAAATAGTCAATTACTGAGCATAAATATGTGAAAACTACTTGTTTTTTTACCATAAAATAAGGAAGGGAATTGTATATAAGTTTCAATTTTTTCATAAAAAAATAAAACTTAAAAAAAACATTGTGAAACAAATGCAATAAATCGATAATCATTTACACTTTTTATGTGGGTGCAAAGGTTAGAAATACTACAACAAAAATACAAAAGATATATCCATCTTCGTTATGAACTTAATTGACATTACATTAGTGGGATTGATTTTTTAAGTTCCTTAGAGTTTTTGTTTATTGCTTTTGGAGTGGGGCTGCTCATGCGTAAGGATAGTTAGTGGCGATGGGAAAAAGTAGAGATGGAGAGATGTTAGTCGAAGTTTGTGGCTCGCGGGAACCAATAATCGAATTTTACGTTTTTTGTAACGAAAATTATAAACGGATCTTTAAAACTAAAATTTCGAAAATCAAAAGCTTCCGTACCATAAAAAATCTTTTTTGAAAATATTACTACCATCGCGATAAATTTTTCAATTTTTTACGAAGCAAAAATGAATAATTACTTAATCAAAGTGTATCAAGTATTTTGCAGCAAAGATTTAGCTTTTAATATTTTATATTAATAACTTCAAAGTATTTCAAAATGGACGGTACTTTATTAGATTATTTTAAAATTCTGTTTCAATTTTCAATACTTCTAAGCGCCGTAAAGACACACAAATCAAAGTTTATAAAAGTTGTAACATTTTCAATTTGAAACAGGTTATAATTAACAGCAAATAAAATCCCCCGAAAACGTGATTTGGAGAACTAGATCTATTTGTCACCTACTTATTTGCAAGTCTATGTTGCAACGACAACCTTGTATTGAAGATAATTTCTGTGACAAGATCTAAAAAACAAATTTATTTATCAAAAAAATAATTTTTGCAATGGTTTTTAACAATACCAATTTATTTTCGTGTCAAAAGCAAAAGGAACAACGTAAGTATGTTTCGTGTGATTTCAACAACATTATTTTCTTAAAAATATGTTAATCACGACAACTTTACAATTTTTCTTACCTCAAACTAAACGAAACAATTATTCCAATTTACAAATGAATAGCATAGAAAAAAAATTATAAATTAATTTGAAATTATCAGCAAATAAAAAACATTCCCCTAAAAACGTGATTTTCAGAACATACGTGCAAATCAGAAGCATATCCTACATTTTAAAATCCCGTGGACCTGACATCCCTATGTCTTCGACGCAGAGGTTAGAAGATGAATCCTAAGACGCAATCTGAATCCATAATATTCTTCCTAGAAGAATGAATGGCGTCTATTCTAGTCACGTGAATACCTACGGAGAAAGGCTCAGCTGTTTGAGGAAAAACATTTGAAATGGGAAAACTACGAATGTTGTCTCTGATGAAGCGAAAATTTTAGGGTATTGTTGGAGAAATTTAAATTGAGTTACAACTCTGAAATTGAAATGTAAAAGGAATTTGCTGATGGAATGATAAATAGAGGGTGCATTGAATATTTCTTCTAGGGTACACAAATAACTTATCATTGCTTATGTTCATGCGTTAGAATTATACTTTTTTTATACCTGAGAAATGAAAGAATTTGCTTTTAATATACTGAAAATAGTTTATTCACACTATTTTAAAGTATCTATTGAAAATAGCTAAGAATTTTTGCCTATAATTTTTAATACACATTAAGTTTCAAAAACTTTTAAAAAATTTAACATTTAATGAGTTTGAATTTTCATTTAAGTCTTTCATTTCTTTCTACTTTGTCATCAAAATTAAAACTTTCATTTTTTAAATATTGAAAAAAACACAATAAAAATTACAAACATGAAAACTTACATTGGATATTTAACCTCTAAATGGTAAAACAGCAAAATCTATTTAAATTCAAAATTTTATAAAATCCGTAAAAATAATTTTTTATATAAAGATTTCGTACGTGTTTACAATCAATGAAAAATATTCCCATCCATTCAAAGTCAATGATTACTTGTTATTAAGTATAATAAAACTTTTTATAAAAGAATTTACGAAATAATGATTACCCAATTAAGTATAAAGTATTTCTTTATTCATTCTATCTAGCGATCTTGAACCCGGGTTCCAACTCATTTCTTAATTGCATTTTAACGAGTAAGAAAGAGGTCGCATTCGTTGGATAGTTCAATAGTTTAGTTCATTAGCCGATTTTAGTTTGACAAGTTTGATGAAGAGTCCGTAATTACTGATTTCGGCAATGGATAATTAGTTTTTACAATTATGTGAAGTTTTCTAGTATGAATTTCTGTATGGATATGTTACATAAATATTGATTATAAGTTTCTGAAAAGTATAAAAAACAGGTCTTGACAAGTTCAAAAACATCTTTATCCTGTTGGATAGCATATTATCGGTTTTAATTGGGTTATAATAGTTTAGTTAGAAGTACTAACAACATTGTGACAGCATTAGTTTAGATTGTTGGAGTCAGAAAATATAAATTAAATAAATATATTGCCAGAAAATATAAATTATTATGACGCCAATTATGTCATGTCCAATTATGTATTAATGTTAGTCATTGTTTTTATAACCTTAGTAGTATATAGCGTAAAAGTTATATAATAAATTATGTCTTCTTTGAGGGTAATAGGAATCAAGTGTATTTGTTATAATTTAAACCTAATTGTTTAATATAAGCAACTTAAATATCTAAATCGGTACCAAACTTAATATTTTTGCAGTGAAGTATTTACATATTCTCCAAAAGCAGAAATTTTAATTGATGAGATAATCAAGTTTTAAACTTATATACACAACAAACAGTTTACTTATTCGGATACAATCGTTACAAATGTGACATTAGCAATATGTATGTTACACATACTTGCTTCGTTTAATATGGTTAATTTCCTCCTTTGTCCAAGGTTTGAGAAAACATTTTACTTATACTTTAAAATATTATGCAATTACAAGTCAACACAACGAAACTATTAAGACTTTTCTCACAAAATGAAAATTCTCAAATGCTTTCTGTTTCGTATGTACTCAATATTAATTTCCTCCATAAGGAAAACAAGCCTCCTCGATGCATCGCATTTCCATAGCAACAGAGCAAGACAGATTAATCCATTTTTAAATCTGTTCGAAACGGTCATTCTTTCACAGAAGGAATGAACCCTTAAGAGGGGAAATGTAGGGTAGAAAATTGTTTTAGTTTCCATTTTGCTTTCAAATGAGAACAATGTTTTGGAAACTCCATTTCCTGATTTCGTGGAACATTGGGCAAACGACAGTGGAAATTAATTTTACGGCGTTTCCGGGATTAATATGTTGTCGGAAACTGGTAGCTGAAGGGAGATTTGAATTGCAATTATTGAAATGAAAATTTTCCGTTTAGTTATTTTATTTATGAGACTGCTTGATTAGATATTTGGTTAAAATAAATTTACATTTTTGTAAACTATAACTGGTTATCTTTATGTAACTTTGAATTTTGTAATAGTACACAATTTTTGGAGTAGGGAATAATAACTTCAAAAAGAACTAGTATAAGAATTATAAGCGAGGCGGATAATATAGAAGTCAAATAATGTACCTTCCACACACTAATGGCCCTAATACTGAAAATACTCATATCTAGGTCTGCGAAAATAAATGGTATTTGTAAGAAAAATATAACTGACACTTTTTTTTAAACTGCATTATAAAATCGAATTGACCTTTTCGTATAAACACTGGCTACCAAAAGCAATTTTCAATGTTATCAACATTTGTATTAACTTAAAACAAGATCAAATCTTTGTTCACAACAATAAAAAATAGATTTCAAATAATCTACATTTCCACCATGCTTCCACACCTAACCATTCCTAAAAAGAAAAACCACATACGTGTTCAGTTCAATTTGTATTCTGCAACCCACGAATCGAAATCGAACTAAAACTGTTAGAGAAAACACAACTATTTACGCATTTCACTACCAAGCAAACAAATAAGAAAATGCACAGCGGCGTGCAATACACGAATCGCATGTATCTTTAACATGAGTGACCAGGAGGTTTGCGCCATTTTTCGTGTGCTTGTTAATGGGCCGATTGCATGCCGCGTGGCGATGGAACGTAAATATTGGCGCGGTGCGAGGTACAAGCGAATAAATAGTTGGCATGTACGTGATGTAAGGGATCGATGTGAAATCTTTTTGGCATCGGGAAAAGTGCGTAATTTATACCAAGCTATATGTTTGGATTTGCAGGGGAAATGAAGGTGTATAGAGCTTGTTTGGTCGTTAAATGTTTGATGTTTGAGTCCTAAAAACAACTCAATTTTAAGCTTAAAATATGGGTTTCAGGTTTTTAAAATGTCATGAGTAAAGGATGTGAAAAGTTTGTAATTTGAAAAATCTCGAAATATACCAAGGTAAATTTATAAAAATTAAATTTACGAAGTTTTTTTATATTAACACTTTGAATCTAAATTTATTATAAAGAGTTTAATTTTATGATATTTAATCTATATAATGTTTTTATCAAATAACCATACTAATTTTTACTTGAAACAAATACTTTAATTAATAAACTTCCTTATCATAATACGTTAATATACAAAACTTTTATTTCTAAATTTATTAAATTCATTAAAATCTCTAAACAGTATAATTATTGAAATTTAAAATTATCGTATGCATTTTTTCCTATTGCAACATAAAACAGAAAATATTAAAACATTAAAAACCAAGTACTATAAAAGTAACATTTGGCTTTAAACAATTTCCGCATGTAGAATTTCAAAAATTCTATTTTACTTCTTTCATTGCACCTTAAGCATAAATTTAAATAAATTATAAAGTCCTATTTCACCACGTCTTTCTCATTTAACACAGGAAAAGCAACACTCAAAACTTTTAAGAGTCGAGAAAAGAAAAAAAGCTCCCTTTTGTGAATTATTTTAGCGCCCAGAATAGCGTGAGGTGGTGATAAAATCTACACTTTTCTTTCCTTGAACGCTGAGCGCATAAAACACCGACTCCAGAAAAGCAGGAGACAAATTTTTAATTCTCGCCCGCTAAACCAACGGCATTAGATGTCACCAGTGACCATTAAAGAATTAAAAATGACTCGGGAAGGGACATAATTTCTATTGCTTGATGCCCTAAGCTTCCCCGTGGATCCGTGACTGGACTGTGGATTAGGATTTGGGGCTACCGTTTATGATATTCTTCTCACAGACCAGAATAGATGTGAAGGAAAGTTTATTGTTACATATTTCCCCTGCTGGCAACTTAATAAGAAGGTTAGTGTAAAAATATTCAAACATTCCAGTTTGGACTCGTTTTCTACACAAATAGACCCGAATATTGATTGTAATTGACACACTCTGTTTCCCATATTTAAATGATGTTTTTAATCCGCTATTTAATATTCTGTAATATTATTAATTTACCTCAACGAACGCAGCCATTATATCGCAAAAATTTATCGTGCACAAGTAAAAAAAATATTTCAGATTTATCTGTATAACATAAGTGGATTGTTAGTTAATGTTATTGTTAGATTATGCAAACTTTTTGCATTTAAATAAACATCAGGTCAAGTTTTCATATAGGGAAAAGAAACTTTACAATTACTGAATATTTCTTTATACTGACTATGACATACTTAAAAAATATTTCTTCGCTTTTAATATCTACCAGTCGTAAGTCAACTATTTTTATGCTCATTTGACAGAGTATGAAACAAATCCAAAACAATTCTTCAAATATTATCATATCAATGGTTAAGACTGACCTCCCCCTGCAGAGTTATGTTTAAAAAAATTCTAACTACATCATGAAAAAAGCTTAGTACCAGAATGAGAAATACGCATTTCTCACAAATAACTTAGTGTTGTTCCATCATTCCCGTTGGGCAACCCCGAGCTATAAGAACTTAACACACTGTCCACACTTGCTGCCGGAAAGAGGGACCGCCAGCATAGTACTGGCCACTTTTGGTTGCCAGTTTGTATGTCCTGCACGCCATTTCCTGTGGTAGGAAGTGTTATTTATAACTGTTAAGTGATAAGGTTGGGGTGTTTGGAGAATGATAATAATAGTTTTCTTATCCGATTTGGATGCAAGATCGGATTATTAATGCCGGTGATAGTGGGTTGTTTCAAACTTGGGGTATCAGAGCGGATGTCGTTGATTGAAAGTCTCTACTTTGACACCATTTTTATGTTTCCGTTTTTTGGCTGTCACATATTTTGCTATATTATTATAGAAGAATTATAGCATATATCAATCTAAGTTTGAGTTTTATTGCAAACATTGTCGTAGAACTATGAGTGATGCTTAAAAGTGAATACGTTAAAGTTCTAAAAGCTCTTTTAAAGTATTTCATGTCTAAAATTACATAAAACGCTTTTAAAGGCAAATCACTGTAATTTTTTAAAGCTTTAAAGCTTTCAGACATTCATTAATTGCATTGATTGTGGTTTACTTTATTAAACGTTAGAGACTTTGAATTAAATATTAAATTTGAAATTTAATAAAATTAATCAAGAAGTTTCATTCCAATTCACTGTTAATATGACTGGACTAATCAATTTAACATCACAATTCTCAATCCAGCCATTCCTTAAGTTATTATCTAAACCCAATTCAGGCAAAAATATTTTTGATACCCGTTGAAGTACCATTTGAACAAACCCTCTCCCTCTTAACGTATCTCAAATATCTGTGGAGCCATACGAAATGTGCTTAAGTCGGGAAATTCATCGGGAATTCATCGAAGCAGAGAATATCACGATCCACATAACTATCCCTCTTCTCGACAATTCACAGATCGTAAATCTGATAACGAGTTCGCGGGCGCTGAATATTGCCATTTTCCCCAAATCATTTACTTCCTGGAGTAATGCATTAGAAATTACGTCTCTTGTGATTGGGATCGGATCGTAATTTGAGGAATATTTTTCTTTTTTTTAAAATGGAGGGTTTGATTGAGTGAAACATTATATAAGTTTTGCGCTTCATTTGTTTTAGAATACTTAAAAAAAAAATCGAAATGGAATGTACGGTCTTCACTGTAAGACCTTGGTGTAACATTTAAACAGTTTCAGGAAGTAACGTTACGAACGAATTTTTGAAGTAACATTACACAAATAAAGAGTTTGTTTCGTAAAATCGGTGACACCAAGTGATGCCTCTGGTTTCACGGAAAAATGTTATACACTAAATTTATGGTGTAGCTTTATACTGTATAAAATAAGTGTTACGTTACAAACTTGTGTAACGTTACCCCGTAAGTATGATGTAACGTTACTTCGTTAAACCGGATATAGCTAGGTTTCCACTGATGCTATGGAGTAACATTACACAGCACGGTTTTACAGTGTTGAGGATTTTTAGTTTTTAAAAAACAGCACATTTAATACTGAAAATTATTATTTTTTATCTTTTAAAACATTGTTACTTTAAGACTAAAAAACTTTTGATATTGAACGTACATCCTTATCCATTTACCTTTTCATTACACTCGTTAAAGTTTGTTGACTATTCCTCATCAACTTAAAAAGCTCTAACATTAAAAAGCTATATTCCAAATTATTCCATTTGGAATCAAAAATAATAAAATATTCTCTAAAAGAGCTTTCTGATTTTCGTTCCAATTTCATTATTTAGAAAAATAAATGAAACTAGTAAGTTTTTATAATGCATAATAGAGTTTAATGTCAGTTGTAATAAGGAGTTAAAAAGGCTTCTTAAACAGATGTTGCACTAAAGACAAAATTCAACGATGAAGAGAAGAATGTAGCCCCTAACTAACCTTCTTATACAATTCTAAACTAAACTCCTCGGCGCAACAGCCCGTTAGAGGGCCAAGGCCTGACGTGCCCATTTCTGCTTTCGTGACCAAGGGCTCTACGGTGCTAGGCATATGTCCCGGTTAGGTGGTCAGGTCAACCACACGCGGAACCCCCAGTGTTTAGTTTCAAACCATGCTTTGTCCTCATTTTATCGACCCACTTAAGGGATGAAAGGATGATCTTATACAATTCATAAATTGTAAATCTGATAATCATTGAAGCTGAATATTACAGTTTGCTCAAATTTTTTACTGGATGGATAAAAATGCATTAGAAATTACGAAGAGTGTAGATGAGATCAAATAGTAATTTGAAAATTATAATTTCTCGTTGGGGGTGGGGGTAGGTACATATATATTCCGGCTTGTGTGCTTGATCAGAGACCCGCTTATACAAGCCTTCGTCAAGTAAGACAGACACATAAAGAATTTTCACAGTCACAGAGAAAGGTAAGTACACCCAGGGCGAAGGCGAGAATCGAACCGGCACCCGTTACAGCGCGCAGACTGCTAGCGTAATGGTCCAAACCACTCAGCCATCCGGACCCCAATTTCGCGTTACAATGGGTGATCAAACAAAAATTGGGTAGCTGTGCTCTTTTTAATATCTACGATTTGTTTAATCATGTCTAAACATATGTGTTCACTTTAAATAAAATTCAATAACATTCGTGATAAATAAAAGGAATAATACAATTTATTATGGAAATTTGTAAGTTTTAATGTTGAAAAAATCAACCCAATAAAGTATTCTGCGTGTGGCCTTTACTGTATGACATCAAAAGAACAAATGTTCTTTGCATAAAATTCTCAAGATATTAAAAACTGCTGATGCACAGCTTTTCTACCAGGTGCGTTTACTATTGTATCCCTAAGAATTTTTATTAAATGTGCATTCAACCGAAATTACACGATTTACGTTTAGTAATAAGTTATTTTTATTTATAAAACTAAATTATTTTACCAACCTATTATCATTTAGTAGTTCCCAGGATTTAAAAAAAAAACTTTATAAAACGTAATCCAACAATAAATTTATTAATAAATGTTCTTTATATATTTCATTTTCTGCTACAAAATATACGTAAACAAAAATGACATTTCCCATTTTTCACCTTTTAGAATCAGGATACTTTGAAATGTTTACAAATAACAATGCACATTCAATGGACTGAATACAAAAACACTGAAACCCTTCCAAATATAAAACCAAACCCAATAAATCAATATATTTCTCAACAATAAGATGCATAAACAAATCATTTCGGCATTATTTCCAAATATAAAATGATGTCGTTAAGGTAACAGTAAATGCTCCCCTGTTGCTTTCTTATGGCTTCCTCCACTTTCATGACTGATACCATTCCAAAAAATTATAAAACTCAATCGAGCATGAAGGATTCTCATTTTAAAGAAGGCAAAATATCAATGAATTCAGTTCCGGGCGATTTCCTGACGTCATTCCAGAAAAACGAAATTCGATAAATTGCAGTTTAGGCATCAAAAGAGAAGCGAGCGGATTTCAAATCATTTGCACAAAAAAAATGTTGGAAAAAAAACTAGGTTTGTGTTTGATGAAGTGAAAAGTGCCAAGATTTGCATAGAAAGAGCATTTAAATGACCAATGATGAATAAGAGATTTTTTTAACATTCTCAAACTCTCAACAACTTGCTTTCTTGAAGAACTGAAACGGTTGTATGGATTTTAATAAAAATTGGGATTATATAAACACATACATAAAATATTATTTATTTTTGAAAACATTTAAGGCAACTTGCTAATATTTTATTTATATATTTTATAAGAAATTTTACTATCCGATACTAATCTTTGCAGCATAAAATAATGCCGTTATTTTTTCAATGGCTCTATTGTCAGCATAAATGATGCAGTCTCAGACGTACTGGACCTTTTTAAATATATATACAAATATTTTAAACATTTTGAACAAAATATTTAACCGATATTTTAAAAGCTTGTTCGAATTTCGAACCAATACAAAACTTAATTAGGATATCTAATATTAAGCAGAGCATCAAATGTGCACTATTTACAGCAATATGCACTTATTTTAAGGTTTATTTTCAAATAATAAAGTAATTTTAATAGTAGTTCTCAACTCATCAACTCCCATATCATTAGTATATTAAAAAGTAGAATTTCATAGCGTGATACACCGACTAGTAAATATTTATAAAATCCTTATATACAAAATATTATATAGATAAAAACGGTATTTTACAGATCGAAATGTAAATAATTTGTTTAATTTATTAAAAATTTTATTTTTATTTAATAAAAAACAAACCCTACATTATCTTAACGGTTTTTCTAAAACATTTTGTCTTTACAAAATAAATCGATACTTTTAACTGTAGCTTAAACTCGTTATATCAAATTGCACTTTTGGGAAATTAAATCAAACCAGATTCATATGATGCATGGTAAACCAAAAAACTACCCCATCTCGTAACTTTAAAATTTACTCCAAACTTGAATACCAAACCTATCCAACGAAATAAGAACAGTTTTATGGCACACACTATGCATAGAAATAGAACCATCCCAACACCTTTTCCATTAACTTCAAACTATAAAAATTGATTCTCCCCTCTCTTTATAGGAATGTTTCAGGGCAAAACCGATACAAGTTCGTTTCTGACTTGGCAGTTTTTTTCATACTCAAGAGATTTAAACAAATAATAACTTGTATGAATAAAATGCGTGTTTCAAAATAATAATGGTCAAAGTCATAAATGTACTTAGTTCGTTTTTGCTCTCACAATCAAAAATGTTCTCTTTAAAATTGAAGGAGTGGCATCAAATAGAGTCGGAGTAGTAGAAGTAAAAAAAGATAAACAGTGGTCAAATTGGCAAGTCGCCAAAAGGGTTCTAAAACTACTCATTTGAATCCATGGGCTGATATTAGAGTTGAAAAATACATGCCAGATGTATTTAGCAATGCCGGCACGAGATGTGATTATTCCTACTTTCCAGAAACGTTTTTTAGAACGATAGTAGTCGCTTTGGGAAGTTTGGAAATGCTTTTTCAAGCTTCGCAAGCGTGAAAAAACGCTTTTGTTTTTACTAGTGCCGCTTTAACTGCTACTTTATTTTATGGGTTTCATTTCTTCCAAAGTTCTTCTAAATCTTATTATAGTTTTTTTTTCTAAAGCGACATTTATAATATTTCTTTTCTGGATAAATAGGCGAATGAAAAAGATTAGACTTTGAAAATTGGTTTGTGCGATGTTTAGCTTTATGTTTTGAATGCTTGAATCCTAAATGGGATAAGTGGAACTTTAAAATAACAAATGCCATTATGTCATGTTGAAGAAATTGTATTTTCTTCTCATTTGTTTTGATATAATGCTAAATTGATCAAAAGTGATCGAAAGTGTCAAGAAGTTTAAACAAATGGAATGTTTTTAAACTATTAGGATTAACTCTGTAACAAAAGAAATATTTGAAAATAAATAAAATCAGCTAGCAGAGCTTCTAACCTGCCCCAGATTTTGCCACAATTTTACAAAAAGCTTATTTTTGTTGCAATAAATACAAAAATTTGTGAAAAAACTATATAAAGCATTTAAGTGAAGTTTAAATTAATGAAAAATAAAGGAAGAGGGCTAACTATAGTTCAAGTATGCTCAATTTTTTTGGCTATTAGTTTCAACTGCTCTAATTTTTAAACGGAAACACAAGTACCTCTCTACAGAACAATACATCTACAAAGCCCACTTTCCTTTCTCTCGACAAAAAAAAACCCAAAAAGCTTCACTACACATTCTTCCTCTAAAAGGTACTTTACAGACATCCAAATACCGGTCATTCCGGCAAAGCTGCAGAGAGCAGGAGAGTAAAAAAAAAAGTCCACCCGACACAAAGCATCGCGTCCCTTGTCCCACCTAAAATCCCGACTTACAAAGACGTGACTCAAGTACTGATATGAACCATAAAATAGGTATAGGACGTCGAAAATGGTTATGACCCCACGTTTATTGTCTCCATGTAATAGCAGAACTGGGAGGAGAATATAGGGTTCAACCAGCTATTTTTATGAGAAGGCTTTACACGAAAAAAAAATCCGAAGCGTAGTGTCATAAGTCACCCGCGGCATTTAGTCCATCTACCCTGACAACAATATTCCCATTAACAAGAGTTTCCTATTTTGTGTTTGTGATGAGTTCGATACGGTTAAAGTTGTATAAATTGACGTTCATAATGTAAATTAAGCTATGGAAAGTTTTTATAAAATAACAGCACAGTTTGCAGTTACTTTTTACATCACAGTGTTGCAACGTATGTTTTACAGCAAATTGATGTACTCACGCTGCACAGAGTGACACGACAACTTACTCCAATAGAATTTTAACATAGAAGATGGGTTAATCGAATTACTGCCAGTGAAACAAACGTTTACGCCGGGACCACACAATAAAATTTTACATCATATGTAAATTCACGAGTGTGGTGGCATTACACTGTGATGGTAAACTAATTTTTTGTTTTACAGCGTACAAGCACAATTTTCCTGGCTTTGTATATGAAACTTCAAATTCGTGAACCAACGCACTGACTCATATCAATTTGTCACAGAAAACAGTGGACCCACGTCTTCTACTTCCTTAAGTCAGTTTTACAGAAGTTTAAGTGTCACGTATAATCATCGAAAGCCATGTTCTCACCAGATGACTTGGATCTTGTGGGACATGTCCCATTTTGACTGTCCAGTGACTTCCCACATTTCTGACATTGTGGGTATCAGGGGATTTGACAGAGGAGTGAGGCTTAAAAGGACGATGGAGGTTTAGAGTGGAGAAATGTTTGGTTAGAGGTAGTTAGACACCAAACTTGTATGATCATTGAAGCATATTGGAGAACAGATAAAAGGTTGCTTTGTATTACTCACAAAGTGTGTTAGGTATGTGGCTGTAAAACAAAAAACTAAGCTAACTATATTACCAGCAGCAAACTAAGTCAGTTTCAGAATTGATGAAGGTTTACGTCACTTGTTATTTTCTATTTATAAGTGTGATATTATTTAAATATTTCAAATACGGTTAGCTATTGAAAGTCTCAAAAAAACCTATGAATTTAAATACCAAGATATTCTTTATCATTTACCATTGAAACCCTCTATCAACAATAAAAAAAAGTTAAGAAGTCTATTTCTGATGGGATTTTCTAAAACCATTTCACCGCGAATAATTTGATATACGAGGAGCGGGGACAAAATAAAGAAAGTCCTTTATCCCCCCACCCCCCCAGATATGGATTGCTACACGGTAGAATAGGGGAAGAGTAGCCTATAGACGACTTTCACGGACTGAAAAATAAAATGTCATAAATTGAGAGCCCAGTGTAGCTCTCGCTCATGATATATCCTTCAGTTCTTTCTCAAAAAAAATTATATACGGATATAAAATTTCGAAGAAAGAATATACGACAGCTGATTTCCTTATTCATATGTCACTGACAAATTCTTGGCTAAGATCTCGTAAAACGTCCAAACTTTCCGTTTTGTATCGCAAACTTGTTGTGTGTCTTTCAAAAGAAGAAAAAATAGTATTTGTTTTTCAGTTACATATATATTGATTCGGAGTTGTGAGCGGAAGGTTTGGTGCCATTATTTTGCTCCCTTTCTTCAAGTACGTGATGTTCCAGGAATTGCGTTTTGTACTCTTATTTTCCATTCTTATATATATTTCCGGTTTATATCTCTCAAATGTGATGGAAACTCCAAGAAGAAAGATATCTCAAATTTCTTGGTGGAAGACGTCACTTTATCTCTATTTCATGTAAAGAAATGTTTTAAGCAATGGCTTTTCTTTGGAGGTGGTAGTCAAAAATAGATCCCGAAAGATAGAAGCTTGGAAAAAAGTATTAAGAAAAGTTTTTTTTTGTTAAATACAAGTGAATAGAAAATTTACGTAACATTATTTTAAAAAAGTATTTGAACATTCAACAACGATTTGCCTTATTCCGAGTTTATACATCATCTTAATACAATATGTGATCAATACTATTAATGTGTGACTGTACATATGTTCGTTTGTCGAAATCAATCTCCGTCTAAAGTAAAAAACGAATAGATATAGGAAAGGTGTCGAAATATGTAAAATGGAACGGGAAAGTTATTCCTTCACTGGTATCCATATACCTCAGACAACTTTTTCTTTAATTTTTGAGATAGACTTTTTAAACTTTGTGAGAAGATCACGCACATAAATTTAACATAAAAATTCTTTACTTCAATAAAAAATATTAATTAATAAATTAATTAACAATTAATTAATTTAAGAGGGCCAAATTGTGTGCAACTTTACAACAATCCTAATTACTTGTTTTACAAAATTTTTGCAGAAAAGAAAACAGTAAATATCCAGGCATGTGATCATACTTTATCTAAGCTCTAAGCAAAGTAGTTATTTAATTATGATAATTTGAAATGGCTATAGCTTTAAAATATGATTTTTTTTAATAATTTATTTTTTGAAAGTCTGTAAAATATTAAATATTCTTTACAATTGTTATAAAAAGTATGGCCACATGCCCTGATTCCTACTCTTTAAAATTCACTTTAAATTTTTTAAATCGAAGCATATTAATTTGAAATATCTTGCTCGGAGTACAAGCATATTCTGAAAAAAATCGTTCTTCAGAAAATTAGTTCAAGGATTTCATTGTAAGATTGAAGACAGTAGAATTTCCCTTAAAAGACTGCCTGTAAATTAAAACTATTTACAGTACAAGAAATCTTCTTGCACCAAATGAAAGATAAAAAATCAGATAACATTTTAATGCAAAAGTATCAGAACACATATTTTGATCAATTTTTCCGTTATCTAAAGTATATGGATACCTTAAAAAGATCCTGGGCCTCTAAAGTTAAATATCCAATCAGGTCAGGCAGAGTCCATCCTTGTATAGGGTATGCATTTCACCCCCTTAAACTCTAAAATCTTTTATAGAAGTTGTCTAAACTGATTTGAGGATGGTTTAAGTGTATAATCGCATCGGGCTTTTAAAGAGCTCAATTTGGGCTTGTATATATTTTCAAGCCCAAATTGGACAGTTTTCAAGTTTGATACGATAACAGACTTTAAACATTCTTAAAAAAACTTGGAATTTATTCCAAAATTCTAAATTGAAACAATCACCAATGTCCATATTTCCCCGAACTAGACACCCACCAGACACTTTACGCAAAACTACTTAAAGATGCAAAACACCCGTGCATAACCCAGACAAACCACTAAGGGAAGTCTCAAACAAATTGCAACACGGGCTTAAGTCGCCAATGACGTCGCCAGGATTGACCCAATTTAGCTAACCAAAAAGTTTACTATTCTCGGACCTGCAGAATCTAATCTCGAAGCCGGAGCACGGGGTCGTCAGAGATCTTTAATGGCCGGACGAAACGAGGCGAATATTTCCGTAATGACGATGCAATCAGGATTACGGCATTTGCAATCAGGGACACAATGTTTTCCTGGTGAAACGGTCTCACAGGAATAGGAGATTTTTATTTACCAATCATTGTAGGTACGGCAGTGGCACGTTGGGGTAATTAGAGTAAACAGTTTTCATTAAAAGTGGAAGAAAGCAATTGAGAGGAGGTTGCCCCCTAGAGACGTTTTTCTTTTCTTGGGAAAAAAAAGATAGCTTAACCTAGATGTTGGTTGTAAGTGTAAAAATGTTACAAAATTTAGTTTCGTTTTCCAAATAATTAGATTAGTTAAAGTTAGATACAAGTTGAAGCAAAAATGTTAGTTCTAGTTTTAAAATAAACCAAGAAATTTTTCAGACAAAATTATTTTCTATTAATCTGTATTTGCAGTCTTAGTTTATTGATTCGATATTTTTTTCACCAGAAATTTTATTAAAAATAAATTTGTTATTAATAAAGTACATGTTTGCAGCAAAATAATTATAGTTAGAAAACTAAAGATTTTTAAGGCAAAATAATTTTTTATTCTTTTGAATTTGTAGAGGCCTGGTTCCTAGTTTATTAACTCGGTATATTTTAAAGAAAAGTATTAATGAAAACAAATTTGAAAATTACATTGATAATTATTGTGTTGTCGTGCTTAAGTGTTTCAAGTTGGAATGTGACTTGTAATTTACCAATGTGTATTTTCAATAATTTCAAGGAAGACAGTTACATCAGTTAAAAATAATCTTCAAAAGCTCAAAAGTTCACACAAATTAATATTGTTGTTTAATTGTAAAGACAAATTTAAACCTAAATATTTCTCGAATATACAAAATTCTAAAAATGTCACATAAGTTGCGTTACAATAAACCTGAAATATTTTATATAATATTAAAATGTACACAACAAATCTTAAAAATGCATATCTTAGACTCCAGATAAGATCCTTGATAACTACTTCCCCACTACCGTCCATAAAGCGATCCAAACGAATCTATTAGCCGGAGTCAGGCCGTTAAGTCTCCGGGCTAATTGCTCCGCCCTCCGACAGTGCCAATTACTTTCCTCAACGCGGACAACTCTTCTTTTTCGCAGCCGGACGATCGCCGATGGGCCCATTCCCGGATAATAGTCTGCCGGATTGCCTGCGCACGTTTATGGTGCTACCCTGTCAGGTTTTTCATTTAGGGAATATTTAGAGCAAGGGTGCATTATCTGTGATTTTGTTTGTAGAAAAGGATGTGGGTGTTTATTGGGGGAAAAGTGTATATTAGTTGGTTGTTTTAGCGTTGCGTTTTCTTAATAAATGACCGAAAGTGGTAGTTTTGGTTAAAGTTTAATGTTTTTTTTATATTCATATGAAAAATGAAGCTTTGAGAGAATTAAGATTCATTTCAAGTTTGTTTCTCAATTGTTCATTCGAATTAATTTCTCATTCGTGTGATGTATTTAAACTTTGTAGTTCAATGTAAATGTAATCAGCACTATAATACAAAGGGATACATTACGTCAAATGCTATATTAGATAGCAACAAACAGTATACTGCAATTGAGGAGCCTATAAGTCAAGGGGTACAAGTGCAGTGTTTTTAGTATTTTGGTTATGCGCAGTAGTAGTTCTGTGGAATCAAATAATGTTATTGTTTTGGTAAAGGAATACAAGTGAATCATTGTTTGCTTCTATCTACCGAATGGTATAAATGCAACATCCAATGCCAGGCACTTCTCTAATATCCTACTACCATTATTTGTTTTTCATTAAAATGTGTAGTTGTTTGAATCACTTTGCTTCCAGGTTCCTCAATTGTCATGAATTACATGAGATACTTTACATTACGAATTGCAGAAATGGTATAGATTTATTATATTTATGTTAAATCTATGTACGCACGTACAACAATTTCCAAGAATTTTCAAATAATGACGCTAATTATCTATAAAGTATTTAAAAACTTAAAAATGCATAAATAAATATAGAAAAATACGGAACACTTTAAATATATAATCAACTTATAAAAACATTAAGATGCATATACTCTGACAAATTATGTACACACCAAACCACCAAATACCCAATTATGTTAATACACTCTTAAAATTTCAAAATCTTTAAAAATTATTGAGACGTAAAGAATGCAAGACGAAAAACGTTAAAACAATTTTTCTCCTATGTTTTAAAGAAATTCGAGAAAGCTCTAAAAATAGACTACTCTCCCCACATTCCCATACGCTACTCTCAGAAGCTATTCATCATCTTAAAACGATCATTAAAACTTGTTCAGGCAAGTAGGAGATTAGGCATCAGCAACAGATTTCTATCGAACGGGGACGTTTAAGAGTAACAAAAAAGTTGCTGCAGGGATTGTGTATTTGTTTAAAAAGGTAAACCAGAAAAGTTAAGACAGTACACTAATTGATTTAAAAGTGATTTCTTTAAATTGTGTTTATTGATGAAAACAATGATTATAAATTTAAAAATTCTAATTATTCATTAAAGTGTGACTATGGGAGTAAACATAAAGATCAATAACATTTGTGGTTAACTAAAGACATTTATTTACTTTATTAACATTATACATATAAAATCACACAAGAGGACCTTTTTATTGGTAATGAACTAAAAATAGGAGCACATATAAAACTTCGGTTCTATTAAAAAAAAACTTTGCCATTAATATCATAATATTAAACATATACAAAACAATTTCTGCACCAAGAACCTTTAATACAATAAAGTATTTTAAAAGTGCCTATCTTTAAACTGCAAAAAACAACTTATCCCCTTAATTAGATTTGACGATAACCCCTCAAACATCTCTAGAAGCATTCCAAAAATTCAAATCTCTGGCATTATATGACTACCTTTACATGAATGAGATGTGAAGTAATAGAAATGGGCAGGTGATCGTAACGATTGAAATATTTCATCGCCGTCATCAAAATCAAAATAAAACCTCAACTTTTTTTTATTATTTTCCCGTAGCAAGTTACGGTTGCTGGCTTAATCGAACGTTAAGCCGGAATGTATGATGACATTCGCCGCAGAAAATACATTCGGCAGCGCAATGGTTTGCATCCAATTTGAATTTTCTGGGTTGCATTTGAATCGGGCTTTGGAGAAAATGTTATGGGTTTATCGGAAAAAAACAATTGTCTAGAATTCGTGCTGAGTCTTTTTGTTTCGTAAATACGCACATTGAATGTATTGTCTTAATGAAAATAAAAGGAATCATACTTTGGATTCTTAAAAATATATACAAAGTAGTATTTTAAAGGAATTGAAGAAAACTTTTTATCGAGATTATTGTTTGAACAATTTTTGTGTATATTAAACTCAAATTCAGGTGAAATAAAGTAGACTTTATTCACTTATCAGAATAATATAACCTTAATTTGTAGAAGATTTATCAGAACACCATCTATTTACTAAGAATTAAGTTTGTGTTTCATTAGTTAAAATTTAGTTCTTTTAATATTTAAATATTACTTTTGACTAGTAATAGAAATAGTTGCGCAATAGCTTTAAAAATTAAGAAAATAGCTAAAACTATTTAATTTTTACCACCAAATGAAATTTTTAAAAAAATGGTACGTTGTTAAATTTAATAGATTAGATTTAAAAGATAGCTAAAAAAGATTAGATACGACATGAAAATAATTACAAAAATTTAAAACATTATAAGTTGTCCAAATAATACATTATTAGCATTATAAAAAAATAAACTATTAAATTATATTCATAAATCAAATTATTTTAGGGTTACGTTAGGTTGCTTTACAGTGAGACTGAAATAAGCAAGTGCTTTTAATTTTATACATTTGTTCCTCCCAAATATGATTCAGGAAATGTGGATTGAGAGCAAATCTTAAACCTTCTTACTGTTAAAGAAGTAAAATTGCATGTTTTTATTTTTAGTCTTTTCTGAAACTCGTAGATTCTTTTTAAAAACTAATAGTTCATATATTAATGAAAAAATAAAAATATTAACACCATCGTCATTTCTTTTGAATGTCTTCATTATAACCAAATATCTCAAAACATGGTTGATACTGATGTCATTTTTAATGTCACTTATCTTAAAAATTCATCTTATCATGGCTTATTTTCCTAATAATATATATTAAAATTGAAAGTGTTGTTTGTTGTTTAACATATAGATAGTTAATGCAACTTATCTTAACAATTCATCTCATCACGGCTTTTCTTAAGCATTTAATCGTTTCTTTAAAGACAGCATTCTAAAACCCAACACTGAAAGATTCCAAACACAAGCAACAACAGCCACAAAAATCATCAACAATGCCTCCCAAATCTCCTTATTTATTTTCTTACACGTAAGTTCAAACATAAAATGAAAAAAAAATGTCAATTCATATCCTTGGCGAAATTTTTTCTCCGGTGGCGTGAAGCCATATTTTTCAATGCCCCCCTTCGTTCACGGGTCGGTGTTTTGACAAGTCTGAAATACGGCGTTTGAATGAGTAATGGGTCCTTGCCATGGCATGTGTATGGAACTTTAGATGACCCCCATAATAGCTGCGAGTTATACGTTTGACAAGAGCAATTTTTCTGTCTTTTTATTACGGTTTTTCATTCCTGTTACGAACGTGTTTAAACGGAGGAGCCGATAGATCTTAAGATGGAATGTGTTGTGCGCGTTAAATTTTCTTAACCCGTTTTCTATTCCCGTTTTTTAAAGTTTAATTTGCATTACATTCATATTTAGAATTTTTTTTATATCAACACTTATACAGTACAGAAAAATTTATTTCTCAAAAAAAAGTTTTGTGGATGTATCTGTAACATTAAGCAGTTGTTCTAAACGGCCAAGTATTATTCAAAACCTATTTTGAAACATAAGCAAATAACACGAATGAAAAAAATAATTCAAATTTCAAAATCCACAATATATAAAATTTAACAACGTATGCCATCTAGGTAAGCTCATTTTCACTAATACAAATAACGTTTCATCTTTATTAGTTTTTTCCATCATCTTCGTTAATAAAATTAACACTTAACTAACTATTTTAGATTTACAGACTTATTTTTAAATATGATTATAATCTATACAGTTATCAATACAGTTTTATTACTCACCTATCTTCACTTTAATAATTATAAATATCCTTATATCCAAAGATACGTTTTTAATAAGAATATCCAAAATATTTTCATATGCAGTTCAAATGTATGAACCGTAGTCTAGTCATGTTTAATCCATTACGAATCATATCGAACATAAACACAAATTCAATGCACATAATCCGTGTGAAAACTTCATAACTTTGTTGTACTTACCTAAAAAGAGAAATAAAGATATTAATATTTATACATAAAATTGTATCGAAGTAATTATTTACCAAAAAATCTGTATATAGAAAGAGGCAACAATTTGTTAAAATAGGAGATTTCAGAAAAAAAAAATTCCTCTAATTCGTTAGTCAACAAGGCATTCGTTTGCATTCACGGTGCATCACGCGCCTTGACAAAAAATTTCTGAAAAGACCCTAAATTTCTTATAAGCACCAAAAAATCCTGACTATTTTTATTTATAATGACTCTGATTAGTATATTCAACTTTTGTTTTTATATTTGTATTATTGTCGAGCTAAGCTCGACTATAGACCTACCCTTAAACCATGTTTTACGATGAAGCCAAAATTTAATATTCATAAGCGGATCCTAGGTTGAGATAATATTTTACTTTTAATAGTGTCCCTACCCTGCCTCTTCTCTAAAAATGAACCTCAAAAGTTTGAAAAAAGTTTTGAGTGGGAACCTTGGTTGAGTCATTTGCATCAAATCCAGATTTCTAACTGCCTCTGTCAAACTCGTTTCTCTACGGTTGTACTTAGGATAAGAAGAAAACAATCTTAAGTGCCACAGAAGGAAAAACGTTAAATTTGAATTTATTGGTTACAATAAATGAATCTTTTGTGAAGTACTTAATAAAACTTAAATTTAAATATACTTTATATTAATTTTTAACTTCAATTCAGTTAATAAACTTAAATAAATTTACAATAATTCAAATTATATGAATAACATTTGCTAAAAAACAATAATTTTCCGATCTTAAATTATTAAAACAACAAAATCACGTTTTTTTACTTATCTTTAAAAACTCATCATGAATAAACAATATATTTCGTCTGAACACCCTGTTTTACAAATAGTGCTAAATAAAATCTACAAAGACTGCTAAATTTTACTTATCCAGTATAGAAAAAGACATTATAAGCACATTTCACTTTAAAACACTAACCCAGTCTATTAAATTTGAAAGTCTGTTCCAAACTTTTATATTTATATACTTCTCTCATATATATAAACCCCTTCATAATATGAGGGAACACGCTGCAATGTCACCGTATAAGGTAAATACTTTTTTTTACTATCCATAACTGGACCCTGATGTTATAAAATTTTTATTTTGTCCGTTGGCCTTCTCTTTAAACAAGATCGAGGAGTAATCGGGGTTTCATACGCCAAGCTCCCGATTCGTCGCCAACTGTATTTCAAGACCTTGATATTTTGATTCATCAACACCCGAAATGAATTGCAAAGCAAACAAAAATGACCATATTTTCGTAAATAATACAACAATTATTAATCTTAAATCAATTTTAAGATCCCACTTATATACCATTTAGACAACATTTTATGGTTATTGGCGACGTGAAAGAAGTTGGCGCGTGAACACCCCCAAAAACCAGGAATTCTTCCGAACAAGGTCCATTCGCAATCTTTGGAAGTTCCCCTATAAACTCTCAGCACTCAAGGCCCTTGTTTGCACAGCGGAAAGTCAGCCACTTCTTTGCTTAAGAATGTCGGCATAAAAGCCCTTATTACTTGTCCGATATACTTTTTTCTTTTTTGGCTGTTAACAAGGCACGAACAAAGCTATTGGAATTTCGCTCCGTTTATCGTTTATTGACTCAAAGGGATGTTACAACTCCACTCGAGCCGACGATTTTTCATTTTCTTGGTCTTAAGAAAGCATTACGCCCTGCAGTGAAATATGCAAACGAGAAATTGTGTCATATTATAACTATTTGGTGTTTCAATACTTATAAACAAGTTTTCAATATTTTGACGGCATATTAAACCTAAACAAATAATTAAAATACATTTTATGAGTCTCCAAAATAAACAAAATCCTTTGAAGCTAGGTTCTATAAATATCCAGCAAACCAGAACAAATTACATACGTAGAAACATACCATTATTTACACCATAACCAAACACCAAACGGAAGTCCCAGAAATCCATTTATCAAATCAAATAAAAAGATATCTCAAAGTACAAGTTCAAAATTGATTGCTTTTTCTCAATTGAAATTATAGTCTTTCGTAGAAAAGGGATCAGTGAACATCCAAACAGTCCCACCCATGACCCCCAATTCGAGCGTTACTCCTTCAGCTTTTTCAGACAAGTTTTTTTACGAGGTCACTGTGTCTAGACGCAAAAGTTTTTTTTATTTATATTTTAACGACTGCGGTGAAGAATGTCTAGGAAGTGCATTTTCCTAGAGATGGGAATAGTATAACGGGAAGAGTTTTATTTCATCGTTTAAAAAAAGAGAAACAAGGGGTGAAACGGGGATTAAATTTTCTTTCCATCAAAATTCAATTTATAAATGTTTTATTTCGCTTATAAAGTTATTAAAAGCGTAGTAGTATAATGAAATTCGACATTATTTTTGTATTTTTATGCACAGAAACTGAAAACTTTACACAAAAAATTTAAAGCAAACTTTTATATTAATGTTGGTAATGCGAAGGACTGGTAATGTTGTAAAAATGTTTTTAAAAATAACAGTGTACATTAATTACTGTGTAAAATCTTTTATATTTAAGTCTAAAATTTGATATTTTTAAGCATAATTTTATCTAAATAATCTAGATAATTCAAAAAAAGCCATATTAAAGAATGCCAATTATTACGTTAAAAATATATTTAATTTCTTTAGAAAGTATAATGAACAACTTCTCAAAAACCTTAACATAGTTAATAACTTTACCCTTAGAGTTTTAACTGTTACCAAGTATATTTTGCGTTTTTGATTGATTAAGCTCTTATCATTAATTTAAATCATTCTTTTATTTTATTAAGTAATCTTTAAATTAATTTATTTATGAGAGTAATAAATTTTTTTCATACATAATGAGCACAAAATTAACTTCAGTCATTAATGGTAAACAGAAAAAGTTAACAAAATATCAAGATAATTTAGTTTATTACACAAATTTTTAGAACTCGGGTGTATATGCGTTTAAATGAACTGTCAACTGATTAGCATGAGAAAAGGTTAAGCTTATCATTATTATATAAAACATTAAATGCGATATCTACTTTTGAAATATTCATAAAACTTATTATCTACAAATGTCATTGACATATGACTAGCGCAGTTTGGATTTAGTATTTGGTAGTTCTTCTTACTTTAATATCTATCTTGCAAGGTTAAACACAGTCTTCACATTGTGAAAGTGATGGCTTCATTTAATATCTTGGGCTAGAGCAAAATATCAAATACAACTTATTTTTAAGGCTATCAAGCCATTCCAATTTAATAACAATCTCCGATTTCTTGAGGCGAGCCGAAACAAAAACACCAACCAATAAATCGATCTCCTAACATTCCGATTTCTTCCCATATTTCTATATACATGCGCAAACGTCTCAAGCCACACATATATATGTATATCCATGTGTGATAAATTATGCATGGCACTGGGGTAGATCGGTATCTGAGCCATGCATTTTATATGCCCTGCTTAAATGCATGGTAGCGTGGGAAGGAAAGAAGGAATTTGATATGTTGCCAAATTTTCGGGGTTTTCACATCTTTCAATATTGGTTTCGGTCTCCGAGTCGTTCTGGGGGCTCTTTTTTAATATATTTTTCTTCGGACCCTTTCATTCCGTGTTAATAGGAATTCGAGCGTAAAGACCCGTTTCTCGCTTTCTTTTTGTTCGGAGGACTGCATAATGTTGAAGGGGAGGAAAGCGTAATTACGATTTTGCGACGAAATGAGGAAATATTTTATTAAAAACTGGATTTTTTTTTCTCCTGGTATTCGTTATTTGTAAAAACATAGAAACGTAGCTGGGGTTTTTTTTCAATGTATGTATAAATTAGTCTATCAGTAATGGGAGTTAAACCCAATGAAGTAAAACTGTGCAGTTTTCCAGCACATAAAAAATTGATAACAGTCCATTTAGGAGCATTCTATGACATGACAAGTTTACTATTCAAAGAGGTAATTTATTTCTATTTGGAAATGAATGAACTTATTCAACTTAAAACTTTATAGAGTACGACTTTGGAAGTTAAGGAAAATTATCTAACTTTTCTTTTGTAACAGCAAAATAAATACATATTCTAAGTTATAAATGCATTGATATACCTTTTTTTAGCCTACTTCTTTTTTTAATTCAAAAGAATTAACACAAAAGGAAAAAAGGTATTGACACAGTAGAGATTTACGTACCTCTCTTCCAAATCATCTTTTAACCATCCGATTTTGAAATTTCTTTTTTGTAAGAAAGGAATGTGGCATCAGATACCAAACTTTATACTTTTTACTTATCACTTTGTGGTCTATACGTTCTATAAGAATTTCTTTAAGTATTAAAGTAATAGAAAAGTAGGATTTGGGGTAGATCTTTCATATTTTCTTGTTAAACTAAAAGTTAAACGCGCGTAGCGCAATTTTATACTTTGTTATTTAACAAATAAAATCACTATTACCTATTTTAACCCACATTTTAATTGTGTTCTAAGAACCAAGTTACAAACAAAATTGTATTTTAATTTATATGAGGAGCCAGTGATACTTGACCGAATTGTCAGTAAGAATATTCATTAAGAAATAAGTTTTCAGTTTTTGCTTTTTATTTTTTAAAAATATTATTTATGATCGTGTAAATATAGTCTGGTTATACTTAATTTAGTATTACATAATACTTGACATTATTATTCCAAACTTTTAACAGTAAAGTTTTTAAAAAGTTATATATTTTCAATTTTTTGGTCTACAAACGTCCCAATGTATAGGGTACTTATGTACCTAAGACATACATTTGTGACTATTACTTGAAATTATATTTTTAAAAAATGCTTAAGATTTATAAGTGAGAAAGTAGAGACATAGTTTTGATTTATTGAGTTAGAACAAAATACGTTAGTAGCTTCTGGTTTCCTTAATGGTGATTCTATAAGTCTTCTTATGAAGCCTTGCAACCAAAAATTCCCAGCTGCTGTTTCTTTGTCCTAATTTTCCGGATTTTTTTTCATTTTCAATGCTGATTCATAACTAAGCTTGATAGTGATGGTCAACCGTGATGTGACAAGATGGCGAAGAGAAGGCAATCTATTTTTCCTGGCCGTAATCTTTAACTGTCAAATCATAAAATTAAGATTTTTTTCTTGTAAAAATCTGCTTAATTCATATGCCAAGTCATATTAGTAATTAACTTGTATATATCAGTAATTAACCATTATTAATTATAATATATCAGTAATTAACTTGTAAAACACTGTTTATAATAACAGCACTATTTTTTTTATTGTAGTTTACTTAACGTGATTTTGTTTTTTAATGTAATTACAATATTTACTAAGATAATGGAACTTTTATTTTAATTAAGTATAAAATACAAGAGTTCACACAAAAGGAAATAGGATTAAATAATCAAATAATAGAGCCGATTAAATAATCGAATAATAGAGCTTATTTTAAACAGTTCATACAAAAATTCCAATACACAAAAAAGTTTCTAATATATTCACTGTCCTATATAGAACTTTCAAACTTTACAGAAAAAGAATTCCAGTTTGAAGCAAAAACTGTTTAGATTGTCAAAGAAAAGCTGTCCTAAATCCCTCTGAATGATTTAGACTTGGTTTTTGAATATTTGAAAGCGTCCTCTTGTTTTATACATGCGAAAGTTGTCTCCGCTTTGTTTTGAGACCTAAAGGAATGTATTATTCAAATCGTAGTAACAGAAACCAGAATATAGTTTCTAATTCTACATTTTTTTCAGATACCATTGATAATCAGAAAATTATAAATAGCCAACGTTTTCCAATAAGAATGCAATCTTCTATTAAAGCCATAATGCTAACACTTATTTTGTAAAGTAGCGATCAAGAAATATATAAATTTATCTATGTTTAACTTCACATGATAGCAACATTGTCTTTTAACTAGCATTGTACATTTTATTTTTGAAAAAGGGTTCAGTACTTTAAAATGGCAACAATTAAAATTACAATACCAAATTTGTATATAGCACTTCTATTTTGCTTTAAGGTCGTTTATAATCATATTTAAATAACTTTTAAATCAATTAGTTTCATTGACGTAACCATTCTCATTTATAAGCCAGCACATTTTGAATGCTTCACACCTCTCTTACACTGTTAAAAATTATGCACTTTGTTTCACCAAAAATATGGTTCCTAGTAGCTGCAACGGCTGTGTGGTGAAACGTTAAACCATATTTTTGGTATTCGGTTGAACCATTTCTCAGGCTTTTGTTTCCAAATCGAGAAAAATGGATGAAAAAAATGGCCGAAAAAAGGTGAAACATTTCACCACACAGCCGTTGCACCTACTAGGAACCATATTTTTGGTGAAACCAAGCACAAAATTTTTAACAGTGTATTTAACGAAAACTTTCTTCAATAAGTTTCCAAGTTATAACAAACTGTCAAGTTTTTCAAAACAAGCACAATCTTAAAATTCTTTATCTAATTCAAATAAACATTCTATTACTCCAATCAGTGTTTTTATTATAGCCTTGTTATCTAAGTGATGAAAAATCCACAATTTCGGTATTGTATCTTTAAATACTTTTCATTAATTACAATCAATAGCATACACTGATTTCTTACTCATTAGTCTTCATGACGCATTCTTTATCCGCTTTTACGAAACAATTGAAGGATCTAGTTGCAAAACTCTCCAAATTATAACTAAGATAAATTAAATAAATTTAAATAACGAAAATAAATTTAACTATAACTAACTCCAAAATATAACTGAGGTCAGGTCCGTCCATTGGGTACCTTTGATAATCATAAATGTTTTTGGATGAAGTCGCCAGCGAACGGGTTGCACCCTATATCTTAGTTATACTTTTTAGAATGTTAGTTTTGCAAATAGACCCTTCAATTGAATTCGTATTGAGTGGTAGAAAAGAGATTAGGTTTGGAATATATTTTTATGTGTTAACCCTATTTTAAGCATTACTTACCACAAACATCATTAATTATTATACTGTAAAAACATATTTTACTAGTACCACTTCAAACTGTAAAATTTTGCTGTAACTGATCTTGTTTTATTCCTTTGGTCAGCGTTTGTTATAGCATAGCGATGATTAGTTAGACCTTGATCTATTTAAAGTAGCTGCTTGCATCTATCCAGTCCAATCACTAATCATATTAATCATGTTCTAGTCTTGAACTCTCTTACGCGCGTTCTATAATCTTTCCGTTATTCTTAACTGTGGCTTATTTTAGTTTTTTGTATTTTCAAATTTAAGTTAAATATGTGCCACTTTTCTATTAATAAAAAAACAAACTTGACAAAAGTCCTAATGCACACCTTTAGGAATGTATTTAAAATATTTTTTTCAAATGCAGTTACAGGAAAAGCAGTCGATTGTGCATCCTGTTAAAAATAAGTTTTTAAATTGGGAAAACTTCTTTCGGGATTGTAGATAGAACACGACACTTACTTACTCCATCCTAATCTAAGCCATTCTCACTCTAAATCCGTCTCCCCCTACACTTCCTGTCAAAAAATCACTTTTTGGCTTACGTTGCGAAAATTTCCGGTACACAAAAGAAAATCGTGCTCTCATCTCTCTCTTTATTCATTTATTTTTTTCGGATACGTGGAATATATATTTTTTGTTCTATATCTTCTTCCCTTCACGAGCTTCCTCGTCACTAAACAACAGCACCGCAAATAATAATAATAATGACACGAGAAAAAAGTTATTGTCTCTTTTCGACTTTCCGCGCCATGGAGAGACGCCAAAAAGCCGAACACCTTCCGTTGCTGATAAAATACCGAAAAAAGGCGCATTAAAAAAACTCACTCACCAAAAAAAATACTATGTCTGAATCTTTGGCCCAGTTATAATAACAATAATAATAACAACAACAGTAAGAAGAAAAAGTATGGTTTTTCGACTTTCGTTTCCAGCCTCGAACAGCAAAACGGTCTTTCCGGTTTGAGAGACTTCTATCATGGAGAAGGATGTAGAAAAAATAATGTTCCGTCGGGAGATACGAGAGAGAAAAATTAAGACGAGGTATCTGTCGTATTACTTCCTATTTTCCTTGCATGTGATAGGATCGATCGACTTTTTAAAAGCTGACTGCAGTGATTTTTTATTCCCAGCGATCCTTCTTCTTGTAAGAAGTTGGGGTTCTTCTTCTCCCCAAATAAGATCTTTCTTTTTTTATATTAAAAGGAATGGGATAAAAGATGATCCTGCGTTTTGCTTAGTCGTTGATGCTAGGGAGTGGGTTAAATTAAAGCTGCACTAAAATTGTGCAGGGTATATTGAGCGTTATTTTGGGTGTGTGATGTGCTTTAAGACATGCCTCATTACATTTTGATCAAGTTGAATTAACAAATTTTGTTTATAATATAAACTTACTTGCAACTTATCTTAGCTTCATTTAGAAAATATGACCAGCATAGCGATTAATTTAGTTCGCAATAATAATTATTCATTATTTCAATTTTAGCTTCCACACTACGTTTATACCGTAAACAGTGAAAGCTTTTATAACCCTTTAAGAACGAGCTATCACGATCGTGCGGGTATAAAAGATAATGTTCAAGCGTTTCAAAAATATCGATACCGAAGCAGCTGACTTGTACCATTTGTTATTTGTATAAAAATGACGTTGTTTTTAAGTAGTTGCTGGCATTGATGCTGTTTAAAGCATTTTTTCGATAAAACTCTAAAATTTAGTCTCACAAACTTAAATCAGCGCCATCTAATAGCCGGTCTTAAAGGGATAAAGAATATGTACATCTGTACGTCACCTATATTCAAAGTCCTAACTAAAAATGCTACAGAATGTATGATGCGTAAAATATCTAGCGTATCAAAACTATAAGTTATTGGAAATCTTCGAAATAATCGAATTTAAAGTACTTCTATTATTTAAATAACTGCAAATTTAATATTCATTCAAAAAGTATAAGAAGGCTTTTTCTAATTCTTTTCAACCACCACTGCCACTCAATCATATACAAGACACTTTAATTATTTAAGACTAGCAAATGTATACCCATTCTTCGCACGGAATAAAAAAATATCAAATAGATTCCAAATATGTGTACCTTATAACCTGTTATAGGATCATGAACATATTATTGTTTCCGCTCATAAATGTCATCACAATTCCCTAATAAATACATAAAACCTTTTAGCTCATTTGGCGCGTTTTGGGAAATAATTTGGCGAGAAAATAGATATAGCTACCCACACCCATTATACAGTTCTAACACAATGACCTTGGAACAACCGACCAGCTTATAAATTATTTATAAAAGAAATTGCCTATTTGTCGAATTTTAGTTAATAGTTTGGCGAGTTTCGCAACGTAATTGGGGAAAAAATAAAGACATGGAACACTAATAGCTCTAGTGCGATGGCCTTTATTAACCATCATAGTTCAGTAATAGCTTAACTATACATTTATTTCTTAAATATGCATACATGCAGTCAACGAAAAATCAATGAAAAAATCATCAAATAAACCCACAATAAAATCGGGGAATGAAGACTGGCGGAATTACGTCACTTGAAACATGTTAATTATTTTTCAAATAATGAATTTAGTTTCTGAAAGTAATGGCAAAATAATAAAATAAACATTTTGAATTTTAAATGTTTTCGTTAAAAGTTTTATTTAATTTTTTCAGCCGATGGCATCAGGAAAGAGAAAAAATGATCGGATTTAAGCGAAAGTGGTGTATTTTTTTCAGATAATTCGAATTTTCTCTAAAAATTGAACAAATATGAAAAACTAAGCCTCAAGGTGCCCACGTCAGTATTAAAGGGAATCTATCTTAACAATTTCGAATTTCTGAGGGCAGTATAAGTAGCTCTTTTACGATCCGAAGACAAACAGACAGACACACAGACTTTCTTTTATTATTATAGATAAAAAAAGACAACTATTTTTGTGATATTATGATATAAACTTTAGTTTGACGTTTAAAAGTTTAATTTAGAACTAAATACTGTGTTTGGTTAATTTTATTCGCATAAATTATGTGTTGAATCAGTTCTAAGTGACGGTTTCTTTTACAAACCTACTTGTTTTATATCCTAACAAATTATTCATACATCAAGAAAATTCCCTAATAAATGTAGCGCTACACCATTCATGATTTTGAAACTAAATCTTTCCATACTCCACTCATTACACAAACATACCTAGCAATCTCATCACCATAGCGATTGATTGTCGCCACCCTTGTGTGACTCATTAATTAGGTGCCCTTCCCCCTTCCCTAATAATCCTCTTTATTTTTTTCCATTGATTAGGACCCCCCTCCCTCCCCAATCTCGCCTTCAAAGGGTGGAGTCCCCGTTGTCATTCTAGTTGACACAAGAGGTCCAGATGAAGCAACTTCGTGCTGTAGAAAGAAGACTAGGGCTGGACTGGAATGGCCAATTAGGTTGATTGCACTAAAAGACTGATTATTTTTTGTAAAGATTGGCTCCGGACTTATTGGTGGTGACAGCCGATGATGTCTTTTTTTTATGCAGCTTGGCGATAACTTTTTTTATGATGGGAGGTACGGAAGTGTCTCATTAATATATTGTTAGATGCCAGTGTAATGGGGCCATGGTATTTTTAGATGATGATGTAGTTAATTAGTTTCTTTATTTGGATGTGGTTGAATTTGATTTAATTTTTCAGTAGTTATTGATTTGTATGTTTTTCCGGTTTACATATATTGCTCTCGAAACTTTTTTTATATTATAATCTACTATTAGATGGCTAGAAGCTAAATGAAATATAATTGATATGATAATTAACAGGCTAATATTTAATAAACAATAAATAGTTTCGAAATGGAAATTGAATAGTTCAATATGTGATATTGAAAGATTATCAGAAACTGAGTATAACTTAAGTATAACACCTGAAAAATACATATGTTTGGAATAATAAACTTAATCAAAATCAATCATAACTAACTCAATCTCAACTTAATCAAACCATATCATAATATTTACAACATTTTGGAAATCTACTTAGTTACTTATGTAAAAATTTCAAAAGCAAAATAGAAATCATATTTAGTGGTTTAATAATTTATGGGGAAACAATATCACACAAAAACAGTTAGATTTCATTTTAATGTACAGCTTATAACTAATTACAACAAGAAGACAAAAAAAGTCAAACGAGAAAGTCCCCCCCCCCCCCAAACAATAATAATAAAACTTCAAACCTCCTTGTAGCTTAATAAAATGACATTATTATAAGTTCAACAGTTTAACCTACCAACAGAAACATATAATTGTACAAATTGTACTAATTTCAAGACACTGAGTAAATTTTCATCCCAACATTATATGAGCTTCTCTACTATTACATAAACGCATATCCAAAAATACACCTTACCTCAAACACGCTGCCACGGCCAATTACACTCGAAATACTTCCAGAATGTCCTCGTCTAGTTAAAAGCAATTTGTGTCATCCGCAAGCACAGATTCCGTCGCTGCCTTCGTCGAAAGCTATGGCGGACTTTCGTCAAGTAATGAAACTGCCGAGGAGGGAATTTAATTACTATTCCTCTTAGCAGTAGTTTAGCAAATGCCTTTGACTTATTACTGCTTGTCGACGGGCAATATGTTTCGTGCGACTAAGTGATAGCTTGGATATTGTAGCAGTTAGGTATTGTCGGATGAGAGTTATAATAGTAGTGTTATAATAGTAATGGTATGATATTAAATTTCAGGATTTTAGGAATTTAGTGGTATTGCTTTTGTTTATAATAGTATATATATATTTTGTAGATACTTTGTAAATGTTTTAGTTTAGCATAAGTTTGATCATATAAAAAACAAAACTTAATGTTTTACGAGTCCAAACATAGGTTTTATTTTAAAATATTAATAAAACAAATTTAAACTATTTATCAACAAAAAAATGAGAAGCAGCGAAAAAAAATCAAACCGTTGTTTGATACCAAAATATAAAAACTAATATTATTTGCAGAGAATCAAATAACATAAATAACATTAAGAATAAGTAAAAGCAAAAATGACAAAAATACGCAAGAAATTAAAAGTTTACCATGCAAAAACTAAACTATTACAAGCAGGTTTTACTTCTTAAAACATCAAAAACGTAAATAAGATTAAATTTCATTAACTATTAAACTTACACTCTTGGAAAAAAGGATATATTAAACTTTTATCCAGAAAACAGTCACGCAGCAGCAATTCACTTAAACATCTAAACATGCAATTTCACAATTACACCGTTAATGCTTACTTGATTCCATTTGCCTGGCTCGTCTTCTGCGAGCCTTACCTAATTATAAACTATAACGGCATCAAACGGAATTAATGAGAATAAATGCGCAACAAACCATTCCACTAAAAGCGACAGCATTTTTGTTTTTTTATCTCCGAGGTTTTGTTCGCGTAAATGGATTAAAAATCTCTCAAACAAATTCCTGCACAGTCACAAACTTATGAATAATAAAATTTTCTATTTCGCGAATCGGGTTTTAGATTGTAATTATGTACTCACTCCCCAAAGCTTAGGTATGCTTTTATCACCATCTAATAAGCACCTTAAAAGCACGGCAGTTAATCCCCTTTTATTGCGATGTGGAAAGGTTTCTGAACAAAACAAAAGATGGATTATTTCAGAATATCTAATGGTACAACATTGCTAAAGTAGGTAATTAAGTAATTATGATTTCATGAAAAATGTCATTAGTTAATTGTTGTAAGTGTAAAAAGTGTTTTTTTAAATTGCAAAGTTAAATATATATTTTTAGAAACAACTTCTTTCAGATAATTCCTCTGAAATTGTTTTAAAGAACATGCTTGTTTTGAAGGCTTTGTGCACTAATATTTTTTTATTGATAAATGTATTGACGACCTCCTCATTACTTTAAAAAAAATAAGTTCAACGGGTAATTAGTAACTAATTTTATATATATATATATATATATATATATATATATATATATATATATATATATATATATATATATATATATATATATATATATATATATATATATATTATATATATATATATATATATATATATATATATATATATATATATATATATATATATATATATATATATATATATATATATATATATATATATATATATATATATATATATATATATATATATATATATATATATATATATATATATATATATATATATATATATATATATATATATATATATATATAACACTAATTTTATTTAATATGTTTTGAACTTAAGGCTATAAAAAAAACTATTTGAAAAAGCTTAAAAGAAAATCGGTCTTTAGAGTGGTTGTTAAACTTAATGTTAAACGAAGAATAAATGTAGAATAAATATGAAACTTTCTTTAATATCAATATAGCATTCTACTTTCAAATTTAATTTTCGATTGGCCCAAAAATTTTGGCCCATCCTATATACCCTACCAATCCCCTTCCTATATCTACACTACAATTCGATAGAGCAAGTACTCGATAATTTGCATAAGACCCTTCCAGGCCCCGTTCACCAAACAAGAGAAGAAGCTCTGTCCGTCAACATTGACATTGTGCCCAAACCAACTTAACGACTTGTGTCCTTTCGTCTTTGCTCAAGTTGTCGGCCATTAGACTTCATCAATATTCATTCGCCTTGTAAGAGCAATGGGTCACAATGAAACACGTTAATATATTTATAACAATGAATGGAAATAGTAATTTTAGGAGGTTGGTTAGATTGAGGTGGTTAATTGCGTGTTTTAATAACAGATGTAAGGTTGTTGCATTATTGCTTGTACAAAAATAATTGTTGGAAGCAAGTAACAATTGATTTTCAATGCATTTGTATTTATTTTTAAGTAAACTTAATTTTTAAATTTTTAAAGTGTTTTCATAATTAATTTCAGATTGACAAGGCAAAAGTGTTATTTTGTTTTGCCTTGAGGTATTTGTTTTTATTTTCAATACAATTTTGCAGGAAAAATCTAATTTTTTACTTTCAGAATGCGTAATATAGTTATTTTAGCTGCTATAATAATAGCATTTGAACATACCAAGAATACTTGGTCCAAAACAGATGATCAAACAAAGGACCTTATTCTAATTTTTCATAACTTAATATTTCTTTTACAAAATGCTTAAAAAAGGTATGCGAATTTCTTTAATTCCATAGCATTTGATAAGGACAATTACCATGACACTCCATCGAAGGAAAAGTGCAACTGCCTTTAACATGACATAACATAATATTTTTAAACTTAAAAGTTTTAAATTATGTAATCAAATATTTTGAACCATAAGGAAAAATAATGTTCGTTATTCTCTAAAAAGTTAACCTCTCTCTATGAACCAAAGAAACCACAAAATTAATTTTAGCAGTTTAATTGGGCCGTTTTGAGAATGAAAGTTCATGAATCATATCGGGAAAAGGTTAAATCAGTGTGGGTTGCTCTTTTTACTGTCTACGGATATTTAGGGTTGTTTTTTGAGAAACTCGATTTTAAGTTACTGTAGTAGATGGGGGTAATTGACAATCCTTTAGGAAATAAATAGCAACATTTTATTATTATTATTATTATTAAAATACTTTTTCCTAAATCAAACCATTCTCATATCTTTATTTGGCACCCGAATACTAACATACTAAAATTTAAAAAAAAAACTAACTATAAGGAAAAACAATACTAATGTTTGTTGGCGTTTTATCCTTTAAAAATAATGAAAAACTTTAGTAGGCAAACATTAAATTTAATCTTAATTTAAGTGTAATTAAAGTAGTTTTAAACTTTTTCGATATTTGAAGAGACTATCACCATGTATTCCAAATTTTTGAAATTTTATGTTGATTTTTTAAATTTATAAGTTTTTCAGCTTGTGAATGGTTAAAACCCTAAGGCTTTTAAGTAAATTAATGTAGAGATCGAAATTGTTTTCCTGTGTTGAAACATATGCGTTTTACAAAATCTAGTGTGAATACATTTTTTTTTTAAATGATGAAAATTAAAATTTACAAAATTTTTTATTTTTGGCCATTTTTATACATAAAGCTACATAACTGTTTTTGTTTAACTGATAGCTCAATATTCATACAAACTTTTATTAATCGATGTTGTTGGAACATTTGAAAAAAAAATCCATTAAAAAATTCTTTAAATTGTAGGAGGAGTAGCATTTTGAAAAAACGTTAAAAAATGTTAATTTTTTTTTAAACTTACGTTTCAATATTTATAATTGTTTCGTATCTGTTTATTGAATGTTAGTTCTTTGTAAAAATAGTTTAATTTGAATGCTAGCGATAAAAATACTGGATTTAATTTTTTGGGTACCGCGTCCTCTTAAAATTGAACAAAACTTGATCCAAATTTTCGTAAGGTATTTGGGTTAAGTAATGATCCAAATTGGAAAGATTAACAATCATGCACATTTTGGGTAAACTTGAAATCTAATATGGGTGTGCATAAATCAAAGTGACCGCATTTACCCAGTTTGAGTTACAAAGAGTCTCTTCCCATTTTATAATATTTTGCTGTATGAAGATACTTCAGATACCTTACAACCCAATTTGTGTTAATTTTTGTTACATTTTGAATATTTTTATAGTGAATTGCCATGTATTACTGTCGTTGCGCAAAGTTGTCATTTCTTTTTGCAAATTGCAGTACTCATTATCTAATCTGAAAATTGCAAAGCTTCTATGATCAAATAATAATTTAAACTAATTTATGTGATGTTATCTCTTTGGTTAGAAAGAACCTTTCAAAATAATTTTTTAGATAATATTGGTTTGATTGAAATGGTCTGGAGATATTTGAAAAATAATAAAGTTAGAGTGAGTATCTATTGATTACCCTACACTATCTAATAATTACCCCGCTTGCATGATCATCAATAAGACACTTTTTTTCAAGATTTAAAATATTTAAGATATAATTTAATTAAAACATATAATGCTACTTATTTCTAAAAATAGTGAGGTTCTCTTGAACTTTTTTCAATCAGTTCTTCATTAGTTAGATACGGGGTAAGTTTCAGGTTTGTCTACCAATTACCCCAAGCTATCCTACTAACTATTTTACTTAACTAATATAAAATATGTTTAATAATGTCTTGACCCTCTTTCAAAATAAAAATCTAACACCCAAAGGAATTTTTCAACTTGAAAACTTTTCTTTTATCCTTGTCCCCTCGAAGCACAACCCATACGTAATTAAAATACCCTGTGTTGTGTCTCCAGAAAAGGTGGCGCAGAATATTCGAGAGAGGGGGTTAGACGACGGGTTGTCATTACACGTCGCTTGTTCTAATCGAATTATTCAAATTAGGACCATTCCCAGCATCGAAAGAACACGGGATAGTCGACCAGCTGTGAAGAAAAGGGGAATACTCTGCAGCCGATTGCACAAGCGTGAGGCAGAAATTAAATGAACGCTTTTCTATGCTGATATCTCTGGACTCGTATGCTTCAACATAAACAAGTTCGGGCGAGAAACGGTCTTGTTTTTAACCATGAGAGGGGATGGTGAGATAACGAGATATTTGTAAAGGTTTTAATTAATTGGGGAATGCTCGAAGAGAGAGGAATGGGTCTCGGAGATTGTTTTGTAGATAATAGTTGGTAGTTGAAATTTATTTGGGTTTAGATTTATTTTTGGAAACAAAATAACAACTTAATTAGGTAATATGTGTAATACTATTTGAAAAAATTATTTAACTGCACTACATCGAATGTGCTTTTTATTTGCAATTTCTTTTTTTAATTAAATACTTATTTAATTTCAATGTAAAGAAAATTACTTTTATTCAAGAGTAAAACTTTGGTATTCAACCATCTTTACCTATTAACTCTTAAAGAGTTTTAAAAATATTTTTTATCAATCATTTTTGTTGGATATTGATGAAAACTCCCAAAACAAAGTATTAGAACTAGACATGTACAAATTCGTAGCTAAAAGTTTATTAATCAGAATGCATTGATAAAACCCTTTATATCCGATGTGTCTGCGTCTATTAGACTATTTCAATTCAATTTTTTCTTCTGAAATTTGATTAATTAAAATGACGTTTAACTTAACATCTACTTATTTCACAAACAGTGTGCACTAAATGAAAATATTAATGTAATTTTTTAAGTAGAAAGAACGTATTATGAATATAATATAACCCGAATATCTGATTTAACGGTTAGTCTATTTAAGATCGTTTTTCTCTTCTGGTATTTAGTTAGTAAAAAGGCACTTAATATAATATCTACTCACTTCAGAATTGTGTACACTTAATGAAAATTTTAATCTACAAATGTTTTTTAATATAATGCACTTATCATGAATAAAATGCTATCAGAATACTTTATTTAACTATATACAGTATTAGTCCCTAAATATATATTTCTAAAGACACACCTCCGGATTCCGTCACAAAACAAAACAAATAACCATTCCCATTTGTAGCCGAACAAAAAGCACCCTCACCACCCTAAATTGGCACTGACACCGCGCGATAAGTCGACTGATGAAAATTAATTCTCCTAATACGTCTCTGCAACGTGGGTCGTGGCCAAACACGGCACTAAAAAAGACGGTCCTGACATCAAAAGGGCCTCAGAGACATGATCTATGCACTGTACCTCCGCTTTTACCAAGGGGGGTGGCACGGTGCCAAGGCCCACGCTGCAAAAAAATAAAGGAGAAATAATCACCAAGGAAAAAGTGCCCATGCAGGCGAGAAGTGCGGAGTGGTGTTACTGTAGGCTACTGTGGGACCTGGGTTGTCAGAAACGCTATGTGGAGGGGATTCGTTATGATGAGATAGGGGTTTGTGTTTACGTGGTTGTTTAGGATTTGGAGGTGGCAGGGGAGTGACAAGGCGCAACTCGATGGGATTGGTAGAGTATTTAAGGTAGTTTTTAAAGGTCTGTAATAAATTTGTATCAAAATAAAATTGTATTCGAATAAATTTGTAAAAATTGTATAATAAATTCGTATAAATTGTATAATAAATTCGTATAAATTGTATAATAAATTCGTATGAATTGTATAATAAATTCGTATGAATTGTATAAAAAATTCGTATAAATTGTATAACAAAATCGTATAAATTGTTTAATAAATCCGTATAAATTGTGTAATAAATGCTAAATGATAACGTGTGAAGAGTGACTCTGAAGCAGTCGAGAAGTGCGGAGTGGTGTTACAGTAGGCTACTGTTGGACCTGGGTTGTCAGAAACGCTATGTGGAGGGGATTCGTTATGATGAGATATGGTTTTTGTGTTTACGTGGTTGTTTAGGATTTGGAGGTGGCGGAGGAGTGACAAGGGAAAACTCGATGGGATTGGTAGAGTATTTAGAGGTCTGTAATATATTTGTATTAAGATAAATTAAAATAAATTTGTATTGTAATAAATTCGTATAAGTTGTGTGAATAAATTTGTATTAAGTTGTGGAATAAATTCGTATAAATTGTATAACAAAATCGTATAAATTGTTTAATAAATCCGTATAAATTGTGTAATAAATGCTAAATGATAACGTGTGAGGAGTGACTCTGAAGCAGTCGAGAAGTGCGGAGTGGTGTTACAGTAGACTACTGTTGGACCTGGGTTGCCAGAAACGCTATGTGGAGGGGATTCGTTATGATGAGATATGGTTTTTGTGTTTACGTGGTTGTTTAGGATTTGGAGGTGGCGGGGGAGTGACAAGGGAAAACTCGATGGGATTGGTAGAGTATTTAGAGGTCTGTATTATATTTGTATTAAGATAAATTAAAATAAATTTGTATTGTAATAAATTCGTATAAATTGTGTGAATAAATTTGTATTAAGTTGTGGAATAAATTCGTATAAATTGTGGAATAAATTAGTATAAATCGTGTAATAAATTAGTATAAATGGCGTGATAAATTTGTATAATTGTGTAAAAAATGCTAAATGATAACATGTGAAGAGTGAATCTGAAAAGAAGCTGCTTGGATATAAATGTGCTATGTCATAGTTAAGGTATATATTATTACTCTCCACTTAAAATAAGATACACATTTTGTGATATATTAAATAATAGTTTTAAAGAAAAAATCATATAGTGGAAGAACCCTATAAAAGATGGATTCTTTTAATTTACTACACTTAGAAAAAAACTTGACTTTCAATACAAAAATTGTGTTTTTCTCAAGTTGTATTAAAACAGTACAAAAATTGTATTACGACCAATTAATGGTGCATAATTAGCACACAAATTGTGTTAAAGGCGCAGAACGCATATATTCTTCCGAAATGTAGTTCAGCGTTTGCTCTTTAATGTTTATGATAAATAGCTATTTTAAAGTATAAAAATTTATATTATTCTATAAAATGAACATTATAAATTTGCTATACATATTTTCGAAAACAATATAATTTACAGTTTATCACACATGGATATAATAAATATCTCCTATCGCGATCGTCAGTTGTGTTGGAGCATTAAAAATTTGTACAGTTGCGTTGGAGAAACAAAATTTATGTTCGTATGTTATCAACACAATTTTTGTATTACGACAACATAAAATTACAATGTTGCCATTCTTACACATTACTGGTGTTAAACTTCTGCTGTTTGAACACAATTTTTTTTAGTGAAACATATATAATAGGCTTTTAATACTTAAATGCTACAGTATGTATTAACCTCTTTAATTAAAAAAAACTTCTTAAATAAAATAATTTAAATTAACTAACGAGAACCTTAAACTTCATGAAATTTTATCTAAACGATTTTTCACCAAAAAAAGCCTCCTAAAAGTGTCACCTTCCTCAACCAAAACCAAACAAAGACACCCTCACAGCAACGCCCAAGGCAAAACCTTAACTTGACATCTAACAGAAAAAGAAATAATAAAAAAAGTTCAAACAAAAAATCCCTCTCTTTTAAACGGCCCTCCTTTACTCTCAGCAGAACTTCAATATTTACTCTCTCTGACACTCTCCAAAACGTGAGCGATGCAAATTGAATCACGTGATCCCTGTTCTGTGTGACCCCCTGGGACTGTCTCGGGTCTGCGTGACATAGTCACGCGTGATCGATCACGAGTGGGTGGGCACGCTTTTGTTTTAGTGAGGGTTGGGTAAGGGTTGTTGTTGGTACAAAGACGTTCGAGGTGATAGATGCGATCGCGTTTTGTTGAATGGACTGGTAGTGATTAGTGAATTTACATAATGCAAATGAGGCATAAGTACAGTCGTAGGTTTGGATTATTGTTTTTGACTTAAAGTATTGCTAAATGAATTATTTCAATTACTATTACTTTTCTGTGCTTATTTATTTGTTCCAACATTAATCATTTACATTAATAGCTTCCGATACATCTTTCAAATTTCTACAAAAAGGAGTGAAACATTGGTATACAAGTTTTAAATTAAAAAAAGATATGATAAAGTATAATTCTGAAATTAGATTAAAAAAATAAGAATAGTATTTTATTCGATTAAAAGAACTTTATTGGAAAATTAAGAGCAGATATATTCTTTTTTAGTTGCATATGAAGAAGCTAGAGCAACAAATCAGACACGTACAATGTTTATTCAACAATAGAAATAATCGTTTTTTCATTAATAAAAAACTTGTTAGCATTTTCCCCACAAATAATAGAAAGAGTTGTTATAAAAGATATGAATTTTTACAGATTGTTCAAATAGTGCTATTTGACATCAGTGATACACTGAGAAAAAATACTGTAAACATACAAAAAATGTTTTTGTAACGTTACAGAAATAACCAATTTTACAAAAAAAGTTTTTGTAATTCTGAACAGAAATCTTCATTTCTACAGTTACAGGAAATGTTCTATTATTCGCAATTTTTTTCAACCAATCATCTTCAACTTGAATTTGCGCGCGCATCGCTTCTAAAGTTTCGTTTGTGATTTGGATCAATTCATCCTCATTTAAAAATGACATAACGTTTTAAATTTGATACAGGTATAAAATATAGGCGAGTAACTTTTATTTCTTTCTATTATACTATTTATAATTCTTATTTTTGTATTCGGCATTGTTCCGATTGTTTAATGTTTTATGTTCATGAACATTTCGTTAACATGTAATGAAGCCGACCCGGTGGCGCAACGGTTAGGGAGCTAGCCTTTGGAGCTTCTGGGTTCGGGTTCGAATCCCGGTAAGGCATGGATGTTTGTGTGTGTAAATAAATGTTGTTATTTGTCTATGGTGTTTGTGTGTCTCTTGTGACTGTGTCATTTCTGGGGTTGAGTACAATAGACCTGAAGTCGCAGTGCTCGGAGAACTTGCCCCCCACCAAGAAAGTCATAAGTCATAACATATAATGAAAAATTTTCTGTTTTGCTAGAAAATAAGTAATAATAATAATATACATAAAAAGTCTTGTAAAATTACAAAAACATTACATGTATAGCATACATAAAAAAGTCTTGTAAATATACAAGATATATATAGGTAATGTTAACACAAATATATTAAGTGTTTTTACAGTACTATTTTTAGTAGTTATTTACTAGAAATTTTCATGGAAAAGTTTTTTACAATTTTTTTTTTGTTATGGTTACAGATTTTTTTTCACAGTGTACTTCATATGTTAAACCAAATCGCTTTTGAAACCAAAAAAAAATTCAATCAGTAAAACACTTGTCCTGAGACATTGACATCTTTCTAAAACGCCGCATCAGCATCCATTACCGATTTCTCCTCAGGTTCTGTACACAAACCACGACCAGCAAAATTCTACCTAATCTCCCCACAAACCTCTATTATAGATCGCAGAAAAAATAAAACCAGAGCTGTTTGCCAACTACTCCTAAGCCTCCGCATATCCACCTATATTGCGAAATTTCTTCCAATAATTCGTCCTTCTCCCCCTTCCCCATTTCATGATCTGTTGCAATAGCACGGGCCCCGATTTCCACTTTCGATCTTATTGGAAAACGCATCCATTACTCGGTTCCAGAACTTTTTTCTCTTCCCCCCACCCCGTTCTAAGAGCAAGGTTTTCTTCCAGGAGCTTTTTTTCATCTGAATCTGTAGCTCTGAGCTATACAGGCGTATCTCTAGAAATGAAAGTTTTCAGTTTTTTATTTCTATCCAGAATCCGATTGTATAAGCATATGCAGAAGCATACATTTTCCAAGTTAAAAATAAAATGTGGCAAGATGAATTGGAATATCAGTATGGCATATACAATCTCATGCGGCTATTTTTATGCTTTCATATAACATTACAACAATGAATTGTGTCCCTTTTGCTCTTAAAGGTATAGATATTTCCCCAATGCCTCGTTGCAATGTGGATTTCCCTTTCATTCGATTCAGGTTTCAAGATTTAGCCCCCCCCCCTCCCCCCTTTCAATCCATACCGTCTATTTTCAGCAATATATATAACGCTTCTCTACGGTCGATGCTGCGCACACAAAAAGAACCAGTACACCCCTGGTGTAGTGGAAGATACGTCTTATTTCCTCTGATTCTTATCCTTAAAACCTTTTCTCTCCAGATTTTTTTTCTGGATTTTCCTGGAAAAGAGAATAGGAGAGGGGTATGCAGGATTATATAATGGCAGCATAATACGCCTGGGCCTATTTCCAACGTCGGTTTGAATCCTATTCCATCAAATATGCTTTTTTGTCGAAATCCGGTCCAATTCTTTAGAAGATACCACTTAAACAGTAGGCTGTTCAGTGCTTTTTGCTGTAATAGTTTAATAGGACAAAAGAATATATGTCTGATAACTGAAAAATTTCTTAGAACTGTTTATGGAAAAAAAAATAGTATTTGCGATAAAATTTTGCTATAGAAGTATATGAAATCAAAATTTGAAAAAAAAATCTAGTAGGAAAAACGCAAGTTATAATATTATAAAAAGAAATTACATAGATATATAAAAAATAAAATATAAAAGATTTTTTCTCATATGAAATATAGAACAATTTGGACTAAATATTTCGATTTGCTTGAAGATTTTTGAAGGATATCTTTACTTCGTTTCTTATTATTTTTCTAAGGCAAATGTAAATTGCTTAAAATTGTTGCTAATGCATTATTTAACAATAAAATTATTTAAAATTTTACAAATCTAAAAGACAAATAAAAACTTAACAATTGCTTTCTTGTGCAACATTTAAGAATTTAAGGAAATTCAAAAATGTTTCAACATAATGGCAATGTAGTAAAATATAAAGTAACTGCATTTTATTCACATAATCTTAATCATATGTATATAACAAGTACATTAACATTAATTTTCTTAAACAAACACGCAATATAGAGGAACTTAATATTTTATATAATAAGGATAGTGATACTCAAAAACTAAAACAAGTAGCTGTTAGTGTTGTAATGAATAGTTTAAATTAGTGTAAGAGAATTTTTTTCGGAAACTTAAGTTCTCGCAAAGTAATTTTAATATTTTCAAACAACCTGAGTAGCCTCTTAATTTATTCTGCATTACGAATTACCTTCATTAAAAAGTTCTTTGTGTTCTTGTTTAAACTGATACTATGTTTCAGACATATTTATCATTTTAATTATTCATGGTCTTTCTTAATCTGCCATGAATAATTTAATATTCTTGGTAAATGCAGTTTTACTAAAAAGTGTTGGACTTATCTGATACCTTTCATGATAATTTTTTCAAAACAATTTCGTCTAGTGCTTTTTTTTCTTAAAAAGGATTATTATAATGCAATACTTTAAAGAGAACTTTTAACTAGGTAGTCATTAGTTTAATTCGCTAGCTGTATTTATGGCAATAAATATGTATGTGATAAAGAAAATAATTTATTATATTAGATAATTCAAAATAATATTATGATATAAATAATTGTTTTTACATAAATTTACTTTCATCCAGGGATAGAGCTTTTTTCACACAAAAATGTATAATTTACTTTGGTTAATGTTTATTTTATCCAAAGTGCACTTCTAAACACCACAAGTTACCCCAGATGTTAATTTTTTTTATGAATGTGTAAATAACTAAACTCGTATTCGTTGAGTATAAAAATAAATATATCAATATTTCTAATTTATTAAAATGGATTTTGAAATCCAAAAATTATTTTTCTACAAAGGAACATACGATGTCTGAGAGAAAAACGGCCTCCAAACGTATCTATATAACTCTTATTTTAGATTATACAATTATAGCAAATATCAAACTTAAATATTAATTAAAGCTACTGTAGTGCAGATTTTTCTGATCCATACGCATGGTAAATCCAAACAAAATAGTTAAATTTAAAATTGCTTTTGCACATTGAAACTAAATTGTAATCAAATAAAAGGATAAACTATTGTTCCAGTTAATCATTATAGGTTAAAAAAAACCTCATAAAGAACCTTAGCTTTTATCTTTTATTTACCGAAGAAACAGAAACCCACCAAAATGCTTAATATCAAATGTTACAGAAATAATTGTACCTTATTTCATTATCCCTTAAAGCTTTCAGTAAACTTTTATGTCTCCAAAGTCAGAAGTTAAGGTACATAAAGATTAAAAAAGTGCAGGTAAATTGAAAGAGATGCATAGATTGGCATTCATGTTACTGCAGTTTGTATGCTCCCCTCTAATGAGAATTCTTATGTACCTTTTTGACTCAGCTGTACAAATTTTACTTCAGGTCACTATTATTATTTTTTTATTAACAGGTGAATTGCAATATTGCATTTATTTGTGTTATTGTGACACACATTTTGCATTTTCTTGTATAAGAAAGTATTGAAATGTACGTCGCGTGTTTAGGAAAACGATTCACTTCTCATGGAATTAACCTGAAGACGTGAAGCTTGATTTTTTTGTTAATAGCTGTACCCTTTTGACTACATGTACAGATTTTATCTCAACACATTCCTCATGTAAGAGCACATTGAAATACCACAATTACAGGCAGTACTGTCCCACACTCTTCTGCAAATGAAAAATGGAGAAATACCCCTCTGACTCAGACGTTCTAATTTCACCTCAAGACATTCCCCCCGTAAAGGTGTTTCCTCCTCCATTCCCACCCTAACAAGAGCCCTGTTTTTCTCTCTCACTGAAAGCCCTTTCCTCCCACAGAGCTTTTATTACCTCCTAAATCACGCGGCCCAGAAGAAGTGTCACTTTCCCCTGGAAGTTGTCATTAGTGCAGTCATGAATTATGGTGACATACCATAAATAAATGACGAGCAAGATGGTCTGCAGACAATGGGATAGCGAGGTATTCCCCAGATCTTTCTATGGAGAGAGAGACAGCCAATGAGCGATTAATTGAGACGGCTTCGGTGTTCTATCTTTTGTTCCTTTTGAAGATTTTTCGCTTTTTGTTTCGCCGCGTTTAATGAGTGGTCTCTGGAGTGTGGTTATGATTTGTTGTCTGGTTATTTTGGGGAATAAGGTGAGAATGAAAGATGAAGCGCTTTATTGATTCAGTAGTAAATTAATACCTGTTCTTCACACGGGTTGAAAAATAAAGCTCAAAATATATTCAAGTTGGATTCAATGATTTACCATTTAACCTGATATTAAGTAGAACGTCTGTATTTTTTCACTTAATACAAGTTAATCTAATTGAATCTTAATTGCAAAATTTGATCATTTCAAGATCTCAATAGGATGCAAAAAACACATTTCTCTCATTTAGCGCAATTTTTTGGCAACTTTGGTGAGCTTAATGATATATTTAGTGAAAACATGACGGTATTCACAAAAGCCCATTACAACTATATTAGAGCAATGTTCCACGAACAACGAACCAGATAATAAACCATTGGATATCTTTGTTATAACCTGCAGTAGCTCAAAATCGTGCAGAAGTGTTTAAAGCAAAATTCTAATTTGGAAAAACAAGAAATTACAGCACATTAATGACTGATCGAAACGGATACCACTTTACCTTAAAATCATTTTACTAATACCATAACTAAAACAACTCAAAATTCTTTTAAACCAAACTTCGCACAGCCTAACTTTACATCAAATTTCAGCAGCACTCCCTACAACTATCGATTCCATATTAATCAATATTCTTTCAAACACTTTAACCAAACTCTAAAATCCTAACCTCTTTTTCAATTCAATCAATTGACAAAAGCTAACGCATTGACACAATATCAAAAACCTTTTTTCCGATATACTGACTCCCTCCTCGGCACTATCCTCTTTCGGACTAACAAAAAGAATCAACTTCTGCAGTTCCCTTTCTATTGATGTATTGAGAATACAGCTGTCATAGCAATAATTCAAGGGTTCGGCATTATGGGCGTGCAAGCGAAAACTGTCACATAAGATATTTTTTATTCGTATCTGCTATTGATTAGAATACCTTCCTTTTATGTATGAATCAATAAAAATAATCCAGTTCCGACTTGGTTTGGACTTTCCGAATAAATTTACCAATCACTTTTTTATTTCATAAATGATACGTATACAACAAATTATTGAGCATTAGTAAAACAAAAGATACATTAGTAATACTGTGCTACTTCTAGACTTTACTTTCAAATATTTTACTTTGCATAAACAAAAAGGATATCCTGGGAAAATAAGATATTTTGTTACGTAAGGTGAGTTATTCTTGAGAGATCTTCCTTAATTTGATGTGTGTTGCGTGACACTTGAAACAAGAGATTATTTTTTCTTGGTCATCTAGGATGTTTATTTTATCAATATCACTGTTTATTGATCGAACAATACAGTTCAAAGAGAAAGAAATTACTAAAAACAAGAAAACAAAAAAAGTTCGTTTACAATGAGGAGAGTTTAAATTTAATAATTATACATAATGAGGAAAATTAATGCTTTACAAATTTCAGAATAATGTTTTTGTGTATAGTTGAATTATTTCGGATTTTTATAGAATATGTTGATAGAACCTTTTAAGTAACACAAAATTTACAGTTTTTTTCTTCAAAAGAAAAGGAAAAAAAATTAAAATAAAGACTGGACAATGAATAGTTGCAAAATCTTCAAATTAACTACAACTCTCAAAAATGAAGTATACTTTGAAACACTTTAAAATTCAATCTTTATTTAATCTTTAAAACTATTCTTTTCATTGACGTATTTTTTATCAAATGTTATCGCTCTAAATAACAAAAGCTCTTATGACAAGAAATAAGCTTCAAAAGTTTGAAAAAAAATATCAAAATATTCTTCGGAAGAAAAGCCCATTCGCTGGATTTTCAAAGCATCAAAAACAAAAGATTATTGTTCTCTAAAATACAGCTTCCACTTGATTGAATTAAAAAATATTTGAAATGAAAATTATTTCTAAAACTTCAAAACATCTCTCTTCCAATCAACGAAATTGGCCCAAAATCTCGAGTTTCTTTCACACATTAAAAAAATAGTTGATAGATTACTTTTAATTTAGGTAATAGAGTGGTTTTTTGACGTACTTGCCTTTAAAGAATGAGCTATTTTATCTTCAAAATCAAGCTCGATCGTTACCTGCTCAAAGATTTTCTGAAAGATTATACGCCCCTTTAAAATATTTCTTCGAAGATATTTTGTTTAGTTTTATCAACAAAAATAAAATGCAGTTCTTAAGATAAGGAAAGTTGTAATTGCCAGAAATAGTCAAAAAAGAGAAAAATTAATCTAGTTATAAAAATGCTGGATTTATTGCTTGCTGAATTTCATAATGCAAATTATTTAAAACTGGTGAAAAAAAAATTGTATTCCTAAATCAAGAAATTATTCTTTAAATTCCATGCAGTTACGAATACTAAAATATTTTATGAAATAGGACCTAAAAAAAACTCTTATAATAGTAAAAACGTCATATTTTCTCAAAATATTTAGACCACACTGGTTTACAACAAACATAATATTTCCATATCTGTGAAACTTCCATTTCTATTAAAATAGAATATCTTTCCTTTTGATTTTTAAACATAGAGAAACATTATGCTTAAAATCCGCACCTTTGCCCCAAATACAAAACCATTTTTGTTGGTACGATTTCTTAACATGTTTCTTCTTGTACCGATATGGCCCCCTGGGAACGACCAGATGAAAGACATTCCATACTCTCTATGATTTACTCATCCCATACTCGAACAAAAACAAAAAGAAACAACTAGACCCTTTTTTTTCTTTTGTTTTTTGACGTGTCGGGGTGGTCGGTATTACCGAAGATCCCTATCGATTCTATAAAAGCCTTCGAGACACTTCTACCACCTTCCCTGTTTACGCCTCTCTCTGCTTTTCTTACTGTTTTTAGTTTTCTGCTCGTTCCTGATGTGGATGTTATTGTATTCGTTGTACAAAATGCATAATTGAAATTTAAAAGGATATTTGACAGTTGTGGGATAACTTTTTTAATATATAACTACGATTGAAAATAAAATTTGCCAAGCAAAAATATTGTCACTGTTTAAATTGATGTAAAAGAAAACACAATTTTATATAAATGAAGACCATAGTACAACTAATGTAAGATAAATTAAGATACGCGAAAAACGAATTTTAAACCATTACAAATTTTATTCGGTAAGGAAGGTGGTATTTTTAAATGGGTCGTTAATGGATTAAAAATAAGGATTTTGTTGGATTAATTTTTATGCAGAACGTATTTTACGCATTTCATTGAAAGTTTATGGGAAGTGAAGTTTTAAAATATACATATTTTAAACATTATCTTTATAAAATATGGGAATATGTGGGTTTATTTTTTTAAAAAATTTGTAGATTTTTTTGGTAACGCATAAATCAGTAAATATTTTTAAATTATAATAAATTATATTATTAATTAAAGAAGTTTTAAATAATTCTGCATATTTTTTTATTTTTTTTTACTTATAATCAAACTAATCAGTATAAAAACTTCAATAAAAAAATAGCAACGCTATAGCGTTTTTAACTAAGCAATATTAAAGAAAAACGTAGAATTTTATGAAAGCAATCAGCGCAAAATACCTCCAAACAGCTCAATCGAAACTATAAACAAAACAGCATAAAAGTATATTTATAATTTTGTGAAATGCACACTTTCACCTAACTCAACAATATTTTAACTATATTTAATAAATTTTTATCATTTATACATGTATCGTACGGCATGCCATTTTAATCATCAGAGCGTAAAATATTAAAATTCTGACATTTTTAAAAATAATTTTTTTACACAATACCTTAGAAATTTTTTTAAATAGTTCAAAAATGCTATAAGATTTAACTTTCTGTTTGAAAATTTAAAAAATTCATTATCAAAAATATCTCCACACAAAAAAAAACTTGCTAAGTCATTAGTTTAGATAAAAACTTATTTACAAAAGCACTTTATCAATGATACTTTAACCTCATTGTCTCGCGAAGTTTTCTATTATATTGAACGAAATTTAGAAAAAATTAACTTTCTTTAAATAAAAAAACTGAATTTCTTAAGGTTACAAACTCCATTAACTACATCCTATACAAAGAACACAACCTGTAAGATACTAAAACAGCAGTAACTCTCTAAAACTATATGACCATGGGGAAAAGTAACTTCTCTATAGTAAAGAGGTAGTCATGCGGGGAACATCATTCAATAGTCATTACAATGACCATTAAGTCAAAACAGTAATAGTAATGAACAATCGATAAGTCGTTTCGTTGTGATTTTCGGTCATCTTTTCGTTGTTATCTCTCCCAGAAAGATCAGGAAATATCAGATCAGAAACGAGTATATAATGGCTTCATAAGTCCGATGCTCTTCTCAAATGATTCAATATCAATCTTTGTACTAAGTTTTTTTTTTACTTTTTAAAATGTTTGTGATTATTTTTAAGTTAGGTAAATAATTTTTCAGATGATTAGAAAATTGAATTTTTTTCTATAAATTGAATTATGTGTGTGGTTTAAGATGAATCGGAAATATAAATTAAATATATTTTACTATTCGTTTCAATAACTGCAATTTTAAGTTTTCATATACAAATTCTGACTTCCTTCAAAATCACCCAAAAATGTACCAAAAATGAATCGACAGTTTTAATTTAAAATTTGGAAACGCGATTTGTCAGTTGCATTTTGAAAAAAAAACTTAATTTAACTAATTTATGGTTTCTATAAGTATTTTTATAGTTTGTGAATATACTTGTAGGCAAAACTTGGATTATGAAGTATTCACTAATTATTTTACGAATTTTTGACCATTACACTTTTTGATTGCATGTTTTTACAATAAACAGTTCAAATAAAGACTTATTTAGATACTTGGCATCTGCGATATATACACAAATAATTTTTTGATTTAAGGGGGGATGGGAGAGCTGGAACGGGGGTCTCCAAAGCAAAGTGCCTCAGTGTTAATCCAATGGCGAAAAAAATATTTTCTCTGCCACATTTCTCCGGCTGTATTAAATATTTTTACAAGCGGATTTTTTTATGTGACAAATGTAGCTGACTTACAGGTCCCGACCTTCCCACTTTTTGAAATTGGTTCGAATATTTTTTTTTAATTTTCAATAGATAATTTTACACAAAATATTCGAAGCAATTTCAAAAAGTGGGAAGATACCTGTATGTTATCTACATTTATTATTTAAAAAAAACTTTGTAAAAATATTCAATACAGCCGGAGAAATGTGGCTGAGAAAATAGTTTTTTCGCCATTGAATTAACACTGAGGCTCTAGAGTTTGGAGACCCGCCGTCCAGCACTTCCATTCCTCCTTAATACTTTTAAAACAATCTAAATTTATTTTGATCAGAAGAAAAAATTTTAGTATAATTATAATAAACATGAAATGCACTAGAATATGTGGTGTTGTTTATACACCAAACCACATAAGGGTGTTTAAATAAAAAATCTACCTCTGACTCCCCCCCCCCCCCCCCGAAAAAAAACAATTTAAATGCTTTTATATTTTTTTTAAGTTTAAATTTTTTAAACAGTACAACACTAATTTTTAACAATATATTGGTAGAGATTTACCTTTTGACAATAACCAGAAAACATGTAAATAATACCCATAGAAATGGTTACCACAATACTATAGCTACAAAAGATTTTAATACACAAATATATAAAAATGCTTCAGAACAGTAATTTATTTTAAAGTATTTACAAATAAAGGGCACAGACAGAAAAAACTGAATTATCAATGTTAGAACTATTATATTATGTATTTAAATATACTGGAAGGTACGGTTGGTGGTTTTTGGCACTGGTATGTTTTGCTATCAAAACCTGCAATTTAGGATATTGAATGAAATAATGCAGTACCAAACTGAGTATTTTGGTAACTAGGGCATCGGTTATTTCATCTCCAATTCAAACAAAATTCCAGATGCACAAGATAGTGTTACTAGGAGTTATGGATGCAATTTAACTATCTGCAGTGCATATTTTTCGTTGTTATTTACATGCATAATCGAGATGTCAAACAACGATGTGCTGAAATATTACTCGCAGATTTAATTAGCAAAAATAGTAATTGTAATATATGTGTTATACCAACAATCAGTAATAAGCACTCTCGCCCATATAATTATTAACAATTACTTGCTTTCACTAAATTATCAAGATGACAACTGGAAATAATAATTGTAATCCGCTTGATAAAATATATAATTTTGCTTAATAAATGGCTCCATTATTTATATTTTTTATGTTTTATATGTCATTTCGTATTTTGCGGCACTTAAGTTTATATGTTTTTTTAATTAGTTATGTATCTAAAAACAAATATATGATTTAACTTATTTATCAAGACAAATTCGTTTTTTAATAGTTTTATCTTAAAAATAATTGAAAAGTTATTTAATAATTTGATTTATTATTTATCTTAAAACTAGTTATAAGTTATTTAATAATTTGATTTATTATTAACTTAAAACTAGTTATAAGTTATTTAATAATTGGATTTAAACTTAAAACTTTCTTAGTAGTTTAAATTGTTGTACCAAAATTCCTTCCAGTTCAATTCGAACATTACAGATAAAACTATTTTACACTTTATCTTTATTTTCTATTATTAAAGTATACTATCTATTTAATTCAATTTTTCTTTCTTCAAAATATCAGAAAATATTTATATATCTAAAACCTATAACATTCTTGTTGGATTTTGTTTCAATACATTTTAAATGAATCACAAATTTAAATATTTTTAACCTATGCACTGGTATTTTGAACGATGATGATCAAACATTTATAATTAGAAATACTGATATTACTGTACAAATCATTGAATGGATTCAAAATAACCTATCCCATTTCCATGTGACATAATAATAATAATGATGATTAATACTATACTCGCGCGTATTAATACATCTCCATTACAGACACAACCATATTACTTTACACAATAAGTCATGAGTAGATGAAAGAGACTCAACCTAGTTTATGTATCTATTGATTAACTAGAATATTACCCTAGAGCAATATACTTTATTAAATATAACTGTGTCCCTATAGTGGTAAGATATATATTTTAAATTTATATTTTATGCAGTGAAATGAAATCCACTAAAAATAATTACTTGTTTCATTAAACAGAAAAAAATTAGAAATTATTTTATTAAAAACTATTTTTCAAGTGCAAATTAAGTATGATTATAGTTTGTTAATTGACTTCAGTACACAATTATTAATTTCAAATCTAATACTTTTGCAGTTACCTAAATATTAAGAAAATGTTAAGAAAAGCTTTAGCGCACCTATTCATTAATTGAGGAATTCTAAATGTAATAGTTTTATGTAACGAAAAACCCTAAATGTTGTTTCGTAAAAGGTTACAACATATTAACCTTAAAAGAAAAGATATTTACCTTTGCATGCCCGCTATAAAATATTCTATCTATACTTAAAACAACCTCAATGTTTACTAAAGTAATAGACAACGTGAACCAATTTATTACCATTATCAAACCCTTCTTCATATATTCGTCGACACTAAACTCTATATGAGGCATAAACGTCACTAACTCCACTACATTTTGGCTCCACTACACTGTAAATTGATATCACTACTTTTCGGTGAAGTTAGTAGTCTCGTAAAACAAGCTATAAAGGCAACGAAACTATTTCTTTAGATCAGTAAACGAGCAGTAAGGAAGGTGGAAGAAACTCATCTCCTAGTACTGTACTCTAGTTCGATTAGTACTCGTTTAGCTTAAGATATACATTTTTAGATTGTATTTATTCCAAATATATGTAAGCGTGGGACATCAAAAAAAAAGTTTTGCATTTCCTTGAGGGACGCATGAGTTAGATTATATATTTCGTGTTTAAGTGAATATCCAGAAATTGCAGGCTGAATAAATAATAAAATTATGATGTTCCCATTCATATTTTATTCTAAGTCGCATAAGTTCGATTTAGAACACGGATGTAATCTTCGTAACAGCAGTGTGCTTTTTTCCGAGTCTTTCCGGCGCTCGGGGAAATGCATATCTAAGATACGAAAGTCCCCTGTAATGAAGGTTAATGCCTTAAGTTCTCCGATATTTTCCTGAGTACATAGAAGGTTATATTCTTTCCTCATCTAAGAAAAATCTATAGACATACAGAAAGAGTGCACTTTTGAAACGTTTTCTGCAAAATAGTTTGCTAGTATGACTATATCATACTCGGAGAGGTTCATACATTAAAGAAAATTATTTTGCTTTTTTTAGTTTATATCTTAATAAAATGTCAAGCACTGTATAGCATTTTTAGAAAGTCAAAAACCTTCTTCCAATATTTTAATATGTAACTACAAAATACTTTCATTCTAAAACAATGCTCCCGTAAAAAACAATTAAATTCGATTTGGGGTTTTCCCTCGAAACAGAAAAGTATGTTTATAAAATGGGTATTAATTTTTGCGGTTTTTTTAATGATTGAAATATTTCGACTAGAACATTTTTCTGAGATATTCAATGACTTTTAGTTTCAATGCGCTTAATTGTTTGACGTATCACACTTCTCTGTAGTATTTGTAGTTTGGATAATGAAAGTGGGTGACGTACAAACGAATGCGCATAGCCTGTTTAGTTTTTTCCACTTTTTACGTTTTAAGAGTAATGCGGAAGCTAAAAAGAAAAGAAATTATCATCGTTTAAGGCATTTGACAAAACTTCCATAGATAAATGCTTTGAAATCACGTAAAAGTTATCTTGAAAACGTGTTTATGCTTTTCCACTGCCGAATAGTCTATACTCATATTCCTTCTATATGCGCATACCCGGCTCAAACCCGATTGGGATGATCCTTAAAATGGTTAAAGGACGTATATTAAAAAAATAAGGTCAACTATCTATAAATTGCTGAGTTTTGTTTTAATTATACATATCATCTATTATACAGGAAATTACAAAATATCAAGAAAAGCCTACTTTCTTGGACTTTTACTATCTATTTTCCAGTTCAGCCGTGCTGTTGCAATTGAACGGCCCATCATTCCCCATAAATCCCCATATCCAGGACAACGACTCTAATAACATCCTTTTCCGGACACTTTTATCAAGCCGAAGCCCCTCAAGGAACTAAAAGAATCCATCAAAAAGAGCACAGTAAACAGTCGGAATGTGTGAAAATGAAATTGAACTGGAGGAACCGCCACACTCCCCTGATTACTTCAGAGAACTTGGTGGGATTTTACGACGCCTCAGAGATCGCTCCGGGGCTGTTAGTTTAAAAAAAATATAAAAACACAGTAGTAACACTTTCCATTCGCTGCTGAGGAGTCAGAAAGCTAGACTGGGAATGGCTTGGGGCATTCGAGACCATGGTCATTCTGGTAATGTGGGATCTTTACAGAATGGGCGATGTCACGCTTTCGCTTTAAAATCCCATTTTATGGCGGACATTTTGTAATCAAAAATACGCTCTTTGATCACCTCGGTTGGGATCGATTTGGAATTAAAATTCTTCAAAGTCGTTGAGGTCGAAGCTAAAAGTAGTTTGGTGGAACACGTGTTAACGATGCTAACTGTCGTTGACCTGTTAAAAGAATGTATAAAGTATTTTAGGATGTATCTTAAAGATTTGAAACTTGTTTAAAATTTGTCCACGTGTGCATGTGATGAGTTTTCCTAACAATAAATTCTTTTTTATTATTACTTCCGGAAAAACTTGATTCATTGTTTATCTAAAGTGACATAAATTGTCCATGTAGATTTTTCACAGCATAAATTTATGCTGAAACATTCATAATTTTCAAATTATTATTGTAACATGGTAATATGTATATTAAAATCAAACAAAAAAACACTTCAATTGTCTTAAGAGCCGTTAAATTAAAGCAACCAATAAAAATCGATTAATTCTAAATAATAAGTCATTGTGTTTTGAAACAGTCTTGTTCATGGTTATCTTAGTATTGAAGTAATTCGATCACTGCTATGAAAACAAGAAGTTCATAAAGAACTAAAATAGCCTACTTTCCTGTTACTTAAATACTTACTGAAGTTTTAATCGGGAAAAAAACTGGGTTTCTAAAGTAAATATCATCAACAGCCGTTTCTACACTAGATTTATACACATTAGAAAAAAAAATCGAAACACAGCACCCAGCTATAATTTAAACTTCTAAAAGCCAAAATCAACTATTTTCCTTAATATTCTTTCGCAAATTAATTCAATATTATTTATCATCTGCTCGTGATTTATTTGTAGTTCGAAGAATAATTAAATATTTATTAATAACAAAAGTAATGAAACTACTCCGAACTGCATTAAAAAATAAGAAATGTAAATTAAAACTAAGCATAATTGCATGCAAAAGTGTGCCTTGCCGCTTTCTTGGTAGATAATTAATGAATAATCAAAGAATCAAATTGTGCTACATTTTATGACGTCATTCCAAACTGATTCATGAAAATATTATTTTGCTTCAAATATGTTTAAATAAATAAAGTTTCTCATGCCATTGTTGATTTGGCAACAGTGATTTAAATGACTCAAAATTGAATTTCAATGCTAATTCAATGGGAAATTGGCCGACCGATAGTAGATTTATGTCCGTCCGGACGTACAGATAGACGGACAAAAAGTATGAAAGTTGGGTATCTGAGGTCATAGCTTTCTAACAAAAAAAGAATTTTTAAGATCCGGTGGATAGAACCGATTTTGGACGGGGGGTACGGACAGACAGACGGACATCGACCGCATGTCAATACCTACTTTTTCATTTTTTTAGCCTACTTTTCTTTTTTTAATTCGAAAGAATTAAAAAAAGAAAAGTAGGCTAAAAAGCTATTTTTAAATGGTGGTTAAAATGTCAAAACAAATCAAAGATTCACAAAAAATCTAACGGTTATTACTTTTTACCCAAACGTCAAAATACAATTCAAAATTTGATAATGATACTCAATGAACTAGCTTCCTATTTATTATTCAAATCACCCAGAGACTTTTTAAACATATGAACATCAAAAAATATCTCTAAAACACAAACTAAAAGCTCATCCCAGGTGACAACTTAGTCTAAGAAAAAAACTGAACAAGAAAAAAATATCAAAGTAAACAACCAAAATCGAAAGGTAAAAAAACCAAAAGAGAAAGCTTCAATTATTTACCGCCCGCGTGGTTCAAATTACTTCGCGAAACGCATGGGACCATCCATTATGAACGATACGGTATAAGGTAGAAAGCGGGGGTGATAGGCATGAAATGACAATCTGCCTTTTTTTTATTTTAATCTTTTTCCCCAAAGGTTCCACTACCCTGTTATTATACCCGGTAATATGTAGATGCAGGAAAAAGGGGACTTCAAAGAGGATTAGTATTCTCCTGGTAGAAAGGTACGCTCGACAAAGGTTTGAGGAGTCCAGGAAATTGATTTTTAAAAAGTTTCTGTTTTGTGCTGTTAAGGGGGGGTTTTTTAGTGGATAATTTTTTGGATTAAAATATGGAAATAACTTTCGCGTCAATTTTTCTTTTCGTTTGTTTTGGATTCAAGAAAGGAATTTCAGGAATAAATTGAAAGTAAGAAAACGATTAACATTTAAATACTGCATAAGTATGGATCGTTTTCAGGTAATTAATAAGCAAAGTGTTAAACTAGTATAAATTTGTTTAGATTGTCAATTATTATTCAATTAATATCCATTTTCTTTCTAGTGAACACATCATTAAAATTAATAAATAAAAAAATTAAAAAAGAGTTATGCAAGGAGTTACTAGACATTTAGAAGAATAGCTTTAATTTTGAACAACTGAAATCGAGTACCATGATTAGGCGCACAAAGTTAACGAAAAAAACTTAGACTACCACTAAAATTCTGGAAATTGACTTTTTAAACAGTTTAAACTCGATTTAAAACTTGTTGGCATTGCAAATTAAAAGTCTACAAATCTATAAAAAGTCTTGAGATAAACTATGCAAATCTGATAACAGCTAGTGCATGTTTATTTCAATAATCTTGAAGTTGTAGCATAAAGAGAAGCAAAACTTGAAAATGACTTCACTTGTATCATGATATGCAATTTTTTATAGTTACTTCAATTTGCGATTATCAAGTACTAGCTTTATAAACCCGGCGTTGCACGGGTGTACCCTTAAAAACTGTGATTGTTTCTTTTTATGTAAACATTTATTTCATACCAATTGATCCCTTCTCCACTGGTCAGCACTCCATCGGTATATTATAATTTCCTTCCATTCTAATATCAGCATTAGGTTTAAAAAAAGAAATCCGATTGTATCCAGGCCCTTCTAGAAGTTAGAGGGCTTTCCCATAAGCCATGTTTAAATTGCCGGAAGAGCTGTGATATAATGGCCAGTTTCAATTTGCCCTTATACACCCGAAAATGCCCAAAATGTGGTAAACATTCCACTCCATATTCGACCACTCGACAGTTCTGGGGAGCCCAGTCGGTAAAAGCCTTCGCCTCGTATGCGATAGGTCCCGGATTCGGGTCCGGGCATCGTCAAAATAACTGCCGACCTATAAAAGGCAAATTCAGCCAAAAATGTCCGACGAATAATACCCCATGTGGTGGGAGTGCACGTTAAATAATTTTCAAAAGTCCCAACGATGCTTACGAAGTTGCCTTAAAAGCTGCATTGGGTGCCTACTCAGATATCGACTCATCACTTGACTGTGGTTCTAAATTAAGACGCCCGTGGCCGTCACTTGACTGTGGTTCTAAATTAAGACGCCCGTGGCCAATAGCCTTCGTGTATAGCTCTAGTACGACGATAATTCAAACTTACCCTAACCCATACAACTGGACGGGAAAAGCTATCCTACGTTAAATTTTTTACTTCGCCAAAAGCCGCCAATGCCAAAAAATGCAATCATAACTGTACCAAATTGACATTTTCATAAACATAAAGTTTGTACGCTATACTATACGTACAGGAAATTAACATTTCTTTGAAGTTTTCATCAGATCTAGAATATTTAACGCCTTTAAAGTCGTGAGACATTGTAGGAATATCTTCACTTCTTACCATTTGTAAACATCAATTAAATTAAATTCGTAAACCAAAAAAATCAAAAGATTTAAATTCTATAAATAAAATAAAATAATGATATTCAAATAACAATCCTACAAATTAAACTCGTGTGATCTGACGTGATTATACTTAATTTTCGCTCACGCTGAACGCGCTGAAATTTTTTTCAAATTTAAAAAAAAAATTATAAATTAGAAGTTCATAACAATGCTATTCCTATGGAGAAATCGGCTCATGTTTTGCCTTCCTACACCCGTCCGGGTACGAATTTCGAAAAATCGCTTCTTAAATGACGCCTACGATATAAAAAGAATATTTTCTTAAATTTGGTAGCTCTACCTCCAGTAGTTTGAGCTGGGCGTTGATACTTGAATAGATCAGTGAGTCAGTCAGACAGGACTTTGCCTTTTATATATATAGATATTTTCCTAAAATTTGGTAGCTCTACCTCCAGTAGTTTGAGCTAGGCGTTGATACGTGAATAGATCAGTGAGTGAATCAGTCAGGACTTTGCCTTTTATATATATAGATTAGTGAGAATTTGTCAAAACGTAATATACAAATTTGATTATCCCAACTTAAAATCTATAATTTATGTATTAAACGTACATTTTAATTACATTTCCCGCAAAACAACACACATGGCCTAACTATGGTGGTATATACACTTAAAACGCTTTATTTTTTTATTTACAGAAACAAAACAATGTTAGAATTTAAACATTATTTTGACTTTCAATTGGGATGTCTAAAGCCGCTGTGGCTTTTCTAATTTTCTCAGTCAACATACCAAAATATTAATTACCTTCGAGCCCTCTCAATCTGACTATAAGTTACCCACTGCTCGCCACGCATATTGAAACCACACTGCTTAAGCATTAGCTACACATATTCTAATACAATATATTAATTAGGCTCTCCTTCTACCCAAAATTCCATTAAACCCTGAATCCCGAATTAAATTCGCCCAACCCCATTCAACTCCAAAACAAAACTAAAAAAACTACCTGGGAAAACTGCGACCATCGAAGTGTAAATGAGCAAGATAGATTGAGGCAGTTTGTCGCGTAATAGGTGAATTGGTCAGCACTGTGATGACCACATTTTGGATCCATGCCCAACGCACCCCTCGTCTGAATTCTGAAACCAGGGCTACAGATTGGGTTTCTTGGTTCGGGTTATGCTTAGTTACCCTCATTATGAAACAGCAGGCCGTGTATGAGATGCTTTTGGACCGTGAAGAAGTTATTATGTGTGGTAAGGGAATGCGTGGTCGGGTATATGCTGTATTAGGCGAAACTAAGGGCTAACAGTATATTACAGACTTATGCAGAAGGATACAAAACTATTTTAAGGTTAACAAACTAAAACTATTCTGTAATTAGGAAAAAAATGTTTATATTATCAATGGAATGCTATCTCGCTTTTTTTATTAAAGCTCTTTGTTGTTTTTAAAAAAAGGTGCATCCCAAACTGTATGCCATGAACATTCAGGCAAAACCTCATTTTTCATTTATTAAATAAAAACCATTCTTCGTTGTCATTTTATCATTTAAAATATAGTTTTTTCTATACGCAATCATAATGTAAATCCTTAAATGGCAATATTTAAAATATGACTACTAAACTAACTACTTTTTTTTAAGATGTCTTAATTATTTATTCCTCAGGTGTTTAATATTTATTAGTTATAAGCATAAAACAATAATGCAATAAATAAAATTACTACACAAAAAACTTCAACACATAAAAATCAACTAGTATATTATATCAAGCGCAAAAACTATAAAGCATAACTCTCGCTACAACGGAAAAAAATGGATAGGTCAAAACGTGCCTGCATAACAATTACTAGATGGATAGAACTTGTCAGTATAGGGACGGGAACTCACATGAATTCTTTCCTAATGGAGGAACGAACCACCAACGATGAATATCACGATGTGTGACTGGATGGGGTATCACGTGACTAGTGGCAGAGTCCATTACTCGCATTCCCTCACGTACCGGGAATTGGCATTTTATTCACACATCAGACTATATTAAAGGGTTTGCTTGTAAGGTATGGTACGGGAATTGTTTATGAAGCAGGAAATAGTTTTGGTATTTGGTTTAACCAGAGGTTTAAAAGTTTTTGTATAAAAATGATGGTATGTTTGGATTATCTTTAAAGGATAAAACTATTTTTGTGGTTAGTGTTAACAGAGACATTAGACGGACAATTGTAGGGAGAGTAGGAAGAGAGATTATGTGGAGCAGGAAATAGTTTCAGTATTTATCTATTTATCAAACCAGAGGTTTAACAGTGTTTTGTGCAATATAGATAGAATTTATTTTTTAGTAATGTCTTTAAATCATCAATTAATTTTTGGAGTTAGTCATTGAACGGACTAGTTTATGTACCAAATGAGTATAGCGCTAATTCAAAGCATTCAAAGTGCTTTACATAAAATCTACAAATAATTTCTTTAAACACATATCCAAAACGACTTTTTAATTCCCTTTAAAAATATTAAAACTACAAACTTGTTTCTAGTCATGAATAAAAAAAATATTATCTTCAAATATTGTTTATTATAATTTTAAACATGTTCATAATAAGCATTAAATGCAATTTATATGGTTTACATGTATAAAATATGAAACACAGCTTTAAACTAGAAACATTGAAAAAAACTTAAAAATTTTCTTTTCTCTTCTTACCAATATTAACCTTTTTTTTTACCCTTTAAGTTCTTATGTTATTCAAATAAAAGCTTCACGTTGAATGGCAAAATTATTTGTCTACAATATTCTTTTATAAAAAAAACTCAATTCAAATATTTAAGAATAAAAAAATCTGCTTCCTTCTAAACAACTTCGTCTCAACACGCATATGTCTAAAAATGCGCAGACAGCTTGGGCGAACCACAAAAAAAACCCAGACAAAAAATTTAATAAAATTTGCAAAAACATGCACAACTATTATAACATAAAAATAAAGTATTTTACATTTTTATTATTTTTTTGTCATCACCATCCCTTCGTTGCACCATGTTTTTGCATAAATTCAAAAAATTTGCGGAATGTGCCAAAGAAATTATTTTGCGAGCAAAATCTTTATTCTACAATTCAGGTCAGGACGAGGAGTAAAAAGTTCTCCGTAAAAAAGAAATTCCAGGCTCTTTGCCAACCTCGGTTGCCGAGAGTGATGAAAAAAGTGAATAAAAAATATGAGTAAATAAAAAAATCATAGGAAGAGGAATTAAAACGTGTGAGTGAAATTTTAAATTCTGTTTAAGAAACCATACGTAGATCGTTAAAATCTTTTTGGGCAGAGAAAAACCTGTTGGTGTTGTGTTACAGGGGAGAGTTAGGAAATTGAATTTTTATGCTTGTAGCTGTGAGCTTAAGTTGAGGGTTAGGGATGCTTTTGTTTGAGGATGACAGTTAAATGCCCTCCCCATATTAAAAGAATATTTTACTTATTCAAAATATATATTCACAGAAATTTTTATTTCTTTTTAAGTAAATATAATGACAATAAATTATTCAATATTCATGTAAATAGCATTTGTATATCCGAGGTTCCGAGTAAGAAAATTACGTGAAGAACACAAAGTTAATTCTAGATGCAAATTGTTTTATTGTGTTTATTGTAAAAAAATTGGCATGTATCGCAGGGCGGAGAATCTGTTTCGTCAGAATAATGCACAAATTTGAAAGAAAACAAAAACAGTCGAGAGACGGCAAAATATAATATCCGGAAAGAGTAGGCTAAGTTGGAGGAGAAGAATATGTGGGTGGGATTAGGGGTGAATAGAAAGAAATGTTTCTGTTGATAAGATTCTATTCTTATTCTATCTCCGCCCCCTCCTTTTCCCACCCACGCAATGGCAAAAAGGATTGAACTTCCTAAATTGGAAATTTCCTGAATGCAGAAAAGGGGCTAGGGAGCCTAGTCGGTAAGGTGCTTGCCTTGAATGCGAAACGTTCCAGATTCGACCCCAGAATTGCCAAGATAACTACCAAAAGTAAACGGCTTGTGCAGCTAAAAAGTCCTACGAATAATACCCAGCGTAAAAGGAGTGCATATTTAATATGCTCCAAAGTCCCGAAGCTGCGTAAGATTTCGCTCCTAAACGTTGCATTGGGTGCCTATTAAGGTGTTGGCTCGTCACTTGACTGTGGTTCCAAATAATGACGCCCGTCACCAATAACCCTCATGTTGCTCTAGTGTGAGGTTAATTCAACCTACCTTAAATACAGAAAATATTGGACGTGTCCAAAATTATAAAGTAATAGCTTTGTCACCTTCCGTATCCCTCAACAACTGCTGGGTCATTCTCCGTGGCATGACTAAATTTTGGCATTTTGAACTTGAAATACGTTTTTGTACATTTGAATACAGATTTGTTCATACATTCTTCATCCTTCGTTTTTAAAAAAGATAATTTAAGTTTTAAACAAGCAATTTGGCGTACAAAAATAACATATCATTAGATTTTTTACATTAGAATAAACTATCTGGCTAATTGAAATTGCATGATATTCATAAAAATATTTATCAAGGTAAACACATGATGAGGAAAAGTAACAAAAAAAGTGTTTTACCGAGTTGAAAACTGGCAATTGGCAGAATATCGGTGACGTCCGAAATCGAAAAATTAATAGCCCCCCCCCCCCCCCTCCCCCTGAAGCCCCGTCACCTGGTCGTGTCGCGAAACAATTGCTGGGTCAATTCTCTGTGGCATGACTACAAACTTGGCATTTTGAAGTTGAAATATTGTTTGTGATGGAAGGCGATATAGCTCAAACTCTCAAGGGCTGAATTTTTCTTAACGATACATTATATATCGCTAATTTTTTCTTCATTTGAAAATAATTTAAGTTAAAAAACACTCTTGCCTTCAAAATTGGCAATTCAGTAGATTTTTTTTATTAGAAAATATACATAAATATACAGGCTCATTGAAAATACATGATAGTAAAAAATATATTTAACAATTCAAACATATATGATACAAGTAAAAGCAATGGAAAAAGTGATTGGCCCAGTAGACAACCTCGTGCCCCTTAGAAGAAAACTGCAAATTGGCTGAAATTCACAAAATATCGGTGATGTCCGAAATTGAAAGTGATAGCACCCCCTCAAGCCCCGTCACCTAGTCGGGTCGCGCCTGGGTCATTCTCGGTGGCATGACTAAAATTTGGTATTTTGAAGTTGAAATAATTTTTTTTGTTGGGAAGTGCTGTTTTGTTTTTAATGATACATTTTACATTGTTGTTTTGCTTCAATTTAAGAGGAAATAATTTAACTTACAAAAACCACCCTCGTTCTCAAAAATGACAATTCAGTAGATTTTTAACAATAGTCAGATAAACATTTAACATTCAAACATATATGACGCAAGCAAAAAGTTATTATCCTCATGGAAAACTGGCAATTAGCTGAAATTCAGGTCTGGATAAAAATTATCGGTAATGTCCGAAATTAAAAAAAAAAAGTGGTAGCACAAGCCCCGTCACCTCTTCGTGTCGGGCAACAACTTCTGGTTCATTCTCAGTGGCATGACTAAAATTTGGCATTTTGAAGTTTAAATACTTCTTTGTGGTGGTAAATGATGCGATGTAGCTCAAACACGCAACGCTGTGGTTTTTTGAATGATACATTCTACATCGCTATTATTTTTTGTCTTCTTTTTCAAAGGAAACCATTTAAGTTCTTGCAGGCAAGTTGAAACTACATGATAGTCAGAAAAATATTTAACGTTCAAACATATGACATTAGCAAAAAAGCAACGGGAAAAGTTATTGACCAAGTGGAAAACTGGCAATTGGCTGAAACACACAGAATATCGGTGATGTCCGAAATTGAAAAAGTGATAGCACCCCCCCCCCCCCCCCGATCCCCATCACCTGGTTATGTCACGCAACAACTGCTAGGTCATTCTCGGTGGCATGATTAAATTTTGGCATTCTGAAGTTGAAATTCTTTTTTTTTTTCGTGGTGGGAAGGAAGGCGATGTAGTTAAAACTATCAAAGGCTGGGCTTTTCCTAACGATTTCTTATATATCACTAGTTTTTCTTCATTTAAAAATAATAAGTTAAAAATAAACAACACTCTGGCCTTCAGAAATAATAATTCAGTAGATATTTTACATACGACTAAACTTACTGGCTAATTGAAAAGACATGATACCCAGAAAAATATTTAACAAAGCAAATCTATGACACAAGTACAAGCAACGGAAAAAGTGATTGGCCCAGTAGAAAACTGCCAATAGGCTGAAATTCACAGAATATCGGTGATGTCCGAAATTGAAAAAGTGATAGCACCCCCCTCAAGCCCCGTCACCTGGTTATGTCGCGCAACAACTGCTAGGTCATTCTCGGTGGCTCGGGGCCAAATAAGGGGCCGCTCTTACAGCGATCGAAGCGCACATTTCTCATAAGTAAGGTCCATCCATCATAAGGGGGGTCCTAGTCCTTCAGAATAAAAAAGGGACAAGTCCAGGGTTCGGTGAATACGTATAGGATCCTTATTTAGATGTGTGGTTTTATTTTTCGAGTGAATAAAAAATTTGTTTTTATAGTTTACGGGGCGATTTATCAGGATGGTTTTGATGTATCGATGCTCATTAATCTTGTTTAAGGATGAATTATTTTGTGTAGTGAAATTAATTTTGAGGAAAATTTTGGTTAAAGGTAGTTTTAGGGATATGTTTTAATTTATATATTATGTTATTGGGAGATTTAAATTTTTTAGATTGTGATATATTGCAAAATAAGTACTTTTCATTACTTAAAGGATAACTAAATCAATTATTTAAGGATTAATTTTAATAAATTATCAATTATTTAAGGATTTTTTAATATCTTAAAGGATAACTAAATCAATCCACTGTGCCATTGATCTAGTGCTACCATTGTTTATGATCATAAATAATAGAGCTCCAAATAATATTGTTTTTAAAATTTAAAAACACCATAAATTTATTCTCTTGTTTTACTACAGTTAAAACTGTTAGAATAATTTAATTCTTAATTTTTCTTATTTACTCAATCTACAAATGGGAGCCTTATTCATATACCACAGGATACAAGTTTTACTCCTCGTTGACGTCCCTGAAAACCGTTTCCTCAAGGAACCGGCTAACACCTATCACAAGGTAACATTGGGATTTTGTAAATAGGTTTTCCAATACAAAAATGTCGCCAAGACAGAATACTTATCAATACACACAAAATGCATACATTCATAAGAATCTTGTATAAATATCAACAAAAATAGGAAACATAATAAACTGATGGGGGGGATCTTATTTTTTGAAAAATAGCCTAATATAAATCCTGAAAATGAACTGGAAAAAAGAACTAAAAAAATTCTATAAATATTTTAACAACTTTTGAGCCCATTTAAATGATCTTTGGTATTAATATAGAGCATTATATATCCAACTTTTTTTTTATCTTAATGAGTAAATTATGCAGCAATTTCATATAACCAAAAGTTCTCTTGGAAATTGAAAATTCACAAATTAACATCATTATTAATTAGCATGATTGTTATTTAATTATAAAATAAGTTATTAGTTTGTCTGCAAATCAGTCACCATCCGCGATTTGCATAAGTTTCTTTGCTTTGGGTCTTTTTTTATTTTTTTTATTGGAACTGAAAAAACAAATTACGGAATGAGTATCTAAATAAAGGTTCCTAAACTAATTTTAAACGTCGTGAGAATAAACCTTGTTTTTTAGATCATGAAATTAATTTTAAAAGCCTTCATAATGGCAACCACAGTTTGACAACTGCTTGCAACCCACTGTTTGACAGTTGTTGAATAAAAATGACCCGATATATTTTTTGTAACATTACTGAACTCCAAAATGAAGATGCAATGTCATAGCCACAAACCAAACACCTACTTAGTACATCATTAACCAAGTACCAACTCGACTGAAAGCTGAAATATAGGAGAATTGCAGTTCATTATTTCAGAATTTTTAGGCCATTTACTTTGCAGATTTTGTAAAAAGAATTTGTATCATTCTACAATATTTTAGAGGCCTTTAAATGTATGACTTATGGATATTTTTTTTTTCATTTCAAGATCTTGTCATTCTATAAACGGATCAAGTAGTAGACAACATAAGAAAATAAATGTAAATGCTTTGGAATAAAACCCCAGTTGACACTTATAGTCGATATAAGCTGTAATTAGTTAACTAAATAAAAATAAAAAGTTATTGGTTTTGGTTGGATTGACGACAAGCCAGAGCTCCACATTGGCTATTGGAGAAAATCTTATTTTGAGCTGTGGTCTAATTTATTTTTTTGGAGATAACAACCCTTTGAAGGATGAGAAAATTATCTGAAATGTAAACTTGTTTTTGTTGAAGGAAAATAAAATTTTAGTTTTTAATTGTAAATTTAATTTCGTTTTAAGTATATTTGCATAGCAGATGATTATAAACGATTACTCTATACTTCAGATTTCAAAATTTAGTAAAACTATAACTTTTTTTAATATGCTTGTTGTATGAAAACCTGACTCTCAGGGGACTGGTTTATACGTATGTCTCTCTCAGAGAGCAAACTACCTAATCATATCTTTACTACTGCTTATAGCTATGATATACAATTATAACTTATCTTCCATTGGAGACGGACTATGCCTTATCCCACCAAAAGAGCCCAGTCAGAAACGCGCTTGTATTTGCATATCAAGGGTCTCAGGTTCGGGTCCGGGCCAAAATAAACGCCGACCTATAAACAGTCTTTGCAGCAAAAAAAATCTTAAAAAAATACCCCGTGTAGAGAGAATGCGCGTTAAGTATGCCTCGAAGTCACAACTCCTACACACAATGTTGCCCTTAAAAGTTGCGCTGGGTGCCTACTTAGGTATCGGCTCGTCCCTTGACTGTGGTTTTAAATCACCTCACCTGTCACCGCCTCGTGCAGGGCTAGTGCGGCTATAATTCAACCTTACCTAACCCACCAAAAGACTTATTTTGACTTAGCCCTCCTTTTCGCAAATTTTTCACCCATCACAGTCAATTCAGTATTTCTCATAGGGGCTGTCTCTGCTAAAAGAGAAAGATGCCCAAAGCTTAAAAAGGAATCTTTTTCCCTCCAATTTCGCTTGTGCGGGAGATTTTCGGCTATTTTTCTTACTCCCAGCCCCCTTAACCCATGTTATCAATGCGCATGTTTGGTTGGGGGCGGATATATCTATTTTTGAAAGAGATTTGGACAGTGGAGGAAGGAGATATATTTATTTTTATTAGAAAACTTTGGGGTATTTTGATGGTCTGCGTGGGGGAGAAGGCTGGGAGTGGTTGAAACCGAATTTAAAGTAAGCTGCTAGGGGAAGACGGATGCCGTATTTCATTGTTTTCCATCATTGGGGAGTTGTTTTTAAATCAGATATATTCCCTTGGTAAGGGTTTATTTTTTTAAAAATAGGGAATAAAATATGGGGACGTTGTGGCCAGATTTGGTTTTATTAATACGTTGTCAGATTTCTTGACTTTTCAATATGGCTCCCAAAGCGAATACAGATTTTATTTTCCTTTTTTGAATTGGGTTATTTTGAACTTGACTTTATTAGGGAGTAACTTTGTTTTAGAAACACATAAAGTTCTTATAAGTAATAAAAAAAAATTACTGTTTAAAATATTTTTATAGATAAGTCAAAACTATTTTATTGTTTTAATTAAAAAATAAACAAATATAAACAATTTCTATACATTTTTATCATGGAACTTAAAAGTAATCATTCATTTTGAAAAATGAATAATTAAATTGCAATATCAGGATAATAAACAAGCCAAATAAGGCTATAATGTATTTCTTAAATATTTCAACCAAAAAATAAAAGCTCTTTTAAAACTATTCCCTATTGTAATTTTTGAACATTAATTGCATTATTTTAAGCTACAAGTTATGTAAAATGGGTATTTTTTCAATTAATTTAAATTTTGTACTAAAACGAATACAAAACATTATCTTGATTAAAAATACGCTTGACAGAACAAAACATTTATAACGAAACTTGAAAATGAAAATATCTGTTAAGAAAGAAAACTTATATAAAACACTTTTTAAAAACGTAGTTGAAGGTCTTTAAAAACAACCAAATGAAAATTTAACAAAATAAGCTATCAAAAATCTTTATTAAATATTTCTACTCCTAAAGAGAGATAAAAAAAAATTAGAATCTCATAAATTGCACAAATTGGATACCTTTAAAAATAATTGGACATTTCTTTTTCGTTCAAATCATTGATCGGGAAAGTAAAAAGCAAGAAAAAAATAAAATTTAGCCATCAAGAAAAATATATCCCTAAAGTACTCCAAAGCAATTTCCAAAGAACATATTCCGAACACACTCAAGATATGATAAAAAGCGGAGCGCGATTTGGACTGAATCTCCAATCCTTACAAATCGACACCACACAAAATAAGAATCCCGACGAAAAGGTTTCCTTCTTTTTATTAAAAATCCTTCATCTCGAATTTCGAAAAACCTACGCAGCTTCAATTCAGATAAGTGGAATAAAGAAAAATCCACTTTTAAATCCTGGGAGACGATGAAAAAACATCTTATCACGTTTCGCAGAGTTAAAAATTTAACACCGATGCAGTCTCGCCAGCCATTTCTACTCTGTTGGGAGATAGGAGCACAGTGGAAGCTCCCCTCTTGCTCACATCAAAACTCTTCATACTTATTCACACCGTTTCATTTTGCTTGCGCTATTTTCATGGCTTTGAACTTCTTCTTTTTTTATTTTAGTTTGATCTCTTTGAAGGGTTAAGGAATTTTTTTTATCAATGCTAATCGTGGATGATTTCGCTAAAAATGGAAATTACCGAAATTTCGTTTGGACAAGTGGAATTGAAAAAGTGTAATCTATTTTAGGACATTTACTTTTTTCATGAAATTGGTAATTAGTTTTGAAAAAGTTTCATCAAAATTTTACTAGCTTAAAGAAACAGATTTTCATTTCGTAAATATTTAATAATAATATCTTTTAATTCGTTTTTTTTTTTATTTGCATGCCTTAGCACTTCATGTTTTTCTTAGTATTTATGCAACTTACTGAGTTTTAGCTTCAATACTACGTTCATAACGTAAAATGTAATATTATAATCGTTCTGTCTATATTTCTGTCAACCACTTTCACAGGACGAACCAAAAATTTCACAGATACGTCAAATTGTAGCCTCCCTTTCTAGTCTACATTAAAATTATAGGGCCAAACAACAGTAAAATTCTTTTCTAGGGCTAGATTCCAGCATTTTGATCTACTATAAAAACCAAAATATTCAACGTTTATAGTGTCTATTCAATACCACAAAATCTACACGCCCGTCTAATCAGATGGTAAAAGTTTTGTACCATATTCCAAACAAGCTTCGCAATTAGATAACAAACATATAACTCTCAATTGGCATTTTACCCTTAAAAATCGTCCATATCTAATTTAGTCTGAGGGGTATTTACCAAAATCTATTCCATACAATAAATACCACATAAAGAAAGTTGACACGCTTGAAGTGTCTTAGACCGATCCACTCCTTCAGACTTCAACTTGGGCTTTTACTTACTAAGATACAAAATCCAATATCGGTCAAAATAATCAAATAAAACAACCTCAACTACCCTATCTTTGGTCTCACTCCAAAAACTATCTCTACCACTGAAAATCTTCTATCAAGGATGAGAATCCGATCTCCTACCTGCGGCCATTCGATCTACAGCCATCCCTATCAACTGACAACAAGATACCTTTTTTTTCCATTGGTGAGATTGTTATAGATCGTATCTTTTTCTAGAGGGAGATAGATGCAGGCCTCAAGTTCGATTCCCCATCTTAAGTTGGCCGGGAGCCACAGAAAATCCTTGGGGGCTTGTTGCGTTCTTTCATCGTTTTACGTAAAAACCTAATAAGTACAGGTTACCGCTACTTTCTTGTTATGCAGAAGCGAGACGTCTTCATTTAGGAAGTTGAGGGGTGAAAGGTGTTTGGTTGAAAGCGTAGCGCTTTGGTGCCTGCAATTTTGCGACTAAAGGAGTAATATACAGTTTTGGTTTGATTACTTTAATTTAGCACAGAAGCTATACTTGATCTATGTCAACCTTGTAACTGTGGTCAAGAGACGTGGCCCACGACAAAGTGGGCAACCAATTAAATCTAATGGAGACACCCAAGTCCTGAACACCGATTTATTCTTGCATCGACCAGTCACGGTTTATTTATTTGAATATTTTACTGTATAGTTTGTTTATTGGAATGCAATGTCGAGTACTGCGTACAAATAAAAGTAAAATATCGCAACTTCAGTCTGAAAGCTATCTTACCATCTAAACTCTGCTGAAGTAGAACAAGACCTACTTCTTACATCTAAAAACGAACAAGCATTTGAAATGGGAAGAATACCTTTGTGGCTTTTTTCGAGCTTCGTAGTAATTAAAAAAAACTTAACTAAGTGAGAAAAGAAAAGTTCATTTGTTTTAATGAAAATTCAAAAAACTATCACCTTAAAAAAACACTAATATACCAGATACATAAGGCAGAACTTTCTGTACATTCTCTATATCACGAACCATTGAAAAAGACCAGTGTTGTAATACATCACCGGGCAGAGGAATTTCCAGAACAGCAATACGTCCCTTTACATGGATTCTGCCTATGATTATGACAGATAGCCGAATGTCCCTTGAGAAATGTAGGAATCCCTCACGATCTGTACACACACAAGAAGCTTACTTGGCCTTGAGCCATCAAAAGAGACGCTAGACATGTTGCGTTTTATAAGTTCTTGCAGGGAAAACAGGTGTACAGGTAGGAAAGATTGCTGAATTCCATTGATTTCTGGGTTTCAGTACTAATTTTTACGTTTCAAAGTCCAAGCTATAATACTTTTTTAATTCATACTAGTTCATGTTATAAATGAGTTAACATTAAACTGTATAGGTAGAACTTATCTAAATCTACAAAATAAGTAATATACCGTACCGTGACCGTAAGATCAATAACAAGAAACACAAATATTTTTGTTAACAAAATAGGAAAACATTAGCACCATTTGGTAAGTACAAAACATTTTGGTACATTAACAAAAGTACATTTTGGTGCAATAAAACAAAATTGGAAACATTTCGACAACAAACCGCCATTTTTACGTGCTTTTACCATGCAAAGAATGCTTTTTCAATTGCATAATTTGTTTTCAAAACATTTAATTAAGTTTCTATAACCCTTTACTCGATTCTATTTTTACTCTTCTTTACAAATTATAAGTTTAAAATATTTTAACTCTTCATATTTCATGAAATTGACAGGCTTATGGGAATTTTGTTTCCAGATAAGCAAAGATCTGGCTTTATGGTAAATAACGTTGAAATCTGATTTTAACATTTAACAAATTAACATTAAAAAATAACTTTTACTTTAAACTATTACAACAAACTATTTGATGTTTATCTCTTGTTAAACGGTGTAAACCAAAATAATAAAGTTAATGGTTACACTATTTTATCAGTCTCACATAACTTTAAGGCTAAACGAGATAAATATACTTTTTATTATCTTCTAAAATAATACACTTTGCACTAAACACTGTAATAAACTCCGGAAATTAAACACCCCTTTCATTACTATACATCACGAGCCAGGAGAAAAATATCAGCCGTAAAAAGCAATTTGTTGCCGTAATTAGCCACTGCCCATAAATTCGCCACTGTGACAAAATATTGCAAAACGCTTCCCAAATTAATAAGATCTCATTTTCTTTTTTTTTTCCTTTTTCTCATTAACTCTACTGTAACGAAGGGCCAATTTAGCGAATTAAAATTCTCTGAAAACCAGCAATTTGGCGCATTAGTTGTAATGACACATCGAGTTTTTGTTTTACGCTAATAGATTTTTCTTAAACCTTTCATTTAGGCGATAATTCGTCCCTTTTTTTTATCGTAACGGTAAACGTACTTCGCATAATATTTTTATGCATAAACTGTAGGAGATATTTGCTATTAGCTGACTAAATATATAGAATACAATGATGCGAACATTTTAGTGGCTTGCTTGATAATTTTTATAATAATGTATAAATAGGTAACCATTTATTTTCGAAACTATTTTAGAAATTTCAAATATTTGTTTCAATCATTTGAAATTATTTATATTTATGTGTTCAATATTTTGTTTCAGTAAACTATGTACAATGTGTTCAGATTTTTCTGTTTAGCTGTTATTACTAGTAAAAAAGCGGGTATTCTTTAAAATAAGTATGCATAAAAAAGTTTTATAAGTTAGAAAATATAGATAGCAGATTACGCATTTTAGATTTCCTGGAAAGTTTCCATCGTAATTGAACTTGCTAAAATTCATTTTATAAAATACAGGAACATGAATATTCTAGCTTTAGTATGAATTGAAAAATATCGTCACACCTATTTCGTTTAAAATACTTTCAGGAATGTAAAACAAAATATATATTTTTATCCATTTTATAAGCTTTCAAATCCGTAAGCTCTACAACAAATCTAATATTTTTATATTTACTTTACTTCAATCTCGCATTTTCAAACTCAAACAAAAACAATTATTTTAATGAAATAAAAGTCATCTGGAACAAACGTTTCTAAATTAACCTTACATCATCAATAAAAAGAAGTTTATAATTTATTCTTCCTAACTTCAAGTTCCTCCACTTTACATTTTTAACAATGTCGGTTATCCAATAAACAAAATACTCTAAATTTATATTCATTCTTAAAAAAAAAATCTAAAAACCGACCACTTTAATTAAGACGTTTTAAACAAATGTCATAAAGTTACCCCTCTTCAAATGTCAACATTTCATTTAAACCTTGAATCATACAACCAAAGTTGCCTTTTAGAAATTAATTTTTTTCTTAAAGCGGTGATGACATGTTACCCTCACCCCTCCCTCACATTTTTGAGATAACTCACCCCCTCCTAACACACATACATACTGACAGCCATCTTACGCAACGTTGGCAATCAAGCAAACCTCGGTCTATAATTTAAAGTGGATAAGTATGCAGATATTCCCAAGTTCAGAGAGTTCTGATTCATTAAGATAATGAAATTCCAAGAATTCCATCTAGATTCCATTCTATGAGTCCCCCACTCGCCCCACCTTTCTCCTTGCTACTTCAAAATACAAAAGCTATGAAAAGAACGGAATAATTTCCAGATTAATTTTGAAACTTGGAATCAGGTAATGTAACATTTTTTTTTCTTTTCATACTAAGATAAAGGGGGGGGGGGGCGGAGAGTTTTTTTTTTACCACACAGGGATTTTCCCGTAGATGATTTATTAATGAAAAAGATTTTGTAATCTTAATTAAATTATATTTAATTTGTAGTGTTATGGTATTTCATAGATTAATCCCATTAGGTTAAATGACAGTTTTATCACGAAACGGAAACATGGAAAAAATCTACTCAACTGTATAGCACATTATCCCTTGAAATAAAGTTATCTTCATTAGTACTTATCTTTATTAGTTCGTTTTTTTAGCAAAGTATGTCTTAATATTTTAGACCAATTTTAAGCTTATCATATTATGTTCATTTAATAAAAACTAAGTTTAATAATACATATGAACTTCAAAATTAAAACTTTATGTACGTGTGGCAATGTCACCTTTATAAAAAAAATTACAATAATAGTTATATGTGAAAAGGGGTCAGGCGACAATTTATGAGTTGTTCAGGAGAGACGATAAATGTTTTCGTTAACTAATAATTGTGCTTATAATGTCTGTAGACTATTTTTAATGAGCCCTTAAGCCCGTATTAAAAATTGCAGAGGGATACTCACTAGCGAATTAAATTTAAACTGGATTTGACCTATTTCTACAATCATCTTCCAGTTCCCATTTCTCCAATTAAAAGTCCCATGAAAACACATAAACGATAAAAAAATATGCATATTAAAAAATCTTTCATTTACACTTGACACATTTTTATAATTAACCATAACCAGGTTACAATTATTAACAGGTCCCTTGGTTTTTTAAAATCATTCACAGGCCACTGAATACAAAATTTCAGGCAAGTGAGACTTTAAAAAAATATATTCACAATGAAACAAACTCCATTAAGCTTTTTTGTTTTATTTATAATATAAAGTGTCTAAATTTTTTTTTGTTAAACCAGGATAAAAAATATTTATCTTTCAAGTTTTTTTATACTGAATTTATAGTTTATTCACCAAAAATCTGGTCCCCAAAATCGTTATACACCAATTGAGATGTGTATTTTTTTTTCAAAAAATGTTCATTTTTATTTGGTTATTAAACACTTTGCACACGAATAATCCTTGCTCTTGTGCGATCCAGGGAACACTGTTTTTTCTCAATGGGAACATATTTATATCCATTTTATTAATGCATGGTTTCTATTTCTCTATATGGAATGAATCGTTGTGCAGAGAAAGTTGGGAGTATTTGGTAGCATCCAGGATTCTTTAACGAAGGCTTATATGCAATAGCAATGTGAAATATGTGTACAATTCTGTGTCAATAAACAACAAAAGCGATGACTAAATCTTTAATTTCTCTACTTTAAACACCCAACAATAGTTAAAATTAGAACAACCTAAATTGATGCTTCCTGAAGTACAATACTACATTTTTACAATGCTTCCGTAAGAAATTTAAACACGTAGTATAAAAATACATCAATTACCCAAAGTATAAAAACCCTGACCAAATAACCTCCTTGAAAGCAACTTACCCCGGGTAGAGTCTTCTGCTCATGGAGGGCGGACTGAGCCTTCAAGGCGCTGTCTCTGGCACAATAGGTGAGAAAGGCACACCCTGGAATTAAGAAGAAAACAACTCAGCATTACATATTTCATTTTAAGGGGAAAAAAATCCGCAATAAAAGTAACGCCTGTGCGTGACATCTTATAAAATATTGATAAATTGGGAAGGAATTTTTTTTACCCTTTTGATGGCGATTTTGCTTCTTTTTAAGTGTTAGAAGTCAGTTTTTTGATGATACGCCATCCCACCCACAAAACTTTCCCAATTTGAATGGCTAATTGGTAGAGATTTATAACGATGCTTAGGGTAATGGGTGGGAGAGACACGTTGGGAGGTTCACCTCCTTTCATTATTAGCTTTTCTTCCGTTTTTAATATTGAAAGAACCCTGTTGCATATTGGCAATAACTTTTAACGATGGGAAGTTTTTTCTTTCAATAAAAAGTTTGGAAATTTCTTTCGAAGCCATTTCTCAAACTCAGTTGTTTTGAGACCAATTAATCTTATTTTGGAAGTTATTTTAACTAAAAAATATTTTTAACCCTAAAATGGTTAACTTAAAAAAAAACATTTAATTTTTTCTTTTAAATACTGTGTTGCTTTATTTGACCATTTTTTACTATATATCACATGAATAGTATCTAAGTTGATAATAATCATTTTTTTTATAAATTCAATATTATAAGGGACCTATTTTAACCAGCGCCCCTTGTTATTAATAAACCTGCAAACTAACTATACGGCAGTCGAACTCTACCTACCGCCGTCTTGAACGTCAAATGGCGTCTAGGTGCTATTGCTGCACAAGGGGAATTTATCTGTCCTATCTTTAACTTATGTGTCTGTTGTATGCTCCGTTATTTGACCAATTAAACTGTTCAGAGCTAGTCCGTGCATTGACTTGACTCCCAAAACACGTCACAATATTTAAATGAGCCTGTATATCAATTATTAAAGTCACATAAAACGAATATTTCTTGTATATACACTTTTATTTATTTTGTTTATATAAATTGATTTTCAATTTTCGAATAATCTATTTCTTAACTTAATTTTATAACGGATCATTTATCAATAACTTTGTAATTGTAATCACATCTTTTTGAATTAAACTCTTCTTTTAAGATAATCCATTAAATTTCATGCAATTAATATTAATTTAAAAATAATAAAAATTCCCCAATATTTCCTTTAAAAATGCTTAGGTTCTTTTTAAAAAATAAACTTAAAATAGTTTAAGAAATTAAAACTACTCTTCATCTTAATAATCTTCATTGCATTCAATAAGTAACTCTAATACATTTTCAGTTAGAAAAAAATATCTTTACCGCTAATCATCTTTCTTCTAAGGTGTTACGATTAAGATCCGTGGTATCCCCGTAATTATATTATACCACCGGAACTCTTTTGCGTTCGGCTAAAAACCTCATTTATAACGATTAAACCCTGCAGCCTTCGGAACTAGCATCGCAGTTCGATTAATCTCAATTCGATGTCCGAGTCGACTTTTTTGGTTTTTCCACGGTATTTCTAAGATTCTAGAAGAAAAGGGTGAGTATTGGCAGTTAGGAAAAGTTGTTTTGCCTTTTTTGGTTCTAGTCTCTGTTTTAGTCTGTTGTTTTTTAGATTCTATGTAAGTTATTAAAGACTTAAAATGTATTTTTGATATATATTTTTAGACATCCCAAGTTGACTCTATTGTGTTTAGTATTTCTTTGTGTTGTTAAAAATTATCTATGCATTACGATATAAAAAAAATATGCGCACACATCTTTGAAATACGCACGAAGTCTTTGAAATTTATATCCTATTCGTACACACACACAGTATAAAATCAAAGCTTGAAAAACTGAACATCAAATCTAAATATTGTTAAATAACAATTCCTGATAAATTAAATATTTGTTAAGTTGTAAATGGTTGGATTATACAAGTAACCTGTGTATAGGTTTATTAAAAATACAGTGAAAAATTATATAACGGACAAGACCCCGGCCTATTCTTTTTCAAAGCCAGAGAAGCGTTCTCAAACGCGCGAGTGGACGAAAAGTTAGACGTCGCAATTCATAGTTCCAAAAATGAAGAAAATTGATCTCATAAACTATTCGATAACACTCGTTGACGGTTGACTATATCTTTAGTGTTCCGAGTTTTCCAAACAGGTTTTTTTCATCTTCCACTCTCGGAAAAGGGACGTCAAACTTTCCATTCACGCATGTGTTTGAGAAAGCTTCTCTGGCCTTGTGAGTTAAGAGAGCCGTGGCAAAACGCCATTCTTTTTAACGAGAATCTAGATTATAAGTAAAATTTGTCAATATCGAGCGTAAAGATAATATTAACACACCAGAACAAAAGATAAATTGATTAAAGAACATAGCAATTACATACGGCTAAAACTAATTAATGGACAATTACTTATCGATAGGAAAAAAAATTTAACATGCGTTTTAGACGTTCTATCTGACTTTCGTTGGACACGACACAAATAAAATTTCTGCTGTCTTAAATATAAAAATTATAATATTCTGTGAAAAATATTTAAACAATTGTAAACCATGGAGATATTTTAGTATCACGGCAACAAAATATGTAAACAGCTAAAAATAAAACACTATGCCGCGTTTAACTTTTCTCATTTACCGACGTCATTTACATAAACCTTACAATCAAAACCAAAGGGCCGAGAACTTTTACATTTCTTATTAAGCAAAATATCAATCAAACCCAACTCAATTCTTTTGCAAACACCAATGCAAACATCGCCGAGCTTATGTATACTTTTATTATGTTCCATTTGGCAAAAATATTTAAGAGATTCATAATGGCGAAACTTCCATCGGAACAAAAAGTCAATATCTAGTTCATTTAGCGAGGACTGAATGGGTCGAAAAGCTTTTACAATTCCTTTTCAGACATTGAAAGGGGCCATAAATAATGTCTCCTCGAGATTTCCAAATGCACTGCTTTGATTAACGAGCCGGAATGTTTGAACTTTGAGGTGCTACGTTTGTTACTAGTAGAAAGCAGCAACTGCTCGCTCTTGTTATCGTAATAAAAGCTATTAATTAAAATATTTTACACGCAATTGTAAAAGATACAGTTTTGATCTGAAGCACAGTATAATTCGAAAGAATTTGAAAATACTCAAGGCTGAATTCACCGAGATCAAAAGTAGTGGGACAAATTGGCCCTTTAAGTGTTCTTGTAAGCATTGAATTTCCTTTGCACAAGTATGTAGCTACATTATTAAACACATGTTATAAAACATTAAAGTTTCAAGTACACAAAGGTTATTCTTAGGTTAAGCTTTAAAAACATGTAAATGTTTTAGTCTTCAGGAAGTATAAGGCATTATGTAACTAAAATTGACGTGATGCGATTCTATAATTGACTGACATAAAATCTTTGAATTTATTGAATTTATTAAAATCCGCAATTCTATAGCAAGTAAATGTCCAATTGTGTTAGGCTCACATTGAAAAAAAAATCAAGCAATCGCTTTATCTTTTTAATGCTTTAATGTTTGGTTTATTAAAGATCGTGAACAATTGGCACTTAAATAAACGTACCTTAAAAAGTATTTAAAAATTTATTAGAAAAGTGCAATTAGACAAGTTCGAGTATTTTTTTTCGTTTCAAACATATGAAAACGGCAAAAATGTTTCATATTCAGCATCTCTATTTCAAGTTGCTCAAGAAAATGCCTCTGCATACAACTGATTAAGAAGCGGCCGTCTGGCCTAGGGCCAATCACTCGCGAGTTTGTGCATGCAGTGGCCAATCAATTAAGGGGGAGCAAGGCGCCCTTTAAATGCTCCCATTGCAGAAGACGATGCCATCTAAAGACCACTAATTCGCTCTTTTTATCCGAAGTAATGGCCGAGAAGAAGTATTATGCTTAAATAATTGAGTTGGAGGTTATTAGAAGTCTTCCAAAATGTTGGCTTGATTGGATTTTGAGAGAGTTGCAGATACTTTAAAAGCGGAACAAGAATGCTGTGGTATGTAAATAAAAGAACTAATTTTCAAAAAGTTAAATTAACTTATACAGGAATCAAGTCTAACATTTATGATATATTTTTAATTTCAGATTTGAATTTGAATGCTCGACAAAACTAATAAAATTTTATGAGAACAGAATGAAACACAAATCAAATTGAAATTAATTTATTTTATCTTTTCCAATTAAACACTAAGTAACCATAACAAATGCTTTTTGTTTCACAATTTTATCTGCGCCACAAACATAAACTTTCATCTGTGCAAAAGTTTTCTAAAAATACTATCTTTCTATTATCAACGATATTTTCTACATTAACTATTGTACTAAAATCCTAAATTTTTGGATTTATAGAATATTTTTTTATAATGACTCTTAATGCAGTTCTTGAAGCCAATCCAAAATGCGCGTTAAAAAAGTTTGTGCTGAAGAGGATCCAAGTGAAAATATATTACAAACCATTTGTAATTTTAAAAAAATGCTTTACTTTTTACAATATATTCCTAACGAAAACATGAAAAACATTTAACAAAAAGTATAAAGCACATTAGTAATAAAAATGCATTAAACTTATCATTATTTCTATGCCTAAAACTTCAAAAAGTTTAACTATTAATCAAGCAACACAATAGTTTTCAATGGGCTAATTTATTAGTTAAAAGACATTTATACATTTTGTTATTATTCGTTTTCATTATATGTTTCACATTCTATTATTACTTAGAATAATTGTAGAATAGGAATAATTATAGAATAATTGTAGAATATATGAAATTACATAAGTATTTCGAAAGAAAAGGATGTTTCCCAGGATAAAGTAACAGACTAGCATTTTCAGATCAAAGTGATAGTGGAAGAACAATATTGTGCTTAAATATGAGTAAACAAAAAGCAATATGTGGCAATGTGAAAAAGTATTTGGAGAAAATGGAGGTCTAAAACTGAAAGGGTCTGCATTTAAAGCGAAAGAGGTGCAAGAAGGTTCTATTAGAGTCTGAGGCTTGTATAAGACTGTAACACCAGTTAAGAAGAAGATGATAACAATTATCTATGACCAGCACCTTAAACAATTTTTTCAATTGAAATATCGTATCAAAACAATAATGATATTCAAGTAAATTGTAATTAAATATTATAGAGTATGTATGAGAGGGTGGAATGTTATGTAAATTGATAAATGCTTAAAAAATGCAATTTAGACGATTATGTTTACATACATATTAGATTCTGTAAACTTCAACTATGTTATACTTGCTGCATAGTCATTTTATTTTATTTCCTTTGAAAAACAAATTAAAAAGAAGTAGCAATGTAAGTGTTGTAACGAAAATTAATTCAAGTGTCTACAACCGTACTACATAATTCAATAAGCTACTGTCTCCCAATTGTTAAATAAAATAAACACACTCAGCTCCACTACCACACAAAATTAATTATTTTTTGTTAAAAAAAATATAAGCTCATATTCAATTCAGTTTAGGTGTAAAATAAACTATTACCCAAAGCTAGAAAAAAAATTGGGAAAATAGTGAGAATAGTCATCTTGTTATCTTTTAAATATTAACTTTTTCAGTTTCTAATATAATAGAAAAATGGACTTGAAAAATATTAATTGTACGCCACTTCTGCCTTTGACGAATTTTATGACCAGCATAATCCCTAACGTTATTCAAAGTGATAATCGGCTTAGCAGTTTTAAGTTACCAATTATCCACTCCAAAGATTATTTTTAATTATAAAATGAGCTCACTTAAATCACAGAAATAGTAAATTCCCAGAGACTTCAATTAGCATTGCTGAGGAAAAATCTTAATCGATGCAGTTGCAGCGCACTCAAAACCCAGAAGTAAAATTAATTATATAAATTAAACATGGTGTTCTAGAAATTATAAATCATTAATTAGAGGGAGTTTTCAATAAAAGCAGAATAAAAAGTGGAGGAAGGCTGTTAATGCTCCAAACAGTTTCGTCATATGCAGATTGCGCCGTTTACTTTTAGTAATAACTGCTAAAAAGCTTTTAATTTAGTCCTTGATTAATGAGTTGAACTATTGATTTTGTTTTCTCAAAGAAATGTCTGCTTCATTAAGATTAAATTAACCGTTGTTTGGATTTTTTGTGCATTAGTTTCTAATCAGTATCTCTTTTAAAAGTTTTGCAAAGTTTCAACATTTGTTTCCTTCACGACGCAGCAAAGGAAGTATTTGTATAAGAGATATTTAGGGAAAAAGACTTTCCAAAATTTCTTAAAGAATTTTAGTTTTCAAGTTTCATTAGCGAAGTGATTTGACATTATTCTTTAAAAAAAACATCAAAGCCTCTGAAGTATAAATTTTGTTTGTAAACATACAAACTACGGCCTGTTTAACGACTTTTATGGTCTGTTTATCTCTAATCAGTAACCAAAGAAGAATTGTTACTGCTTTTATGAATGAAATTTCTAATTAAATACATAAGGATTTTAGATTTTATAATCAGTACTTCATAAGTAAAAGGAAATATATGTAACAAGACTCTTAATTATATTTGTCACTGGTTCACAATTTACTATAAAATCAACTTTGACAGTTGTTTCAACAATTGATCTCATTGAGAAAAAAATCCTAAACATCAAACATTTTAAAAAGGTTCCAAAATCCTGCATTTTAATTCTAGTTTACCCTATACTTTTTTTAATAAAAGTTCATTTGTATGTTGCTTAATTACTTTTATGCACTTACAATATTGTTTTAACAGAAGTTGTACTACACTTAATACTTAAAGGAAAGAAAAATCCTGGTAACTTAGTAAAACTGTACAATTATATTTAGGTGAGTATACCATATCGCACCGTATGCGGAAAAGAGACCTATCACGAAAAAGACCATTCTTCAGGAGAACCGTTTAAAGTTTTAGTAAAATTTCAAATTATCACAAAATCGTTCCAAATGAACCTAGATCAAAAATATTTGGCATGGATATCCGTTTTATGAGTATCAAAAGGTATGCATAGTCATTTTTTACTTTAAATTTGCCTTTGCTGAGATATTTTCAGATAGGTCTTTCTTTCGCGTACAAATTTGAACGATTTTGTTCGCGAAAGTAAGACCTATCTGAAAATATCTCAGCAAAGGCAAATTTAAAGTAAAAAATGACTATGCATACCTTTTGATACTCATAAAACTGATATTCATGCCAAATATTTTTATCTAGGTTGAATTGGAACGATTTTGTGATAATTCGAATTTTTACCAAAACTTTAAACGGCTCTTATGAAGACCGGTCCTAAAAAGTTTGCTGCTAAATTCATTCTAAATATTAAGGAAACATACTTATGAAGAATACTAATTTACTTAATGCATTTTTATAATATAATAATATATTGATCAACAATAATAATATATTTTTTTTAAATTAAATTTAACAAAAAGCTTGTTTAACGAATTTAATGAAGTTTATGTAATAAGGTTTATATCTTATCATGTAATTACGATATTATTTTAAAGTCATGTTTATTTTTATAAATTAATATATTTAAATGATTGAAATCATAATAGTTTGTTTATATAAAAAAATAGGTGTTATGAAACAAATCACTTTTACAAAATCAGGACTTACAAGATATAAGAAATTATATCCATATTTTTTTACAAAAACCTTTCAATCTAAATTTTTACTATGTATCATGTTTAAAATTAAAACAAAAATAAATTTTGAAGCAATATTAAAATTTTAAAATCATTTTAAAACTCATGAAAATATAAAAAAAAAGTTTTACATTTTAAAAGTAAGTTGTAAGGAAACTTCATACCTTAAGTATACAGTTGAATTCACTGACTTTATATAGCAAACTGTCAAGTTGTAGCAATTGAGTTTAGATTTATAGTAAAATACCGACGTTGAAAACGATTTAAAACAATTTATCGTTTGCTAAAATATTAATTTGAAAAATATATATCTATACATATTGACATATCATTTTGCAATCTACACATATTACATGAATTTTTTTATATATATTTATTGTACTAAATACCACAAAACAGAGCTTTTGAATGGGTATTTCAAATAAAGAAACAAATAAAATAAATAAATAAATAACCGACTTCAACCTTTCCAGTTAAGCACTTCAAACTTAACTTCATCGCCGCCGCAGCTGCAAAACGCAAAACGAAAAAAAGGCCAGGTACGATAGGTCTTTCTTTCTCGTTTATTCTCATCCAAACCTCATTTTCATCCAAAACGAACGAGAAAGAAAGACCTATCTATTAATTGCAGACGAACTAGGGCTCGGATCGCTATGCCAATTGCACCAATCGAAAGATATCAAAATTTTGCATCCTATAGTAGTGTTATCTTAAAAAGTCAATTTTGGTTGATAGGTCTCTTTTCCGCGTACGGTGCTATATGTTTTAATTTTGAAGACTAACTACAAGTTATTTTATATTTCTTTAGCCCTTTTTAGTGAATATATTATTGCGTACCGTTTAAATGATAAAATGAATGATATAATTAAAACAATTTTATTAAAACCCTATTTGTATTTAAAAAAATATACATATCCAACTTTTTTTTAACGTTAATAACATGTTTATTCATACGTTTACATCATTTTGTATTCGTTTCACCCAACAAACCATATACATATAAACCATCACCCTTTTCCAAACCATTCAATGAAAACGTAACGTTCGCATATCTCACAGCCTCAACAACAAAAACTAGCTTTATTCTGAATCTATAAAAGTATTCACTGATCCATCTGGTCCAATATATATATTCGAACCATTTCAGCACATGCATATCAGGAGACATGCAGCAAACCCCAAAAGGGAGAAAAATCGTTTCCCTCACGCCTGAAATAACTGTTCTTTTCACTGCATTTCGACATCGGAGAACCATAACCCCCCGCCTCCCTCTACTCTAACACCCTCGTGCCTATATGTAAGAGCCACAGGGGCTTAAATACATAAAATAAATATTTTTATATGTTTCGGTGGTTTTGTTTGTGATTCAAATTTGTACGGGTCACTACGACATGCGTTTGAAATAGAGGCTTTAGAAATCTAACCACCAGTTTAAAAAGAAGGTAACTTCTACAATAGCAAAGAAAGTGTGTGAAAAGAAAGTTCAAGATTCAAAGTTCAACAAAATATCCAGTACTCCGTTACTAGATACTTTGTTTTCAATAATGAATACTTTTTAATACTTCAAAAAATAATTAAATGGTACATTTTTGATACAATGGACAATTATTTGCATTAGACTATGAGCTTAACTTTTGGCATAACAAGTCATATTTTAATAGTTTTTAAACTTCAGTAGTTTCTCTAAAACTTCTTTATCTACATAAGCAATAGAAGTAAACAAAAACATTTTTGATTAAATTATATAAGATTGAGGATAGATAATGACTAAAACAGTAAAAGAAACTGATTCAATGATAAATATTAGAAAACTATTTCTCTGAATCTAAACTGCGAAAATTTAAAATTAGACCCAAACAGTTACTCATGTTTACCATAATTGTATATAGTTACACAGAGAGCCCTTTTTGGGAAATGAAAACCTCAGGCTCCCACATATTAGCAATGACATCTTCCTCAGATTTCCACTCGCCTGTGAAATCGAAAAAAATTAAGCCCCTTTGGCTCCGAGGTACAAATACTACGCCACTGGGGGAAAGGCACACATGATAACCGAAGGGAGCGCGGGCGTTCAATACCTCCCTAAAGACTACTTTTCTCTTCCCCCAGCCAGTATATAGGGGAAAGTTCTTGGCGCAGGCAAAAAGAAACAAATTCTGACAGTCGCCACTGATAAATGCTTTCTTTGCAGAATGGATGTCCGACCGCGGTTCGGTCAAGAAAAGTTACTCCGCAATTTCACTTTATCACTCGTCCACCCCCCCCCCCCCTCCCAAAGATTCTGACGAGGGGGTGGCAATGGTACAGATGACGACTTTGGACATAGGGCTAACTCTAACCCCCCACCCCTCTTTCTGCCTTAAAGCTTTAATTCATCAATGTCCGGTGAAGTTTTTGGATGTCTAGTAATATTTTTTTGTGTTTACTATCTTTTTTTCGTGTAGGGGTGTTAAAAGTTTATGGTGGTGTCTGGTTCAATCATGGACTGTAAAAGTTCTGCTTTTTATTCGTTTTTTTCTTAACTTAAGATTTAGTAGTTTAGAATTTAAGATAAATGACTGAGCTTTTGAAAATAGAAAGGTCTTTCAATCACTGTTAGACGTTATCTACTATCAAGATATTTTTTTAAAAGATTGAACTTCAAAATATCTCTTACGTTTTTAAATAAACTTGATAAACTTAGCATTCAGTTTATTCTTTTTGTTTTAGCGATTCCTTTCATTAATTGTGAGTGAGGGACATAAAAAACTAGTTTAAAATTTAATAAAACATCATGAAACTATCAAAATAAATGCACTGGTGGTTGATAAATAGAAATTTACTAAACCATGCTCGAAAAATCTTTCTAAATTAATAAGTTTGAGGTCACGATAATTTAAATCAAGTTATTCAGCAGTTTCCTAACTCGAAAAGAAAATGAGATTAATATGGCGACATAAAATTTATATATCACAAGTTTGGATCTTACAATACAGGGGAAGTATGAAAACGTTTATGACACGTTAAAGCTAACGTCTTTTTCCTGCGCCTGCTACTTTTTAGAAGAAAACTCTGCAATTCAATCGAAAATCGTTGACTGAGAAACAAGTCGAGAATTGTTATCGCCTTCTCGAAGAGCTCCACAAAATTTCCCAATGAAAGGGAAACCTTATTTGCATAGAACACGTCAAGATAGTTTCGCTCCCCTTGCAATCCGCTGCAATGATTTGACAAAGATGTAACTCGCATTTTTCTATTTCAATACAAGGTGGCTGTAAAATATTTTCAAAGTTGGTTGCTCAAAAGGTTTGAATTTCAAAGATACCTACAGAAGCAATGAATGGGTATAAAATTAAAGGATTGGTGAAATAATGATAGGGCAGAAATTCCTTAAGAGTTAATTTATTATAAAAATATTTTTTCTAGTATTTATTAATGTAGCGATATTTCAAAATAATCCGATTGATACTAGTGTACCAACCAGTCCGGTTAATAGAGCAATCAATTTTCGGCATTGCCGTCCGACTTTACCATAAAAGTGCGAATGCGTATCAAATTATCTCTTAGTCCTACTCTATAAATTCATCAATCTGTCCCGGGTATAATAAAAAATCTATTGTTAGCCTTAGACACTTCAATGACAGTGTTACAAAACGACCGAAAAGCTATTTTATTCTGCAGCTAAATGTTTACCGACAAGAAAGTAAGACATCACAAATGTTTCAGGACATGACTATATATATTAGCCAATAGTGTAACAAGGAAAACTATTTCACCAATCCAGATTTTGGTATTCCAACAACAAAAAAATATCAGACATTTGAAAATAACTTCAGTAAATGTACATCAATAACCATTGAACTATTTGAAGAATCTAGCTGCAAAACTCATATTCTCTAATGTATAACTAAGATACAAGTTCCGGTCCGTCTATTGGCGACTTCGACCAATCGAATTTACGGGCGTCAAAAGTCGCCAACGAACAAACTTGACCTTATGTCATAGTTATAGTCCAGAGATAAGGCAACTAGACCCTTCACTTGTTTTCTGTAGCGGTTTTTCTTCATTACAGTTCTAATTTTTAAACTTATTTTTCTCAGAATTAGACAAATTTAGTCACAATTTCGTCAAACCAACGCGTAAAAATGTCTGTCAATAAGTTTTCTCGTGATAACGTCTGAAACAAATTACTCCGCTTCTGGTATAAAAATAAGAACAATAAAACTGTGTCAATGGAAGATCAATTTGGTGGCGGTGTCGGTGACTGCAATGTTCGCGGCCATTTTAAATAAAACTTTTCCTTCCTATTTTCTGTGTTCTGTTATCAAAGTTTTACTGCGAATAATGAAGACTGCCTGATTTAGGTAGAAAAGGGAGGAAAAGAATAAAAAGTAATCATAATAAACAATTTTATCATTCCGGGATTGCAGGGGATGGGAGAAATAAAAGACCGGGGGAATTTCCAGTAAAATAAATAGGGAAAAGTTTATTTTTGGTGTAGAAATCGCAAAATCATTCTCATTTGTTTTGAGGAGCGAAGCGTGAATGTTAGAACAAAAACTAAAAATAAAAACGAGTAATGAACTTTCATTGATTTTCTCCAGCCTGGAAAAAAAATATTTAAAAAGTTTATAATTTGGCGAGGATTTTTTTTTTTTTTACAACTAATTTGGAGAATAGAAAAGGAGTTTTTATTTGTATGTTTTTTGTAGAAAACGTTTTTGTCATATCGTTTTGCTAGGCGTTTAGATGGGCTATTAGGAATAAAAAGTATACAAAAATATTGATGGTTCAGAATAAAAAAAACTGAAACATCGTGACGAATAGCTCCAAGTTTTTTTTTACTGGTTTTCGTGAATAGCAAAGTAGTGTCATTAATAAAATAATTATTTAAGTTTCATCAAAATTATTTTATTATCAGAATCAATTTTTTTATTATCGTTATTTATTTCGCATTATTTAAGTTAAATTTTTGCGCAAATTTTCTTTAAATGGAATCTTCACATATTATTGCAAGCATTCAGTTTATTAATGTTATAAATCCAAAATAATCTAAAAAATGTAATTTCAAACAAATAAAAATATTCATATTTATTTCGAATATTAATTTTAATCCTTTTGTATAAAGTAATTATATTATTTAAAATAAAAAGCAAAAGACATGAAGAAATGTCAATATTCAACAAAATTTAAAATCATTATATATAAATGGGCTTGTTTCAACACTTTGTCAAAGAAAACATAACAACCAATGAAATCGCAGTTCAGAGCACGTGACGTTATAAAAAAACAATGAGCTTGTTACAACACTTTGTCAAAGAAAACAAAACAACCAATTTAATCGCATTATGGAGAGCGTGACATCATAAAAAATATTGCCATTGGCAAAATTTGCAATACCTAGTCAAAATTACCTCTTAATACACTACAATATTTTATTATGACGATTTTTTTTTATTATGTTCATACACTATACCTTTTATCATATTGAGCAAAGTTTAGTTTTAAAACATATCTCTAACTCTTAATACATAAAATTGTCATATAACATGTTCCTAAATGCTAGACGAATTTTAAAAAACATTTCATTCGTAACGAACGAAACTCATTAATCACAGAAAACCACGAGTTTCCGAATTAAACGAGGAATAACGCACAATTTAATTGCCCTCATATTGCACGAAATACTTATCTGTCCCACAGCGCTGTTCTCGACAAAACTTTTAATTCACCCAAATCCCGCAACTTGTAACTTTTTTTCCGATCCGTTACGGTTACGGTAATACTTATTAAAATCGCCCGGCTATCACACGACAGGTTAAATCTGCAGGAAGCGGTGAAGATAATAAAAGTGAATGGAATTAGTATTCCCGTCTCCCTTGTTACTCAAAGCTCGTTTATTACCTGCTAGAATTTTTATTCCTCCGCTAGAAGGAAGCGATACAAAGAACTGTAATTACCGAGTTTTCCAAAGGTTGGTATCTTTTTTTAGGTTGATGTTAAAATGAATTTTCTGTTAAAAAGAGTTTCGTTTTCAAACGCAGGAGGTTTCTTTTATATTTCTTATTCTTGATTTAATTTGATATTTATTGCCGTTGTATGAAGTAAAGTAGAAAATGTTGCAAGTGAAACAAAGAGAGGACCCTATTTAAATATCTTCGTGGAAAGAATGAAATTGAAAGTATCTTTGTTTTGAGGCATGAGAGGAAATAGGGAAAGAAGGATTTTTCATTAATTTTGGATGAAAGTTTAAATTCTTGTTCATTGAGAAAGAAATAATTTAAAACTTTTTTTCATTAATTTTGTATGGAATTTCAAACTTCTAGGGCTTCTGGAAATTGTTGGGTTTGTTACAAAATATTTTTTGTTTTGCTGGAAGGCGTTCAATGAATGTATGACAAAAAATTTTATTATTGGTAAGAAAATAACGTCTAGACGCAGTATCCATTGACGAGTCTTTCGTTAAAACTTGCAAAGTAATATTTACAAAAATGTCTTCCAAACGCAATGGTATTACAATAAAAATTTAGGATTAAATAAAATAAAACGCTAAAAGATTATAAAGATATAAGTTATCTATAAAAGTGGGAAATAGCAGGAAACCTCATTAGATTATGTAACAGTAAATCCTATCTAATTCATAAGCACTTCTTAAAAATTTATAAAAACAGTTAATAAACAAATACCACATTAAAAACCATTATGATCGGTTTTTTTACAAAATATCTTTGAATTGTTTGTAGTAGTCACTTAAATAAATATCCTTCATTTACCATAAGTTAAATTTAAATTTTTTGTATGTATATCTAATATATTTAAAATAAATTTATAAAAAAGATTGTAAATATAATTTATTATTAAATCTATAAAATGTTATTTTTTTTTATTGCAGAGCATTTCGGTTTACTTTTTGCCATATGAGTGCTTATTATACCTGACCTGAAGCTTAGCACCGATATCAAACGAAACCAGGTTAGATTAGTTTTAATTATCGTCACACTACAGATACACGAAAGCTATTGGCGATCAAATGACGCCAGAGAGTGGTTAAAATTAACAATATTATACATTTTTATTAAATTTAATTAGTAATTTTATATCTTTGAAATTGACTTCGAGTATTTTTGTTAAATTTTTCAAAAAACTAACTACAATCAAGAATTTTTCGACCAATAAAGCCCACGAGTTAAAATTTCTGATAAACTAACGTAGAAGAACCAAGTTATATCACTAAATTTTGTATCTCGATCTATATTTATATATATAATGATACATCTTATTCAAGTACACTCTGAATCGATATTCTTTATTACCATATCCCCTTATTCTAAACTCTATATTACAAAACTTCAAATCGATGATTTATACGCATTCCCATCCCTATATATCAGAACCACAGCTCCGTATGCCAAGGGCCCATCCCAGATTCGTGAAATATTCGACTAAAAATTTCGTCTGATTAGATAAGTGCAAGGGGTGCAGTCGGGCGGGCGTGCCTTCGAAGTTATTAAGTTAATTGAACCTCCGGGGTGAGAAAACTTTTCGACCGAAAGATAGAGCTCCAGAATTTTCCGGGTATGGGAATGCTGAACGCTGATAAGTCCCTTTGTTTGTCACATTGCATTTGCGAATGGGGAATTTGACATGGGCATGGATTCAGCGGAGTTGGGATTTGATGGCTCCGTACAAAGGGGGAGGACAATTATGGATCGGGATTGTGTGGATGATGTGATTGTCAGTTAGATGGTGTAATTTGTTTGAGATGTTGGGTAGGAAGGGATGGTTTGGTCGGGTGGATCTTAGTAGAGTCACTAGTCAAAGGCTCTACAGTCATCGCCTCTAACGATTGCATAATCACACTGTTAAAAAAAATAGAGTGAAACATTTCACCAGGCAGCCGTTGCAGCTACTAAGAATCATTTTCTTTTGGTGAAACATAACATGAAATTTTTAACAGTGCAATACAACTTAAACGGTTTTGAAATCCACGTTCATCAGGTCATTATCTTGGTTAAGTCAAGATGGATCACTTGTGACCCAGAAGGAAATCGCACTAACTTTAAGTTGTTTTGGAAGCTAAAAGAAATCCCTCGCCAATTCGCCAAAACTGTTGGTTGTTGTGTCTTTGTTCGCATTAGTACAAGTCTATGTTAAGTGACTCTAGTTCTTGGATAGGGATCTTATAAAATATTAATTTATCTATAAAAACAAAAAAAAAATACTTATGTAATTTTGCAGACTGTATAAAATCTGTTTCATGCCAATTTCAATGCAAAAAATTGATTTAGAAAGGAATTATAAGTATTAGTATGAGGAATTATTGATGATTAATCATTTTTCTTACACTATTATATTTTAAACTAGCAAATAAATACCCGTTCTTTTCACGGACTAAAAGAATATCAAATTGATTCAAGTATATGTGTCATTTAATTTGCTATAGGATAATAAGCTTTGCCTTTGTTCCTGTTCATTAAAAAGAATAAAATCCCGTTACTTATATTGCTTTAAAATTCCAAAATAAAAATACATCACTATAAAATGCACATCATCATATCACAAAAATCTTCCTCAATAGGAACTTACTGTCATCGCAATTTTCCTGATAAATTCAAAATTAACCATAATTGTATAACAATGTTATTTCACGTCAAAACCTCCATTCTGGGTTTTAAAAAAAACATTTAGCTCATTGGCACGTTCAATTATTTTTCAAATCATTAATTTAGTTTCTGAAGGTAATGGCAAGAGATAAAAGCAATTTCAATTTTAATTAATTTGTGTGTTCATTTTAATTTCTTCTGTCGAATGGCAACACGAAAGGGGGGAAATGATCAGATTTGAGCGAAAGTGGTGTATTTTTTTCAGAAAATTAGAATTTTCTCTAAAAATGGAACAAATATGAAGAAACAAAGCCTCAGGTGCACACTTTGGTATTAAAAGGAATCTATCTTAAAAATTTCAAATTTCTGAGGGCAGTATAAGTAGGTCTTTTACGATCCACAGACATACAGACACACAGACACTCTTTCTTTTGTTATTATAGATAATATTTTTCAAAAAAGAGGTGTTTATAAAAGCGGTGATACTCAAATTCATAAATTTGTAGAATAAGCAGCTGATTTAACGAGGCGTTTTTCAATATTAAAAAGGTTCTAGTCTGGCGACATGGAAGTTGTTTCTTTTGTTAAGCCAAGATAGTGAATGACCCTAGTTTTTCTTCTTCTTGGAATAGAACATTTTTAATAATGAAAAAACGCCTGATTAAATTACCTGGGTATTTTACAAATTTATAAATTTAAGAGCGTATCTTATATACGAGTCAAATAATATTATTTAAAATAAAATCCTGTAAAAATATTTTAGGAATTTCTGATGCATGCGCAGAAAAATACCAATTACCATTCCTGAAACTAATAACTAAAAATCAATTTAAAATCAACTCTTAACATTGACATTTGGACGAAATTTATTTTATACAGTCTGTTAAATATAAAAAAGTTTGTTTTTATAAATAAAGATTTTAAGAGAATATTAAAAACAAAAATGAATTGTTATTTTTTCAATGTTTAGATCTTATGAAATATTGCTTTACAGAAACTTTGCCTATTATTTAGATAAGTACATCGTCAAAAGGAATAATCATTTTATAGATTTTTAAAATAATTGTTATCCAAAACGTGTTTTTAAATTTGTCCTATTCAACGTACCTCTTAATTGTAATCGAGACATTATTTGTGCACGCAATTATCCGTTCTAGTGCGTATTAATTATGTGTTGTAGTGGTCGACAGCAAATCACATATTTCAAAGCAGTTTTTAAGAAATGTTAAAAAACAAAAAAAAATTATTAATGTATACTAAAATTTTGTAAAGATAATTCTTGACATGACTGTATAAAAACAATTAATTTTGTTATTGAAAAAATATTTCTAAATGTTCATTTTATACATCCATTTATCATTTAGTAAAAAATCACAAATACAAAAAAAGATTTACAGTACCTTAACAGAGAAAAATATTCCACATTCATTGAATTCCAAATCCATGTAAATTGTGCATTCCAAATGCACAAAACCGTACCTTCCATGCAATTGATTCTAAACAGTTTTTTATCACATAAAATTAGTTACTTGCGTAATTTTTGAACTTTCTGCATAATCTTCTCAAATATTAAAGTAGAAGATTTAAAATACCGTTAAATAGCGGCCACTGTAAATTATTTCATGTTCGAAAAAAAGGTTTAGTTAATTACATTCGAACTTCCAAGATGAAAGCAGTACAAAGTTGGTTCAATTGTGACAAGTAATTATTTTCTAGTGTCTTAAAAATGTATGTTCTTCTTATTAAATATATATTTATATTATTTTATAACTATAAACATAACAATCTTTTAAAAAAAGAATACTTAAAAAGCGGCACATTACATAAGACATTTAATTTCTATCCTGTTTCATTATGACAGTTGCCACAAGTAATAATGCAATTAAAAGTTCAATCCGCAAATAAAATTCAATTTTTATGAATATAAATTGTTTGTTTTGTTCCGATTGGTGCAAAGTTCCCACGTGACAGTGATTCACCAATCGAGGCGCGAAAAATAATTCATTCTAATTAAGCATTTCTTTTTCCACTCAAGACCTAAAATATGCATTTTCTAACGTTCAAATTAAATAAATACTAATAATAAATTAGATAAAAATTAATAATAAATTAATTTTAATAATAATTAGATTAAAGCATTCTACAAAGTATTTCTGAAAAAAAAATTAAAACAAACAAAAACAATTAGAATAAATTAACTAGACTAAAAGTCAAACGATAATTTAATAGCGCTAAATTATAAAAGAAATCGAAATGATAAATAATTTCATGCATAAAAATACAAACTTTTTATTATATATTTTATTTTTAGAAACTGAAATAGAAGTTTTCCGGAATGGAGTTTTTTAGTATATCGTCTTTAACACTAAATTACCTTAGTTTATATAGTCATGTTGCAAAACAACACTGAATTATGCATAAAAAATACATCTATGTAAAGATTTTATTTTCACTTATTTAAAATATTTAACAAATTGGAAATCGGAAAAATGTTCACAACAATCCCTCGAGAAACTTTATTTCTTTGAAATAATAAATGTGGTTGTTTCACGTCATGGATGGCAACAGTTCCAACGGGGTTTTTTTTTTCAATTGCTGTTTGGAATTACTTTTGTTTTTGGTATTCGAAAATGGGTTTTCTAAGAATATTTTACTTGTTAAATTTTTTAAATGTTGTCTTCTTGCTGTCCTGTTGGTTGTTCAAAATATTTGTTAAAGAAATCATTCATACAGAGAAAAGTTTATTTTCATCTGTATCCGTCATTTTGAGAGTGAAACTGAAGCAACCAATGAAATCGCAGTACGTGAAACCGTAGCAACTAATGAAATAGCAGAAATGAGAAAAATGGAAACAAGAGCGTTGCATCATCTGAAACATTCCCATTAAAAGAAATGTATTTTTGCGATATAAATTAGTTTGAAATGACGTCAAATATATTTTACAAAAGAGATTCTTTGATTGTATGTTGATATGAGAAATGTTTTGCTTCTATTTAAAAACAAGTAATATTACACATGTATTCCTTGAAATATATAAATTAATTTAGCAAACGATAAGAAATTAACTATTGAATTTTCGAAATAAAATAAATGAAACTAGCCAAATTTAGCATGTAAATGTTTATTATAGAAGTAATACTGTGTTTGGTGCCTTTTTTTCTGTTTAACATAACTGTTGTGTGGAAGTGGGTTAAGTGATAGATTTTGTTACAAACCTACTTGTTTACTTTCAATTAGATAATATGAAATATAAGGTAGTGAAATTCTTGCGATGGGGTTGAAAATCTGTAATGCAGATTTGGTGTTTTCTGCACGTTTTGAAGGGTGCTGATTTCGAAAAAAGGATTTTTTGAACGCTGGTGTCTGTCTGTATGAAACCACTCTATAGTTCAATCTAAAATAGCTACAATGGTTCTAAAATACGTCGTACGTCGGCAATAGCCCTCGTGTAGCTCTAGTGTGACGATAATTCAAACTAAACTAAAATGGCTACATACTTCAAATTTGGTACAAGAGTTCCTAGTACCTGTTTGAACGTCATAATAAGATTTTTGAGAAACTCACGCATGTCTAAATGGTAGCTGCATTAGAACTTTTTAGATTTTAAAGTTATAAAATTTCCTTATAGGGTATATATTAACCTTAAATGCGTGTTTTGATTTATTGAGCAATAACTGAAAGTCGTGTAGTATTACACACCTCTAGTTTATTACAATCAATTTACCTTTACAGCAATTTTACATTTAAAAATAAACTTAGCAAATTCATTTTCTATAACGAAATCAATCCATTTATATAATTTTCCATTATACCAACATTAACAAAAAAAACACCCTCGACAACTTTTAAACGGACATTACCCACTAAAGGAGACCCATTAATAAATGAAATAACATTTATTCATCCTCACATTGTTTTTCCAACACCAACAGCAACCAGTTATTATAAATCCCTCACCCATAATTCCGCCATCGAGGCCTTGCTTAATGGGCGTCCCTCAAACTTCAAAACATTCTGGACGACTTTCCATTCATTAAATAAAGGAGTTTCGCGATAAATAACAAAGACCCCTTTTCAACCCTGCCCTAATGTCTGGAATTTATTTAACAACGTCATAATCTTGATGAGTGATTACTGCTGCAAAGGAATGCCAACTGCACGGCTGTGTATAATGGGCGGGTTCCACGTCAATTTGCATGTTTTGGTATATATAACTATATTAGTGGTACAAGGGCTGATGGCATAGGTGACCTTAATAAAACGAAGGCTCAATCTTAATCAGCAATTCAAGAGTGACACTAATATTTGTTGCATTTTTAACTAAAAATACACTGGTAAAAATTTGGAGCTTGGTTTCACCAAAATATAGTTCCCAGTGGCTGCTAAAATGTTTCACTCTATTTTCGGTATTCTGTTGAACTATTATTTTAAGTTTTTGTTTCCAAAATCTGAGAAATGGTTCGACCCAATAACTAAAATATAGTGCAACATTTTACCACAGAGCCGTTGCAGCTAGTAAGAACCAAGGTGTGGAGCAACTAAGCTTAAAATTTGTAATTGTATATAGTGCTATATATGCTGATGTGCGAGAAAATTGGAGTGTAATTCAATATTTCATCACTATATTTGGCAGCATATTGATCTCAATTAATTCATTCTTAAAGTTACAAAATATATTATGTGATGAATTAAAATTTTAAAAATATTTTAAAACAAATAAATCGATAAAATGCTTATATAATAGATTAATACGTAATGTTTTAAAAAGTACGATTTTAAACAAAATAATAAATTCAAAGATCGATGGGAATATTTCTTATGATGTCACGCTCTCCATACTGCGATTTCATTGGTTGTTTTGTTTTCTTTCACAAAGTGTTGAAACAAGCTCATTGAGTTTGTATAACGTCACGCGGTCCGAACTGCGATTTCATTGGTTGTTTTGTTTTCTTTGACAAAGTGTTGAAACAAGCCCATTAACTACCTGATGGCAATCCAAAGAATTAAGCAAACTTGATTACTACAAAAATTAACGAAATTAATTTAAGAATAGAATACTTTGAAACCGATTAAAATTAATTAATTCAAAGCAGCTTGTGAATAATACTCTTGTAAGCAATAAAGCAATTTTAATTGTGGTCACCTAAATATTCGTTTACACATTTAGGAAGGATATATATAGGCATAAAAGAAACCTTTATTTTTACCATTTCAAAAGAAGCGTACCACAAAGAACTATTGATCTTTATTCCTAACACACATTTAATTAAAAAAAAACATTTTGTTGCAACGATGAGCAATACCCAAAGAATCAAATTTCCAAGTGTAAATTATCAGTCGCGAAGGTAATGGCTTAAACACACGTCAAATTGCATGATCAGACTTACCACACGAGCCCAAAGAAAGGATAAAAGCACAAAGAATTTACTTTTCGTGAAACTGCAACGAAAGAAAGCAAATTTTACAGGCTGAGGTCCAAAAACAGAGAAAAAAAGGCTTTTTCATTGCGTTGAGTAGCAATTTAAATGCAAATAAGGTATGGGCGGATGTCCTGATACATTCCCACTTAAGTTTCTGTGGAACATGGGATTTATGCCAATGCGACCTGATATGTAATGGTTTTTTGCATAGTTTAGAGGTAAGTTTTATCCCTCTCGTAAGTTACTAATTAGGAAAGCAGGAGAATGATAAAAGTTTTTTTGTAAGGGAGCCATCTAAAGAGTTAGTCTATTACGCAAATTTTACAAATTAGTTTTTGGAATGGCTTTAATGTTGTGGCAAATGTATATAATTCGGGCTTAAAAAAAATATTTTTTTAATGAACATAAATTTTTTTGTTTTGTAAATTTTATAATGACAAAAAATTTCACTGTAGACAAGAGTAAAAATTATCTTAGAGAAAAAATTTTGAGTACAAAAAGGTCTTTAAAGTAATCCTTAAAAAAGTTTTCAGTACTCTTCAAACGGTGCCCTTATGAAACAAAACTATTAAATTTGATTAACGATATCAAAAAAGAATATATATATCAAAGTTGCAAAAAGTACTTAAAGATTAAAAAACGTAGAATATATTATTTAAGAGGGACTGTCAGTCCCATATAGCTAATGTGTTAGTTTTGAAATCACAACTTCCGCAGAAGCATTGCTGTGCCATGTTATCCCCTTTCCCTCAGGTATGGGAATCAAATCATCGAAATCAATCAATCATCGAAATGAAACAAACTTGAAACGAAATTTTTTTTCTAGTTATTTAATTATATATTTTTGAAGTTTTAAAATGCCAAAAATATACAGCAGATGGCGACACTATTCTAAAACTTTATCAATTAATAATTAAACTGGATGTTATTTTCTTTTCAATTTGGTTTTAATTTGATCTTATGATGATTCCCATACTTGGTGAAAATGGGATAACATGGCAAAACAATTATTTTGCAAAAGTTGTGATTTCAAAACTAATGCATTAGCTCTATGGGACTGATAGTCCCTCTTAAAGAAATATTAAAGTGATGTTAGACAATTTAAAATACAATTACTTAAACAGAAATTGTATTTAATAATGCAAGGAGCATAAAAACTTAATTTTCATGGTAAAAAGCAACTTAAACTAAAATCCATAGGGTAATTAAATGTAACTGTTGTGTAAGTCACAATTTTAAAGTAAATTAAAGGCTTTTTAAATTTGAAAAATAAATCAAATTAAATAAATCACGTTAAATTTTTTAGTTTTACTAAGTGTTGATCAGCTTTCCCAGTAAATTTTTTTTCATTTAATGATTAAAGTTGTATAGTAAATCACTTTTTGCACATGTGACTTACACTACAGAAAGGACAATTTTGCATGGAATTAGCCCATACATAAATTTCTCAACCCTGACTAAATTTGATAAGCTTATTTTGACGGTTCAGAAAAGGCGAAACATTTTAAATAGAATACTTTATATGCTAAATTCTTTTAACATGCTATTTGAGCAAAAGGAATGTGTTTCAAAAGACGTCACGGTTTCTCAAGATCTCTTATACAGGCTCATGAATGATCAAAATAGAGAAAAATAATACTTGAAACATTTTCCCAACTGAAACTATTTTTCGTCTGTTACTTTGGGATCGACAATCCCAATGTTTTAAAGAACTATATAAGTTTGAAATTTTTAAAATAGCTTTTGTAAATAGCCACGATTATTTTTATATAAAGCTTATTTATAAAAAATGACGCATCTTTAAAATTTTCAGTTGCTTTTGAATCTAATATGCATTGATAATTGGACTCTCAAATACAATAAATTTATTACAAAGAATTCTGGAAAACATTTATTTTACGAAATATATTTTCAATGGTTTTGAAACACTGCAAATACATGAAATCTTCCTGAAAAATCCTGAAAATCTTTCAAAGTAGGTGTTTGGAATTAAACAAATTTTGTTATAATTAATTTTTTCAGTTTTGTTTGATAAAAATGATTTGTCATCCATCTATATATTTGAAACTTTAACTTTAACGGTTAAAATTAAAGTTTTTAACAAGGTGTTTGAATGAAATAGATATGCTATATTTAACAAACTATATAACATATATACAATTATTAAAATATATAGCATTATAATAATTATTTATTTACAAGCATCATAATATACAATAATAACATTACACTATACTGAAATATATAGGCAAGTTTAAATTTATAAAATAAATAAAACATCTCTTAAGTTCGAAAAAAATTTGCACAAAAATAGTTTTACGTTTGTGGGCAATGTAAAATATGGAACAGTTTTCAGAATTTTTCTTTCTGCATTTTTTTCTAATTTAAAAACATTTTTATGTTCTTAAACCTAAAAACACTTTTTAGCAACAACAATGGGAATGTTTCAGATGTTATAACACTTTTGTTTTCGTTTTTATCCGTACTGTATTTCATTGGTTACTTCTGTTTCACGTACTGCGATCTCATTGGTTGCTTCGGTTTTACACTCAAAATGGCCGATATAGATGAAAAGATTTTTTTTTTCTTTTTATGCAAGCTTTCTTTAACAAATGTTTTGAACAACAAACAGCACAGAAAGAAGTTGGCATTAAAAAAGTTAAAAAGTAAAATATTCTTAGAAAACTCATTTTCGAATGGCATTAAAAAATTTTATTGCAAAATTGTATCAAATAGGATTATCAATTTAAATATTTAAAAGGCATTATAAATTTTTCATAAGTAATCAAGTTCCAAAGCATAAGTAATTCCAGGCAACATAGGCATTCCAGGTTTTCATAAGTTTCCAAAGCATAAGTAATTCCAGGCAACAAATGACAACAAACCGTTGGAGCTGTTGCCATCCACGACGTGAAACAACCCCTTTCAAATTTTATTCGTAGTCTTTATTTTGTATTTGTTAACAAGTGCTAACTGGTTTACAGTTTTTATGAATAAATCAAATAGTATTTAAATTCCATTCAATATTTCTTCATTCATAGCAAAAAAATTACTATCAAATAAACGGGTAGAAAGTTAATAATTAAAAAAATGCAACCATTACCAGATTTCTGATTAAATTATTTTGTAAATGAAATCTCATAAAAAGTTTTTTCAATAAAGAAAATCTTTTAGATTATATAAATTTGGATTTTAAAAAACTTTTTAATATGAATTTTTTATATTTATGATATGGGGTATATTTCTTTCATAGGGAAATTATAATGAGGGTTCGGGCTGGGGAGCCAAGTAAGCCCCAGTTTCGCTTTGCATGCGGAAGGTCCCGGCATGGGTCCCCGGTTTGGGTCCGGGCATTGCTAAAAATGTCCGACGAATAATACCCCATGTAGAGGGAGTGCACGTTAAATAGCCTCGTCAAATAAAAGCACGTTAAATAGCCTCGTAAGTCCCGATACTGCGTACGATGTCGCCCTTAAAGGTTGCGTTGGGTACCTACTCAGGTGTCGTCACCTGACTGTGGTTCTAAATTATCAAGCCCGTCGCCAATAGCCTTCGTGTAACTCTAGTGCGACGATAATTCAAATTAAACTTAAAATGAGAGTTCGAGTAGTTTTTCACAACTAACTTTATTTTTTTAAGACTTTAGTTTCTGGAGTTAAGTTGTACGGTTTTGAGCTGCTACTGCGCGTGGTAACGAAAGTTTTCTTTGTTTTATCAGCTGGTTTGTTGTTCAGAGTACATCAATCTATTGAACTGAGCTTTTGTAGCTATCTTCACTTTCTCACAAAATATGTCACCAAGCTCATCAAAGTTGCGGAAAAAATTGCGCCAAATGAACGAAATGTTTGTTGCATCCTAATTTAAAACTTGACTTGAAAATGCATTATGTTGCAAACATGATTCAATTAGCTTAATTAGTATTAAGTGAAAAATAACATAAGCTTACCTAAGACCAGACTGAATCTTAAATAAGTACTTGAATACAATTTGAAATTTATTTTTATAGACAATGCGAAGAACGGGTAGTTATGAGAGAAAATATTTATTTTCTTTAATTTGCTAGTACATACATAAATCCTAGTTGACATATTACAAGATAATCGTAATAAAAACAAGATATCAAGCAAAACATTTTGCCATAGAACAGCAATTTACGCAGCAAACAGAAAAATAGTTTAACTTAAATGTAAGCAAAACTGGCGCTGCTCCCAAAGAGTCAAAATAAAGGGAAAAGTCACTTTTCCACAAACTATATTAACTAAAGAAATATGCAAACATAAATTCCTCATTGTTTAACCATTTTTTAAAAAAAACGTCATTCTGTTAATCATTTACGAAAAAATAATTCGCTTGATGTAATTAATAAATTTTGGACTACTAAACGATTTTTTATTCCTTTTGCTAAAAAAACGAAGTCACGTAAAATGCCAGAAGAAAGGAATTACCAAGATAAGACAAAGAATTTTGCATTAATAATTATCCAGCTGCTCGTTCCTTCAAATGAAAAACACCTACATTGTATAATTACTTAGCATTATTAAATGGTAAAAAATAATTTATTCTTTCAATGGTAAACATAAAGAATGCATAACATTCCTATTATTTTTAAGACCTGTATGTGAGAATTTAATTAGAGAAATTTTTCCTCGGGGCAATCTGGAAACTATTAAAAAAACAGGAAAAAAATTTATCTCTTATGATAAATAAAAGCCGTCCAAGTATTTTAATAAGAGTATCTTGTAGCTTCTTAATTTCAAAGTGTTTGCCATCAATTCACTACGCAAACATCTTTTTTAAAAAAACGTAACTATCCCAAACTAAATAAACTTCAAAGTAAACGAAACTGTTTTTAGAATAGAATTTTTAGCAGACTGCTTGTATACGTTTTAAATTTATCGTTGTATTTATTAGTTTTAGTTTTCGATTGCGAATGAAATTTAAATATCGAAATTGTGTTCTTATTTTCCATAAAACTTAGTTTATCCTAAAAGATACATTTCTCTTTTTTGGGATTTCTGTGAGATGTAACACAAGATTGTCTTATTGAATTTTATACTCTAGTTTATACTCGTTACGCTAACAATACCAGTATTTAAATGTGACATCAACATTAAAAAAAAATTAAATAATAAAAATAGCAGCATTTCAAAAATGAAAATTACATTTTCCATACTTCCATATTATGGAACAAATTTAAATGCATTATTTTTTTGTCAGGAAAATTTCGCACCGTCTAACTTTAAATTGAAATGAATTCAAAACCGTTGAATAATAAAAACTTGCTAAAATAATTTTTCTGAAGTTTTAAGGAGCGATATCACTATTTAATAATTTGTAATAGTACAAATAAAATTGACATTTTTTTTAATTGTACTTATTTTGTTATTATATTAACTTGTTCTTGGCGTTAGTTATAGTTAAATAATAACGCAGTAAAACAAAATTTAATCCCCATAAGTTCTTCCTAAATCCTCTTCTTTGAAACCAAAAAAGCCTTCTATATTAAAAACTCCACTAAATAAAAAGATATGTGCCTCCCATTTACTCGTGTAGAAAAAATTAAGCACAAAAAATGTATTTTCTGCACGAAAAAAGTATCAAGCAAGCACAAACATCGGCGAAAAAATCAAGGGTTAAATATATCTCTTTCAGGAAAAATTCCATCGGTTGAGCAAAATAAAACGGCCGTAAGCCACCCGGAAAAAAAATAATAAAGCAGAAATCCACAGAAGTACTTGGGAAGATTGAAACGTCAATCATGATCCCCACAAGAGGAACAAACTAATAACTAAACAACAACAACAGCAAAACAACCAAACGGCAACATCCAATTTTTCTTTTTAATAGAGAGAGTGCCAGGTAGAAAAAGTGGGAGATAGAATTAGATTTTGAAGGCCGCCATGCCAAGTATAAATTGGTAGGCAAACGGAATAACAACTAATACGTCAGGAAAATACTGGAGGAAAAGAGAGAATATAACAGACATAGAGTTAAGATGAAGGAGATATTTGGCGAGAAACAAAGTGAAGCCGTCGGAAAGTCGCCAAGCAACCTTAGTAAGCCCAAACAATCCGCTCACTCAATGTTAGTTCATCCTGAAACGCATCATTTTATTATTTAAAAAGCGTTAATTAAAAATCAAAAAATAACTGTAGACGGTAGCACGAAAACTCTGAATTTATACAAGATGGTACTAATTTCTTTCACAGGTAAGAAAAATGCGTTGTAATTATACTTTTTATTAGACAGTCAAAAATTGCCAAATCGGTGTAGTAAGCTTATACAAACTCAACTGTAGAATAGCACCAAATAGCTCACCGCGAGCGTTTTTTGGGCTTACTGCAAAGCGATCAATGGCTTCACCTGGCGAATTGGTTTTTGTATTGCTTTTGCCTGTCAGCATCTCCATCTTCTTCTTATCTCTGTGATAACAGACGTAGAGAGTTCCTAGCAATTCTGGCTGCAGTTTTTCCATACACAAAGCGAGAACCAGTGTTCAGATTACAAGGGAGGATTGGAGCATAGATTTTTTCCCTCTTTTTTTTCTGTTTCTTAGCCTTTGAGTCTCCTATATTGTAAATATTAGAAGTGAAGGCCCGGGTGCTTTTTAGGAACTATCATGTTACTTGGAAAAGACGTCTTTTAATCTTCGGAGTGGGAAGGAACCCAAGATAGGGATTTTTGCTTCCCGGTAGTAGAACTGAAACAATAGGTCTTTGTGATAATAACAGTTACGTAAACCTTTTTCAACTCACTATTTATACACTTTAGATAGAAAATCACTGAACACCGCCTTTTGCTAGTTCTTATTTAATTTTTAAACGCTACAATTAACCATTTTCATTACATTTCTTTATCAGATTTAATTAATAGTGTGTGTCGTTTGTTAAATTTATTTTATTATACGAAAAAATAATGTTCTCTGCCGCTTTCTTAATATACAAATGATACGAACATTCAAAGAATCCGATTGTGATCTATATTAAGACGTATTTGATGTGATACATGTGAGGCAAAAAAAAAATCTTATTTGATTACAAACACATCAATTATGTTGTTTATTGAACAAATGTCAACCGAAATATATTATTAGCTACCTTAGGAAAATAAAAATCTTACTTTCAAAGACATGTTTCGTTTTCTCTTTTTTTATACCAAACTGTTATCAATCTAATTAGCCTTATTTTTTTTATTTTGAAACCTAAAACCTTAACAAAATAAAAAGAAACTCGAAAACATGTTTTATACTTATTAAGGTCTACAAAACGATTAGGCTACGACAAACAAAACGAGTGGTAACAGTAAAAAAAATTAATGACAAGTCCAACTAGCACCCAAAAGCAACTTCTTCCATGTGTTCTGAAGCCTAGTTTACACGAGGTTCAAGTGAATTTCCGAAAGAACAAAAAACTCGGTTGTTCGAGAGTACGTGACTCATTCGGACCAATAGGATGAAGCCACGTGGCGGGCGGGAAAAAGACGTGTTGAGGCGAAACAAAAGAAGCCTGGCCCTAAGTGGCTTCGTTTGTAGAACAAAACATTGAAAGCAAAGCTGGACGTGACTATAAAGAATAACACTAAATTAATGAGTCTGACCCCCCCTCCCCTGTTACACAAAAGCGGGGAGTAATGATTTCTTCTTGCTGTTTTCCTATTCCGTTTATAGGAATTGGTTTAAACAAGAAAATAGAAGAACGGAACACATGTGACTGAGAGATTTGGCAATAAACGTGGAATTTGTGGGATGTTATTTTGTTGGAGGATTTTTTTGTATTGGCAATTAACTATGTGTGAAATGAAGGTATATGATATTGTATTAATTTTTAGGGTTGTCTTTAACAATTAAAAATATAATTTTAAAAACAATTAATGATCTAAAATGATCAGAAAAACTTTATAAAATACTAGCTTTATCAACCCAGCGTTGCACGGGTGTACCCTAATAACGGTGTTTGTTTTTTTATGTAAACTATTTTTATATACCAATTGTTCACTCTTCACTGGTCAGTACGCCATCAGGATATTATAATCTCTTCCCATTCTGAAATGACGGGTTGATTGTATCCAGTCCTCTGCAGGAGTTAGAGGGCTTTCCCATAGGCCCCTGTTAAAATTGCCAGAACAGCTATAATATAATGTCAGGTTTCTATTTGACGATTTGCGCAACGAAAATGCTCAAATATGGTAAACATTCCACTCCATATTTCATACAACTCGATAGGGCTGCGGATTCCAGTGCGGATTCCAGTCGGTAAAGCCATTCGCCTTGCATGATGTAGGTCCCAGGTTTGGGTCCGGGTATTGCCACAATAACTGCCGATCTATAAACGGCTCGTGCAGCCAAAAATATCCGACAAATAATAATACCCCGTGTGGAGGGAGTGTACGTTAAATATTTAAGTCCCGACGCCACGTACGATTTCACCCTTAAAAGTTACATTGGGTGCGTACTCAGGTGTTGACTAATCACTTGACTGTAGTTGTAATTTATGATGCCTTTTGCCAATAGCCCTCGTGTGTAGCTCTAGTGCGACGATTATTCAAACTAACCCTAACCCATACAACTGGATGGGAGTAGCTACCCTACGTTAAATTTTCAACTTCGCCAAAAGCCGCCTATGCCAAAATTCAATCGGCCATTATATCATAGCTGTACCAAATTGACAGTTTCATAAACATAAAGTACGTTCGCTATACGTAGAGTGAATTGGCATTTCTTAGAAGTATTCATCAGATCTAGAATACTTATCGCCTTTACTGTCATGAGATATTGTAGCAATATCTTCATTTCTTACCATTTTTAAACATCAAATAAATTAGATTTGGAAGCAAAAATAATCAAAATATTTAAATTTAATAAATGAAATAAAAAAAATATATTCAAACAACAATCCTACAAATTAAACTCACGTGCTCTTACGTGTTTATTCTTAATTTTCGTTCGCGCTGAAATTTCTTTTAAACTGAAATAAAAAAAAATTATAAATTCAATCAATCTTACAATGCGCTATTCCTATTGAGAAATCGGCTCATGTTTTTGCCCTCTTACACCCCTTTGCGTTCGAATTTTGAAAAATCACTTCTTAAATTACGCCTGCGATAAAAAAAGAATATTTTCCTAAAATTAAGTAGCTGTACCTCCAGTAGTTTTGGCTGGGCGTTGATACGTGAATGAATGAATGAGGACCAAAATGCAATAGTAGAAATTTTTTGTACAAGTTTATACCTAATTCCAATTATCGATACTTGTTCCATATTTTTAAAATTTATTAATAAAGTAAACATAACTTCTTACATAATATTTTATTACCTTCTTAAATTATAGGACATATGAATTTATTATATTTGAGATTTTTTTGAAAAACAAATGAATGCGTTTAATCATGTGGAGCATTTACTTTCTTATCTAAAATTTCATTTTTCAATAGTTACACATATGTTGTAATTTTACTTTCTAATAAAACATTTATAAATTTTCCTCTCACCATCACCTCAAAGAAACGAAAAACTTGACATTTAAGAAAACAAAAGCAGGTTATTGATTGCTTTGGAACTAAAAAAATTCTAACCATTTTGAAATTTAATGCAGTACATTTTACAATTTTATCAACAAAAATATCATACATAAATCTGCATGGTTTTTGCTTTTTAAAAATATTTTTGGCTTATAAAATACGATTTTTTGGCATGAGTTATTTTATCCGTCTGCAACGTCTGAGGGGGAAAATCGTTGAAGAAAATTCTGTATTGAGACAAATGCCTTTTGAGCAAAGACATGCGCTGCTAAAAATGTTTTAGATTGAGATAAATTCATTTTGTGGAATATATTATGGGAGCTGTACTGTTTTATTTTAGCAGTATGCAAAATGCATTATGAAAGTTCATTACAAAAAAATACATTTACGATAAGCTACACTTATTTTTTTAAGTATTAACAAAAATGGCTCAATAACAAAGTTCTGTTAAAATAAGATAATGAAAAATGTTTTTAAGATTTACATCATGTATGTTTGCAGTTTTGTATTTTAGTTATTTATAGATAGATTCTTTTCCTCAATGCAAACTGTTTTCCTATTTAGGAGAAAATATGTATTCTAAAGTAGTATTAAGAATTATTTTACTTTATTTAAAATGTTTAAAGTCATTAACATAAAATTATGTAGTTTCATATTACAACGTAAATAGAAAAATGTCAGTTTGTCTGTTAGGGGTATATATTAACATGATAAACTCGGAAGAAAAATGGAATTTCTCATCATTTACGGAAGATATTAGAAAATTAACAACTCTATTTTAAGATCTGGGTTACTAATTACAATGCTCTATGTTGATAATATACAGACATTTTTGCAAACAGTAGAGAGAAAAGAGTTTTTTGATTCCCTATCTTATAATGTTTGAACTTCACGGTGTAAGAAATTGCTCGACTATAGAATTCGTTTACATTTTAATCAATTTTTTCAGAAGCCCTATAAATCACAATTTTATAAAAATTGAGTTTTTGATATTATTTCATTTTATGTAAACACGCATTCTGTGAAGAAATACTGTTATTACAGTGGTTTGCACAGCAATGGTAGGATACCTAATATAGTGCTTCGGGAAGAAACCTTTTAAGTCACCGACCTTGTCGAATTGCTGCAAGAGGGCGCGAAACACAGATAATTGTTGGCATTTTTGAGAAATCCCAAAAATTCAGTATCGTATACGACTACTCTGATTAAATATTTCTTTTGGCCGCAATTTTTTTCGAAATGAATAAACAAAATTTTAATTAAAAAATATTAGTTCTTTTTATTTTTCTTGTACTTGAAACATAAATATTGTTTTTTCAGAAACACCATAAGTCCAGTAACTTTAAAATTAATTTTAAATAACTAATCCTGTATTTTATACTCTTTCAAGCAGTAATAATGTATCCCGCTTGAAATATTATTGCAAAAAAATTATTAACTTCGATATAAGATTTCTGTTTTAACCATATTTTTTTAAATCCTTGAAATCTGTAGTTCGTGGAAGTAACGGGGTTTCTGAAAAAAATAATTCATTTTTCATGTAATTTTTTTTAAATACAACCCATAATAAGTAACAAAAATATTTGGTATGTGTCAGTTACGTTTCAATTTGGTAGTGAAAAAAGGTTCAAAACCAAAAACTGGTTTACCGAGTAAGACGATGAATTCCGTCAGTGCTTAAGATGACGACCACTACTATATTGGATTGTTCGAGATGAATTTAATTATTTTATAAATTGGGCATAAATGTTGATCAAAGCGTTCCTTCAAGCATCAAGTTTTCTAACCTGTAATTAGGCCGAAGAGAAGAGCTGTAAACTTGAATCCCCCAACTTCCCCAACATATTCTGCTGAAGACTAGCGGCTACTTTTCCTTGTTATATTTTTTCAAACTATAACCCTAATGCCAATTATAAATCAGTAGAATAGCGGAGTTTTTCAGCCATTTTTAAAGATCTAATTTTGTCAACAAATGTACCTCCATAGTCTGAAATATCCACGGCTATTAATTCCTCACATGCATTTACCCTCTAAGGACACTTATTTTGTTGAAAATGCATTAAATATTTGCTGCTAAAAACACTTCAGTAAAAAAATTGAAATAGAGCTCGACGCTTGTTTTACGCATTTTTCATTCTAATAAACGACTGATACTTGCAATAAAAAGACTGGAAGTATTTTATTCAGATACTTTTCTAATAAACAATATAAGTTCTTAAAGTTTAAAATAAATAATGAGTAACAGAAACGTAAAACAAAACCTCTATTTAAATGGATACCAGAACTCAGGAGGTTATGAAATATTATTTAATTTTGTATTCACTATGTTTAGTAGAAACCTTAACTAGCATATTATTACTAAACTCACTACGCTACGATTAATCACCAGCAGAAATTAAATTTCATATTGCGATTTCAATTCAACGAATGGACCCATTAAGGGCCAGGCAATAAAGTGATAATTTATTTTAATGTCTGAAATGGAGTTTCCAATGGGATTGTAAATCGGAATAAACTTAACATCTTGATATTTCATTTCATTATAACCATTAATAAAACTAAAGGCTTAAATTAAATAAGTTAAAAATAATTCACCGTAATACTTATTTTTTGAAAATTTCGTCTTGTTAGTTGGATACTTATTATAGAAACAATAAAATAAATTACTAAATTAAAATCAAGCTACTTTTCTTAGCATTATTGGGTATCTGTTATGTAATAGAATTATATTATAATCTTATAAAATAAGCACTATCCTGCATAAAACCACATATGTAGCGGTATTTTATTACATTGAGTTCTTAATTTTATTATTAGGATTTTATTGCAAAATTCTATCAAAAAGGATTATCAATTTAAATATTTAAAAGGCATTATAAATTTTTCATGAGTGTTATATAATTAATAATTAAAGAAAAATTTTAGTTAAATGATCCGCAACAAAGAAGTATTTAAACAACATTACAATAAAATAAGTCATTAAGGTTTAAAAGCTAATATTGACAGTTCGTAACTTAAAGATAAAAACTAAAATAAATTATTCACATTTCATATTTAATCTAATTATATGAATTTATAAACGAAGACCAATTCCGCACCTAAATGTTTGCTTTCGTAATATAAATGTCTTATAAAACGAAAACATCTTTTACAGAACATATTTTAAAATGCCAATACTACCTAAGGTTTTTTCAGTTTAATATTTAAGTTTGCATTAATTGGTGATATTCTTAATAACATTTGCTTGCAGATCTATTTGTTTTAATATAATCTTTGTCGTAAAACTATGCATCAAACTATTTCATATCCCAGCATAAAAATATTTCTTCACGGCGGATTTATTCCGCAAATGTTTGCTGCTGAGCTACAAATGCAATATAAAGGAAAAACAACTTCTACAGGGTAAAAAGTTGCATTTTAACCCCGATTTACAAATTCTTGAAATTAAAATTTGCTGATAAATTTTATAGTTGGTCTAATTTCGAATAAAAATACTCTATTAACTGAAAATTAAATGAGTGATAGACAGAAAAACAATTGGCATACACTATCATGAAATCAGAGACAGAAAAGTTTTAGATTAAGTCCTTAATTCCTTAATAGTTCTTTATTTCATAAATTTTAATGGAAGTTTATGTATTTTAAGTTTTTATTTATTTTATAGATAAAACAAGTTTTGATTTTTTATAACTGCAAAAATTACCTTCTTCATATTTTGCGGTACAACGTTCCATTTTTTACAGTTCATCAGTAATTAAATCTTATATTATATTAAGTGATATACTTATATGATATATCAAGTGATGTGGGTCATTCTTCAGAAAAGGTGCAAATCTATTTACCCGCACTATATATATATTTCATATTTAGAAATATTCTGCTTCCACTTGAACAAATTAAGATAATGGCTTCTTTTATCTATCTACTAAAGTTAGTAAAAAAAAATTTAAGCAAATTATATATTTTATATTACAATTTTATCCTTCAGAATATTTTCAAGAACCATCATTTCAGGAAAAAAATCATAAATGCAATCGACAAATTGTTCCTATGTCAAACCAGATAGACTAATCGATGAAAGTCCCTAATTGCACACTAGCCACTAGAGCATCAAAGAACGGCTCTGATCAAACGGTTTCTTGTGAGTGACAGCTTCTCCCCTCAGGGGGGTCACACCGGGAAATAGAGAAATTGTGCGATAGAAAATCTAAGCCAGGGGGGACGACGAAAGAAAAAAAAAGAATCAATACCGTTCGATATGTCGTCATAGCATGTTCTCGTCAGAGGTCAGTGCTACACCCACAAAGTCGTTCTATCCCCCCCAAGCCCAGCCCCCCAACATTCCATTTAATTCCCTCGTCCCCTCCCAATTTTTTCTTCTACAACTAGCTTCTTTTATTGTTTGGTGCGAGCGTGGAAAAGAGATGGAGAAGATTTAACAAAATGCTGATTGTGTAGTTGTACTAGGTTGTAAACACAAATCAAATTTTTTACTAATATCCACCACAAGTAATAAATATTATGTGGACTTACAAATCTAAACATATGAGCTTTTAAATGCTGCAAATTACTATTTCAGTCAAGAAATAAATATATTGAATATTTCTTTTTATTATGATATACAAACACTAACAGTTAAGATTGTTTTATAAACTTGTAGCTATTTTAAAACTGTACATAAATTGTGTACATGAGGCTAAACTAGATTTTGAACAGATTATAAATGTTAGCAAATAATAAATTAATGCTAACTTTAGTAAAAATGAAGCTTAATGTGTCAAATTTTTTTATGACAGAGAAACGTGTAGCTTAGATTGATGTCGATTGGTAAAAAGAAGTATATGTTAACAATGCAACAAAATATTTTTTTGAGAAATTACTTAATCAATTAAAATAATAATTCAATTAATATCAAATTAAATGACTTATTTTGCAAACAAAAATATTATTGTATTAGTAACCTTAGTTTTACTACGCGGCATAAAATTATGATATTTCAACTTACACAAAAACAGAGTTAGTACAAAACATCTCATTACATATTCATTCCTTCTTATTACGTATGTATGGGAAAATTGCCACATTTTGATAACGCCGTCGAACTCAAAATGGCATATGATAGATTATTATTTATTTATGTAAAACTGGGAGTTCCAGTTAATAAATATAATTTTTAATATATGGCACAACATTTTGTTCTGACTCTTTCTCCAACAGATCCTGCTTCTTAATAGCTTCCAGAACATATCTGACGACTGGGATACTAAATGGTCATGAGGCTGGCTAGACAATCAGAAGGTTCCGGTTTTTAAAACTGGCATAAGAACATTGATGTTTCTGTTGAGTGTCTGTCTGTATTTCTAATAAGTAACTGCGACATACAATCTCGTTCAATCTGCGGAGTCGAAGTCCTGACGCCGCGTAGCATGCAATGTCTTTCGACGATTGTGTTGGAGGCTCGCTCATGCGTCTATTTCGTCACTTGACCAGGGCAGGGTTCTAAATTGAGAGGCGGAATTGGTTATGTTTAAGCTCCACATGAAAGTTACAAATCGACAGCCGGAAAACATATGTAATTTCTTTAAGTTATATCAAACAACAAATTGAGTTTCAGTTTTGTATCTTTCTTTACAAATAATGCCAGTATCCTTACAAAAACTTCACAAAAAACATAAACAAACACCAAACGTTATTGAAACTAAACACTCCTACCACATGCCCAATTTTTTCCGATATCTCTCCCGTTACTTATTTCTCCTTTATTTCTTCGATTTCGTCTCCACCCTCTGCTTGCTCCGATCCTCAACCCACCCCTTCGGCGGATAAATACGGGCGGATAAGTCGGACGTGCCCTAACTACGAGGTTTCGCAGAGAACGCGTAACGACCTCGCTGAAACCGTATGGAAATGACTTCGGGTTGTTAACTTGTTTTATATATTTTAGGGTTTTCCAATTTTATTTTTATATTTTGTGGGTATCTTGGGAATAAAATGGTAAGAGTTTGATCTGGATAAGCGGAACTAAGTGGGGGATTGGAGAAATTTTTTATGTCTTCGCATTGGTTCGGTTGTGTTTTTCGATAACACTTTAACTAATTGAGATAAAGGTGGTTATTTAAATTCATGTACCAGGGAAGCAATTTAAAAATTAATTTCAAGTAAAAGTGCAATAAATGCATAAGTTTGAGAGATAGATTGATTGTAAAGGTTAGATAAATGTAATAAGTAGTCAATTAATTTGGTTAATAGATGTAGTAATTAAATAAATTTATTTGAAAATCCATTGATAAAGCGTTTAAAAAGTAAAAGTAGCATATTTAATCATTGTTGAGATAGAGAGAATTCCTGAATCTATCTAAAATTTTAATTCCGTTGAAAAGAAATAATAAAAGATTGAAAAGTAATCAAATATCCAACGTGTTTATTTTGAATGACAATAAAATTAACTTAAAATTTAACTAAATTTAATCATAAGGAAAATATTAGCAGTTAATTACATGTGAAAACAATTAAAGCAAGAGATCAATTTGTTTTTATCCTTAAAAAAATGTTGGATTTTATTGAAAAATTAAAAATTGAAAAATCTTTTTTAGATAACAATCGAAATTGGGGAAAAAATTGTGATTGACTATAAAACATATAAATTTTTACTATGAAATATATTTATTAAAATACTTCATTTCTAATTTAATGTTCTTTTAAAAGCTTATAAACACGAAGAAAGGACTTACAAATGAATAAGTCTTATAAATTAGGCTAATAATACGTCAATTATATAAAATATATAATAAATTTCCCAAAACATAATGTGTCAAAACTCAAATACAAATCTTTTTATACAATAAAAAAGTTGTGCGTACGTGCATCCTTATTTTAAGGGTGACAATAAATTTATTTAAGAAAAATATCATTATTTTAACGAATTTAATTTTAATATATTAATAAATTACCTATTTAAGTAAATTAGTAAGTAGATAAACTGTTTCAAAAGATATATTTTAAAATTGCAAATATATTGTGATTTTTAAACATGACACTGATGATGAGTGTTTTACTCTCATTGCATTACTACTATGTAAATCAAAATAAATGTAACATGTAATGTTCATCATGCAAAAACTGAAAAGAGTTCATTTTTGTAAAATAAAACATGTAAATTGGCAACTTTCTTTTCATTGAAGCAGCAGTTCTTAAATATCTGCATGTTCCTTTCACTTATTAGTGATACTGCATACAAAAAAATAAGTTATGGTACACTTTAGTACATGAAAACTCTATAAATAATATTGCTCTTGCTAGTTATCTTATGCTTTGCATAAGTATTATTGTGTTAAGAATCAGTTACATAAAATTTGAAATCATAAGTAACACATATAAAATAATACAATAATTTTTAGCACCTTACTAAAATTTTCATTTTACTCAATTTCATCATTATCTCCTATCCAAGTAATATATTAGTAAATTGCGTTTCCTTATATTAGAAGTACGTAAAGTGCATTTTAAATGAATAACATTTAATCATAGACCAAGCTAAATAATAGAAAAAATCAAACTGCTGAACCTTAAAATTGTAGGTCGTAATATAATCGACTGACTCGCTCACTCACTGACTCACGTATCAACGCCCAGCCAAAACTATTGGAGGTACAGCTACCACATTTTAGGAAAATATTTTTTTTATATCGTAGGCGTCATTTAAGAAGCAATTTTTCAAAATTCGAGCCCAAACGGGTGTAGGCGTGCAAAACGTGAGCCGATTTCTCCATAGGAATAGCATTGTAAGATAAGAAATTATGCTTTTTATTTCAATTTAAAACAAACTTCCGAGCGTTCAGCGTGAACGAAAATTAAGTAAAAACACGTAAGAGCGCGTGAGTTTAATTTGTAGGATTGTTATTTGAATATCATTATTTTATTTTATTTATTGAATTTAAATCTTTTGATTTTTTTTATTACCGAATTTAATTTAATTGATGTTTACAAACGTTAAGAAATTAAGATATTTTTACAATGTCTCATGACAGTAAAGGTAATAACTATTCTAGATCTGATGAATACTTCTAAGAAATGTCAATTCTCTCTACATATAGCGTATATACTTTATGTTTATGAAACTGGCAATTTAATACAGCATTGATATAATGGCCGATTGAATTTTGGCATTGGCGGCTTTTGGCGAAGTTGAAAATTTAACGTAGGGTAGCTATTCGCATCCAGTTGTATGGGTTAGAGTTAGTTTGAATTATCGTCGCACTAGAGCTATACACGAGGGCTATTGACCACATGCGTCTTAATTTAGAACCACAGTCAAGTGACGAGCCGACACCTGAGTAGGCACCCAATGCAACTTTTAAGGGCGACATCGTACCCAGCGTCGGGACGTAGAAAATATTTAACGTGCCCTTCCACCACACGGGGTATTATTCGGGAAACGGGAAATTTTTGGCTGCGTGGGCCGTTTATAGGTCGGCAGTTATTTTGACGATGCCCAGACCTGAATCTGGGACCTATTGCATGCAAGGCCGACCGACTGCGCTCCCTAGGCTCTGTCGGGTGGTCGAATATAGAGTGAAATGTTTACCACATTTTAGATATTTTGGGTGTAGAAGGGCAAATAAAAATGGCCATTATATCATAGCTATTCTGGCAATTTTAACACGGCCTATGGGAAAGCCCTCTTAACTCTCTAGAAGGTCCTGGGTACAATCATACTTCTTTTTTAAAAAATTAATACTGATATTAGAATGGGAGGAAATTATAATATACTGATGGAGTGATGACCAGGGGAGAGGTGATCGATTGGCATGAAGTAAAAGATTACAGAAAAAAAAACAATCACCGTTAGTAAGGGTAAGGGTACACCCGTGCAACGCCGGTTTTATAAAGCTAGTTCTATAATAAAAGACCGATAGTTGAGAAATAATAAATTAGAAGTTTCATTTTAGAGTGTACACTTAATATCCCCTATTTTCTCCAAAGAAAAATAATATTCTGTTCTATATTGACATAAACTAATATTATCTTTGAAAATATATTAAATTCACAGTTAAAACACTCTAAAAACGAGGTTAAAAAAATTTGCTAAACTTTTATCAAAAATTAAATTTTTAAGTTTTGGTAGAACATCAGTTATTTTTGTAATAATAGTTTAATTAAAAAGATTCTGACTTTTGGCAAACCAAATTATTTATGATTTTAAAGAATAATTTATAGATATTCAAAGTATAAAAAATAATCACGAAAAATTGTCAATGGTTGGTAAGTGACAAACGAACAAAATTTATTTTATCAAGAATATTACATTCCAAATAAAACTATTGCCTCTAAGAAAAATATATCATTATATATTAACTTAATCCAAAGATCAATCCAACCAAAACATATCAAACAGGGCCACACCGGAGGTAACACGCGGTACACACCTATTACGCAACACGTCTTGTTTCGGACGTGTCAGGATAATTTACTCATTAACTCCCCATTTGGGAATATTATTAACACCTTCCTTAGCGAATAAAAATGGTAAGTAAATAAAGTTAGTTTTTCACTTTACCTAATTTGTCCCGTACTATGGTCTTTAATTTTCTTAAGTTTATTTACATAAACTTAAGCAAAAAGGAACAAACAAGTGCTTTATATTTTGAGAATAAAGGTAATACAGATGTTTTCTAAAGTTTTAAGTCGAATGAATATGCAATAAATGTATCCATCTTCATTATATTTTGGATAATTTTAATCAATAAGTAATAAACTTTAACTTCAATTAATATTTGAAAACGTTTAGATCCAACTGTAATATACAATATAGGGAATACTTAAATAATAAATAAAATAAATTTATCTTAAATCTTCTCAAAAATATCTTTTAGACTGTGAATATGAAAGGTGGCCTTTTCGCAGCATTCACAGTATTTAAGTGATGATTTATTTTTAGAGTAATTTCCTTAAGGGCTAAAATATTTCTTCTACCACTGGAAATTTTTTCCGATGCCCCATTTTTAAAATGTTACCATCTATCCCATATGATCACCGACAGAGAGAGGATATCGGTGGTATCAAGGAAACGCCTAGTAAGAAAGAGGCATGTTTCATTCTGGAGAGGGTTTTTTTATCTTCCCACAAAAACGTTATTGATGTAACCAAAATCCGTGTTTTAAGGATTAGATTTTCCATTGATCAGAAATGAGTATAGATGTTTTAAGAAATCATTCGCATTTCCTGGTCTTATAGGACAAACGGTTACGTCTTAAGTAGGGAGTTTTGGAAAACTTATTCATATGCAAGTCAATGATTTAATCTAACTGGGATTACTTCAAAATGCAGTCAATTATCTTAACACTCATTGCAAACTTATCTTTAAACTGGCATTTTTATCGCCAGACAAATTTAAAAACGAAAATTTACTAAACTTTCAAAATTATATTTAAGTATCATACACATAAGAGCGTGGAAAGAAGCAAATAACATCTTAAAATGCGCGGTACACTTCTATTGCGCAACACGATTTCTGATCTTTATACGAAAGTATGGACTAATCCACCAAATCTTTCATCCTTCCAAACTGTTTTTAACTACTGTGAGCTTAAACGTTTACTGAACCAACTCAGTTTTCAAACTGTTAGAAATCGTGTATTCCTAAAAAAATATTTACAAGTCAAAACCTACACCTTCAAAATTCTGTAGTAGGTATATATATAAAAAATTAGCAAAACCGTGTTATGTTCTTTCACACTAGCTTTCAAACAAATGTTCCCTGAATTAAAAACACAAAAGCATAATAGCATTTAAAATTACAATACCAGAATAAAAAAAAAACATTTAAAAGTTTCAGAATCATTTAAGAAGAATATAATAAAAAAAAAATTGTGAAAACATTCGTGATAACTCCACAGCAACACATGTTATATTAATTTTAAAAAAAAGAAGCATGAAAACATTTAGAATTTCAATATCAAAACAAAAGAAACATTAAAAAGTTCCAGAACAATTTCAGAAGACATATTCCACATAATTCTCTTTGGGAAACATTTGTGACACCCCAACAGCAACATATGTTTCATGCTTCTTTATTTTTAATTAAGATAATATTTTGAATATTAAAACAAAAGAAACTTTTAAAAGTTTCAAAGAACATATTCCAAAACCACAGAACTTTTTAACAAAACACCCGTGACACCCCACCAGCAAACACGCGGTCCACCCGGCTATTACGCAACACCACCCTACCTTTATGCATGCCCGTGTACTTGTCCTTCAGGACCGTCAGTTCGTAGATCCTTCCGAACTGTTCGAACAGCGGCCTCAGGTCCTTCTCGTCGAGGTTCCTCGGGATCTGGCCGACGAACAGCTTTATGGCGTCCTGTTCTTTCCCGGACACAGCCGTTGAACCACCATTGCAGCTCACTAGGACCGGGAACTTGTGGTGCTCGGACACCCCGTTCTGTTGCAAAGTAGCCATGGCTCTGGGTGCGACGGGCCACGCGCGCTCACTGAATTGATGAAGGATTTGGGCCGACCACGTTATCCGGCGGATCGAGTGTCGCGCCCCCCTTGCATTGCTGGGGCGCATGCGTTTGGAGGGGGGGGTTGGGTTTTTGTGGGATCGCTTTTTTCGGTTTGGTGGAGGGATCGGGTGAGGATGTGTGTTGGAGGGGCTTTTGTATGATACGCGTTGGATCAACACCTTCTTTAGAGAAGAACTCTGCTCTCAAATAATGATGTGGTTGAAGTAGTTTGATATAATCACAATAGCGAAAAGCAAGGAAAATACATAATTCAAAAACCAGATTCTTTATTTTTTTGTTTGAAAAGCTTTGAACACGGAAAAGGAGCAATTAATGATAGATTTTAGAGAAGATTATTTTTATTGTCTTGATAACAAATACAAGTTTGGGTTTTTAGTTACAATTTGGGTTACAATTTAGCCATTTCTAAACATTTGACAACCTTGTAATAAAATTAAAATTATAAATACGATACATTATCTCCTCGTATGGTCACCCAACTCGCGCTCTCACGTGTTAATCAAAATTTTCTTCAGAGACTGCGTCTTCCCTGTGCACATAAATAATGATGTTGTTCAAGTAGTAAAATCTAACCAATCATAAAAAAGAAGAGCAAAGACCAGACATAATTCGCCAACTTTTTAATTAAGTGATAAGTCAAAATGGACTACTCTTACTACGTCACAATTAAAATGGTAACCCGTACAGAGGCCTTATTTACATTAGGTGTTGGTTTGATTCCTTGATGTGTAAATTTTTGCCTGATAGGGGCTCCATAGGCCGACCACGTTAGACGCGGATTGAGTATCATGCCCCTCCACTCCATCCCCTTTATTGCAAGGGGTGTTCGGGTGTTTGTTTTTTTTTTGGTTCGGAGAGATCGCTTTTTTCGGATTGTTGGAGGAATCCGGTAAGAATGTGTGTTGATGGGGTTCTTTATGTTTTTTGTTTGATACACGTTTGATCTCTTAATATGTGAGTGTAATTTTTCAAAATTTCGATGGATTTTTCTTAACTGTCATAGTGATAATTTTTAAATACATTGTTTGCATCTACTTGTGGAAACAATGATAAGATTGCTTAATTTGCATATGGTTTAGCTTTAAAAAAACAAAAGACTATAAATAGAAGAAATGGTTACTTTTTAGTAGCGAAGATCATTAATTTCGCAAAAGTTTATTCGAGCTGAAATTAAGCCATACACTCTAAAAACTAAATGCATAAATTTACACACGAAAGCAGGTATTTTTTGCCACTAGAATGATTTGTTTATGTGTGTAAAAAAGCGTGTAATTTCAGTTTACACACTTGACTGTGTAAGTGAGAATTACACACTTTACTGTGCAATCGAGAATTACACGCTTTACTGTGCAATCGAGAATTACACACTTTACTGTGCAATCGAGAATTACACACTTTACCGATTAATTGAGAAAGACATACTTTATTGAGTAATTCAGAAATACACACTTTATTAAGTAATTTAGAAATGCATACATACAATATACATGCCGAACCATATTGCACTTAAATACATATTTTTAGACAACAAAAATTTTTGAGTTATAATATGAAACAAAAAATAAAAATAATGTGGAATATTTTTTATAGATTTAATCACTTTGGAAATTACCATCCAATTTTAATAAACAACGAACAACACAATGATAATGCTACACTACTTCTTATATATCAAGTAATTTCAATTCATGATACACTTTAAAAAAATGTCCTGAAATTAACGAGAAAAGAACCAGCAGCAGAGCTGCCGGGACTTTCCCGTTTCGTTAAGTATTTTCCCGTGTATTTACAGAAGTTCCGTTTCTTATTTCTCCGTTGTTAAAATTTTCCATTTTGCATTTTACCGTGTATCCACCGTAGAATATAAAGTTAAATTTAAAACCAATCCACTATTAACAGTAAAATATAATTGTCACAATTACATATTTTTTCAAACTTAGAAGAAACTATTTTAAAAGACAACAAACTGTTCAATATTAAATTATAGTGATTTAGCACTTAGACTTTACATATTAAAATTACTTTAAAAGAAAAACAGCAAGTTACAAAAATGTAATGGATCATTACACAAAAAATAAATTTCTTTCAATGTAAAACATTCTTGATTAATAACCATAATTTAAGACACAAATATGCATCGTAAAAATAATACTTTTAACTATAAAGAAGTAGAAATTATAAAGTTTTCCCTACTGTTTTTCTTTTTTAACCAAGTAATAACTAAATAATTTTATAATAATACTATATGTATCGGTTGAATGAAGAAACCAAAGCAATTTATAGAAAACATTTTTATTTCAACAGAAAAAAGTATTACATTACTCACACTTATACCTTGATAAATTTTTTAACAAAATAATCCAAACCTTTCCAACAAAAAAATGTTGTTTCAGAATTTCAGCACACATATTTTTTAAAAAAACTTTGAGCTATATATGAAAATGATTAAAAATTACGTTTGAAATAATCGAATGTGAGAATATCGAACTGACCATAGGACTACCTATAATAAGACAGCGACAACAATTCAATTTTCTGGTATGGAAGAGCAAAACAAGTGACAGATGTTTTCCGAATCAAATCCCGGTTTCCACTGCATTAACTTGAAAGCGTCGAATATGTTTATTTTTCTTTTCAACTCTTCCGATAAAAATCAGCTGCACATTTTGTATAGCACACATCACCTGCTGGCGAAATTCATACGAAAGATGAGTGGCGTTATAAAATTATCTTCTTTTTTAGTTGACTTCGAAGTTATAACTAATTTTATACATTTATTTATTTTTCTGAAAGCCATATAAGACTTTGCCGCAAATATATTCCACAGCGAAAAGAACACGAACAGAGAACTATTATTTTAATAAAAAAAAGAGTTGAGTAGTACTATACATTCTTCAAAAGTTTTTTCAAACGATTTACAAATATTTAAAGTTGCTTTAAAAAACTATATTTAATTATTTAATGTGTTCTAATCGTATTTTCAGCAACAACTGTTTGTTTTACATACTGTTTGCATTTTTATTATACGATTTTTATCAAACTGTTTGATAGAAGTTTGCGAAAACAAAGCGCTCCATTTGACTGCGCTAAAGCTCAATTCAAGAACGTAGTGTAAATTGGAAGCTGAAAAGCAGTTGCAATAGTAAACAATAGCTATAATTTTACCTCTGGGGGTGACAAGCCAATTCTGTGGATCCTCTAGTTGGCCTCTGTCTCTAAAAATTAGATGGATCCACTTATGTGTGTGTGTTGTCTGTTGTGTCTGTCTTACTTGACGAAGGTTTATAAGCGGGTCGCTGACCAAGCACACAAACCTGAATATATATGTCTACCAACCAACCAACCAGCTATAATTTCGTTCTATCTTTATAATACTGCACGGGTCGTTTATAGGTCGGCAGTTATTTTGTTAGGAATAGCCCTCATGTAGCTCTAGTGCGACGCCAATTCAAACTAACAGTGGATTGTTAGGGTTTTATGTTGAAATATCGTCACACTAGAGCTACACGAGGGCTATTGGCGACGGGCGTCATAATTGAGAAACACAGTCAAGTGACGAGCCGACACCTGAGAAGGCATCCAACGCAATATTTTTAAGGTCAAGGTTATCTGCAGCTTTGTGACTTTGGAGCATATTTAAAGTGCACTTCCTCTACACGGGGTATTATTCCGAAGAATAATTTTTAGCTGCACACACACAGACCGTTTGTAGGTCAGCAGTTATTTTAACAATACTCGGTCCCGACTCCCGAACCTGTGATCGTTCGCATACAAAGGCAAGCGACTTACTGACTGGGCTCTCCAGCCTTTTGCTGAATTGTAAAATAAAGTTTAGAGTGATGCTAAGCATGTGATTTTCTTAACACATATATGTGTGTAAATTAAAAAAAAAACTCACAGTACTAGGTAAAATGCTTGATGTTTTTTTAACATATAAATATGTGTAAATTAAAAAAAACTCACCATACTGTACTGTGTCGTTAAATGTATGATTGGATGCATTGGCAAGGATTGTTAAAATGTGCCCCAGTCGTTAAAAGCATCAATGGGGTCTTTGATATTGGAAACTTTAATTTGTTAGTACGAGAGAAAGTAACTTTAAATTAGAATTTTTTTAAAATGTTTCCAATAATGTTACTGATTTGGGGATAATATGGAATCACAATTAATTGAAAATGTTTTTCTTCGGTTATCGAGTGGTGTCCTTGTTTAACAAATTTTTATTGCCGGAAACAACTTACAATGCAAACGTAAAAAAAAATGAAATTAAAACTCTATACTTCAGTTTCCAATTAAATTTATCATTCTATTTAGAATTCCTAAATGTAACATTGGAACCGAAAATAATCATGCAATGAAAAAAGAAAACTATGCATTAAAAAAAATTTTACTTTGGCATTGGATCAAGAAAAAAATGCTACATTATATTTACACACATTTGAATTGCTGTTAGAAAAACTAATGACAATCCGTTCCTATCTCTACACAATATTAAATTATGTCCAATAAAAGCTTTATTTGTTTCTAGATGGAGCAAAAAAATCCAATAAAAAACTTGGTCGCACTCCATATATTCCTCGTTGATGGTTACAAACATTAGACAGAAAATAAATCTCACTGAGGATCAGCTTTTAGTAGAACAAAGACAAGTAATGACGCAATTTGGCGTGTGCAACAACAAACTTCGCCAATTCAAGGAATAAGCAAGCGATTCGGAAGTAATGGACAATTTAATGATGATCAGGACAGAACATGCAGAGGAGTCCTTTGGCCAGAGCCCTACTCATAAATATGCATTATTTCGAATTATTTCGAAGCTTTTCTCCCTAAAACCCTAATAATATAGCTCAGAAATGTAATTTTGAACTCGGAAGTTATTGGCGTTTATTCCGTTTTGGCGATCATTAGATGGCGAAATTATGCTTGCGAAAGCCGCTCTTAAGATTCACGCTCATTAAATGAACTGAAGAGAGTGGATGGGGAAGAAAGTAACATTTGGTTCGTTTTGAACTGCTTCAAAGAAAGAAGAAAGCTCTAGAAATACTATCAAAAAGTGAGTAATGTTTTCCCACTGTACATGATGAAATAAAGAATTCATTAAGAAATTATGCTAAAATGTTACATTTGCAATTAGTTCTAGAAGTATATCACATAATGCTTTAACTCGCCACATAACTTGCTTTACATACATAAAATATTTTTTACTAAAAAAAACCTAAATGATAAATAAAAACTTAATCGAGGGTTAATCAGGGGATCACAATGACTAAAAAAAGGCTTAACAATTTTTCAAAATAAAATTAATAAAACTAAATTATAAAACAAAAATCAGCTACGTATTTATTAAAATTCGAAAGGAACTTAACAACTTTAATTTTTTAAAAAATTAAACCTACTTATAAACACAATAAACTTGTTTTAAATGAAAAAATAAAACTATTTAAGCAATATTATGGTGTATGTTAGCTTTAAATAAAATATCAATTTCGAATTCACCAAAGAAAATTTTTTAAACTATTAAAGTTTCAATATCAACTTTAACAACTTATCAAATATCAACTTTAAAATTTGATAATTTTAAGTTGATAGAGCAAAAAAGGGAAAATTTTAAAAAAATAATATAGCTAATACAACGAAACAGCCGAATAATATTTATAAGAGTTCAGTTCCGTATAACTTTAACCTTTTTATAAAAAAAATTAGTGTTATTCCTGTGTTGTTGCAGAAATCGTTTTAAAAATTCGATTTATTGTAAACTATTTTTACTATTTATCAATATTTTTTCTTAAAAAAATAGCAACAAAAAATCACCTATAGTTCTTAAAAACTATCAAAAAAAAGTCTTCACTGTAGAATAATAAAGTGAAAGCACCTATAGTTCTAAAAACTGAAAAGGAAAACAACCTTTCTTAAACTATAACATGTCTCCCATATGTCTTAAAGAGGACCAAAAACAATTCAATATGTATGTTTCTCGCAAATAATCGGATCGGATTGTGGAGGGGGGGGGAGGCAAGTTATTGAGTGGCGACGTATGACGTCAGAGTAGTCTTAAGAACCCTTTTCTTGATATTTGATTATGAGAAAATGAGTTCGAGATTAAACGGAAGATTACAATATACTTGCAGTACTTCAAGAATGACATAAGAATGAAAGTTCGATAAGTTTACTGGAAATATGGTGCTTGAAATTTCAATTATCTTGTTATATTTCTTTTTTAGAATATTGATTTTGACAAATTAAATTCTAATCCATGATATTGCAAACTGGAAAAAAAGTAACAGTAAAAATAAACTTTTGAGTTCGTCGAAAGTGGAGAAAATTATTAATTTGTGTGCTGTTGTGGTGTTTTGCTGTACAAAAATTATATATTTTAAATGCAATATTTAATTGATAATTACTTTTATATAGCATTATGTATGAATAAAAAAATTCTTTTTAACACAAAAATTAGTTTCACTACATTTTTACGTGTCAAATATAACATTCTAAGCAAACTCTTGTTATTAACACAAAGTGTTCCTTAATTCACTAAATTTTAAGCAAAAAAGATGTAGAGTTCCACCTTTTCAATGACGACTTTCGACGATTAATTGGACGAAGTCGCCAAAAACAGGTTGTACCCCATATGTGAGTTATACTTTGGAAATTGTGAGTTTTGAAACTACACCCCCATAATACCCTGATGCATGACTTATGACTTTCTGGGGGGGCAAGTTCGCCGAGCACTGCGACCTCAGGTCTATTGTACTCAACCCAGAAATGACAAGGCACAAGAGACACACAAAGAAAGAGACGACACAACACATAGACAAATAAACATTATTACAAACACAAACATCCATGCCTTACCGGGATTCGAACCGAACCCAGAAGCTCCAAAGGCTAGCTCCCTAACCGTTGCGCACCGGGTCGGCACCGATGCATAGATTCACAATAAAAAAAATGAGCCCCGACTACCGTAGCTTTCAGGTTGATATTTTGGTCAACCTTGTAAAGTTTAAATCTAAATTTAATCGCTGGATTGCTTACAGCACGGTACACTGCGCTTATAGAATATGAATTAAAAACAAAATTTTTCAACTCTGTATTTTGGCTCAGTAACAATTATTTTCTGAAATATATAATCACGAGACATACTTTAAAATAGTAATACCCATTTTATAATTCTCAACTCCTGCATTTTAAATTTTCCTACAAAAAACAAGAAGAAATATTCCACGCACACGGCATATTTAAAATTTATCCAGTACCCACCCAACGAGGGTCTTACCATTTTTGCCCTCATTATATAAAGTGGAATGCAAAGTTTTAAGCATAGAAACAGAGCAGAAAAGGGCTCCTGGACATTTTCCAAGGTAGTGTGCATAAACAACCGGAAATCTTCGGAGCTGTATGCTGTAGGGCATCCAGAGCGCATTTTAATACTAAAATTTGAATCCTTAATGTGCCAAGTAAAAGCTAGTAAATAACTGGATTTTGAGTCGGAAACTTGAGAGCTCCGGGACGAGCTGTTGTAGAATATATATATCCGTGGGATATATTTCGGCAGAAAGTTATTTTTTAGGGGTTTTGGATTTATAGAGTTGAGGAAAAAGAATTTTTGAATAAATTTCTGAATTTTTTTTTTTTTTTAAATTGGTATATTTTTTGTAATAGTTTTTGTTTCACAATAGTGTCTAGACAAGAAAGTTAGTTTTAGCGTAAGATTTCTAAATATGTTTTTCGTAAAATTTGAAGAACGTATTTAAACTTTTAAAATTCATAAGTAAGTACTAGCATGTACTGTACAGTAAGTTTCTGAATCAATTAAGACCGGGCATCATTCGAAAATCAAAATTTTATAATTGTCTTTTTTCAACATCAATAATAGAACTTGCAACCTAAAACTAATTGGAGTTCGGATAGTCAAGAGTTCGGATAGTCAAGAGTTCGTATGTTTGAAGTTCTACTGTAATTCATATCTAGACTTCACGCTGACAGGTGAACTTCCAATTCATTTATATTATCTTGAACCTAACTTCATGAAGTTATCTTTGAGTGAAATGAAGATTGAGTCTATATTACAATTATTATACCACTTATTTATTAAAATAAACCTTACTTAGTAATTTAGTAATTTTCTATCTACACTAACTACCTTAACAGTATTAATCATTACAAACAATGTAACAACCAATACTTAAGCACAATATTTTACAAAGGTGTGCCTAGAATAATTCATGAATTGAAATGATCTTGTTTAGTATTCATAAGACTGAATCGTTAAATGAAAGATATATTTAGAATAATTTAAGAGTGAGAACTAAGTAATAAACTTGGGCAGAATTAGAACACGTAGACAATCTGTGACACGCCATGAGTTAAATTCATTCTTCGGAATTAAATAAAATTAATTAATGATTCGAAGCTAAATTTATGGTTCAGACATATATAGAATTCTTTAGCGATTACTTCCATGAGGTATTTAAATTAAAGTGTAAACAAGTTAACGTTTATAAGGGGCATTAAAATGTTGCATACATTTGAAACTATTGATACATTCTAAAGGAATAGTTTAAAATCCATTAAGTGATATATTTTCACTTAATGGATTTTAAACTATTATTAGAATGTATGTCCTACAGAAGGAACAATGGACAAGTTGCATGAAACGTGAAATGCAGAATATATATATTTTTCTGGTAGATTAGAATCTGCAGATTCCAAATAGAAGCTTGAATATTCACAAAAATGTTTAATTTCACCAAAATTTACATTTAAAATTTGCCGAAAATTTACGTCAGTGAAAAAGCATTGACGTTAAATGTTATGCTCTTGGCAATTTTTCGATCTTCTGCAATGCGTAATGTTTGAATACACTTTATAAACTGGTAAAACTTACGATTCATGCGAAACCTCATTGAAAGAAGAAAAAATATTATTTTAACAAGTTAATATTAAGGAAATTAAACAGTCTGTTCCAGGTTTGGTTGTTTAGTTAAAATACCTACTTGAGCGCGTATGTGCTATTGTAGAACTATTGACTATTCAATTTGATCGGAATAGACGGGTGATATCATTAAACGTTTGAAGAAATTAACTGTAATGAACATAACATGTTTCTGTTAAATTTAAAGCTTTTTTAAGAGTTTGATAAGGATGATAGCAAGTTTTATTGCTCCAAAAGCGATACAGTGAAATGTGTTATGAAATAACACGCCAAGAACAAGAAGCCAAATGTGACGTCATTTGTTATGCCGGTTTAACGAAAGTGACGTATCACTAATTTTAAAAAGGAATTTAAAAATAAATACATCTTAAAAACCAGAAATACTTAAGTTTTAGAGGTTTTTACATGCGCTTAATCGAATAAAAATGCTTATGGAAAACGCTGTAATTGTCCATTATCTTGAATTTTGAATTACTCAAATGTAAATTAACGTTTTTTCGCATAAATTGAACATGCCTCATCAATTAATTAAAACAAAATAATTTATATTTGGTATGTGGATATATCTTGTGAAAAACGGGTTTTAAAATATTCTATTAAAGCCAATTGTTGCATTCAATGCTCAATAATATGTGGTTAGATAGAAAGCTCTTGCAATGTATTTTTTAGAAAGAAGAAAATTTCAAGTTTTCAATGGCACATGAAATCTGATTTATTTAGGATTTAAATATTCGGTATTACATCGATAACGACTGACGACCCATGTAATCATCCATAGTCCACCGATATACATTCTTAAGTATACCAATGAATGATTTCAAAAAGTACAAAATTTTATACATAGTCCCTGGAAAATGTCCAACACTTTCAAACACTATTTCAGTCTCGATGGCACCATTAAAAGTGACAAACCCATCAAAAAGATCGAAATTAAAAATAGTTATCGGAAATCGAAGCTCAAAGTTTCCGCCATCAAAACTTTTATGTCTCTATCCATTCTTTAGAGGACAATGGCAAGAGTGAATAATTGCCATAGGGAGCGCGCACGAACGTGAGGTTGTAAAATGTGCCATTGAAATCATTTGGTTTCCCGTGATGAGAGCTGTTGAAACAGAAACAAGTATGACCATCACGTTTGCTGCGTAAAATGCAGTGAAATCGGAGGTTTGAATTAAAATTTCATAGTATTGGTTGCTTGATGTAAGTCTTAGTGTATTTTTTAAGAAAGAAATGGCTGGTGAAAATTCAAAGAATGTTTAACTGTCATTTTGAAATATATTATTTGTGGGTATAAAAAAGCAAATTAAAATATAATATTTTTAAGGTGCATTTTTGGTACCTTTAAAATGCTAATTAAGAGAGAAAAAATTATGAAGGATGCAAAATTTAGTTTTAACAAAAATATCACCGATAAGTTAAATAAAATGATTCATTTCTAAAAAGCAAACAAATAGCATTTAGTTTAGTAAAGAAAGGTTTAATAAAGACCTAGTTATCTGAATGAAGTAAACCTACTCACACAAACTCCATTATATTTTCATAATTTACTGACCATTCACTTACTGGTTTGCAAGTAAAAATAATTTTTGCTAGCTAAAATAAAACAATTTTCACCTCAAAATTTACATTTTTCCAACTTAATTCACACTTTTTGAATCTAAAAATAGATTATCACGTTTTTGACACGTTTGATAGTACACGTTTGACCGCTGATATCTAGTTAAAGTTGCACGTTTTCCAGTTAAAATTCCACGTTTTCCAGCTAATATTACATAATCGTTATCTAAACCCACCAACTATTTCAATCACCCGCCACAACCTGTAAGAGCCAGTCGTCATCTTGCCTAAAAGAAAACATCGCCATCTCGATTACTTAAACAGAACACGTTTTCTTGGAAGAAAACGGATAACCGAGATGAGATGGGAGGAGAGGAGGGTTTGCAGATAGCCGAGATTGTAACTGTAGACGAGAGTAAGAGACCCACCCTAGAATACCAAACGATTTCTGCCAAAGAAAGTAAATCGCATGCGTAGAACTGTTTGGTGGAAAACTTCTTTTTGGGGCTCCCCTTTGCTGAGTAAGATGGCAGCGTGGTATTGGGAAAAGGGAGCAAATATCGGGTAGGCAAACATGGCATATCTTTTCGAGGTTGCTTGAAAAAGTAATATGCCTTGAGAAAAGTTTTAGGGGGCTAGTTATGCAGCTAGGTTCTGCTAATCGAAAAGCCGCTACCTCCAGGCTGCTTAAATACTTTTCTTCAGATTTCTAGAAACAATTTTACTAGTTTAATATTTTAAAATTTTATATTTTGCTTTTGTATGTTATGACGACGATTAAAGCTTTATCTTAATGTTCGTATTACTACGATAAAATTATGCTTATTTTGTATTACAACTAATAATGTAAAGGAAAAACTTAATATTTTAAAAAGTTACGTTTTGTTTTTGCTTATAATTACTATGATTAAAACTTTATCTTAATGGGTATATCGATATATTACTACTGTAAAATTATGTTTATTTTGTATTAAAATTAAAAATGTGCAAAAAAATTTAATGAATGAAACAAAATTGCGAAAGATAAAAACCAAAATATTTACTTTTGTAATGGTCAAGCTCAGATATAAACGCATAATTGTGAACGTGCATGAAATTGACATAGTTTATGTAGCATCAGTAGTTTGTAGAAAATGAAAAAGATTAGTTTTTGAATTTATAAGTTTTAAAATGTTAAGATTTTTTCTTTAAAAACAAAATAGTGACTGAATTCTTTTTTAATATAAATGAAATAAAGTAGTAAATGAAATTTGAAATATAAAAATTCGTTATACATGTTAAAATACAAAGATTTCTTCAATATATTAGGCTCAAATAAAAGAAAATGTTAGTCCTATAAATTAAATTGTGCTCTTAAATATCAGATTCGCTATCGCAAAAGATAAGCCAACTACATTTATGATCTAAATTAAAACATCTTCAGTGCCAGCGACAACCCCTCATCACTGGTCCTATAGAAAAGTTAATTAACGATAATCGATACACCAGTACATGTATCCGAAAAGATATGCGCCATGTCGGATTAAAGCAAGTACTCATTTAATTATTCATCAGATTTTATTTGCATATCATCAGTAGTAAACACGGTTTTATTTTTTAAATATGCAGGGAAACAAACCCACTGTGGATTTATTGGGCAGAGCTAAAAGCTGTTAATTGACGAATGATAGAACTTCAAACGATTCATGTAACTTTATTTTTAATTTGGAATGTTTTTAAGTTCATTTTGGGTAATGTGTTGTTTTGTGTAAAGATCTATGGGAGAATAAAGATAGAATGTTTGCCATATTTTAATCTTGAAAAATTGTTGTCTGGATTTTGTCCGAGTTTTAGTGTTTATCGAAGTCACGGATTACTCTAAAGTAGTTTTGAAGAAACTCTGTTTGGGATTTTTCCAAAATGCAATCTTTTTCTCTCTTTAAGTAGATTCATTTTCTTAAGTTGGACGTTTGATTTATGGGACCATAAAAAAGTTTCAACATAAAAATTGCTTGTTAGGGACAGCAATTGATTTAGTTTGTTCCGATAATAAAAGTTCCTCTCCGCAAACTAAAATCTTTACTCCAGTATAGAAAGAAAAGTTATAAGTTGATATATTTCGAAGAAATATCAGTCGCTCGTATATCTTACTTAGAATTCGATAGATTATTTTATTAAAACAATGGTAAAAATGATGTTTGAAGATAAAAAGTTTTTAACAATTGTCAAGCATAATAATGGGCAACTATAGTTTGCCAAAAAAAAGATAATGAAAAATAGTTTTTCTGTCAACTACTTAAAATAAAAAATTAATACAATATTTCTTAATACGCATATAGTTACTTTAAAATTCCAAAGAAGTATCAATATAACTTTGTTCCAATTGTTAATTAAATTGGGTTTAAATGTCAGATTTATTTAATTGAAGTAGAACTGCTATTTAATCGAAATAGAACTGCTATTTTATCGAAGTAGAACTATCAACAATGTCTCGTTTTATTTTAATTGCAATTTTCAAACTTATTATTCATTCCTTTCACAAAAGTTTATTGCATTTAAATTAAGTAAATAATTAGTACTTTAACTCTCTATGGACAAAAGTTCTGATAAAGAATATTTTTTAAAAAGATTCATTAATTTATTTTAATTACAAATAATTTCAATTAAAAAACTTATTAATCCTTAGAAAAGTCATTTACTGGTTCAAAAATAAAACGTCAAATCACTAATGAGCCTAAATCCTCCCAATATTCTTTTAAGAATAATTATTCTGCTATTAATTGCTTAGATCTTAAGCCCGAAGATACAAAAAAAATAAACATATCCTAAGGCACACAGCCAATTATTTCCGAACAAAATTAACATACTAATCTTTCACTTTACCGGTATTAACAAAAACGGGAAAAATCTCCTTTTGATAGTTATTGAAGCATCAGAACCTTGTTATGGTGCTAAGCCTCTTTCAGGTCCAAGCAAATTGAATTTTTTAGGTCTTAATCTTTGGTTCGTAACTGTCTACCGGATGAGTAGATTTCATGTTAAAGATGTTGAATGAGGGTGATATCTTTTTAAAATGTTATATTTTTCCCTTGATATTATATTAGTGTCTTGTTAAAGATCCCCTTAATTAGGGAAATAATACGCGTATTAAAAAGTGGAGCAGAACCGAACAAAACAAAGTTTTATATGCTAGAGAAGGTTTGAAAAAGGGTTGTTTTTTTATTATGATAATAGCTTTGTTCTATTGCAATTCATACTTGGATAGTCGTCAGTTTACAACATAAAAAGATAATTAACGAACGTGTGGGTACTTTCTGGGGTTAATCAGAATAAGAAATATTTAAGGTAATCTGACGGAGCTACAACCAATTGAAATTAATTGTGTAAATAAGCAAAAAGTACTTTACAAAACAATGCATGTTAATACACTATTTACAATTACTAAGTAATCGTTTATATTTATACGAGATTAAACAAATAGTTTTACTACATTGTATGCTACATAAAAGTAGTTAACTCTTTGTTAGCATAGCAAAACAATTTTCTGCTGCAGTTAATATTGAAGGATATGTTTGCAGATTAATTCAACGACTGCGATAACTGTAGACTGGGCTCTAACAAACTGAAAATGGACCAATCTTGCAACAGAAAACCATTTAATTAACTCTAATTTGGAGAAACGACATGGGGTGTTTTACGCATACATACCATAAAACATAAATAATTATTTTAGTTTAGTTTTATATTAACATAGCACCGGTATTTTTGTTCTTTGTTAATCTTAAAATTGGGATGTATACATGTATATATGGGTCAATAATATGAAAAGTGTCAATTTACAGATTTTAAAAGGCGTTACAGATCTGATGACGAAATTAAATTATATCCTACCTGATTTTTTAAAAATTTAAAATCTTTTCCCCGTAAGAAACAAACACAAAATGTGACAATTTATTTATTTATTTATTTATTTTTTAGTTTTTAAAGTTTTAAAGCAAAAACGTCGGTAATAAGTAAGAAAAAATAAGAATACTAAAATAAGATACTGTGTATTTTTTAAAAATAATATTAAAAAAGTCGGTGTTTTTGTTGTCGTGTGATCAGTGCAGTAATAGATTTAAAAAACATGAAAAAAATATATAAAAATCGGTCGAGGCACAAATTGATTATTTTCATAATATTAATCAATATAACTGATAATAAAAGACTAGAGAAACATGTACGGTAGGAAAATATTTAAATTAAAGACTAGCGTAAGTTTCCATAAATTTAGGTATTGCTTCCCAATTTAAATAAAGTATTTTCATCATTTCATCCAGTCATGTTTAGTATTTATTTATCGTATTCATTTTATCTCGGTAAGGCTGCATTTGTAAAAGCAGCATAAAGTATATTATACATAATTTTTTGAAACTGATGTGGTATATTCTTTAACTATTAAAGCAAATCATTGGATATATTCCATTTATCGAAGCATACCAAGAGATATATGCAGTGCGGATTTGGAGCGGTATACTGTGTTACTTTTCTCAGCATACTAAAGTATACCAACCAAATCAGCACTGCTAAACGGTCTCATACCCCGATCAAAGTTGAATGTTTCAAGTAAGTTTATAAGGCTTCATCTTGAAGGATAGGACGATTTAGGTTAAATTTTTGTGCTTCTCATAATAACTTAAATTAGAGCGAACTTTGCATAAAATTTGAATGTCATTTGAAAACTGCTTTAAAGATTTATTACATATTTTTTTTTAATTTCTTAACGATATTAATTAGAAAAATTATTAAACGAGACTAGTTAGATATAGATAAACCAGAATTTCTTAGACTGAGTTACAATATTTTAACTAGTATGAATTATTTAATACAAACCTCAACTGATGGATTCTGCCAACAATTTTTCCTAAAATAACAATCTTATCCAGCTTTGTATGGTATAAATCTCTTGTGCCTGTGTCATTTCTGGGGTTGAGTACAATAGACCTGAGGTCGCAGTGCTCGGCGAACTTGCTCCCCACCAAGAAAGTCATAAGTCATGGTATAAATCCCCAATTTCAAATAGAAATTTGTATATTTTCACATCCGTTATGTATAAAATAACCGGTATTTCGATATTGTGTATTAAAATCTAACAAACGTTAAAAAAATATGTTTCGACTTAATCTGGGGCATCAGTATGATACGAAGTGAAAAACCTAGTGGACTTGAGTCTACTAGAACCAAGTGGACTTAGTACGTCCACTTGAACTTTTCCACAAGAAATTCCAATACCCTAATACCATATCGATTTCCAATAAAACTATTAAAAAAACACCCATTCCAAAATAAGAATTGTAAAATATTCATACCTCCTAAGTACCTACAGTGCCTCATTACCGAGCGATATCGCACCAAGAAAGTCGAAAAGAAAAGCGTAAAATCCTTAATTAGAAAGGCACCCAAGTACTCAATCTCTCGGAACAGCCGACCACACCTGTAGTAATCGCCCGTTCCAACTTGTTGTTTTAGGAACCCCCTATGAATTCTTTTGTATTATAATAACCCAGGTGGATTGGGTCTTTTTCATTGTTCTTTCTTTTTAGAGGTCCATTTTATTATGCCCGGGCAGAGACAACACCCTGTTGTATTCCCATAGGGCAGGTTCCGAAAGTTCTCGATAAGGTGGTCGTTTCGACGGGCGTAGAGTAAATGGTTTTGGAGAAGAGGTATTCTCGGTTTCAGTTTCATTCAATATTGGTGTTAAATGTTTTTTTTATTTGCTAACTTATCTGTTTAAATTCAAAAAGGAGCAAATAATCGTTTGCCGAATATAGTCCAAACATCGTAAAAAAAACCATTTCGTCCGACTCTAAGAAGTCAATCGACTCTCATCCTGCGATGTCGCTACGACGTCTGCATGTCAGTAAGCGTGTTGTCGAGACAACTTCCGCATACGATCATTTGAAAATCATATGCGACTATTTACGATGTTATACCAATATATGTTTGTTGCCAAATCTTCATACAATATGAACCATTTAAAATATTATAAATTAAAAAAAGGAATATAACAAAATTTCTTACATTTTGGTTACTTTTGAACTAATCCTAATTATTATAATTTTATCTAAAGCATCATTTTAATTTCTTCTATTAAGGAGTTAGCAGGAGTTTGATGAGGTATTAATCCCTCGAAATTCGCACGTAAGCTACACTATTAAAAATTAGGCACTTTGTTTCACCAAAAATATGGTTCCTAGTAGCTGCAACGGCTGTGTGGTGAAACGTTAAACCATATTTTTGGTATTCGGTTGAATCATTTCTCAGGTTTTTGTTTCCAAATCCAGAAAAATGGTTCAACCAAACACCGAAAAAAAGGTGAAACATTTCACCACACAGCCGTTGCAGCTACTAGGAACCAATATCATGGTGAAACCAAGCACACAATTTTTAACAGTGTAGACGTATTTTACACTAGGCTACCGAATCTTGCGAACAGCATCAATATTAAATTAATAATATCAGTACCAATTATTACATATTTCTAACGTTTTTCCAGATAAATCGCTTTTTTTTTACTTTTTAAAACTTTTTTGAATACAAAACATTTTTGTAATTTTTTAATTGGGGAATGACATAGCGCAGAGCTATCTAAATAGCTAAATTTTTATCTACCTAAATAAACTATTACACAATTTTAATAAAATAATACGCCCATCAAAATTTATGAAATTCTACGATAAATATTATAGAAATTTCCGTGATACAATTGACTAAAATAAATAATCTACTTCACTCATAGATTGAAACCTTAAACAAAACTTCCAACATCAAAACTATCCCAAAAGAGTTTTTTACATAACTTCACAACAGAGCGCTTATATTTTTAAGTAATAAGAACCGTTAAAAAAGTACACAGACTTTTTATGTTTCCTATCCTTAGTCTTTAGTGTGTGGAAGCAAAAATTAACTTGCCGCTTTGGAGTCGAGCCAGGTACAGGCCTGTAACAGGGAACTGCTTGAAGATCGCGTGAGAGGCTTATGGGGTTTTAAGACTCTTCCCGTCTCTGGGGGGATTGTTCAGAAATTGAAGGTGTTGCCACGCACGTGTGAGAAATTTCCAAAGGAAATGTGTCCGGTAAAAATGGATTGTATGATATTTGCGTCACAATGTCACACTTAAGCTGGTGATATAAGCTATTCGTGATTGATTAGAAGCTATAAACTATTTATTTACATGCAAATAGGTTTTATACCGTAAATTAAGACTCGACTTCATAAATTACGACCAAATATTTGGCGAGAATCGATTCCAGAACTATAAAAATTCCTTTCAAGACCAGCCTTAAGATAGGATTTTGTTTTTTAGTTATATATTAACGTCACATCAGGAATAGCCGGGATGTTGTCATTTAATAATTCAGTAGTTAACTTCATAAATTACAGCAAATATTTCGCGGGAATCATTACAGTGCTATAACGATTCCTTTTGATACCAACCTTTAGATAGGATTTCAATTTTTAGTTGTATTAACGTCACATTAGGAATAGCTTTTAGCGTATTAGCTTTTTACTGTTAGTTTCTCACTGCTTAGTCTATGTCAATTATCCGATACAAAGAGAAAAACATTGGCTTGGAAAATTTAAAAAAAAAATGCAAAATTCCAATACAAAATATAATGAGTTTTACTTTCAAGTGAATATTAGTGGCGATATGATCTCTTTTTTGTAGCATTATCGTTAATAATTTAGGATTACATTTGTCAAATCATAGATTACTTAACATAAACTTTTAACACAATGTGCTTAAACTTAAATTTAACATTCATCTTCTAGCATCAATTTTACATAAAAACATTATAGCTTCCATTTTCTTTTGATTTGTGAAACATATATTATTCATGAACATAGTTTAAAATATTAATTAAAAAAATCAACTTAAGTTATCATAGGAAGTAAAATCAAAAATACGTAAGTGAAAACTTTATTAGTTCTTCACAAATCCTCTAACAAAAAAAACATGAAATCGTATTTTTATCTCAGTAATCCCAAATCACATACAACCAACGTATCTCAGATCATTATTTCCAAAAAGCGGGAATTCTTTTAAAAATGCACAAATAAATTACCTAGCAAAGGAAACACCTTCTATGCATTTCCGTTAGATTTTTTTTATGAGCAGGAAATGTTACACCTCAACTCTTCTCTACTTTCATTATTTATCTGGATAAAATTGGATTGTTTTCTGCGAGACTGTTTTGCAATTCATTTTCTCTCTGTACCAATTGAATAATTCTTTTTTTTTTGTCTTGTCTCTTAGAACACAAGCAACTTTATTGCTTTATTATTCGAAAGTATAAAACAAATTAACTTTGCAATGAGAGAAGTTAATCCTATAAAGGTAAAAATAGAGGATTCTGGAATGTGATATATTATTCATCAATGAATTGGAAGCTTTTGAATAGTTAATTTTTGGGGAGTTCTTGCAAGACTTGTATGATTTAGTTATATTTTATCACATACCACATTTGTACATTGTAAGTCCATAAGCTCAATAATGGCATTATCATGAAGAACAAGACAAAAAGAAAGGTATTTTTTTTTATCTTACATTTATATTTTGAAATAACGATTTTCGAGTATTGATTCAAAGTGTGCATCAATTTTTGTCTCCTTATGTAAGGAAAGTCTTTATTTTTCTTAAAAACTTTAAAAATCTTTAAAAATT